>CAKXYN010000061.1:14505000-15105000 GCA_935064755.1 Tragelaphus eurycerus
AAAACAATGTATAAACCTTAATTAAAAATATTATATATTTTTTAAAAATGCTAGCCACCTGAATCTTCAGTAATCATAAGCTTTTAGTTGGTGTATCGCCTTACCTTGATTTGATGGCTGTTGGCTGATCAAGGATGACAGTTACTAAAATTTATGATGGCTTGGCAATTTCTTAAAATAAGAAAATGAAGTTTGCCTCACCCATTGACTTTTGGAAAAATGATTTCTCTGTAGCATGCAAATACTGTTTGATAGCAATTTACCTACTGTAGAACGTCTTTAAAGTTGAAGTCAATACTTTCAAACCCTGCTGCTGTTTTATTTACTAAATTTATATAGTTTTCTATATCAGTTTTCCTCATTTCAGCAATGTTAAAAGCATCTTAACTAGGAATAGATTTCATCTCAAGAAACCACTTTCTTTGCTCATCTGCAAGTAGCAGATCTTTATCTGTGAAAGTTCCATTGTGAGGTGGCAGCAATTCAGTCACATCTTCAGGCTCTACTTGCACTTTTAGTTCTCTGATATTTCTACCACATCTACAGTTACTCCCTCTACTTCACTGAAGTCCTGAACACCTCAGAGTCAACCCTGAGGATTGGAATCGCGTCTTCCAAACTCCAATTGAAGTTGACATTTTAACCTCTTCCCATGAACCTTGAATATTGTTAATGACATCTAAAATGCTGAATGTGTTTTAGAAAGTTTTTAATTTACTTTAGCTAGATCCATCAGAGTAATCACTGTCTATTGAAGCTGTAGCCTTATGAAATATATTTTTAAGATAATAATCAGATCAGTCGCTCAATCGTGTCCGACTCTTTGCGACCCCATGAACCGCAGCACGCCAGGCCTCCCTGTCCATCACCAGCTCCCGGAGGTCCCTCAGACTCGCATCCATCGAGTCAGTGATGTCATCCAGCCATCTCATCCTCTGTCGTCCCCTTCTCCTCCTGCCCTCAATCCCTCCCAGCATCAGAGTCTTCTCCAATGAGTCAACTCTTCGCATGAGGTGGCCAAAATACTGGAGTTTCAGCTTTAGCATCATTCCTTCCAAAGAAATTCCAGGATTGATCTCCTCCAGAATGGACTGGTTGGATCTTCTTGCAGTCCAAGGGACTCCCAAGAGTCTTCTCCAACACCACAGTTCAAAAGCATCAATTCTTCGGCGCTCAGCCTTCTTCACAGTCCAGCTCTCACATCCATACATGACCACAGGAAAGACCATAGCCTTGACTAGGCGAACCTTTGTTGGCAAAGTAATGTCTCTGCTTTTGAATATGCTATCTAGGTTGGTCATAACTTTCCTTCCAAGGAGCAAGTGTCTTTTAATTTCATGGCTGCAGTCATCATCTGCAGTGATTTTGGAGCCCAGAAAAACAAAGTCTGACACTGTTTCCACTGTTTCCCCATCTATTTCCCATGCAGTGATGGGACCAGATGCCATGATCTTCGTTTTCTGAATGTTGAGCTTTAAGCCAACCTTTTCACTCTCCACTTTCACTTTCATCAAGAGGATTTTTAGTTCCTCTTCACTTTCTGCCATAAGAGTGGTGTCATCTGCATATCTGAGGTTATTGATATTTCTCCCGGCAATCTTGATTCCAACTTGTGTTTCTTCCAGTCCAGCATTTCTCATGATGTACTCTGCATATAAGTTAAATAAACATGGTGACAATATACAGCCTTGACGTACTCCTTTTCCTATTTGGAACCAGTCTGTTGTTCCATGACCAGTTCTAACTGTTGCTTCCTGACCTGCATACAGATTTCTTAAGAGGCAGATCAGGTGATCTGGTATTCCCATCTCTTTCAGAATTTTCCACAGTTTATTGTGATCCACACAGTCAAAGGCTTTGGCATAGTCAATAAAGCAGAAATAGATGTTTTTCTGGAACTCTCTTGCTTTTTCCATGATCCAGCGGATGTTGGCAATTTGATCTCTGGTTCCTCTGCCTTTTCTAAACCCAGCTTGAACATCAGGAAGTTCACGGTTCACATATTGCTGAAGCCTGGCTTGGAGAATTTTGAGCATTACTTTACTAGCGTGTGAGATGAGTGCAATTGTTCGGTAGTTTGAGCACTCCTTGGCATTGCCTTTCTTTGGGATTGGGATGAAAACTGACCTTTTCCAATCTTGTGGCCACTGCTGAGTTTTCCAAATTTGCTGGCATATGGAGTGTAGCACTTTCACAGCATCATCATTCAGGACTTGGAATAGCTCCACTGGAATTCCATCACCTCCACTAGCTTTGTTTGTAGTGATGCTTTCTAAGGCCCATTTGACTTCACATTCCAAGATGTCTGGCTCTAGGTCAGTGATCACATCATCATGATTATCTAGGTCTTGAAGCTCTGTTTTGTACAGTTCTTCTGTGTATTCTTGCCACCTCTTCTTAATATCTTCTGCTTCTGTTAGGTCCACACCATCTCTGTCCTTTATCGTGCCCATCTTTGCATGAAATGTTCCTTTGGTATCTCTGATTTTCTTGAAGAGATCCCTAGTCTTTCCAATTCTGTTGTTTTCCTCTATTTCTTTGCATTGATCACTGAAGAAGGCTTTCTTATCTCTTCTTGCTAGTCTTTGGAACTCTGCATTTAGATGTTTATCTTTCCTTTTCTCCTTTGCTTTTCGCTTCTCTTCTTTTCACAGCTATTTGTAAGGCCTCCCCAGACAGCCATTTTGCTTTTTTGCATTTCTTTTCCATGGGGATGGTCTTGATCCCTGTCTCCTGTACAATGTCACGAACCTCATTCCATAGTTCATCAGGCACTCTATCTATCAGATCTAGGCCCTTAAATCTATTTCTCACTTCCACTGTATAATCATAAGGGATTTGATTTAGGTCATACCTGAATGGTCTAGTGGTTTTCTCTACTTTCTTCAATTTCAGTCTGAATTTGGCAATAAGGAGTTCATGATCTGAGCCACAGTCAGCTCCTGGTCTTGTTTTTGCTGATTGTATAAGCTTCTCCATCTTTGGCTGCAAAGAATATAATCGATCTGATTTCGGTGTTGACCATCTGGTGATGTCCATGTATAGAGTCTTCTCTTGTGTTGTTGGAAGAGGGTATTTGCTATGACCAGTGCATTTTCTTGGCAAAACTCTATTAGTCTTTGCCCTGCTTCATTCCGTATTCCAAGGCCAAATGTGCCTGTTACTCCAGGTGTTTCTTGACTTCCTACTTTTGCATTCCAGTCCCCTATAATGAAAAGGACATCTTTTTTGGGTGTTAGTTCCAAAAGGTCTTGTAGGTCTTCATAGAACCTTTCAACTTCAGCTTCTTTGGCGTTACTGGTTGGGGCATAGACTTGGATTACTGTGACATTGAATGTTTTGCCTTCGAAACAAACAGAAATCATTCTGTCATTTTTGAGATTGCATCCAAGTACTGCATTTCGGACTCTTTTGTTGACCATGATGGCCACTCCATTTCTTCTGAGGGATTCCTGCCCACAGTAGTAGATATAATGGTCATCCGAGTTAAATTCACCCATTCCAGTCCATTTTAGTTCGCTAATTCCTAGAATGTCAACATTCACTCTTGCCATCTCTTGTTTGACCACTTCCAATTTGCCTTGATTCATGGACCTGACATTCCAGGTTCCTATGCAATATTGCTCTTTACAGCATCGGACTTTGCTTCTATCACCAGACACATCCACAGCTGGGTATTATTTTTGTTTTGGCTCCATCCTTTCATGCTTTCTGGAGTTATTTCTCCACTGATCTCCAGTAGCATATTGGGCCCCTACTGACCTGGGGAGTTTCTCTTTCAGTATCCTATCATTTTGCCTTTTCATACTGTTCATGGGGTTCTCAAGGCAAGAATACTGAAGTGCTTTGCCATTCCCTTCTCCAGCGGACCACACCCTGTCATATCTCTCCACCATGACCCGCCCATCCCAGGTTGCCCCTCAGGCATGGCTTAATCTCATTGAGTTAGACAAGGGTGTGGTCCTTGTGTGATTAGATTGACTAGTTATCTGTGAGAATGGTTTTAGTGTATTTGCCCTCTGATGCCCTCTTTCAAGACCTACTGTCTTACTTGAGTTTCTCTACCTTGGGTGTGGGGTATCTCATCCCGGCTGCTCCTGGCTGCTCCCGGCCAGCGAAGCACAGCCATCGCACCTTACCTTGGACGAGAGGTCTCTCCTCACCGCCGCCCTTCCTGACCTCGCTCGTGGGGTAGCTCTTCTCCGCCGTGCTTAGTGCGCTGGCCCTCACCGCCGTCCTTCCTCAGTCGTGGGTAGCTCCTCTCGGCCGCGCTCTTAGTGCGCGACGCAGCCGGCGGGGCAAGTTCATAGCAATACAGGCATACCGGTCTCATTGGAGAGGAACACCAAGTTTCCCGGCACAACTTCCTCTGAGCCCCTTCTTCCCTCCTGATCTCGACATGAGGATCGATTCCGCTGCTTTGTCTGGAAATGGATCCCGAACTTTCCGTCACACCTCTGGATTAACCTGTTCTCACACTGAAATCGAGAGGAAGCCTCGTGGGTCGTTCCACGTTCTGAAAGACACTGGGGCCACACGAGGGTCTTCTCGTGTGAAATAATAATACTTGAAATCAAAATTACTACTTGATCCATGGGCTAAAGAAGGGAAGTTATGTAAGTGGGCATAAAAGCAATATTAATCTCATTGTAATCTCCATCAGAGATCTTGGGTGGCTGGGTTCATTGTCTTTGAGTAATATGAAAGGGACTCTTTTTTTTTTTTCTTTGATTAATAGGTCTCAATAGTGGGATCAAAATATTCAGTAAACCATGTTGTAAGCAGCTGTCATCCAGGCTTTGTTGTCCCATTTATAAAGCATATGCAGAATAGATTGAGCATAATTTTTAAAGACTCTAGGATTTTTAGAATGGTATAATATATGAGCATTGGTTTCAACTTAAAGTCACCAGCTGCATTAGCCCCTAACAAGAAAGCCAGGCATTGACATCTTCTTTGTAACTCTGAAAGTCGTAGATAACATCTTTTTCTAATAGAAGGCTGTTTGTCCACATTGGAAATCTGTTGTTTAGTGTAGTTCACTTCATTAATTATCTTAGTTTGATCTTTGGGATAACTTGATGAATCTTCTACATAAGCAATTGTTGCTTCATCTTGCATTTATATATTCTAGAGATAACTTCTCTCCTTAAACCTCATTAATCAACTTCTACTAGTTTGAGGCTTTTTTTCTGCAGCTTCCTCACCTGTCTCAGGCTTCACAGAATTGAAGAAAGTTAGAAATTCGATCTGGACTATGCTTTGACTGAAGGGAATGCTATGGCTGGTTTGATTTTCTACCCAGAATACATCTATCTGAAACTTTCTTCCTATCAGCAATTAGGCTGTTGGTTTTCTTATCATTTATGTGCTCACTGAAGCAGAACTTTGAATTGCCTTCAAGAACTTTTCCTTTGCATCCACAACTTGACAGTTTGGCATAAGAGGGGTAGCTTTCAGCCGGTCTTATCATTCAATGTGCCTTTCTCACACAGCTTTATCATTTCTAGCTTCTGATTTTGGAGAAGGCAATGGCACCCCATTCCAGTACTCTTGCCTGGAAAATCCATGGATGGAGGAGCCTGGTAGGCTGCAATCCATGGGTCACTAAGAGTCGGACACAGCTGAGCGACTTACTGAGAGATAGGCAACTGTTCCTTTCACTTGAAAATGTAGAGATTATTGAATGGCTATTAATTGGCCTAATTTTAATATTGTTGAATCTTAGGAAACAGGGAGGCCAGACGAAAAGAAACAAGGAGAAGGAATAGCTAGTTGTTGGAGCACTCAGAACGCATACAGCACTTATCAATTAAGTTCATTATCTTACACGGGTGAGGTGTAAGGTGCCTCAAAACAATTACAATAGTAACATTAAAGATCACTTATGGTCACCAAAACAAACATAATATTGATGAAAAATTAAAAACTGTGAAAATGACCAAGATATGTCACACAGACAAGAAGTGAAGAAATGATGTTGGGAAAATGGTGCCAATAGAATTTCTCTATGAAGGTTTGCCACAAAACTTTGCTTTGTGAAAAATAACTTATCTGAAAGGGCAATAAAGCAAAGCATAAGAAATGAGGCATGCCTGTCTATATTTTTAATCTGATTGTAACAAAGGGATCTATACTCATGAGTAATCATTATGTCATAATGGAACAATTAATCACAGGGCAGGATTAGAGACTCAGATGTAGAGAATGGACTTGTGGACACAGCAGGGGAAAGAGAGGGTGGAAGGAATTGAGAGAGTAACATTGAAATATGTACTTTGTCATTGTTTCATTGTTGTTTAGTCACTAAGTTGACCATAGGTAAAATAGATAGCTGGTAGGAAAATAGATGGGGAAACAGTGGAAACAGTGTCAGACTTTACATTTTGGGGCCCCAAAACACTGCAGATGGTGACTGCAGCCATGAAATTAAAAGATGCTTACTCCTTGGAAGGAAAGTTATGACCAATCTAGATAGCATATTCTAAAGCAGAGACATTACTTTGCCATAGTCAAGGCTATGGTTTTTCCAGTAGTCATGTATGGATGTGAGAGTTGGACTGTGAAGAAAGCTGAGTGCCAAAGAATTGAAAGCTGGTGTTAGAGAAGACTCTTGAGAGTCCCTTGGACTGAAAGGAGATCCAACCAGTCCATTCTAAAGGAGATCAGTCCTGGGCGTTCATTGGAAGGACTGATGCTGAATTTGAAACTCCAATACTTTGGCCACCTCGTGCAAAGAGTTGACTCACTAGAAAAGACCCTGATGCTGGGAGGGATTGGGGGCAGGAGGAGAAGGAGACGACAGAGGATGAGATGGCTAGATGACATAACGGACTCAATGGACATGAGTTTGAGTGAATTCCAGGAGTTGGTGATGGACAGGGAGGCCTGTCGTGCTGCGATTCATGCGGTCTCAAAGAGTCGGACACAGCTGAGCCACTGAACTGAACTGAACTGAGGAAGTTGCAGTATAACAGGCAAGCTCAGACCTGGGCTCTGTGATGATCTAGAAGAGTGAAATGGAGGGTGAAGTAGGAGGGAGGCTCCAGAGGAAGGAGGTACATGTGTCAGTTCAGTTGAGTTCAGTTGTTCAGTCATGTCAGACTCTTTGCAACCCCATGAATCACAGCACACCAGTCCTCCCTGTCCATCACCAACTCCTGGAGTTTACCCAAACTCATGTCCATCGAGTCAGTGATGCCATCCAGCCATCTCATCTTCTGTCATCCCCTTCTCCTCCTGCCCCCAATCCCTCCCAGCATCAGGGTCTTTTCCAATGAGTCAACTCTTCGCATGAGGTGGCCAAAGTATTGGAGTCTCAGCTTCAGCATCAGTCTTTCCAATGAACGCCCAGGACTGATCTCCTTTAGAATGGACTGGTTGGATCTCCTTGCAGTCCAAGGGACTCTCAAGAGTCTTCTCCAACACCACCGTTCAAAAGCATCAGTTCTTCAGCACTCAGCTTTATTCACAGTCCAACTCTCACATCCATACATGATGCAAGACTAGACTAGACGGACCTTTGTTGGCAAAGTAATGTCTCTGCTTTTGAATATGCTATCTAGGTTGGTCATAACCTTCCTTCCAAGGAGTAAGCATCTTTTAATTTCATGGTTGCAATCACCATCTGCCTGATTTTGGAGTCCAAAAATAAAGTGTGACACTGTTTCCACTGTTTCCCCATCTATTTCCCATGAAGTGATGGGACCAGATGCCATGATCTTCGTTTTCTCAATGTTGAGCTTTAAGCCAACTTTTTCACTTTCCTCTTTCACTTTCCTCAAGAGGATTTTTAGTTCCTCTTCACTTTTTGCCATAAGGGTGGTGTCATCTGCATATCTGAGGTTATTGATATTTCTTCCAGAAATCTTGATTCCAGCTTGTGCTTCTTCCAGCCCTGTGTTTCTCATGATGTACTCTGCATACAAGTTAAATAAGCTGGGTGACAGTATACAGCCTTGACGTACTCCTTTTCCTATTTGAAACCAGTCTGTTGTTCCATGTCCAGTTCTAACTGTTGCTTCCTGACCTGCATATAGGTTTCTCAAGAGGCAGGTCAGGTGGTCTGGTATTCCCATTTCTTTCAGAATTTTCCAGTTTATTGTGATCCACACAGTCAAAGGCTTTGGCATAGTCAATAATGCAGAAATAGATGTTTTTCTGGAACTCTCTTGCTTTTATGATGATCCAGCGGATGTTGGCAATTTGATCTCTGGTTCCTCTGCTTTTTCTAAAACCAGCTTGAACATCTGAAAGTTCATGGTTCACGTATTGCTGACTTCTGGCTTATTCACATTGCTGTACATCAGAAACGAACTCAATATTGTAAAGCAATTGTCATCCAATTAAAAATAAATTAAAAAAATTAAAAAGGCAAAATGCAAACAACTGGGGACAAAGTTTTCTATTTTATGACAAAAAACTAAAAATTTGTCCAAAAGATAAATAGCTAAAAATAAATATGAGCATTCTCTTGAGTGCTCATTTAATCAATGCTGTAAACTTCTTCAGTGAATCTCTTTGAATTATTTATATTTTTTAAAATAATGATGATAGGTTTCAATATTAAATAACATATTTATAACACTAGTAGATTAATAATGATTTAATCTTAAAAAAATGGCACAAGCAAGTGTTGGTTGCAAGCATTAGTCATTTGCTTTGGAAATTCAATATATTTAGTTTTGTTTGGGATTTCAAGGTTGACATTTTCTTCCAAGAAAATTGTTAAAAATGTAAATTATTTGTTTCTAAATTATAATGCAAGGGAGAGCCCTGCTGGCAGACTTTTATAGATGCAGGAAGTGGATTCATAATTGAAGCAAAGTACCTTAGGAAACACAACAGTAAAATGTATAATACATTTTATTGTGTTTGGCTCTGTATCGTTTATATTTTAGAGTTGAATCTCACTAGTTTTTAACTAAACATGTACCTTGCTTTTGAAGCTATATAGCACATTTCCTGCAGTTTACCTATTGGAATAATCTGGAAATATGAAGTTAAGTTTCCATGTGGAATTTCTACATTTAGAGATAGATGGTCTATTTTTAAATATGACAAAGCAATTCTAATGAAGTATTGAATTTCTTTTTATCTGTGTTAGTCACTAAATGCTTTGAAAACAACTTGACTTTTTAATTTGCTCTGTTTTATTTCCTGTACTTAACAGTTCTTTATAACTCACTCTAGAGAACATTCTAAAAAGACAGAACTTTGCACTAGACTGAGAGAAAACAGCTGATTTCCTTTGTAAAACTGCATTCAGATAAGAGCTGAGTAAAGCAGAGCAACAGGAAACAGGATAGAGTGTAATAAATTTTCTGTTCTTCAATGTAGATTACTTGTTACTTGTTTGAAGTGAATGTGCAGAACCAGAAAAATGTACATAAATTAAATGCAAATGGAAAAATATTCTGTGTCTAGTGTTCAATATTATTTACAGTATTGCATTGCATACCTCACTGCACTTTATATTTGAGTGAATATTTGAGAGTTAAACATATATTTAGGAAAATAGTAGTAACAGCATGTTATACTTGAAGATATAAAGCTGAGTAATGTATTAATACTTGAGGCATTGTCCTGAATAATGGAAAATTGGAGATGTCAAATATATAAATACGAAATCAAAAAAGGTGAGTAAGTTTTTTTTTTTTTTTTTTTTTTAATCACTAATCAAAATTTTGGAGTTGCTTGTATGGCAGCATAGTGAGCAGAAATTTACCATAAAGGAACTGGTGAGCTACAGTATTAATTTTTTTCTGTAGTTTTTAAGTCTTGATATATAGAATTTTTTTAAAATAAGGTGTTTAGTGCAAAAAGATTTCTTGTAATATGAAGAAATGCCTGAGGAGCCTTACAAACAGCTGAGAAAAGAAGAGAAACGAAAGACAAAGGAGAAAGAGAAAGATCACCCTACTGAATTCAGAGTTCCAGAGAATAGCAAGGAGAGATGAGAAAGCCTTGGTAAGTGAAGAGTGCAAAGAGAGGAAAACAACAGAATGGAAAAAACTGGAAGTGTCTTCAAGAAAATTGGAGTTATCAAGGGAACACTTCATGCAAGGATGGGCTTGATAAAGTACAGAAAAGATAAGGATGTAACAGAAGCAGAAGAGATTTAAAAGATGTGGCAGGAATATACAGAAGAGCTATACAAAAAAGGTCTTAATGACCTGGACAATCACAGTGGTGTGGTCACTCATTGTGAAGTCAAGTGGGCCTTAGGAAGCATTACTACGAACAGAGCTAGTAGAGGTGATGGAATTCCTGCTGAACTATTTCAGATCCTAAATAATGATGCTGTTAAATAAAGTGTTGCACTCTACTGAGTGCAATACCAGCAATGCAGAAAACTCAGCAGTGGCCACAGGACTGGAAAATGTCAGTTTTCATCCCAGTCCCAAAGAAATGCAATGCTAAAGAATATTCAGATTACCACATAGTTGAGCTCATTTCACATGCTAGTGAGGTAATACTCAAAATCCTTCAAACTAAGCTTCAGCAGTATGTGAACTGAGAACTTACAGATATACAAGATGGATTTAGAAAAGACAGAGGAACTACAGATCAAATTTCTAATATCTACTATATCATAGAAGAAGCAGGAGAATTCCAAAAATATTCCACTTTATTGATCATGCTAAAGCCTTTGACTGTGTGGATCACAACAAACTGTGGAAAATTCTTAAAAGATGGGAATACCAGACTACCTTACCTGTCTCCTGAGAAAGCTGTATTCAGGACAGAAAGCAACAGTTAGAACTGGTCATGGAACAATGGACTAGTTCAAAATTGAGAAAGGAGTATGTCAAGGCTGTATATTGTCACCCTGTTTATTTTGCTTATTTAACTTATGTGCAAAGTACATCATGGAAAATGCCAGGTTGGATGATTCACAAGCTAAAATCAAGATTACCAGGAGAAATATAAACTGCCTCAGATATGCAGATGATACCACTTTAATGGCAGAAAGTAAAGAGGAACTAAAGAGCCTCTTAATGAAGGCTCTTCATTAAGAAAGTGAAGGTAAAAGAGGAGAGTAAAAAGGCCAGCTTAAAACTCAACATTACCAAAACAAAATCATGGCATTCAGTCCCATCTCTTAATGACAAATATAAGGGGGAAAAGTTGAAGCAGTGACAGATTTTATTTTCTTGGGCTCCAAAATCACTGTGGACATTGACTGCAGCCACAAAATTAAAAGACACTTGCTGCTTGGAAGAAAAGCTATGACAAACCTATACAGTGTATTAAAAACCAGAGACATCAGTTTGCCAAGAAAAATCTGCATAGTTAAAGCTATGGTTTTGCCAGTTGTCCTCTACAGATGTGAGTGTTAGACCATAATAAAGAAGGCTGAGCATGGAAGAATTGATGCTTTTGAATTGTGGTGCTGGAGAACACTCTTGATAGCCCCTGGGATAGCAAGGAGATCCAGCCAGTCAATCCTAAAGGAACTCAACCCTGACCAGTATTTGGAAGGACTATTGCTGGAGCTGAGGCTGCTAAATATATATATATATATACACACACACACACACACACATATCTGATCAGATTGCTCATTTATTTGACGCACCCAGATCAAGCACGATAACTTCATTACAGAGACCTTTATTTGTGGCATATTCTTACCTTCTGTTTTAATTTCATACAGTGAGATCCTCCCATTTATAAGACATCTCACCCCACAACCAAAATAAAATGACACTTAGCAATTTCAATGCTCTTCGGTTCCATCAAATATCATGTTTTCTTTGCTTAGAATGCCTGCCTCCTTCCTTTGTAGTGAATCCCTATGTGTCTTTTGAAATTAAACTAATGTGGAAAATAAACACAGTTTTCCACTTACTAGTTTTGTGCTCTAGAACACCTGTTTAATTCTATGAGATTCAATTATCTCTTGTGTAAAATGGGGATAATTAGAATATTCTCACAGAGCAGACATCAGTAAATTTTTCCTATAGAGGAACACATAGTAAATATTTCAGGTTTTGCAAACTGTACAGTCTTGTCAGAACCACTCAACTCTGTTTTTATAGGATGAAAACAGTCCTAAACAATAAGAAAGTGAATCAGTTCAGTTCAGTACTCAGTTGTGTCCGACTTTGTGACCTGATAAACCACAGCATGCCAGGCCTCCCTGTCCATAATCAACTCCTGGAGTTTACCCAAACTCATGTCCATTGAGTCAGTGATGCCATCCAACCATCTCATTCTCTGTCGTCCCCTTCTTCTTCTCCCCTCAATCTTTCCCGCATCAGGGTCTTTCCAAACGAGTCAGCTCTTCGCATCAGGTGGCCAAAGTATTGAAGTTTCAACTTCAACATCAGTCCTTCAGATGAACACCCAGGTCTGATCTCCTTTAGGATGGACTGGTTGGATCTCCTTGCAGTTCAAGGGACTCTCAGGAGTTATCTCCAACAGCACAGTTCAAAAGCATCAGTTCTTCAGTGTTCAGCTTTCTTCACAGTCCAACTTTCACATCCATACATAACTACTGGAAAAACCATAGCCTTGATTAGACAGACTTTTGTTGACAAAGTAATGTCTCTGCTTTTTAATATGCTGTCTAGGTTAGTCATAACTTTCCTTCCAAGGAGTAAGCCTCTTTTAATTTCATGGCTGCAATCACCAACTGCACTGATTTCGGAGCCCAAAAAAGTAAAGTCAGCCACTGTTCAGACTGTTTCCCCATCTCTTTGCCATGAAGTGATGGGACCGGATGCCATGATCTTCATTTTCTGAATGTTGAGCTTTAAGCCAACTTTTTCACTTTCCTCTTTCACTTTCATCAAGAGGCTCTTTAGTTCTTCTTCACTTTCTGCCGTAAGGGTGGTGTCATCTGCATATCTGAGGTTATTGATATGTCTCCCGGCAATCTTGATTCTAGCTTGTGTTTCCTCCAGTCCAGCATTTCTCATGATGTACTCTGCATATAAGTTAAATAAGCAGGGTGACAATATACAGCCTTGATGTACTCCTTTTCCTATTTGGAACCAGTCTGTTGTTCCATGTCCAGTTCTAACTGTTGCTTCCTGAATAGGTGTTTCAAATATTTACAAAAACAACTGAGGGCCAGATTTGACCTGAGAGACCTGACAGTTTGCAGTTTGCCTACTTCTGTCATAAAGTCATTACACGTAGTATCCTTTTCATGATATAACTACTCAAAGCTGTTAAATGAAAATCCATAAGCCAAACTTTGTATGTGAACTCAAGCAGCAAAATGAATTGAAAAAATACATTAATATCAATTTTATAAAATCTAAAGTATTTGCACGCATTATAGTTAGGGTGTATATTCTCTGTATTTCAAAATGTGGAATAAGTTTGAAATGTAACACAGCAGTTGTGGAATGAACAAAAACAAAACATGTCTGCCTTTTTCTTTGAAGGAAATCTTCTGCCCTGTGTACATCTAAGAATACTTGAAACACAGATCAAATATTCTGAATAATTTTAAAAATGACATCTTGCATGACAGAATAAATTCAACCTGGGTCACATTTACATTTTACATAGACATTTTTAATACTTGTCTTCCAGTTTTATTACTTGTCTTCCAGTTTTATTGAGATATAATTGACATACATCAACTTAAATTCCATAAATTTAAGAGGTACAGCATAATGATTTGATTATTTACATCATGAAGTGATTATCACATTTAGTGAGCATTCATTATCTCATAAAGATACAAAAATAAATAGAAGTTTTCATCACTTCTCTTGTGATGAGACTAAGATTTGCTCTTTTAACAACTTCTATGTATTAAAACAGTCAGCAATTTAATTATATTTATCATGTTGTACATTCCATTCTTAGTGCTTATTTATCTTATAACTGGAAGTTTGTACCTTGCAACTGCTTTCATTCAGTTTCTCATCCCTCAACCCTTGACCTCTGGTAATCACAAATCTGATTTCTTACAAGTTTGTTTTTGAAATGTAATTGACAGATAACATTATGTTAATTTCTGTTATGCAACATTGCGATTCAATATGTCCATAGGTTTCAAAATTATCACCAAGATAAGTCTAGTTAATATATGTCACCTTACAAAGATACTACATAATTATTGACTATACTGCCCACATTGTATATTTCATACCCATGACTCTTATTTTATACTTGAAAGTTTGTGCCTTTTAATATACTCCATCTAGATCTTTCCTATCCCATCTCTTCCCCTTCCCAACTACTGTGACTGAAAATCAAGATTCAGATCAGATCAGATCAGATCAGTCGCTCAGTCGTGTCCGACTCTTTGCGACCCCATGAACTGCAGCACACCAGGCCTCCCTGTCCATCACCAACTCCTGGAGGTCATTCAGACTCACATCCATCGAGTCAGTGATGCCATCCAGCCATCTCATCCTCTGTCGTCCCCTTCTCTTCCTGCCCCCAATCCCTCCCAGCATCAGAGTCTTCTCCAATGAGTCAACTCTTCGCATGAGGTGGCCAAAATACTGGAGTTTCAGCTTTAGCATCATTCCTTCCAAAGAAATCCCAGGGCTGATCTCCTTCAGAATGGACTGGTTGGATCTCCTTGGAGTCCAAGGGACTCTCAAGAGTCTTCTCCAACACCACACTTCAAAAGCATCAATTCTTCGGTGCTCAGCCTTCTTCACAGTCCAGCTCTCGCATCCATACATGACCACAGGAAAGACCATAGCCTTGACTAGGCGAACCTTTGTTGGCAAAATCAAGATTAGGATGAATTAAATAATATTGTGAAAAAGATGCAAAATAGTTGAAAATTAAATTGAAAATTGGAGTAACTTAGTACTATGTACTTTTGAACTGTCCTGTTGGAGAAGGCTCTTGAAAGTCCCTTGGACTGCAAGGAGATCCAACCAGTCCATCCTAAAGTAAATCAGTCTTGAATGTTCATTGGAAGGACTGATGCTGAAGCTAAAACTCCAATACTTTGGCCACCTGACTTGAAGAACTGAGTAATTGAAAAAGGCCCTGATGCTGGGAAAGACTGAAGGCAGGAGGAGAAGGGGATGACAGAGGATGAGATAGTTGGATGGCATCTCCGACTCCATGGACATGAGTTTGAGCAAGCTCCAGGAGTTGGTGATGGACAGGGAAGCCTGGCATGCTGCAGTCCATGGGGTCTCAGAGTCAGACATGACTGAATGACTGAACTAAATTGAACTGAGTACTATGTATAACTATTTGAACTTTTCCAATTTTTACAATTATCCCTATTATATTTAAATTATAGAAAACATAAGATCAATTTGGACACTGTAAGTTTTATTAACGTACACAGAAACAAAAATCAGTATAGACAATTCAATGAATCATCAAGTCAATTTAGTAGGAAAAAGATCAATCAAACATATTGCTTCTCTGAACTAATAAGCTTCAAAAGTAGAAAGTCAATCTAGAAAACCCTATGAATATACAGTCAGTCACTAGAGATTAATGGAATCACTTATGAAAAGAAAAATACACCTCAGAATTGTGGGTCAAATGGAGCAATGTGTTTACCTGAAAAACATGCCAGATTAGTCAAGAGATCTGGTGCAAGCAAGACCTGTGTGAGCATGCTCAGTCTCATCCAACTCTTTGCGACCCCATGGACTTCAGCTTGCCAGGCTCCTCTGTCCATGGAGTTTTCCAGACAGGAATATTGGAGCAGGTTGCCTTTACCTCCTCCAGGTGATCTTCCTGACCCAGGGATCAAACCTGAGTCTCCTGTGTCTCCTGCGTTGGCAGACAGATTCTTTACCACTGAGCCACCTGGGAAGCTCTCACTCACATGAATTAAATATGTGAAGCATGACAGATGGATTAACCATGTGAGGTTGGGAACAAGATTTAATCTTTCTGGACTTCATTGATTACATCCATATAAAGGAAGATTTAAAATTCAATGGTTTATCAGTTTATTTAACTTATTAAACATTGGCCATCATGCATTTTAGCTCTTACAAGATTCTTAATATTAAGCATTAATTGAAGATTTGCTTGGAGATGCAGAGAACAAAATCTGGAGTTATTGCTTGCTCGTTTCCCTCTCGATTTCCTTAAGAAACACTCGTGAAATATTAGAAACAGTTATTAGGAACCCATAGGCCATGGATGATGTTTACAAATCATAGAAATGTAGAGGTTAAGAGAGAATGAGGGAGAGGAAGGGAGGTAGATAGAGGGGAGAAAGATAAGATTCAGGAGGAGGATGAGTGAGAGAGGGAGGAGGTTGGGAGGAAGGAAAAGAGAGACAGGGAGACTAATAGCTATTGCTAATTAGGAAACACAGCACTAGAAAAATATTGATCACAATAGAAAGATATTCAGGAATAACAGCAGGCCATTGTGGGGAATGCGAGTCAGTGTTCGATCATTTTAAAAAATGTCTAGGTGTGGATTATGTGACAAATTTAAGACTAGAGGCTCCAAAATCACTGCACATGGTGACTGCAGCCATGAAATTAAAAGACGCTTACTCCTTGGAAGGAAAGTTATGACCAACCTAGATAGCATATTCAAAAGCAGAGACATTACTTTGCCAACAAAGGTTCGCCTAGTCAAGGCTATGGTTTTTCCTGTGGTCATGTATGGATGTGAGAGCTGGACTGTGAGGAAGGCTGAACGCCGAAGAATTGATGCTTTTGAACTGTGGTGTTGGAGAAGACTCTTGAGAGTCCCTTGGACTGCAAGGAGATCCAACCAGTCCATTCTGAAGGAGATCAATCCTGGAATTTCTTTAGAAGGAATGATGCTAAAGCTGAAACTCCAGTATTTTGGCCACCTCATGCGAAGAGTTGACTCATTGGAGAAGACTCTGATGCTGGGAGGGATTGAGGGCAGGAGGAGAAGGGGACGACAGAGGATGAGATGGCTGGATGGCATCACTGACTCGATGGATGCGAGTCTGAGTGACCTCCGGGAGCTGGTGATGGACAGGGAGGCCTGGCGTGCTGCGGTTCATGGGGTCGCAAAGAGTCGGACACGACTGAGCGACTGATCTGATCTGATCTGATCTGAAAGTACAAGTTTGTAATGTCACACTATGTATTACAGATGAGTTCATAAACACACACACACACACACACACACAAAACCAATTGCAGGTTTGAGCTCTACTAAAGCTTTAAAGAGCAGGGCAAAAATCATTTCAGTTTGGAATATAATCATGCCATCAGCCATGAAGGCAAATCTGTCACAAAGCAATAAAACAAATATAATTTTATGGACCCTTGTAAGGAATGGATGACTACATGGCTTCAGAATAGTGAAAGAGGACACCAAGAAAAAATAAGAGAAAAGACAAAAATTAGACACCCTGAAGATCAATTCTAAATAATGTGAAAGAATTTTTATTATAAAGCAGTTCCATGATATAGACAGGCCAGTGTTACATAGAGCGAAAAAGAAATTATAGAAGGAAATGCTAACCTGGTTTTATGGGGCAATGTATAAGACTTTTGAGTAGCCCTGCCAAAGCTCGCTGCATCTATAGATAAAATGTAATGTTTATACTTACTATGGTAGCCTAATAATGACCTTTCGAAAATGTTGACACACTAATTTCTGGAACCTATGAATCAGATTAGATCAGATCAGTCGCTCAGTCATGTCCGACTCTTTGCGACCCCATGAATCACAGCACGCCAGGCCTCCCTGTCCATCACCAACTCCCGGAGGTCACTCAGACTCACATCCATCGACTCAGTAATGCCATATAGCCATCTCATCCTCTGTTATCCCCTTCTTCTCCTGCCCCCAATCCCTCTCAGCATCAGAATCTTCTCCAATGAGTCAACTTTTCGCATGAGGTGGCCAAAATACTGGAGTTTCAGCTTTAGCATCATTCCTTCCAAAGAAATCCCAGGGCTGATCTCCTTCAGAATGGACTGGTTGGATCTCCTTGGAGTCCAAGGGACTCTCAAGAGTCTTCTCCAACACCACAGTTCAAAAGCATCAATTCTTTGGTGCTCAGCCTTCTTCAGAGTCCAGCTCTCACATCCATACATGACCACAGGAAAGACCATAGCCTTGACTAGGCGAACCTTTGTTGGCAAAGTGATGTCTCTGCTTTTGAATATGCTATCTAAGTTGGTCATAACTTTTCTTCGAAGGAGTAAGCATCTTTTAATTTCATAGCTGCAGTCACCATCTGCAGTGATTTTGGAGCCCCAAAAAATAAAGTCTGACACTGTTTCCACTGTTTCTCCATCTATTTCCCATGTACTGATGGGACCAGATGCCATGATCTTCGTTTTCTGAATGTTGAGCTTTAAGCCAAACTTTTCACTCTCCACTTTCACTTTCATCAAGAGTCTTTTTAGTTCCTCTTCACTTTCTGCCATAAGGGTGGTGACATCTGCATATCTGAGGTTATTGATATTTCTCCCAGCAATCTTGATTCCAACTTGTTTTTCTTCCAGTCCAGCATTTCTCATGATGTACTCTGCATAAAAGTAAAATAAACAGGGTGACAATATACAGCCTTGACGTACTCCTTTTCCTATTTGGAACCAGTCTGTTGTTCCATGTCCAGTTCTAACTGTTGCTTCCTGACCTGCATACAAATTTCTCAAGAGGCAGATCAGGTAATCTGATATTCCCATCTCTTTCAGAATTTTCCACAGTTTATTGTGATCTACACAGTTAAAGGCTTTGGAATACTCAATAAAGCAGAAATAGATATTTTTCTGGAACTTTCTTGCTTTTTCTATGATCTAGTGGATGTTGGCAATTTGATCTCTGGTTCCTCTGCCTTTTCTAAAACCAGCTTGAACATCAGGAAGTTCACGGTTCACATATTGCTGAAGCCTGGCTTGGAGAATTTTGAGCATTACTTTACTAGTGTGTGAGATGAGTGCAATTGTGCGGTAGTTTGAGCAATCTTTGGCATTGCCTTTCTTTGGGATTGGGATAAAAACTGACCTTTTCCAATCTTGTGGCCACTGCTGAGTTTACCAAATTTGCTGGCATATTGAGTGCAGCACTTTCACAGCATCATATTTAAGGATTTGGAATAGCTCAACTGGAATTCCATCACCTCCACTAGCTTTGTTCATAGTGATGCTTTCTAAGGCCCACTTGACTTCACATTCCAGGACGTCTGGCTCTAGGTCAGTGATCACACCATCATGATTATCTGGGTCATGAAGATCTTTTTTGTACAGTTCTTCTGTGTATTCTTGCCACTTCTTCTTAATATCTTCCTCTTCTGTTAGGTCCATACCATTTCTGTCCTTTATCGAGCCCATCTTTGTATGAAATGTTCCTTTGGTATCTCTGATTTTCTTGAAGAGATCCCTAGTCTTTCCCATTCTGTTGTTTTCCTCTATTTCTTGGCATTGATCGCTGAAGAAGGCTTTCTTATCTCTTCTTGCTATTGTTTGGAACTCTGCATTCAGATGTTTATATCTTTCTTTTTCTCCTTTGCTTCTCTTCTTTTCACAGCTATTTGTAAGGCCTCCCCAGACAGCCATTTTGCTTTTTTGCATTTCTTTTCCATGGGGATGGTCTTGATCCCTGTCTCCTGTACAATGTCACGAACCTCATTCCATAGTTCATCAGGCACTCTATCTATCAGATCTAGGCCCTTATATCTATTTCTCACTTCCACTGTATAATCATAAGGGATTTGATTTAGGTCATACCTGAATGGTCTAGTGGTTTTCCCTACTTTCTTCAATTTCAGTCTGAATTTGGCAATAATAAGTTCATGGTCTGAGCCACAGTCAGCTCCTGGTCTTGTTTTTGCTGATTGTATAGCACTTCTCCATCTTAGGCTGCAAAGAATATAATCGATCTGATTTCGGTGTTGACCATCTGGTGATGTCCATGTATAGAGTCTTCTCTTGTGTTGTTGGAAGAGGGTATTTCCTATGACCAGTGCATTTTCTTGGCAAAACTCTATTAGTCTTTGCCCTGCTTCATTCCATGTTCCAAGACCAAATTTGCCTGTTACTCCAGGTGTTTCTTGACTTCCTACTTTAGCATTCCAGTCCTCTATAATGAAAAGGACATCTTTTTTGGGTGTTAGTTCCAAAAGGTCTTGTAGGTCTTCATGCTATGCTATGCTATGCTAAGTCACTTCAGTCGTGTCCGACTCTGTGTGACCCCACAGACGGCAGCCCACCAGGCTTCCCCGTCCCTGGGATTCTCCAGGCAAGAACACTGGAGCGGGTTGCCATTTCCTTCTCCAATGCATGAGAGTGAAAAGAGAAAGTGAAGTAGCTCAGTCATGTCCGACTCTTAGCGACCCCACGGACTGCAGCCTACCAGGCTCCTCTGTCCGTGGGATTTTCCAGGCAAAAGTACTGGAGTGGGGTGCCAGCGCCTTCTCCGAGGTCTTCATAGAACCGTTCAACTTCAGCTTCTTCAGCGTTACTGGTTGGGGCATAGAAATGGATTACTGTGACATTGAGTGGTTTGCCTTGGAAATGAACAGAGATCATTCTGTCGTTTTTGAGATTGCATCCAAGTACTGCATTTTGGACTCTTTTGTTGACCATGATGGCCATTCCATTTCTTCTGAGGGATTCCTGCCTGTGGTAGTAGATATAATGGTCATCTGAGTTAAATTCACCCATTCCAGTCCATTTGAGTTCACTGATTCCTAGAATGTCAACATTCACTCTGGCCATCTCTTGTTTGACCACTTCCAGTTTGCCTTGATTCATGGACCTGACATTCCAGGTTCCTATGCAATATTGCTCTTTACAGCATCGGACTTTGCTTCTATCACCAGACACATCCACAGCTGGGTATTCTTTTTGCTTTGGCTCCATCCCTTCATTCTTTCTGGAGTTATTTCTCCACTGATCTCCAGTAGCATATTGGGCCCCTACTGACCTGGGGAGTTTCTCTTTCAGTATCCTATCATTTTGCCTTTTCATACTGTTCATGAAACTAGTCAATTCTAATCACAGTAGGACCACAGCCTTGTCTAACTCAATGAAACTTAGCCATGCCCATGGGGCAACCCAGGATGGGCGGGTCTTGATGGAGAGATCTGACAGAGTGTGGTCCGCTCGAGAAGGGAATGGCAAACACATCAGTATTCTTGCCTTCAGAACCCCATGAACAGTATGAACAGCTTGAAAACCTATGAATATACTGCATTAAATGGCAAAAGGGATTTTGCAGATGGAAGATTATGGATCATAAAATAAGGAGATTATTTAGATTATCCAGATGGAGAAAATATAGTCATATGGGCCCTTAAAAATTCAGGAGAAAAGAAAAGCCAGAGACCTGTGAGGAAAGAGTCGTCATGAGATATTAAAGTACGAGAGGGACACTGCCTAAACTTCAAAGTTAGAAGGAGTGAGCCATGAACCAAAGGATGCTTTGATCCTTGGAAGCCAAGAGGAGCCCTTAGACTAAAGCGAGCAAGGATCTGAATTCTGCCAACAACCAGCATGTGCCTTGAAAGGGATCCTCCCCAGAGCCTCCAGCAAGGAATGCCACCTGGCTGACATCTTGATTTTAGCCCAGTAACATCTGTAGCTTATTTCTTATCTATAAAACTATAAAATAATAAAGTTTTTTTGTTTCAGGGAGCTTAAGGTATATTTTTAACAGCTGAAGTTGAAAATGAAAGCACTTAACAAATCACTATAACTTAAAACTACAAGTGTAAACAAAAAAGTATACTCACAAGCATTGCATTTTGAAATACAAGATGTTTTAAAAGATGTAACTTCTTTGGATGGAAAACCAAAACAAACCAACAGAACGAACGAAATGTAACTTCATTTAGTTGGAACAAAAGTTGTTTTTTCACCTATGTCTTCATAATTTAAGCACATTAACTTCTGCAAACCAGTAAACAAATACTGAAATGGTCTTGAGTGATAGGTACAGTGGACCTATTAAAAAGAGGATCGATTTTGTGCTAAGGCAAGACCTATTAATTAAAGTAATAGAGGTTACAAATTGATCAGGTAGCTATTGAGTATGAAAATATTTATTTGTTTTTCTGTTGTCAGATCACATAGTCGAATATCTTAATACTTACTACAACTTAATAGAATTTTTATAAGGTTGACTTTGATTAAAACTTGTCTATATGATGATATTGGAAATACTATGGTACCCAACAGATTTACTGCAAATTCCTATATTAGAAATTTAGTTTATAGATCAGTGTTTCATGTTTATTTTGTAGGGAAATACTACTTCTTAACATATCTAGATGGTGTATTTCAAAAAAAGTAATATATGACTTAAAATGAGCAAATATTAAAAACAGTTCAAAACATACAAAGGAGAGTTATTTGAGAATGATTTAGACGTAGTAATATATGGAAGAATTTAAGAGGTTATTTAAGATCTTGCAAATATGGTAGGACAAGTACTTTAACTGATAATCAAATTAAAAAAAAATAAAAAACTAGATACACCAAATGATCACTACCCCTCCCTGAAATAGTGGTCTTCAATAGGACAAAATCAGATTTTTTTTAATGTAATAAATATATATATATATTAAAAAGAAGTACTATTTATAGATAATAATTAATCATCAGACTATCAATCCTTCATAATTTTCTCTTCCTGCCTATCTATCTGTATTTCTATCTTCATATGACTACATGTAGAAAAAGAAAAAAATCTGAAAATATAACAAAGTGTTCATATCTCATTGTTGAACTAAAACAAATCTGTACTGGGAAAGGAACCCTCATTTTTTTTTTTCTTTTTTTTAGACAGCTATTTTCAAGGCCTGCCTTAAGAAATCTTAATATAAAATATAATATCTAATTTTAGAATGAATAGCTTAATTTGAAAACAGGATTTTGACATTCACTTAATCCAATATGATTTTTTAAATTTTAAACATTTATATGAATTAAAAGAGTTGCTTTTTACTTATAAATGTATAAATTTAAATGAAGTAAAATATTAATAACCTTAAAATTTTTACCTTCAATCTGAAAAGAACCCACTGGAATAAAACTACTCCTGCTAAAATTTTCTTTTGAATGTGCATGCTCAGATTCACTGGATCTTTGCAAATACTCAACTAATTTTTTTAAAGAAGAAAATTACTGAAAATAAATTGATAGAAATGACATTTTTCAAAGGAAGAATGTTTTTGAAAATGATCATTTATAGATTATTGAATATATTATTGGATATTTGTAATGTATTGCTATTTTTTTAAATTTTAATTGGAGACTAATTACTTTACAATATTGTATTGGTTTTGCCATACATCAACATGAATCTGCCACAGTTGTACATGTGTTATTTAAATAGAGTTGAATTTCATATGATTCATTATTTTAACCAATATGCCTGAATTTAAATTATTTCTATAAATTGTATTCCATAAAACTTGTTTTTGCATGAATTGTATACCATAAAACTTGTTTTTGCATGTTTGCCAGAGTTTTACAAATTGTATTTAATAGTTTATGGCTCTAATTGACATTTGGAAGGAATATCAGAAACAAAAATGCATGATTCCAAATGTATTGTCTCATTCAAAAACATTGAGTACTCTTGATTGATTTTACAATGTTTAATAAGTTTTAAAACAATTTGTCCAAAAATAAGCTTTTTTTCTCTATGTGTTTATTTCTACTTTTCAACATCCTAAATTAATGTTCAGTCTAGTAAGTGGCCGTCAGTTTAGTTCAATCAATCAGTCATGTCCGACTTTATGACCCCATAGACTACAGCACACCAGGTTTACCTGTCCATCACCAACTTCTGTAGTCTACTCAAACTCACGTCCATCAAGTTGGTGATGCATTCCAACCATCTCATCTAATGTTGTCCCCTTCTCCTTCTGCCTTCAATCTTTCCCAGCATCAGGGTTTTTTCCAGTGACTTAGTTCTTTGCATCAGGTAGCCAAAATATTGGAGTTTTAGCTTCAACATCAGTCCTTCCCATGAATATTTAAGACTGATTTCCTTTACGATTGATTGGTTGGCTCTCCTTGCAGTCCAAGGGACTCTCAAGAGTCTTCTCCAACACTACAATTCAAAAGCATCAATTCTTCAGTGCTCAGCTTTCTTTATAGTCCAACTCTAACATCCATACATGACTACTGGAAAAACCATAGCTTTGACGAGATGGACCTTTGTGGCAAAATAATGTCCACTTTATAATATGCTGTCTAGGTTGGCCATAGTTTTTCTTCAATGGAGCAAGCATCTTTTAATTTCATGGCTGCAGTGACCATCTGCAATGATTTTGGAGCCCCCCAAAACAAAATCTCTCACTGTTTCCGTTGTTTCCACATCTACTTGCCATGAAGTCATGGGATCAGATGCCATGATCTTAGTTTTCTGAGTGTTGAGTTTTAAGCCAACTTTTCCAGTCTCCTCTTTCACTTTCATCAAGAGGCTCTTTAGTTCCTCTTCACTCTATGTCATAGTGTGATGTCATCTCCATATCTGAGGTTATTGATATTTCTCCCAGAAATCTTGATTCCAGCTCGTGCTTCATCCAATCCAGGGTTTCTCATGAATGTACTCTGCATATAAGTTAAATAACCAGGGTGACAATATACAGCCTTGACGTACTCCTTTCCCTATTTGGAACAGTCTTTTGATCCATGACAGGTTCTAACTGTTGCTTCTTGACCTGCATACAGATTTATCAGGAGGCAGGTCAGGTGGTCTGGTATTCCCGTCTCTTTCAGAATTTTCCAGTTTGTTGTGATCCACACAGTCAAAGGCTTTGACATAGTCAATAAAGCAGAAGTAGATGTTTTTCTGGAACTCTCTTGCTTTTTCGATCATCTGGTAAATGTTGGCAATTTGATCTCTGGTTCCTCTGCCTTTTCTAAATCCAGCTTGAACATCAGGAAGTTCACGGTTCACATATTGCTGAAGCCTGGCTTGGAGAATTTTGAGCATTACTTTGTAGCGTGTGAGATGAGTGTAATTGTGCGGTAGTTTGAGCATTTTGGGGCATTGCCTTTCTTTGGGATTGGGGTGAAAACTGACCTTTTCCAGTCCTGTGGCCACTGCTGAGTGTTCCAAATTTGCTGGCATATTGAGTGCAGCACTTTCACAGCATCATCTTTCAGGATTTGGAATAGATCAACTGGAATTCCATCACCTCCACTAGCTTTGTTTGTAGTGATGCTTCCTAAGGCCCACTTGACTTCACATTCCAGGATGTCTGGCTCTAGGTGAGTTATCATATCACTGTGATTATCTGGGTCATGAAGATCTTTTTTGTACAGTTCTTCTGTGTATTCTTGCCACCTCTTCTTAATATATTCTGCTTCTGTTAGGTCCATACCATTTCTGTCCTTCATTGAGCCCATCTTTGCATGAAATTATCTCTTGATATCTCTAATTTTCTTGAAGAGATCTCTAGTCTTTCCCATTCTTTTGTTTTCCTCTATTTCTTTGCATGGATCACTGAGGAATGCTTTCTTATCTCTCCATGCTATTCTCTGGACTTCTGCATTCAAATGGGTGTATTTTTCCTTTTCTCGTTTGCCTTTCACTTATCTTCATTTCACAGCTATTTGTACAGCCTCCCCAGACAACCATTTTGCCTCTCTACATTTCTTTTTCATGGGGATGATCTTGTTCCCTGCTTCCTGTACAATGTCACGAACTTTGGTCCATAGTTCTTTAGGCACTCTGTCTACCGGATCTAATCCCTTGAATCTATTTGACACTACCACTGTATAATTGTAAGGAATTTGATTTAGATCATACCTGAATGGTCTACTGGCCATGCCAAGGGAGTATTGCATAATACCGTGCATCATTTTCTTAAAATGATCATATTTCGTATCTTATTAGAGCATTGCATTTATTTGTAATTTTCTCTTACAATATCTTGTACTAATAAAAATCTTACACTACTACTTTAATTTCTTTCAACTGTTTCATTTGCTTTTAAAGAACTTCCATGAAGGAGTACATGTGTGCTATGTCCTTTTAGTCATGTCCAACTCTTTGCAACCCCATAGACTGTAGCCTACGAGGCCCCTCTGTCTATGATTTTTCTCACAAGAGTACTGGAACATGTTGCCATGCCTTCTCCAGGAGATATTCCCAATCCAAGGATTGAACCCATGTCTCTTTAATCTCCTGCACTGGCAGACACGTTCATTATCACTAGCACCACCTGGGAAGCCAATCATTTTATTTTTTCATGGTTGAAGTTATGATTAAATAATAACATGGGTAAAGAACCTACAAGAAAAGTTCTCAGTATATAATATGCCATCAATAACTATTAACAAAAATTAGGTTAATGTCATACTTTTAAACTGTTTGCTCTTATCAAGATCATTAAGATTTTCACTAACTCATATATCTAGGTGATGTAAACTGAGAGATTTATGATAGAATTAGCTGTCAGCAATTATTAGTTTTTGAAGTAAGTTTCTATAAATAATTAAGCATAATTGTAAGTATCCTAAAATATGATCTGTGTTTGAGCCATACATAAGGAAAAACAAATACATTTATAACTGCTACCACTCAGTAATCATAACAACAATTATCTAATCAGTCATATGCCTCTTTTCCATAATGAACAACATGAATCTTTCTAATTTACCATGAATTGATCAGCTAGAAATAAAGCCAAACTTTTATTTTGGCTTAATTTAATCTTCCTTGAACATTTTTAGAATTCTAAAAACAGAATGAATCTTAAAAGGATTTCCACTGTTAAATTATTTCAAAACTTTCAGGAAATTATAAGATATATTCCATTATTTCCTAGATCATTATTTAATGAAAAAGATTATTATTTGATATTCAAATATACATACTCAGTTACTAATTTATATCCAACTCTAGTTTTCTTATTTATTTTTGTCATGGACTTAGAAAGGAAGCTATATAACATTTAGATATGATGTACATAAAGCCCTAAATTGTTTACATTAAAAAGTAAGATTTACATTTAGTAAAACATCAACAAAACTGTAGTGAGAAGTTAAATTGTGATTTAGAGAGTATATAAAATAAATGGTCTTACAATATTTTTAAATACCCATGTTTATTTCTACTTTGTTCCCTTAACAGTATAACATATATTTTAATCTCACTTTTGCTATTGTCATACCTTGCTTTTACCTTTATCTTCACATCTGAGACGTTCAAATTTTTTCATATTAAGCCATAAGAAAATAGCTGGTATTCTGCCATAAGAAGATTGAAACTTTTTATATATATATAATTCTATTTGAACTTCTTTAGAAATATGGATGTAAATGCATGTGAATTTGTTTATATACATGATGCAAATATGGAAAGGTTTTGAGTTTTATTTTGTTCATTGTCATTTCCATAGCAGTTTTTGATTATCACAGTAAAATTTAACAAGCCTCTTCTATAACTATAAATAGGTGTATGTTATCAAAATTTTTTGCCTGTTTATCAATCCATAATTTAAAAATTGGTAACTTTTATATATCAACTATTTTTCTTCATTCAAGACAAGCTGATTCCATAAGAAAAAAATATTTTTTCTGCTTTTTCCTTCTGGGATCACATTTTATTATTAGGCCGATTCGTTACAATTTTACAGCTTCATGCCCCAAGCTTTTCAAATGAATTTGCCCAAAGAAAAGTATATATTTAATGCTTTATGTTTAAATATTTATATTATTATAAACTTTATTTTATAACATACCATTAACTAAACAAAAAATTAGCAATACTATAATATCCTAAATAATGTATATTAGTACATTATTTCTGAGTAATTAATTATTCTAAAACTCTGAAGTTTAAAAGTTTTTTTCTTATTACACACTTTCTACATGTCAGAAGTTTAGGAGAAATTTTCTGGATGTTTTGGCTGAGAGTCGAGCATCAGGCTATGATTAAGTTGCCATCGTGGCCTTCATTGCAATTGGAGAATTCACTTCCAAGCTGACTTGCATGGTTGATGTTTAAGACCTCAGTTTCTCTCTGCCTGTTGGCCAAAGACATTCATTCCTTGCCATGTAGGCCTTGCCATACACATATCGTCCAGATGATGTCTCATTTGGGCTTAATCAGGGTGACAGATAAAATTTGAGTGTCTTGTAATTTATTTGTGGATGTGATATGTTTATTTTTGCTGTATTCACTTCATTATCCAAGCAAACCATGGTATTAATACACTATTGCTGCTGCTGCTGCTAAGTCACTTCAGTCGTGTCCGACTCTGTGCGACCCCATAGACGGCAGCCCACCAGGCTCCCCCATCCCTGGGATTCTCCAGGCAGAACACTGGAGTGGGTTGCCATTTCCTTCTCCAATGCATGAAAGTGAAAAGTGAAAGTGAAGTCGCTCAGTCGTATCCGAATCTTATCGACCCCATGGACTGCAGCCCACCAGGCTCCTCCATCCATGGGATTTTCCAGGCAAGAGTACTGGAGTGGGGTGCCATCACCTTCTCCGAATACACTATTAGCAACTAAAGAAGATTATGAATGGCAAGAAAGGTTTCATGACCAATTGGAAAAGCAGCCATTGCATTATTTAATTTCAGCCTATTTCATAGTATATCTACTTTAAATAAGAATACTAGGAAAACAGTTTGTCTCTGACAATAAATTTACCAGACTTTTGGACTCTGGGACTGGGAGAGGGTGGGATGATTGGGGAGAATAACATTGAAATATGTATAATATTATATCTGAAATGTATTAATTGTTCAAACTAAATACTGTCATGTTACAATTTGTTCATATTAGATGTTTGTAATGTTTCTGATAATCAATAAAAGAGATTCTTGATAAAAAAAAATAATAAAGTAAAAGTTGACTTTAATTTCATACGATACCTTCACTACCTTCTTATTTATTTAACAGACATATACGGTTGTAGTGGAAAATTACATTTGTTTGAATAAATAATATTTAGCTTGGTCAGAAAAATATGTGATACAGTTTCATTTAGTTTGAGCCAATTACATTATTTTTATCATGAGAAATGACTGTGAATTTCTACTACTGCTTTTTAAATGTCATAAACATGCCAGAACATATGATGTATCTTTGGGAATTTAGCTCAAGATCATTTGAGTATTATTCTTAAAACCAATTCAAAATGTTATATATCCTTGAAAGTGAAAGTTGTAGTTGCATAGTCCTGTCAGACTCTGCATCTCTGGGGACTGTAGCCCTCTAGGCTCCTCTGTACAAGGAATTTTCAAAGAAAGAATACTGGAGTGGGTTGCCATCTTCTTCTGCAGGGGATCTTCCCAACCCAGGAATTAAACCCAGGTCTCCTGCATTGCAGGCAGATTCCTAACCAGCTGAGCCCAAGCACATTTGTATTTTCATAATATTTTACTTAACATAAACTCTATTTTTGAAAGACATTCACTATTTAGGAAGTATATATTAGATTAATGGTATGGAGACCTGAACTATGTCTCTCCTTATCTACTTAGTAAGAGGTTAGAAGTATCTCGGGTCTTTTATGTTCACTTCTTCTTTTTGCTCCTAATATAATATATGTATTAAAGACTTCTATCAGAATATTCCTTGGAGTTCTGAGAGTACTGTGAAAATCATTGGTTCTAAGTATTATTTGTGAAGAATTTATATAAATTTTTTGTAGCATTATCAGACCAGAAAACATGTCAAAACACATGATGGGGGAATTATATTCAATATCTGTAATAACCTATAATTGAAAATAACCTGAAAAAGCAGATTTACATATATATATAAAAATTAATCCCTTCATTGTACACCTGAAACTAACACAAATTATAAATCAATTATACTTTATAAAAAATTTTAATGTATGCTTATGTAGTTATAGAGATACATTTAAAGACCCACACACACACATTTCAGTCTTAAGTCTTCCTGACATCTTGTAGTTATGAAACTTGTCTCTCTGTCAAATTTGGGCTATCTGCCTCATCTGCTATGAGGTAGAATATCTTAATGTTTCATCGACATTTGATCAGTGTAGGATTTATCATCCTACTATAATAAAGTAGGACAAGAATTTTACTAAACAGAAGAAAATTCTCAGTTCAGAAACATGAATATCACAATTTAAAATATGATCACTTTGAAGACACATCCATACAAGGTCAATGTAGAGGTAATATTTTGATTATAAAATCATTTTATTATTCTAATAATAAATTATGTATAACATCAAATTAATAGTATGTTCATGCTTTCAGCCTTATTATGCATAAATTAAATTTCAGCTAATCAAGTGAACCATTTAATGATTATTAGAATAGTATCATCCTCTTCCATGTCATGCTATGAAGTATCTAATTCTTCTGGGAAATAATCTAATGGAAAGTATAGACATTGACTGGAAAATTGTGAAGATATCAGATATATTTGTAGTGAAAATCATAAAAATTACCATCAACTTTTATGTAGGGTGAAAACTGGGTTCATAATATATGTATCCTTGGATCATCATTCAAAATATTGGTGTTTGTCAAATTCCCACTGCCATCTCTGTGTTATTTTGACCAGAGCATAATGAGTGCTCACAAAAGAGTCATCTCATTTCTCATTCTGAAGTCTCATAATATAAATTACTTAATTTTCTTTTAGCCACTTGGCATTGCTTAATTTGTAAATTTTGCATTTGCAGCAGTTATTCCAACAAGGTATCTGAAAGAAGGCATTTTAAGTTTATTCCTTAATTAGAACTACCCTGACTGGCAGAAGAACAAAGGAAGTGGCAGATTGGAGTTTTAATGTGATTTCATATTCATCTTGGCTGCCAAGGCTAAACTTGTAATTAAGGGATAATCCCATGGCAAGACCAGACACATAAGCAAATAAACACAACACAGGCCTATGCTTATGGGGCATCTTTATTTGGTTCTTTATTCAGAGAAATATTTTTAAAGGGTTATGAAAATAATTACCATAACAGCACACTGTACCTTAAGAATCTCTTTTCATGCTAAATCCTGATATATTACCTCATTCTAAGAGGAACCTTTTCATTTATTGAAATGAGAAACTGTTATTAAATGATAACTAAAATTTATTTTTTTTTAAAGTAAACTAATACTAACTTCACTAAAACCTAAGCTTCACAAGTTTTAGAATCAGACAAATCTTGGCTTACTCACTCACCCTTTTATATAACTTCTTTCTTAATTGTTCTTTGATTCAGTTCAGTCACTCAGTCGTGTCCCACTCTTTGCGACCCAATGGACTACAGCAACCCAGGCATCCCTGTCTATCACCAACTTCCAGAGCTTGCTCAAACTCATGTCCATTTAGTTGATGATGCCATCCAACCATCTCATCCTCTGTCACCCACTTCTCCTCCCACCTTCAATCTTTCCCAGCATCAGGGTCTTTTTCAGTGACTCAGTTCTTCGCATCAGGTGGCCAAAATATTGGAGCTTTAACTTCAGCATCAGTCCATGCAATGAATATTTAGGACTGATTTCCTTTAGGATTGACTGGTTTGATCTCCTTGCAGCCCAAGGGACTCTCAAGAGGTTTTTCCAACACCAGAGTTCAAAAGCACCAACTCTTTGGTATCCAGCTTTCTTTATAGTCCAACTCTCACATCCATACATGACTACTACCCATACAAAGTTATGGAAAAACCACAGCTTTGACAAGATGGACCTTTTTTGGCAAAGTAATGTCTCTGCTTCATAATATGCTATCTAGGTTGGTCATAGTTTTTCTTCCAAGGAGCAAGCATCTTTTAATTTCATGGCTGCAGTCACCATCTGCAGTGGTTTCCGAGTGCCCCAAAATAAAGTCTCTCAATTTTTCCATTGTTTCACCATCTATTTGCCATGAAGTCATGGGACTGGATGCCATGATCTTTGTTTTCTGAATCTTGAGTTTGAAGCCAACTTTTCCATTCTCTTTCACTTTCATCAAGAGGCTCTTTAGTTCTTCTTCACTTTCTGCCATAAGGGTGGTGTCATCTGAATGTCTGAGATTATTGATATTTCTCCCAGCAATCTTGATTCCAGCTTGTTTTTCATCCAGCCCAGCATTTTTCATGATGTATTATGCATATAAGTTAAATAAGCAGGGTGATAATATAGAGCCTTGACGTACTCCTTTCCCAATTTGGATTGATAAATAGGTTAATTGCTCTTGCTGCTGCTGCTGCTAAGTCACTTCAGTCGTGTTCGACTCTATGCGATCCCATAGACAGCAGCCCACCAGGCTCCCCCGTCCCTGGGATTCTCCAGGCAAGAACACTAGAGTGGCTTGCCATTTCCTTCTCCAATGTGTGAAAGTGAAAAGTGAAAGTGAAGTCGCTCAGTTGTGTCCGACTCTTAGCGACCCCAGGGGATGCAGTATAAAGATTAAATAAAGTATAATGTACTGAGTTTTGGTCATGGCTTATGTGTATCTGACTTAGTCTTCTAACATAAGTAATTATAGAACAGGAAAATCTTTAGGAAGTGATGTTTCAGGTATTTAGCGCTTCAATACCATATCTGTTCCAATACTCTAAATGGGAGATACTTTCCAAAGCACAGTTGAAAGACAGTTGAACTCAGTGAACATTGTTCTAAGTGGATGGAAGAAACAGAGAACAGACAGAGGACTGCTGATTTGGCTGGAATTTAGGCTGATTTCTGGGAAGGAGAATGCCATCAGTTTTGGAGATGGGATTTCAAAACGTTAGCTTTGGGGAGTCACAAACATTCAGACCATGACATGAAAGAAAACTGTCATAAAAGTATGGGAAGAAGTTCTAAGAGGAATAGGGAAGATTATGTACACGGGCCAAAAGAATAACTTCAGATTAATATAGGGATAATGTAAGGCCTGAAAAAAGATATAATTTTGTGGAGAAATGGCATGGGTTAAAGGGACTATGAAAATGAATTCAGATGTATTATGGCCAAGATGACCTTCATGTTCCTCTCAGCTTGATTTAACTTTAGACAGTTTCTCCCTGCCCTTTAAATTCCTTTTCTTAAAGCATTTACTTTAGGAAATTGCAATTGCAAATTCTTTCTCTAACCTCTTTGAAAAAATGGTTATAAGTCTTATTAAAGTTTTTTGCCAACTTTAAGAGCCAAAAATGCCTTTCTCAAAGACCTGAGAACTATCTTTTTCAAATGTAAACCTTGAAGGAGGTAACATCCTATCTCTGTCTCTATGGGAGAGTAGGAGGGGCTCTTCATTAGGTGCATTACTCCACATTGTCACACTATCTCCAGTCATGAAGATAGGAGGAAGTTTACTTTTTCTTTGATTAAATTTAACTAGCAAATGAAGGTGGCCTATGATCCTATCACCACCACCTCAGCTATTAAAAACTCTCCAGCCTATTGTTTCAAGGAGTTCATTTCAGCCTCTTTCCCTCTCTGCAGTAGTCTTAAATGATTTTTCTTACCTGGTTAACTTTGTCCTCTGCAGGTTTTACTTGACCACTGCTTATCTTCCTTGCTTTCTTCTTCTGGAGAGTTGTATTATTACATCATCTAACTCAACAATGGCACCCCACTCCAGTACTCTTGCCTGAAAACCCCATGGACCAGAGGAGCCTGGCAGGCTGCAGTCCATGGGATCCCTAAGAATCTGACACGACTGAGCGACTTCACTTTCGCTTTTCACTTTCATGCATTGGAGAAGGAAATGGCAACTCACTGCAGTGTTCTTGCCTGGAGAATCCCATGGACGGGGAAGCCTGGTGGGCTGCCATCTATGGGGTCACACAGACACGACTGAAGTGACTTAGCAGTAGCAGCAACTCAACTTTATGCCCAGGGAGCTCTAGCTTGCTTTCATTAGCTGTAGGATAACTCCCTCGGGGAAGGCAATGGCACCCCACCCCAGTACTCTTGTCTGGAGAATCCCATGGATGGAGGAGCATGGTGGGCTCCGGTCCATGGGGTCGCTAAGAGTCGGACATGACTGAGCGACTTCACTTTCACTTTCATGCACTGGAGAAGGAAATGGCAACCCACTCCAGTGTTCTTGCCTGGAGAATCCCAGGGACAGCCGTCTATGGGATCGCACAGAGTCGGACACGACTGAAGCGACTTAGCAGCAGTAGCAGCAGCAGGATAACTCCCTAAATAGTGCTCCTTGAAACACAATATTGACCTGCCTATAGAAAAGAGTGATAAATTGGCTTGGAACAGTCAGCTAGAGAAGAGGCACATTATCCTTTGGGAGTCAGAATCTGTCTAGGATAAACAATTCTTAAGTAATTGTCTCTGTTTCATCACTATTACAAGAAATCTTGTCTTCCCAGATGCTTATACATTCTATTGGAGTAATCATGGAAATGTGTATTGACATTTAATGATAAATCACAACATTTTTGCAATATAATGCCTGGTGCAATCTTGATTTTTACCTTTCAAAAATTTCCAAATTTTTCCACAATATTCTATGTATATAGCACACAAATATACAGTACTTATTTCTTTATGCATATTGCTTCATAGTCATAGAAACCCTAGAGACTCATATAGCAAGGTGCAACACAACTCTTTCCTTCTTAAATACTACTACTTTATCTATCCTGGCAGTTGGAGATTGACCGCTTCATTAGCAAGTCAATGCATGTCCAAGATTCCTATTGATGCTATGATGTTTCTATCAGTGCAGATCCTTTTCTAATTGTAGTAGAAGTATGCTGTTTAAATGCTCCAAGTGGAGTATTACCAGTTACTTCAATAAATTTCCTTAGCAAGTGTGTATATTTGCAAATGTATGTGTCTTTATCTATCTTTCCTTTTCTGAGATCACCAAATTTGCAAATCAAGCATACCAGAGAGCAAGAGTTCTAAATTGATTAATTATTCTCTCTGCATTGAAGAAATAGAAAGAGACAGTGCTTCAGATAATCAACATTCAAGTTACTCAGAGATATACATGCTGGATTTATCATTTTGAATTGCTCTTGACATCTAATAATTTTTAGCTTGAAATAATTTTGTTTTCTTTGATTTTCATGCATTACAGCCTTTTCAAAAGTATAGCTTATTCAGTTAGATCAGATAATCTCTATTATTAAAATAGTTTAAAGTTTTCAGATTATTTTTCCTAATTTTTATGTTTTCTTTTCACTATTTATTTTATTTATTTATTTATTTATATAAATATAAATATATATATATATATATATTTAACTTGGAGAACTCTTTTTCTGTTTACTTTAGGCCTGTCATCTAACTGGTAAATGACCATTAGATTATTATATGTACACATAAGGCTGCCAGATATAATTAAAATATTGCTAAAATAATGTTTTGGTATGTTTTTCATCTATTTACTTTTTATATATTTTATTATAACTTTTAGTCAGCTGGTGATTTGCCTTTATCATTTTCTTATGATTGACATTGCTAACAATTAATGTGGAGTTAATAGACCCTCAGGAACCTAAATTGAGTATTTTGGATCCCAAACAAATGGATTGTAAGTTGTTGACTTGTACTTTTGGGATAGGTAGTACATTGCTGTGGTTCTTTCAACTGGGGGTTAATGTTGTGTCACTTTCTTGAGTACTCACCCATGTTATCAGCTTCCCATGTGGCACTAGTGATAAAGAACCTGCTTGCCAGTGCAGGTAGACATAAGAGACACGGGTTTGATCCCTGGGTGGGGAAGATCCCCTGGAGGAGGGCATGGCAACCCACTTCAGTATTCTTGCTTGGAGAATCTCATGAACAGAGGAGCCTGGCAGGATGTGTAGTCCATAGGATCACACAGAGTCAGACAGGACTGAAGCAACTGAACATGCCCATGTTATCAGTTTGTTACATTGGAAGTTAGAACCTGTCTTTTGTTGGCTTATTTCACATAAGACCTGATCGCAGGAATGGAAGAAGTCATCTAATTATTGGTTTTAATATCACAAGAAATTAGTTTGGTTTGATGGCATACAGAATGGACAGGAAGATTAGAGATGCATTTATTCAGTCCAGCACATTAACGAGGAACATCTCTAAGAAAAGGAAGTCCTAAGGCTCTATAGAGGCAAGCAAACAAGGAAGTCATCAAGAAGTCTTAGGATAGTATGTGGGGTGATAGAGGTGAGTATTATATCAGATTGTGCAGGGTTGGAGGAGCACTGTGGTCCTCTGTGGTTAGTTATTTCCTTGAACACAAATGAGTGGGGGATTTCTTAACTGCCTCCCTTTTCCAGGGCCAAAAATCAGATAAAGTTTAACATTATCAAGGCAAACATCTAAAAGATCATGCTAGAGTGCAAAGTTTTCTCCTGATCATAATGTATATAAAGCCTAAAATTAGTCACTATCTGAATCATTAAATTAAGCTGATATTTTTTTCCAGTGAAAGTAAGTGTGATTCCCTAGTCTCCTCCATTTTGGTTAATGACACTTAGGCTTTTTCTCTTTCCAAGAGAAATATTAGGAAACAATAAGCATGATTCATTGCTTAGAGACATATGCACAATTTGTGGGTGAATATCTCATGCTTTTGTCAATTCCTTTTTTATAAGCAATATAAATTATTTTAAGGGAATCAGATCAGATCAGTTGCTCAGTCGTGTCCGACTCTTCGCAAACCCATGAACCGCAGCACGCCAGGCCTCCCTATCCATCACCAGCTCTCAGAGGTCACCCAGACTCATATCCATCGAGTCAGTGATGCCATCCAGCCATCTCATCCTCTGTCGTCCCCTTCTCCTCCTGCCCTCAATCCCTCCCAGCATCAGAGTCTTCTCCAATGAGTCAACTCTTCGCATGAGGTGGCCAAAATACTGGAGTTTCAGCTTTAGCATCATTCCTTCCAAAGAAATCCCAGGTCTGATCTCCTTCAGAATGGACTGGTTGGATCTCCTTGCAGTCCAAGGGACTCTCAAGAGTCTTCTCCAACACCACACTTCAAAAGCATCAATTCTTCGGCACTCAGCCTTCTTCACAGTCCAGCTCTCACATCCATACATGACCACAGGAAAGACCATAGCCTTGACTAGGCGAACCTTTGTTGGCAAAGTGATGTCTCTGCTTTTGAATATGCTATCTAGGTTGGTCATAACCTTCCTTCCAAGGAGTAAGCGTCTTTTAATTTCATGGCTGCAGTCACCATCTGCAGTGATTTTGGAGCCCAGAAAAATAAAGTCTGACACTGTTTCCACTGTTTCTCCATCTATTTCCCATGTAGTGATGGGACCAGATGCCATGATCTTCGTTTTCTGAATGTTGAGCTTTAAGCCAACCTTTTCACTCTCCACTTTCACTTTCATCAAGAGGCTTTTAGTTCCTCTTCACTTTCTGCCATAAGGGTGGTGACATCTGCATATCTGAGGTTATTGATATTTCTCCCAGCAATCTTGATTCCAGCTTGTGTTTCCTCCAGTCCAGCATTTCTCATGATGTACTCTGCATATAAGTTAAATAAACATGGTGACAATATACAGCCTTGACGTACTCCTTTTCCTATTTGGAACCAGTCTGTTGTTCCATGACCAGTTCTAACTGTTGCTTCCTGACCTGCATACAGATTTCTCAAGAGGCAGATCAGGTGGTCTGGTATTCCCAGAATAGAATGGCTCAGATTCTGTAGTAACATATTTTGGGGAAACTAATGCCAAGTTTACAGGCTCTACATTTTCCAGATGACAAAAAAACTCTTATCTGGAAGACAGCCAATATCTTTGTCATAAGATGCAAGATTTTCAAAGGATCTCTGGCTATAGGTACTCTCCCCTACTCATATATAATTTTTCCTCTCTCTCCTGTTTATCCCGACAGCTCCTTTATATAATTAGTACTTACTGAATCTTTCCTGTGCATTAAATTGGTACCACCAGAAATATATACTCCTGAAATTTATACATTTTTTCCGTCCATCACTGATGTTTTATTTTTCTGAAACCAATAAAATGCTTTTTCTCTCTGAAATGTTATTTCTTTTCCCTTATGTCTGTCATTCTGAGTGTTCATTTTTTTATTTGTTTATCTTTTCCTACTGTTCTTTGAATATCTAATAATCTTTGGATGGCAGTTCATTTTTAGGAATGAGGAGCTAAGTGAATTGATTAACATTGCTGCAATGGATTTTCTGTTTTGGTCAGCTTTTCCATGAAGAGAAGAATTAGCCATATTTTTGTATTATATTAGAATAGGGATAAAATTGATATGCTCACTTTTAGGATGTGGATAAGAAACTGGCAAACAGGAAGAAGGGCTCATGCTAAGACAGTTCAATCCTGAAAGCTAAACCCTAGCTTCTTTCTGACAGGCCACCAATTCTGATCATTATTTTTCTCCCCCTTTGGGAGAAAACTCCATTCTGTTGAGGAAAGAGAGGTAAATGGTTAAAGTTTCAAACATCACTTTCATTAATCATGTTATCTCCTTCCAGATTCATTTGTTAAGCAATTAATTTGATGACTAATGTTTCACTAAGTTTGATGCTTCACCCATTCAACATGCATTTATTGACCAAAACTGTTCTAGTTCTGAAAACCGTGTCACTGAAGATATTGTACATAAGCCCAAGCCTCGCAGTGGTGATCCTCTTTGGTAGGTTCATAAAAGTAAACAGATTACAGCAGTATAACAGGGTAAATTATTCAGCAGATAAAGTAAAGGATGTTATGAAATCAATCATAACCATTACTAGTGCCAGCTTTGGGGACAAGGTCATAGAAAGCTGAGACATTGGATAATCAGGAGTCAGCATGGCAAAGCAGGTAGGCTGGGAGAAAAAGAGTAGTTATGAACAGCAAAGGAACTGCATATATGTATAGGGAACTTGCCACAGTCCAGTGAAGATGGTAAGAGTAAGCTCAGGGAGCTATGTGAGCAAAAGCCAGACTGAGTAATTAAGAGATAGGATTGGAGAACAGTTCAATGACTTGGTTGTGGTGAGGAACACAGGGACCTGTTGGCATTGGTCCAACAACAGAAAATGAATTCTCTTATGTCCTCTGTAAGTCACTCCATTCTGGTAACAGATCTACATGCAAATAAAAAGTTTTAAAATTATTAAAATATATTGCTTTTGCCATACATCAAGATGGATCCACCACAAGTGTACATGTGTTCCCTATCCTGAAAATATATAACCAGGCATTTTATAGGATATGCTTGATAAGGGAAAGAAAAGCAGTTTAGGGAGTTTATATTATTGAGTGAAATGAATTAGATATAGTAATATTCAATTCATATTAATCCAACCAGTCCATTCTGAAGGAGATCAGCTCTGGGTGTTCTTTGGAAGGAATGATGCTAAAGCTGAAAACTCCAGTACTTTGGCCACCTCATGCAAAGAGTTGACTCATTAGAAAAGACTCTGATGCTGGGCGGGGGGGGGGGGGGGGGGGGTATTGGGGGCAGGAGGAGAAGGGGACGACAGAGGATGAGATGGCTGGATGGCATCACTGACTCGATGGATGTGAGTCTGAGTGACCTCCAGGAGTTGGTGATGGACAGGGAAGCCTGGTGTGCTGTGAGTCATGGGGTCACAAAGAGTCAGACACGACTGAGCGACTGAACTGAACTGAACTGAGTATTCAATTCATGTTTTATAAGCACACATACAGTGGGGGAGAGCCTTGAGACAAATATCAGCGTGAAATGGCAGATCACTTGCCAAAATGCCTTTTTTTCTAAATGGGAAAGAAAGAAGAGATGAAATGAAAACCAACTGAAAATCTGGCTCAGATGTTGAGATAGATAATAGCAAACATGTATGATGAAAGTAAGTAAAGTTTTATAGTAGTACTCATCTAATGAAACTTTCTGGAGAAGGCAGAATGTTCTAAAATGACTTGAGAAAGCAAGAAGAGGTGATGGAATTGGGTTTTATTTTTGAGTGAGCTCAGAGTGGGAATTTCTTCTCATAGGGCCATGATTTACACAGCTCTAACTTCTTAGTTGTGCCAAAGGAAGCATGCAGACTATCTTATTAGCTTGCCTTTTGTGGGGCAGAAGCGGCTAGGAGAGTGGTGAGTTTGAAAGCTGCCAATGCTCAACATGAAAAAATGAAGTTAAATCTCAATGCAGATGGAAATATTTCTCAAGTTCTGAATGCGATAAGATGCTTTTTCTCATTCCATGCTGATGCATGAGACTAAAAGAGATGTTTAAAATAACAGAAATTTTAACCTTTAGTTTTTCATCCATTTTCCGGGAGGGTTGGGGAATCACATTTCAAGAAATCACCTTGATCAAACTGCATTCAGCTATTAACTTTTTTGACAGTAGTTTTAGTTGAAAGAACTAAACTATCTGCTGAGACTAGCAGCCTGAGCTCCTTCCAAAATATAGCATTCAGTTCAGTTCAGTCTCTCAGTCATGTCTGACTCTCTGCGACCCCATGAATTGCAGCACACCAGGGCACCCTGTCCATCACCAACTCCCGGAGGTCACTCAAACTCACGTCCATCAAGTCAGTGATGCCATCCAGCCATCTCATCCTCTGTCGTCCCCTTCTCCTCCTGCCCCCAATCCCTCCCAGCATCAGAGTCTTTTCCAATGAGTCAACTCTTCGCATGAGGTGGCCAAAGTACTGGATTTCAGTATTAGCATCATTCCTTCCAAAGAATACCCAGGGCTGATCTCCTTCAGAATGGAGTGGTTGGATCTCCTTAGAGTCCAAGGGACTCTCAAGAGTCTTCTCCAACACCACGGTTCAAAAGCATCAATTCTTCAGTGCTCAGCTTTCTCACAGTCCAATTCTCACATCCATACATGACCAGTGGAAAAACCATAGCCTTGACTAGACGGACCTTTGTTCGCAAAGTAATGTCTTGTCTGAAATAGGACAACCGCCAGTCCAGAGCAAGTCATTGGAATTGGATTATGATTTTTGACATTCAGGACTAGGTCAGCATCAGAATTGAAACTAGAAAAAGTAGAGTTGGACCATAAAAGAAAATAATTGAGAGTGTATATTCACAAGCTAACAGACTTACTTTGAACTGTGTACAAGTGAATAAGAAGTGGAATTGACTTACCTCCAAAAATTCAAGGAAGTTTGTTTAGATTATTTCAAAAGGAGAAGAGAAAGATTTGAAGACATCATAAAATGGGCATAATTTTCAAGCTCTAACATGTAAAGTGTGATAAATTCATCTTTTAAGAACTCTCAACTAAGCAAAAATTATACCCTTGACACTATTCCTCCTTACTGAGATGGACAAAATGTCTTAGAAAAACCATAAAAGAAATAAATTGTCTATATGATCACCAGGTATTTTACACAAGGATACTGAAGTGGGTAGCCCTTCCCCTTTCCAGGTGATCTTCCCAATCCAGGGATTGAACCCAGGTCTCTCTCATTGCAGATGGATTCTTTATCAGCTGAGCCAGGAAAGTCCAAGAATACTGGAGTGGGTAGCCCATTCCTTCTCCAGTGGATCTTCCCTACCCAGGAATCGAACTGGGATTTCCTGCATTACAGGTAGTTCTTTACCACCTGAGCTATGAGAGAAACCCTTTAAATCACGAGAGGAGAGGAATACCCCAGTTTTGATAGTCCTCAGCAGCACATATTGTTTTAAACACATCAAAATTACCTGCCCTTTCTGGATTAAAAACTTCAGGAAAGAGAAAATTGATAACATTTTGGAAAGTATTTTTGGATTTAAACACTCATCTCCTGTTGAGTTTTTAAAAACTTTCTTTTTGATGAACTAATTTATAGTAATGAAGTATAAAGAGAAGTGAATAAGTGTTAATTCAGATGCACTACATATTGCTATGCAATTAATAATATATTAGTAATAAGTTAGTGTGGTAACAGATGGTTAATGATCTGAATACACCTTCATTCCCAAAGAAGAGCAAACACTTGGGAAACTAGAGAATCAGCCACACTCAGAAAAGGTTTGAGCCTCAAGATATTTCATAGTTGTTAATAGCATTAAAATAATTAATTGCTGCTAAGCACAGACATTATTTGGAAAGTAGAAATATCTCAATGTGTTTTGCTATGAATAATGATAAAAATTCACCTTAAAAATAGGCCATTCCTCTCAAAATCAGAAGCCAAAAACAATAGCTTCCTCTCATGGTAGACAAATTATCTGTACTTGGATTGGCTAATGTGTGAACTTGACTTGCATATATTTGTTTTGACATTTTTCTTAGATTGTATTATAGTATTCTACATGAGAAGTATTAATTTCAGTGGATTTTTTACAAGTGTATGCACCATAATTCAGGGACCAAAATTTTACATCTACTGCTGCCATTTGCTAACTGTATGAAATTGGCAGGTTAATTAATCTCTGAACCTTAGTTCCTTTGTTAGTAGCATGAGAGTGGTGTTATGCAAATCTCATTTTGTTGCTGAGAGAACTAAATGCGTGCTAACTACAAGCTAAATATCTCCCACCCATAAACATCAAAATAATAGGTCTTTTTAAAGGATACTTACCTTTGTTTAACTTGAAAGCTCTTCAGATGAAAATACTGACTCATCACAAAGTTTGTCATCACTCTTTCCCATGCTTCAAATGAATGACTTTAATAATTTTGCTGTTTAATAATATGTGTACGCTCATGAATGCTTCCCAAACATTGATCTTGTCAAAAGGAAGACATACACCCCCTATTTGATTAAAAGAGTAATAATAAAGAAGAATACAATGTGTAGCTAAATGATAGATTCTTCAGCCTCAAAATTTCACTTGGCACATGGAAAGAATTAAAAATAGTTGCTTATTACTATTATTTGATCATTGATATTAACTTTATTAATGACTATAGAATTAATTTTAACTATTTGACATGCAGCAGTTTTCAACTGGCATGCTAAAGGCTATGGTTACATGTTTTGTTTCTTTCATTTTCTCCTTTTTTCTGAAAACTGTTTACAGATTTTAATTCTAAACTTTTTGGTTCAAAGTTATGACTGCCAATTTTTCATCCTAATGCTTCACATAATTAATGAAAAGGTCCTTATATGTTCAGGAGGGCTTCTCTGGTGACTCAGTGGTGAAGAATCCACCTGCCAATGCAGGAGATGTGGGTTTGATCCCTGAATTTGGAAGATCCCCTGGAGAAGGAAGTGGCAACTTGCTCCAGTATTCCTGCCTGAGAAATACCATGGATAGAGGGGCCTGGTGGACTACAGTCCTTGGGGTCCCAGAAGAATTGGACATGGCTTAGTGACTAAACAACATGTTCATGTAATATTTCACTCATTTGCTTCTACTTCTGTGTGTTCCTTTTTCCATATCTACTTTGTTTTTAATGTCAGAATTGTATGATATACATTTCATTATCTCTCTAATTTCTAATCCCTATGTTTTTATACTAGCATATTAATTCTCTTTTTCTTAAAATAAAGTTTGAGACCTGTAATAATACCCATAATATTATATATTTTAAATTTTCATGTTGAAATTTTTGTTTTATAATTAAATTTAAATAGCCACTTATGTATATATGTATACTCATATGTATATACACACATATATCCTACATTGCTCATCAGTCAATATCTTTTAATAGAAATTCACTATATGTGGATACTTTAGAACATGAAAAGTAACTATTATATGGAATTATTGGTCGTAAACTTTACTCCTTGAAACCTTTTATTTCTAGCACCACTGCCTTTTTTCATTTATTGATGCAAAAGATGTTGAATGGGAACTTGATTTTTGTCCAGTTACAGATTATTCAATATTGCTCTGACTGTCTTTGTTTGATAAACTACTGTGCACCAGGGAAGCATTCTGCTTCTTGCTTTGTGTTTGACCTCAGTTCTGTTCCAGGAAGAAATTGTAGTTATGTGTGATCTTCTTGTAGCTCTGATCCTCCATGGCATTGAAGAACATCTAGTGAAGTTCAGTGAGCCTGCTTTCTATTGTTTTGCCCACCTCTGCCCTTTGGTCTCCTAGTACAATGTCAGGTGACTGTAATTAATCTACAGTGACAAAAGCAGCTTCAAGCGGCCTATTTCCTGTTTGACCTTTTGTCTCCCCTGGATTTTGTGCAACAGTGGGTGAGATTTAGATTTGTAGCAAACACCTTTTATTTCCTATGTCATGACCCCTCAATTCACTAGAATTTCAGTACAACTGTGGTAAAGAACTTTGAACACTTTGACCCACACAGGAGCTCGAGTGCCTTCCACAGTGTCTCTTCACTTTCACACCTCAGATTTCTCTCTAAAGTTAAAGGGAAGGCACTACCCCTTCAAAACACAAAGTTCACACTCCTGGGAAGCAATTTGCAACACATGGGCAGAAGCAGTGGATTCATAAAGGCCTCAACTTTCAATCCCTTACATGGATGACTTTGATAGTTATTCTGCAAAGTTTCATTTTCGTTTTTATTTTCCTTCTGTGCTTCTCACCAGCAACTCCTTTACTCAACTCTATGGAATTTACTGTCAAATAAATTACTAGTGCTGAGGTATACCTTCCAGGAACTGGGAAGCCCCAATGGCTCAAGAGGTAAAAAATCTTCCTGCAGTCCAGGAGGTGCAGGAGACATGGGTTCGATCCCTGGGTTGCAAAGATACTCTGAAGAAGAAAATGGCAACCCACTCCAGTGTTCTTGCCTGGAGAAATCCATGGACAGAAGAGCCTGGAGAGCTAGAGTCCATGGGGTCACAAAGACACACGACAGAGCATGCATACACAACAAATTAAAACCAGCTCTTTCCAGTTTTCCTCTTTCTATTTCTGCAACACCACGCTACTCTCCCAGGACTTCCCTGTAGCTCAGATGGTAAAGAATCTGTCTGCAATGCAGAAGACCCAGGTTCGATCCCTGGGTTAGGAAGATCCTCTGGAGAAGGAACTGGCAATCCACTCCAGTATTCTTGCCTGGAGAATCCCATGGACAGAGGAGCCTGGTGGGCTACAGTGCATGGGGTTGCAAAGAGTTGGACACGACTGAGCAATTAACACTACTACTACTACATGCTACTATCCAGTAGAGGAGAGGTTTGAGTTACACTTTATTTTTTCCTTCAATATAGTACTTAATGTATTTTACCTAGCAGAAATGGATGCTTCTGACATGTAGCAAATATCAGTTCAGTTCAGTTCAGTCACTCAGTCGTGTCCAACTTTTTGCAACCCCATGAACCACAGCATGCCAGGCCTCCCTGTCCATCACCAACCCCCAGAGTTCACCCAAACTCATGTCCATTGAGTTGGTTATGCCATTCAACAATCTCATCCTCTATTGTCCCCTTCTCCTCCTGCCCTCAATCTTTCCCAGCATCAGGGTCTTTGCAAATGAGTCAGCTCTTCGCATCAGGTGGCCAAAGTATTGGAGTTTCAGCTTCAACATCAGTCCTTCCAGTGAACACCCAGGACTGATCTCCTTTAGGATGGATTAGTTGGGTCTCCTTGCAGTCCAAGGGACTCTCAAGAGTCTTCTCCAACACCACAGTTCAAAAGCATCAACTCTTCTGTGCTCAGTTTTCTTTATATTCCAACTCTCACATCCATACATGACCACTGAAAAAAACCATAGCCTTGACTAGACGGAACTTTGTTGACAAAGTAATGTCTCTGCTTTTTAATATGCTGTCTAGGTGGATCATAACTTTCCTTCCAAGGAGAAAGCATGTTTTAATTTCATGGCTGCAATCACCATCTGCAGTGACTTTGGAGCCCCCCAAAATAAAGTCAACCACTAGTTCCACTTCCATGGGGTCACAGAGATTCAGACACAACTGAAGCGACTTAGCATGCATGCATGCATTGGAGAAGGAAATAGCAACCCACTCCAGTATTCTTGCCTGGAGAATCCCAGGGACAGGGAATCCCAGGGTGGGCTGCCATCTATGGGATAACACAGAGTCTGACATGACTGATGAGACTTAGCAGCATCAACAGCAGCAACCATCTGTTTGCCATGAAGTGATGGGACTGGATGCCATGATCTTAGTTTTCTGAATGTTGAGCTTTAAGCCAACATTTTTACCCTCCTCTTTCACTTTCATCAAGATACTCTTTAGTTCTTCACTTTCTGCTGTAAGAGTGGTGTCATCGGCATATCTGAGGTTACTGATATTTCTCCTGGAAATCTTGATTCCAGCTTGTGCTTCCTCCAGCCCAGCGTTTCTCATGATGCACTCTGCATGTAAGTTAGATAAGAAGGGTGACAATATACAGCCTTGACGTACTCCTTTTCCTATTTGGAACCAGTCTATTGTTCCATGTACAGTTCTAACTGTTGCTTCCTGACCTGCATATAGGTTTCTCAAGAGGCAGGTCAGGTGGTCTGGTATTCCCATCTCTTTCAGAATTTTCCACAGCTTATTGTGATCCACACAGTCAAAGGCTTTGGCATAGTTAATAAAGCAGAAATAGATGTTTTTCTGGAACTCTCTTGCTTTTTTGATAATACAGCAGATGTTGGCAATTTGATCTCTGGTTCCTCTGTCTTTTTTAAAACCAGCTTGAACATGAGGAAGTTCAGGGTTCACCTATTGCTGAAGCCTGGCTTGGAGAACTTTGAGCATCACTTTACTAGCATGTGAGATGAGTGCAATTGTGCAGTAGTTTGAGCATTCTTTGGCACTGGCTTTCTTGGGGGTTGGAAATATGATGGTACATAATTTTTTATTATCATCATTTTTCAGTTAATTGGCCATATTCAGCATCAAGGTGGAAAATTCTGCTTCCACCCATGATAGTGGAGCATGTGTCATGTTTATCATCCATCCTTTAAAAATCAAAAAATTGGAAAAATAAATAATGGTTCTTGGACATTGGATAACAGGCAGCATAGAACAGTGATCTTTGAGAAATGGGAAGCATGAAAGCTATATGATTGCCTGTAGCTTGATGCCTAGAAATAAGTGTGGGATAGGCAGATTCAGAGATATCCCTGAATTGAGGGTTAAAAAGAGGTGATGATAACTATAATGCACAAGTCATATTATCAGAGAGGATGTACTTGCATAGAGAGAGAACTCTGGAGATTTTCAAAAGGTCCATTTCATCAGAGTGGTCATCAGCTTATGCATGTGAAGAAACTAAGCTGGGGCAATATTATAAGAAAGAGAAATAAACAATACATGGCTGCATATATAGTTTCTAAGAACATCAAAAATGTTATTAAAACTAATAACACCAGGTCAATATATGAAAATCTATTATATTCCAATATATCAGTAATGTATAATCATAAATTAAACTTTAAAAATTGAAATCATTTGCAAAAGTATCAAGAAACATGGAATATTAGGTAAACATCAATAAAACGTGTCCCAGAACTGTATGCTGGAAATTGCAAAACTTTGATCAAAGAAAACAAAGAAGACACTGAGAAATAAAAAATTATATCATGGATATGGATTAGAAGATTGAGTGCGTAAGATGTAAATTCTCTCAAACATCGTATGTAAAGCCAATGCAACACAAATAAAAATCACATCAAGATTTTGGCAGAAATTAACAAATTGATTCTACAATTTATGAAAAGGCAAAACAACTAGACAAGTTGAACAATTTGAAAAAAGTTGAAACTCACTATAAGTCCATAGTTTTAAAGATAGCATAGTATTGGTAACAGTGATAGACATATAAATAAATGAAACAAAATAAAATTCCAAAATACATCCACACATAAAAGAGCAATTCATTTCTGAGAAAGGTGCAGAGAAAATTCAATGCAGAGAAGGTTGTTTCTCAGCAAATTGTTTTCAAACAATTAGAAATCACATTAAATATAAATAAAGCCTTTTATTTTGCATGATATTAAAATTAACTCAAAATGGATCATAAGACTTAATGTAATAACATACAACTTCTTGAAAAGTACAAATGTTTTGTGACCTTGGGTTAGGTAAAGATTTCTTAGATATGACACCAAAAATACAGTACAATAGTCCCACTTAATCATCAGAGAATATGTTCTAAACCACTAGTGGATGGCTAAAACTGTGAATAGTATTGACCCCAGATATACTATGCTTTTTTCCTATTCATACATATGTATGATTAAGTCTAATTCATAAATTAGGAATAGTAAAGAGATTAACATCAGAGACTAATAATAAAGTTGAACATTAATAGCAGTATACTGTGATAAAGTTATGTGAATGTGTTTTCTCCCTCAAAATATCTTACTGTACTCTACCCTTCTTGTGATAATGTGATGTGATAGAATCCTGCATACTAAGATAAAGTGAAATGGATAAAATAGGCATTGTGAAGCAGTGTTAATTTTAATCTTCTAACAATATATCTGAAGGAGAATCGTCTGTTTCAGGTGATCCTGGATCATCAAACCATGACAAGTGGGATTGTGTGAGATTTCATCACACTACTCAGAAAAGTGTTCCCTTTAAAACATGAATTGTCTATTTCTATAATTTTCCATTTATTAATTCCTAGTTCTCTTGCCTAGAAAATCCCATGGACAGAGAAGCCTGGTAGGCTATAGTCCATAGGGTCGCAAAGAATCAGACACGACTGAGCGGCTTCACTTTCACTTTAATCTCAGGTAACTAAAACCACAGAAATTGCAATCTCAGATCAGAGAAGACTATGTACATAAAAGAAAATAAAATGATAGGTAGTTCTTTAATATAGCTATTAACCCTTAGGTGTTCCCCAGCAGCTCAATAATTTAGGATGCAAGAAGAAGCTTATGTAATATTCACACTGAATTGTTTTTAAACTCTTCTGCAAAGTTTTCAAATAATTAGAAAGTGCAGAATACTCATTCCATCTACTTCCATTTTGATCCTTAAAAAGTTTTCTGGACAGTCCATTGTGTACCACTATTATCCAATATAATATGGTTGACTTTCACAGTTCTCTAACATGAATTGCAATAACAGATGTAACTTTATCACTTTAACTATTTTTGTTTTCAACAATTTAATATTGGAAAATGTATTATAGTATGAGAATCAGCACAGTTATACAAGTGGAGACAGAGGAAGAATCTGAAGTTAATTTTATTAAATTAATGGCACTGATCCCTGAAATACTCTGTGATTTATTTCAGTGCACCTCTCCCTTTTAACCTGTCCCTTTCTGAAATTTCACAAGTACAATTCATTCTCATTGTTCAAAGTGTGGAGAAATGAATCTCATAAATTATTACAAATTACTTTCCTTCCGTTTACTATGCCTTATATATCCAAAGGAGGTAGAACACACGAGGTCATTGCCAATTAAAAAAAAAAAATCACTTTGATCTCCACTTTTTTACCAGATTCTCCTAATTTACTCCAAAGAAAGGACAAGCAGTTTCAGTATGTTCAGTTCAGTTCAGTTCAGTCGCTCAGTGGTGTCCAACTCTTTGGGACCCCAGGAATCGCAGCACGCCAGGCCTCCCTGTCCATCACCAACTTCCGGAGTTCACTCAGACTCACGTCCATCGAGTCAGTGATACCATCCAGCCATCTCATCCTCTGTCATCCTCTTCTCCTTCTGCCCTCAATCCCTCCCATCATCAGTCTTTTCCAGTGAGTCAATTCTTCACATGAAGTGGCCAAAGTACTGGAGTTTCAGCTTTAGCATCATTCCTTCCAAAAAACACCCAGGGCTGACCTCCTTTAGAGTGGACTGGTTGGATCTCCTTGCAGTCCAAGGGACTCTCAAGAGTCTTCTCTAACACCACAGTTCAAAAGCATCAATTCTTCAGTGTTCAGCCTTCTTCATAGTCCAACTCTCACATCCATACATGACCACAGGAAAAACCATAGCCTTGACTAGATGGACCTTAGTTGGCAAAGTAATGTCTCTGCTTTTGAATATGCTATCTAGGTTGGTCATAACTTTTCTTCCAAGGAGTAAGCATCTTTTAATTTCATGGCTGCAGTCACCATCTGCAGTGATTTTTGGAATCCCCAAAAATAAAGTCTGACACTGTTGCCACTGTTTCCCCATCTATTTCCCATGAAGTGATGGGACCAGATGCCATGATCTTCGTTTTCTGAATGTTGAGCTTTAAGCCAACTTTTTCACTCTCCACTTTCACTTTCATCAAGAGGCTTTTTAGTTCCTCTTCACTTTCTGCCATAAGGGTGGTGTCATCTGCATATCTGAGGCTATTGATATTTCTCCCAGCAATCTTGATTTCAACTTGTGTTTCTTCCAGTCCAGCATTTCTCATGATGTACTCTGCATATAAGTTAAATAAGCACGGTGACAATATACAGCCTTGACGTACTCCTTTTCCTATTTGGAACCAGTCTGTTGCTCCATGTCCAGTTCTAACTGTTGCTTCCTGATCTGCATACAGGTTTCTCAAGAGGTAGGTTAGGTGGTCTGGTATTCCCATCTCTTTCAGAATTTTCCACAGTTTATTGTGATCTACATAGTCAAAGGCTTTGGCATAGTCAATGAAGCAGAAATAGATGTTTTCCTAGAACTCTCTTGCTTTTTCGATGATCTGGTGGATATTGGCAATTTGATCTCTGGTTCCTCTGCCTTTTCTAAAACCAGCTTGAACATTAGGAAGTTCATGGTTCACATATTGCTGAAGCTTGGCTTGGAGAATTTTGAGCATCACTTTACTAGCATGTGAGATGAGTACAATTGTGCAGTAGTTTGAGCATTCTTTGGCATTGCCTTTCTTTGGGATTGGAATGAAAGCTGACCTTTTCCAGTTCAGTATGTTAGGTAGTTAGAATAGGAAAAAGGAGTCCAGAATGGCAATGGCTAAAAGACAGGAAGGGAAAAGCCCGTGAAGATAGAACAAAGGAAGGTCCGAGGACTGGAATGAGGACCTCAGTTAGAACAGTGCTCCTGGCTAGCCCATTTACATAAGGCAGGCCCAGGGGGAGGAGATCAGATCAGATCAGATCAGATCAGTCGCTCAGTCGTGTCCGACTCTTTGCGACCCCATGAACCGCAGCACGCCAGGCCTCCCTGTCCATCACCAGCTCCCGGAGGTCACTCAGACTCGCATCCATCGAGTCAGTGATGCCATCCAGCCATCTCATCCTCTGTCGTCCCCTTCTCCTCCTGCCCTCAATCCCTCCCAGCATCAGAGTTTTCTCCAATGAGTCAACTCTTTGCATGAGGTGGCCAAAATACTGGAGTTTCAGCTTTAGCATCATTCCTTCCAAAGAATATCCAGGATTGATCTCCTTCAGAATGGACTGGTTGGATCTTCTTGCAGTCCAAGGGACTCACAAGAGTCTTCTCCAACACCACAGTTCAAAAGCATCAACTCTTCGGCGTTCAGCCTTCCTCACAGTCCAGCTCTCACATCCATACATGACCACAGGAAAGACCATAGCCTTGACTAGGCAAACCTTTGTTGGTAAAGTAATGTCTCTGCTTTTGAATACGCTATCTAGGTTGGTCATAACTTTCCTTCCAAGGAGTAAGCGTCTTTTAATTTCATGGCTGCAGTCACCATCTGCAGTGATTTTGGAGGAGATAAAAGCATATAAAAAGAGGAGCCAAAGGCCTAGGGCTCTCTCTTTCTCTTCTCTTCATGTCTTTTGGGTCAGCATGCCCTCACATTTCGATGATGTATTGTCTTTTATTTTCTAAATAAAACTGAGCTGTAACACTGATCTGTCCGAGAGCTGTGACACAGTCTGTCTGAGGGCTTTAACATCCATCACTTCAAATTTTTGTTGTGACGAGACAGAACCAAGGAAATTACACACTCTCACAACAAATATCTTTTCAGAAAACATTATCATTCTACATATCATTCATTTAATTGTATTCCTTATGTGACCATTTAAACACATATCTTCCCAAAATAATATATCCTGTAGTTAAATGTTTGAACCATATTCCCTTGAGTGAGATGTGTTAAAGCCAGATACAGATCAAAAGAGAAAAACTGGAAAGTTTTATAGTGTTATTATACTCACGGTTCCTAGGGAGAGAATGGCATTTCACATGGAACCACTTGGAAGCACCATGGTTGGTCAGAAGGTAGAAAGAATGGAACTCTAAGCAAGTACTTTTACTGTGCTATCTACAGAAAGGAAGGATGAGGCAGAGTAAGTGGGTTTAAGTTTGGCTAGTTGTGTTTGAAAGTGGCACCCCTGCAAAATCATGTTCACTGAGACTGTTAGACCATATGGTCTGGGACTGTCTAAAGTCTCCAATATTTGGAGGTGTTCACAGGTCTACTTGGGAAGATGTGGTCACCATTTTATAGATGTTAAAACATCAGTTTACAGAAATTAAAGTCAATATATTAAGCCCAAGAGAAAATGGAAAGGCAATAAGATGTTTATCTATAATATTTATAACATAATGATTTATTATTTGCAGTTTAATAATTTTTTATATATTACACTTTGATAAATTCAATAGTAAAAGATTAATTTCCACATTTTCATATTTTTACCTTTTGATTTACTCAACAATTTTTGTATTATAATGTTCATATTATAAATTAGCAACATATGTGAATAAAACTATTTTTGTGTTCATGTTTTAAAATTAATATTTGTATCCAAATAAAATGTCTAAGTGACTAGATATATTAGAACATATAATGTCTAAGATTATCCTGTGAGGAAAATAACTGAAACTTCATAATAGAGTTTATCAAAATAGATGTTTGTTGACTGTCTTAAAAATCAGTAATCTAAATGTATCGGATCTTGTAAAAAGAAAACCCAGAAGCCATACCAATTTGGCTTATAGCCTTGTAAATTAAAAGTAAAATATCCAGTTTAATCTTTGTAACTGAACACTTGAATCTGATCCAACACAGCTATAAGAATAAAAGGCAACAAACACATAATGTGGACAGTCTCACTATTGAAGAATAATTTATCATGTAGTATTAAATATTCAAGATTTTTCTGAATATTTTTTGAAGTGAAAATGGGAACAAACAAAATTATGTCTGTTGAATATCTAAGCACCCAGAACCTGTACTAACTACATTATTTATCTCTATAGCATTCAATTTTGAATATGTAATATACTATTACTCAAATTTTTTCAGAAAATCTGAATAAAATATAATTGAAGAACACCAAAGAAAAAGTTAATGTCTGTCTAGTTCTTCCTTTTTTCTATCTACATACATTTAAGTTTCAACTACTGTTTAAAATATTCTTTAGTGATCAGAGCACAGAAATAGGAATATCTCCCTACATTCACAGTTTCTTACTTTCCACAACTTCCACATTACTCCTTCATCACTCCCTATGATTCTCCACACACAGTATTTCTATACACAAGCACTTTTATATGGACAGTACATCATGAGATCACTTGCTTAAAAATATTTCATCTGCAGATTTGGTATCATTCTATTTCTTTAATTCAAATGAATTATATTTTCTGGAAGAGACACCTCTATACATCCAATACAATCAGAATAAAATTCATAGGGAATAAGCTCTTGGATAACGCAAAGGACAGGTAATATTCATAATTAGTGATGAAAATGAACAAAACAAGAATTTGAAGAAAGGGACTGAAGATATTGGAGGAAACTATGAGGTCGTCTCAGGGATAACTTAGTAGGTAAGAATCAACTTAGTGAAACAAATATATAGAAATGAAGGTAGAGACTTCATTTATTTCAGATTACATATACCCTTTCATCCTGATTCAAGCAAAAATTTCTAAGTCTGCATTGACACTTCATGGTGATAAATGAAATACTGATACCAGAAATTAACCCCTCTCATTTGCATAATCATAGGATGCGGAAAACAGTGCCAGCCTAAGATCTAGAACCAGAAACAGGGAGGTGAGATAGAATTCAACCTAGACTGAAGTTGCAGTAGCATATCCAGTCTGCACTTAAGGATTCTCTATGGTGAGAGAAGCACATAGTTACTTCCATAACCATATGATAGTTTTTACCCCAAATTCTTGCATTATGCTAACTTGGAAGCCCTGAGATGAACTGTTAATAAATTTAACATGACTTTAAAAGAAAATATAAAAATGGAAAGGATCACCAGACAAACAGCTGAGATCTGAGTGAACATGGTGAGTGGAACTGAAGACGACATGCTGGCAAACAATTGAGGTGACTAATGACATGTAGTCAGGAGATAAGTCATGTAGTGGGGAAATGAAAAATATAAAGGGAAATCCAATTAGCAGCCTTCCAATCAAAACAAGAGAGTTTGTGAACAACACTGTGGCTATGGAGTGTGGTGTGATCAGCAGGTATTAGGATGGTTAGCTGGACATGCATAGAACAGTATTGCATTGAGAACGATTGCTACAGAAGCAAATGCTCATTAATAAAGGAATTTTCCATATATGTAAGCATCCTTTATATATTATAGACATAAAAAAAACTTGTTCTTATAGTAAATGGGACTGCTGCTGCTGCTGCCAAGTCGCTTCAGTCGTGTCCGACTCCGTGCGACCCCATAGACGGCAGCCCATCAGGCTCCCCGTCCCTGGGGTTCTCCAGGCAAGAACACTGGAGTGGGCTGCCATTTCCTTCTCCAGTGCATGAAAGTGAAAAGTGAAAGTGAAGTCGCTCAGTCGTGTCCGACTCTTAGCGACCCCATGGACTGCAGCCCTCCAGGCTCCTCCGTCCATGGGATTTTCCAGGCAAGAGTACTGGAGTGGGGTGCCATTGCCTTCTCCGTAAATGGGACTAGAATTTGCAATTTTATACCTTTCATTGAGTTACGAATTGCTTTGTTCTTTTACCATCAGATCAGATCAGATCAGATCAGTCGCTCAGTCGTGTCCGACTCTTTGCGACCCCATGAATTGCAGCACGCCAGGCCTCCCTGTCCATCACCAGCTCCCGGAGGTCACTCAGACTCGCATCCATCGAGTCAGTGATGCCATCCAGCCATCTCATCCTCTGTCGTCCCCTTCTCCTCCTGCCCTCAATCCCTCCCAGCATCAGAGTCTTCTCCAATGAGTCAATGCCATACTGTGTTCTAATTAATACTAGAAAAATTATCTTTTGGTGAAAGAACAGAATTGAGTTTATTGTAATAAATATGTACCAATACAACACTTACAAACACATAAAATTACTAATAAAATGCTCTTTTTCAGCTGAGTAATTGGAAACACAGCTAATATATCTCCAGCCCAATGCCTGGGTATGGGCCAGAAATTTCTTAAGTGGTTCAAGTGAGATCTGGAAAGGAAAGGATGTGTTTCAAACTTAGCCCAAGTATGTGCATGTGTGTGTGTGTGTGTGTGTGTGTGTGTGTGTGTGTGAGTGCAACCACACACACATGTGTACACACACACCCCTTCTCTACAAAAGCTTGGATTTTATATGGCATATATACTGGATTATTTTACTGATCTGTTTAAATTATGGGCGGGCAAGATTTTAGTTTTGTTTTGTATGAAATCAATATAGAAGGAAAGTAGGTTAAATGAAAAAAAAAAAATAAGAGAGAAGTATACAGCAGCTGGACAAGGGATGAGGATCTCTTTGCTTCCATTAGAGACACATTCAATGAGTGCCTGCTTTTCAATAGGAGGATAATATTGACAAAGTGGCCAAATTCAGTATTATTTGCATTTTGTAGGACAATTCAGTGATCTGACACACTTTTTAAAAATAGCCTTGCTTATCTATGCTGAAAAGAACCATGCCATTTTATCCCACACATCCTCTGTCCTTTGAGATATTATGAAAGATGATATGCATGATTAAATTCAACAGACTTACCGCAATTTAACATGATAGAAAAATCAATTCCTACCTAATTTGCCCATACATATTTTCAAACTGTCTTGAGGCAAAACGCTATTGGTCCAGTGTTTTGCTCGTTTGTCCTTATGTAACCTACATCATGATTTGGTTTTATTAAAAAAAATGCCACTGTCTTTCAAAGTGTTTATTTTTAATTCATCGCTATACTGTGCACACACAACATATAATAGGTATCTTTCTATATTATATATACATGTGATTAATCTATATAAAAATTATTCCAATTTATGAAAAATATCTTTAACATATATTTTCTTAATTGTGGCTTAAAACAGCCCTGTGATTTATATATCATTATACTTCTCTCAAAGCTGAGGAAACGAAAATCCTGAAAGCTTAGACCAACTTCTTCAAATTAAAACCAATCCAAACAAGTTGCAAACGCCAGCCTCAGACCTTAAACCAAGTCTTTTATCTTCTGCACTAAAACACAGCACTTCTATTGCTTTAAGTTGCTTACAGTCTTTTTAGGTCAGTCTTCCCCTAGGTGAATAAAAGGGATCTCTCCTGATCCTCAAATGTGTAGGTGGTTGTGCTCTCACTGGGTTCCACTTACAGGGATTAAATAGGTATTGTTTTAAAATGTCCTGTCACAGTTAGGTGCAAACTAATATACAGCATAATCCAAGGCAGAAATTCAGCGTGGACTGAACCAAGAATAGCTGTCTTTAGAAAGGTTAATCACATTAGAATCCCTTTGTGTAGGCTCTGTTATTGAGGCTTTTAGGTAAATAATCCAGCAATGAAGGAAGATGGAAGCAGGTTATGTATTGTATTTCAAGATTTTAAATGAAAAAAGAAACTTATCCTCTAAAAATAATTGACACTGACACCCTTTTAGTGAAATGAAATGCTTATTTATCTAGAAGGTAGCTCCACCTGTAAAGCAGAATATCTAAATTCTTAAAACTTGAATGCTTTAGGTTGTGGATAAGTGAGACATAAAATCTTGGCTATTGAGTATAACACTGTAAGTTGATTTTATTTTCCCTAAAGAAAGCAGCATAAAAGACTTTCTGTCTCATAAGGGTATTTATTCAGGCTCTAGGCCCTGACCTTAGGGGCAGCAATTGTTCAGTTTTTGTTGTTATTGTTCATACTTCATTTTGGTTTGTAAATTTCAGACACAGAGTATGCTGCTGCTGCTGCTGCTAAATGGCATCAGTCGTGTCCGACTCTGTGCGATCCTATGGACAGCAGCCCACTAGGCTCCTCTGTCCATGGGATTCTCTAGGCAAGAATACTGGAGTGAGTTGTCATTTCCTTCTCCACAGAGTATAGAGTTAATTAAATTCCAAAGCTAGCACACTATCATCAGAATCCATGCTTGGTTTCTGTCTTATTTAATCACTAATGCCTATCTTTATTTTTTTACTCCCATTTGTGTGTTTATTAATTCACAAAATGTTATTCTGCATTCATTTCATTGTTTTTTCAATTTTTACCCAAGACTCTACATTTTAAAATCTATCCATGTTATCCCAAAAAAGATGTCCTTTTCATTTTAGGGGACTGGAATGCAAAAGTAGGAAGTCAAGAAACACCTGGAGTAACAGGCAAATTTGGCCTTGGAATACAGAATGAAGCAGGGCAAAGACTAACAGAGTTTTGCCAAGAAAATGCACTGGTCATAGCAAATACCTTCTTCCAACAACACAAAAGAAGACTCTATACATGGACATCACCAGATAGTCAACACTGAAATCAGATCGATTATATTCTTTGCAGCCTAAGATGGAGAAGTGCTATACAATCAGCAAAAACAAGACCAGGAGCTGACTGTGGCTCAGACCATGAACTCCTTACTGCCAAATTCAGACTGAAATTGAAGAAAGTAGGGAAGACCACTAGACCATTCAGGTATGACCTAAATAAAATCCCTTATGATTATACAGTGGAAGTGAGAAATAGATTTAAGGGCCTAGATCTGATACATAGAGTGCCTGATGAACTATGGAATGAGGTTCGTGACATTGTACAGGGGACAGGGATCAAGACCATCCCCATGGAAAAGAAATGCAAAAAAGCAAAATGGCTATCTGGGGAGGCCTTACAAATAGCTGTGAAAAGAAGAGAAGCGAAAAGCAAAGGAGAAAAGGAAAGATATAAACATCTGAATGCAGAGTTGCAAAGAATAGCAAGAAGAGATAAGAAAGCCTTCTTCAGCGATCAATGCAAAGAAATAGAGGAAAACAACAAAATGGGAAAGACTAGGGATCTCTTCGAGAAAATCAGAGATACCAAAGGAACATTTCATGCAAAGATGGGCTCGATAAAGGACAGAAATGGTATGGACCTAACAGAAGCAGAAGATATTAAGAAGAAGTGGCAAGAATACACAGAAGAACTGTACAAAAAAAGAGCTTCACGACCCAGATAATCATGATGGTGTGATCACTGACCTAGAGCCAGACATGCTGGAATGTGAAGTCAAGTGGGCCTTAGAAAGCATCACTACGAACAAAGCTAGTGGAAGTGATGGAATTCCAGTGGAGCTATTCCAAATCCTGAAAGATGATGCTGTGAAAGTGCTGCCCTCAATATGCCAGCAAATTTGGAAAAGTCAGCAGTGGCCACAAGATTGGAAAAGGTCAGTTTTCCTTCCAATCCCAAAGAAAGGCAATGCCAAAGAATGCTCAAACTACCGCACAATTGCACTTATCTCACACACTAGTAAAGTAATGCTCAAAATTCTCCAAGCCAGGCTTCAGCAATATGTGAACCATGAAATTTCTGATGTTCAAGCTGGTTTTAGAAAAGGCAGAGGAACCAGAGATCAAATTGCCAACATCCGCTGGATCATGGAAAAAGCAAGAGAGTTCCAGAAAAACATCTATTTCTGCTTTATTGACTATGCCAAAGCCTTTGACTGTGTAGATCACAATAAAGCGTGGAAAATTCTGAAAGAGATGGGAATACCAGATCACCTGATCTGCCTCTTGAGAAATCTGTATGCAGGTCAGGAAGCAACAGTTAGAACTGGACATGGAACAACAGACTGGTTCCAAATAGGAAAAAGAGTGTGTCAAGGGTGTATATTGTCACCATGTTTATTTAACTTATATGCAGAGTCCATCATGAGAAATGCTGGACTGGAAGAAACACAAGTTGGAATCAAGATTGCTGGGAGAAATATCAATAACCTCAGATATGCAGATGACACCACCCTTATGGCACAAAGTGAAGAGGAACTCAAAAGCCTCTTGATGAAAGTGAAAGTGGAGAGTGAAAAGGTTGGCTTAAAGCTCAACATTCAGAAAACGAAGATCATGGCATCTGGTCCCATCACTACATGGGAAATAGATGGGTAAACAGTGGAAACAGTGTCAGACTTTATTTTTCTGGGCTCCAAAATCACTGCAGATGGTGACTGCAGCCATGAAATTAAAAGACGCTTACTCCTTGGAAGGAAAGTTATGACCAACCTAGATAGCATATTCAAAAGCAGAGACATTACTTTGCCAACAAAGGTTCGCCTAGTCAAGGCTATGGTCTTTCCTGTGGTCATGGATGGATGTGAGAGCTGGACTGTGAAGAAGGCTGAGTGCCAAAGAATTGATGCGTTTGAACTGTGGTGTTGGAGAAGACTCTTGAGAGTCCCTTGAACTGCAAGGAGATCCAACCAGTCCATTCTGAAGGAGATCAGCCCTGGGATTTCTTTGGAAGGAATGATGCTAAAGCTGAAACTCCAGTATTTTGGCCACCTCATGAGAAGAGTTGACTCATTGGAGAAGACTCTGATGCTCGGAGGGATTGGGGGCAGGAGGAGAAGGGGACAATAGAGGATGAGATGGCTGGATGGCATCACTTACTCGATGGATGTGAGTCTGAGTGACCTCCGGGAGCTGGTGATGGACAGGGAGGCCTGGCATGCTGCAGTTCATGGGGTCGCAAAGAGTTGGACGTGACTGAGTGACTGATCTGATCTGATCTGATGTTATCTTGTGTATATCCTACCATGTTCCTTCTAATTACTTTGTTACTTTTCTCATTTGTCCACCATTTTTAATCTGTCCACCACCTATCAAGGAAACAAGCATTAGAGTAAAACTGCAGTGTTTGGAAGGCCTGCAAGTCAGCAATGGATATGCCCAATAAGAAGTTACAGTAAGCCCACATACACATGGCAGCATGAACAGAACCAGTTATTTGTGGCCCACAGATGTCATTGGGGTGAAGAGTCAGGATGCTAAGTGACATAAGCCATGGATAATTCTGGCATGGGTATCAAATTCTACATTGTAGCTAGGTGATTCTGTTGGCCATTAAATACACTTAAGAGCAGTGACAAGATGCATTCCTTACTAGAATGCCTCACTAGAACCAGAGAAATGCAAAAGAAACTATGTCCGTGTGTGTGTGTGTGTTTGTGTACTCAGTCGCTGAATCATATCTGACTCTTTGCCACCCCATGGACCATAGCCCACCAGTCTCCTTGGTCTATGAAATTTTCCAAGCAAGAATATTGGAATGGGTTGCTGTTTCTGACTCCAGGAAGTTTTCCCCACCCAGGAATCAAACCCAAATCTCCTGTGTCTCCTGCATTGGCAGGTGGGTTCTTTACCACTGAGCCACCTGGGAAGCCCAGACTTCTGCAAAATAGGGTACCTCTCTGGCACACCCAAGATACTTGTAACTGTTGGCAGTACTATTTATTTCTCTGTGTTCTGGGAAAAATGAAAAGGCATTCTGTCAAGGCTTGTATCAGGCTGTGGTTTAGACTGTGAACATTACCCAGGTAGAGATATGCAGGTTTAAGAAGAAGGCATGACAGTATTCCTCCCCTGTGCACCCCACTGATAAATGCAAAGCTTGCCTACAACACTCCACATCCTTGCTCAGGAATGTTTGAGACTCTCCCTGGGACAAAAACAAAGGTGTATATATATATTTAATTTGACTGAATTGAATCAAATAGCTCTAAATAATGACCATAGCAGTTTGCATGCTCAGTATCAATGTATAAAAGTTATATATGTCTGCTCTACTCATGCCAACACCCAGCAATGTCTATATTTCTATTATTTCCAGTTTAACAGGTACAAAGTGATAATTTGCAAATGTCATTAATTACTAATGAATATGGCTTATCATATGCTTGTTACCCTTTCTGTCTCTAAACACTGTTTTGTTTCATTCAGGTTTTTACCTTTTCTTGTGCCATTATCACACATTCTTTCTTATGTGTTTGTTTTGCTTTCCAATGGTGTTAGCTTGCCTTCTTTTCTCCTCTTTTATAAGGTTGAATTCTCTTGTAAAAAATTCTTCTATCAAGTTCTATCTCTAACCCCTCACTCTTCAGACAGATCCAAGGAACAGATGGGGCAATAGTCATGTATCTAGCCTCTTACTCATCATTTCCACAAGGTTAAATACTTAACATCTCAAATATGCCGAGTTTAACACCATGCTCCTAATACTTCCCATCACTAACATGGTCAATCTATAGTCCTTACGTTAGTAAATGGCAGTTTCATCATCCTTCAGTTCCCAAGACAAAACACTGTCAAGTTATCTTTGTCTTCCCTGTTTCTCTAACAGCATGCAGTTATCAGCAAGTCTCATTAGTTATATGGTTTATCAGGTATGGTGATAGTTTGGTTGCTGTCATGTCCAGCTCTTGCAACCTCATGTACTGCAGCCCACTTGGCTTCTCTGTCTACAGAATTTTTCAGGCAAGAGTACTGGAGAGAGTTGCCATGTCCTTCTCCAGGGGAACTTACCAACCCAGCAATCTAACCCACATCTCCTGCATTGCAAGTGGACTTTTTAACCTCTGAGCCACCAGGGAAGCCCATCTATCAGGATATAGCCAGTTCTTCACAACCCACTATGACCTTATCCAGCTGGTCTCTTATATTTGATATATTTAAAGGAGTTCATCAAGGCTGTATATTGTTACCCTATTTATTTAACTTATATGCAGAGTACATCATGAGAAACGCTAGATTGGAAGAAACACAAGCTGGAATCAAGATTTCCAGGAGAAATATTAAGAACCTCAGATATGCAGATGACACCACCCTTATGGCAGAAAGTGAAGAGGAACTAAAAAGCCTCTTGATGAAAGTGAAAGTGGAGAGTGAAAAAGTTGGCTTAAAGCTCAACATTCAGAAAATGAAGATCATGGCATCTGGTCCCATCACTTCATGGGAAATAGACGGGGAAACCGTGGAAACAGTGGTAGACTTTATTTTTCTGGGCTCCAAAATCACTACAGATGGTGATTGCAGCCATGAAATTAAAAGACGCTTGCTCCTTGGAAGGAAAGTCATGACCAACCTAGATAGCATATTCAAAAGCAGAGACATTACTTTGCCAACAAAGATTCGTCTAGTCAAGGCTATGGTCTTTCCTGTGGTCATGTATGGATGTGAGAGTTGGACTGTGAAGAAGGCTGAGCGCCGAAGAATTGATGCTTTTGAACTGTGGTGTTGGAGAAGACTCTTGAGAGTCCCTTGGACTGCAAGGAGATCCAACCAGTTCACTCTGAAGGAGATCAGCCCTGGGATTTCTTTGGAAGGAATGATGCTAAAACTGAAACTCCAGTACTTTGGCCACCTCATGTGAAGAGTTGACTCATTGGAAAAGACTCTGATGCTGGGAGGGATTGGGGGCAAGAGGAGAAGGGTACGACAGAGGATTAGATGGCTGGATGGCATCACTGACTCAATGGATGTGAGTCTGGGTGAACTCCAGGAGTTGGTAATGGACAGGGAGGCCTGGTGTGCGGCAATTCATGGGGTCGCAAAGAGTTGGACGTGACTGAGCGACTGATCTGATCTGATCTGATCTCTTATATTTTAACTTTTTGTACACCATCTGATACATACTGTCCCAATAAATTATTTAATTTCTTTTTGTTCTTTCTTTATGTTATTACTTCTGATGCTACTGTTTAGTCATAAAGTCATGTCCATCTCTTTGCGACCCCTTGGACTATAGCCCATTGGGCTCCTCTCTCCATGGAATTACCCAGGAAAGAATACTGGAATTGGTTGCCCTTTTCTTCTCCATTGATCTTGCTGACCCAGGGATCAAAACTATGCCTCCTGCTTGGCAGGCAGATTCTTTACCACTGAGCCACATGGGAAAGACCTATGTTGTTATTATGGTATACTAAATAGAAGATAATTCCTTATATTTAGTGGAAAAATTTTTGATGTATTCCCTTTAAAATCTGGAACAAGAGAAGGATATTTGCTATTACCATAACCATTCAGTATATCACTTGTGATTTTGATAGGTATCCTGAGGGAAAAATAATCATTACAAACATTGAAAGGAAAAAAATGTTGCCATTTTTTTGTAGATGATATGACCAACACCTAATTATTAAAAACAGCCAACTCTATATATTAATGAATAGCAGTAACAAAAATTCAAGGGAAAGTCCTGCTGAAGATTTAAATTAGGGAGGTTTTCTTTTTATTATTGTGAAAGTTACTTCATCATGGTATTGGATGTTCACCAAGGGAATGATATAAATATAAAAGAAGTGCAAGACTGAGCCCTGACACTCAAGTATTTAGAAGTAGAGAACATTATAAAGAATTGTGAAAGGAATCTGAAAATAAGTGCCCAAAAAGTTAGGAGAGAACTCCTTGAATGTAGGCCCCCAAACAAGAATAAACATAGTCTTTCAAGGAAGAAATATTGATCAATGGTGTTATACAGTACTACTAGGTCAAAGAAAATGAAGGCTGTGGATTGGCATTGGATGACCTATACATCATTGGTGACCTTGAGAGGAGCCATTTGGTTAATGGTGAGAGAAAAAACTAATTAAACTAATTACGATAAATAGAAGAATTAGGCATATATATAAATTGTGGAAAGTTCTGAAAGAGATGGGAATACCAGACCACGTGATCTGCCTCTTGAGAAATCTGTATGCAGGACAGGAAGCAACGGATAGAACTGGTCATGGAACAACAGACTGGTTCCAAATAGGAAAAGGAGTACGTCAAGGCTGTACATTGTCACCATGTTTATTTAACTTATATGCAGAGTCCATCATGAGAAATGCTGGACTGGAAGAAACACAAGCTGGAATCAAGATTGTTGGGAGAAATATCAATAACCTCAGATATGCAGATGACACCACCCTTATGGCAGAAAGTGAAGAGAGGCTAAAAAGCCTCTTGATGAAGGTGAAAGTGGAGAGTGAAAAGGTTGGCTTAAAGCTCAACATTCAGAAAACAAAGATCATGGCATCCGGTCCCATCACTACATGGGAAATAGATGGAGAAACAGTGGAAACAGTGTCAGACTTTCTTTTTCTGGGCTCCAAAATCACTGCAGATGGTGACTGCAGCCATGAAATTAAAAGACACTTACTCCTTGGAAGGAAAGTTATGACTAACCTAGATAGCATATTCAAAAGCAGAGACATTACTTTGCCAACAAAAGTCTGTCTAGTCAAGGCTATGGTTTTTCCTGTGGTCATGTATGGATGTGAGAGTTAGACTGTGAAGAAGGCTGAGTGCTGAAGAATTGATGCTTTTGAACTGTGGTGTTGGAGAAGACTCTTGAGAGTCCCTTGGACTGCAAGGAGATCCAACCAGTCCATTCTGAAGGAGATCAGCCCTGGGATTTCTTTGGAAGGAATGATGCTAAAGCTGAAACTCCAGTACTTTGGCCACCTCATGCGAAGAGTTGACTCATTGGAGAAGACTGATGCTGGGAGGGATTGGGGGCAAGAGGAGAAGGGGATGACAGAGGATGAGATGGCTGGATGGCATCACTGACTCGATGGATGTGAGTCTGACTGAACTGCAGGAGTTGGTGATGGACAGGGAGGCCTGGTGTGCTGTGATTCATGGGGTCACAAAGAGTTGGATGCGACTGAGCGACTGATCTGATCTGAAGGAAGAAAGGTGAGGACAGCACGTTTTCTGTATTAAAGAAATTTATGTAAATATAATTTGCATATGTTATTTTGGTAAAATAGTAGCTTATTATTTTATCAGTTCAGTTCAGTTCCTGAGTCCATGACTCTTTGTAACCCTAGGATAGTAGCGCTCCAGGCTTCCCTGTCCTTCACCAACTCCCGAGGTTGCTCAAACTCATGTCCATCTAATCAGTGATGCCATCCAACCAGTAAGTGGTTAATGAATTAATTAAAATATAAAAATAAGAAAAGCATGATAGCCAAATTCTAGTAATTATATATATTGTTATTAGAAGGATGTCTTTGATGTGTTCTTGAATAAAAATAAAAATTTATGACTATATAAACCCATTTTTAAAATACAGCATATAGTATAACTACATACATAAAGTTCTGGTAATACATACTTTCTTGAATGATTAATATTAATACAAAAGGGAAATTTGAAAATAATGCGGGAGATATAAGGAACAGAAAATTCCTACTGATACTTTCTGAGTTGACATCATTTAATCTTGAGTGAGTAGGTGTTTATAGAAGACAATCTCAGAGATTGTTTTTCTCATTTATTCCGGGGTCATCCCCCTCACATTTGGCATATTCTTTGAGATTCATGAATGTTGCTGCAGAGTTGAGTATGCAATCTTCTCTTCTACTGAGTAGTAATCCATTATATTGATATAACATGTGTATTGTTTATCCATTAACTAGCTGATGGACATTTGAATTGTTTCCATTTTGGGGCTGTTATGTTTAATGCTACTATGAACATTCACGTACACATCTTTGTGAGAACATGCTTTCATCATCTTGGAAAGATCACAAAGAGAGGAGTTAACAACCCATACGTTAAATTCATGTTTAACTATTTGAGGAAGTGACAATCTCTTTTCCAAAATTCGATATCTTTTTACATTCCCACCAGCAATGTATGAATGCTTCCAATTTTCCTTATCATCGTCAACACTTGTTATTGTCTATCTTTTTTATTATATCCATTCTACTGGGTTTAAAGTAGAACCTCTTTGTGGTTTTAATTTTCGTTTTCCTAATGACTAATATTTAGCATCTTCTCATGTACATATTAGGCTACCCAGGTGGCACTAGTGGTAAACAACCCACTTGCCAATACAGGAGATGTAACAGACTTGTGCTCAGTTCCTGGGTTAGGAAGATACCGTGGAGGAGGGCATGATAAACCACTCCGGTATTCTTAACTAGAGAATCCCATGGACAGAGAAGCCTGGTGGCCTATACTCCATAGAGTCGCAAAAGTCAAACATAATTAAAGTGATTTAGAACACATCACATCACATGTATGTACAGGCCATTTAAATTTCTTACTGATATGTCTGCACAAATGTTTTGCCAAACCTTTAATTGGGATTTTTGTCTTTCTTATCAAGTTTTAAGTGTTCTATCAGATCAGATCAGATCAGATCAGTCGCTCAGTAGTGTCTGACTCTTTGCGACCCCATGAACCGCAGCACGCCAGGCCTCCTTGTCCATCACCAAATCCCGGAGGTCACCCAGACTCACACCCATCGAGTCAGTGATGCCATCCAGCCATCTCATCCTCTGTCGTCGCCTTCTCCTCCTGCCCTCAATCCCTCCCAGCATCAGAGTCTTCTCCAATGAGTCAACTCTTCGCATGAGGTGGCCAAAATACTGGAGTTTCAGCTTTAGCATCATTCCTTCTAAATAAATTCCAGGATTGATCTCCTTCAGAATGGACTGGTTGGATCTTCTTGCAGTCCAAGGGACTCTCAAGAGTCTTCTCCAACACCACAGTTCAAAAGCATCAATTCTTCAGCGCTCAGCCTTCTTCACAGTCCAGCTCTCACATCCATACAGTTCTATATACATTATCAATATGTCCTTATCAAATGTTGTTGTTGTTGTTCAGTCACTCAGTCATGACCAACTCTTTGGGACCCCATAGACTGCAGCAAGCCAGGCTTCCCTGTCCTTCACTATCTCCTGGAGTTTACTCAAACTCATGTCTGTTAAGCTGACTGTGACCTCTATGACTGGCCTTGGAACTGTCATTGTGCCTATAGATATGTCATTTAGCTTGCTGATGTGTTACAATGAGCATATGCGTGTGAGCTAATTCACTTCAGTTGTGTCCAATTCTGTGCGAGCCTATGGACTGTAGCTTGCTAAGCTCCTCTGTCCATGGGATTCTCCAGGCAAGAGCACAGGAGTTCCCTCCTCCAGGGGATCTTCCCTGCCCATGTGTTGGACCCACCAAATCTCTTATGTCTCCTGCATTGGCAGGGAGATTTTTTTATCACTGAAGTGAAAGTTGCTCAGCTGTGTCCAGCTCTTTGTGACTCCATGGTATATACAGTCCGTGGAATTCTCTAGGCCAGAATACTGGAGTGGGTAGCCTTTACCTTCTCTAGAGGTTCTTTATAACCCAGGGATCAAACCCAGATCTCTTGCATTTCAGGCGGGTTCTTTACCATCTGAGTCACAAGGGAAGCCCAAGAATATCACAGTGGGTAGCCTATCCCTTCTCCAGAGGAATTTCCCAATCCAGAAATTGAACCGGGGTCTTCTGCATTGCAGGTGGATTCTGTACCAACTGAACTATTACCACTAGCACCACTTGGAAGTGCTATATCTTATCAGATATAGCATCTCAAATATTTGCTCTCAAGCTGTTCCTGTCATTTCATTTTCTTAATAGCGTCTTTTGCAATAGACATTTTTAATTTGGGGGTAGTACCATTTTATCTTTTTTTTTTTTTTTTCAAGAAATCTTTGCTACCCATGGTCACAAACATTTTATCTAATATTTTCTAGATGTTTTATACTTTGGGTTATTACACTTAGTCTTTTATTTTAAGTTTACCTTTTATGTATGGTCTGAGGCCAAGGTCTAAGTTTTCTTCTTTGTATGTGGATATCTAGTTGTCTCACCATTAATTGTAGGAAAAAAACTAATCCTTTCTCCATCAGATTATTTTGACACTATTGTCAAAAATAAACATATCAAATTGTTTTAAAATTGTCAATTCTGTTGTTCTGATCTCCATGACTATCCTTATAACAATACTATATTTTTCTACTATGGCTTCGTAGTAAGTTTTGTAATTGGGTGATATACATCCTCCAACTTTGTTCTTATTTTTAAAAGAATTTTGATTACTCTAATTCAATTTGAATTACTATATACATTTTATAGGATTTCCCTTCCCTTGTGGCTCAGGTGGTGAAGAATCTGCCTGCAATGCAGGAGACCTGGGTTTGATCCCTGGGTCTGGAGGATCCCCTGTAGAAGAGAATGGCAACCCATTCCAGTATTCTTTCCTGGAAAATCCCACGGACAGAGCAGTCTGGCAGGCTACAGTCCATGGGGTCATGGGAGTCTGACGTGACTTAGTGACTAAACAAGCATCACCACCATACATTTTAGGATGAGCTTGTTAATTTATACAAAAATTCTGCTGAAATTTTCTTAAAGAATGTGTTGAATGGCAATAGATTTGAGAATTGCCATCTTTGATGATAATGAGTCTCCTAACCCATGAAAATGATTTCTTCTGTAACCTTGCTTTATTTATTTATTAGTTTAGTGTGAGCGTGTGTATGAGTGTGTGCATTCCTTTTGAATTTTCTAGCAAAAGCATGTCATCCAAAAACAAAGATTTATCATTCCTTTGCAAACTGGATAACTAGATGTCTTATTTGGTCTTAAACATCCAATAAAATTTCCAATTTACCACATTTCACTTTATCACTTGAACTGTCATGAGACCATATCCTGTTCTCAAGTACTAAAACCCCTATCACATTTTCCATACTGAGAATATTTTGTCATATGGGGAGCTGATGAGGTTATTGATAAAATGATAATAACCTGTCTGGGTCCAGAAATCACATGTCAAATTTCAAGATAATATCTGCATAAACATTAACAACTTACCAATTACATACCATCCTAACCCAAACTCACAGCTTGTCTAAGACATTCAATTTATATAACATATCTGAAATTGACTTGTAAACTGCAAGGAACCTTGCAATTATATACTAACATCTATTTTTATTGATATACATATTATAGGCAGCAAAATTTTGAGATTCGCTAGATCAACATACACATTTTTAGTGTCACTGTGAGAGGACCTGGACTAGACCTTCATCATCTCTCACATATATTGTTACAATGATTTTCTAAATTATCTCCCCATTTATAGTCTTTGTGTATGTGATCCTTCTTCAATGTGTATTTCAAATTATCTTTTAAAAAATTACAAATGACCGTATCACGACCTTGATTAAATATATACTGACTGAAAATGAAGGGCTGGAAAAGATTTTCTATGCAAATATGGACCAAAAGAAAACAGGAGTAGCAATACTCATATCAGATAAAATTGACTTTAAAGATCCTGAAAAGGAGACAATCAAGGTTATACATAACGACTTAAAGGAACAATCCAAAAAAAAGTTATAACAATTTTAAATATATGCACCCAACATTGGAGCATTGATATATCTAAGACAAACATAAATTAGTATGATAGAAGAAATATACAACAACACAATAATAGTGGGAGACTTTAATACCCCACTCATACTTATACAGATAGACAAAGTTAAGAGGAAAACATATTCACTTATGAGCCTCAAAAAATTCAGTTCATCCAGGAGAGTTAAAAAAAAAAAAAAAAAAGACTTATTTGTTCACCTTGTAAAGGTTTATTGACTATTTTATGGGTCTGGTACCACTTTCGGTAGTAGGGAGGAAGAAGTGACAAAGGTGATCCTGTCCTAAATAATATATTGTGGTAAAGATAGACCTACCAATACAAAATACCTAGATGTGCCTAAGATGAGGACACCCAAACTGGACTTTTAGTTTCCTGAACTTTTCATTTCCAGATCAAACCTCCTAATATAGGATGAATTCAACATGATTTTTTTTTAAGTGTTCTTTGTGATTAAAAACAGAAAGCCATTAGCTAAGATATTACATATACTCCTCCCCACCATCACTCCCCTTCTTTCTTCCCATTTCCCTCCCACCTTCATTGATCCTTTCCTTTGTCCATTTTCCCCTGCAAAAAAAAAAAAAAAAAGAATAAAAAAAAAGATAGATTTAAAGGACAAAAAAAAAAAATTCTATAAAAAAAGTTATATATTTTGACCATTCCCTTAATCATAGACATTTAGATAACTTCCAGAATGTTGCTATCATGACCACTGCAAATTATATAGCAATGAAATTCTTAATTCAGTTCTGTTTTACATGAAGACACTTCCTCTTCCAGAGTGTATAAGAGACTGACCAGACTATGTCACACACATTTTCTAAAATTTAGAAATGCACAAATGTTTAAACTGTAGGAAATGTTTACCGTGGATATGTGTATGTGCATGCACATTCATGTATTTGTATGTGCATGCTAGTTTAAAACTAGCAAGCCTGAAAAGATAGCCACCAAAATAATAAATATGATTAAATCTGGGTAAGTGGTCAGAGATCCTATCAGGAATGGTCATCAAAGGCATTTTAGCCTTATCTGATATATATTTACATTCCTAAATTTTGTCCCAGTTTACAGTTATATATGTAGGCCTGTGTAAGAATCTGTTCTGGCTGAAAATAGTTTTTAAACAAATAATAAGATGTAAAAATGGGCCTTTAAGCATCTGTGTTCTTAAAGGAAAACAAAATCATTTATAACAAAATACTTGCTGCTATGATTATCTGAGGCATATTAGATTTGTCAACTTTGAGAAAAAAGAGAACTGACCAATCCTAACCAAGTGGTTGCCACCGGAAATTTTCCTTCCTCATTTTATTTTCTGAGAATATTTTTTATCGCACCCTTTGTAAAGTGTTTAGGAAGCTGATTATAACACTGACCAGTAACGGTTTGTCTGTTATTAAACACTTTCTTAGTGGGTAATGTGTTTAATATTCATGAATTCTTCATTACATTGCACTGATTTAAAGTCACTCCATTACTGATAAAAGATAGTGTTGAACTAAACTCAGATATAAACCAGTGCAAGTCTTTAATCTCAATATAAATGACAAAAATTTCATTAAACCAACTGCCTAGTCTTTTTAGATAGTTGAAAGCAAATGTGAACCTAGTAAAGAAATGCATATTAATGTTGTTCTGAAATAAAATGTGGTTCAATAACTAGAGTTATTAGGCTATTTATTTCAAAGAACAATATACATCTAGGAAATGAGAATTTTGTCCTCGAGTGTTTTCTTTCTGTACTAGTGCTTGGATACAGATTACTGCCAATTACACATGTAATGGAGTGCATTTGCAGTTATTACTGGGTTAAGATTTGTCTTACAGTTTGCAAATGACCAATTTCTCTTCAAAATTGTGTAGTAATTATTGTCAAAATTGAACATCAGCAGGGCCTCTTAAACACATTGTATATATTTTTTCCTTTTCACAGAAAACAAATGATCTCTAAAATCAGCTATTGTCATGGCTAATGAACACACTGTAAAGATCCCCTGAATTTCCCCCTGGACCAATTGCAGCAAGTCCAAAGCATAACATAATTTAAATATGTGCATTATGATCAACCAGCATCACTTTATATATAGAAGTCCTGTGAGGAAACAGTTAAGGACAGAAAATCAGTTCCTTCATGTCATTATTTCTCTCACGCTCACACTCCATATTTACTAAGTTATGAAATGTTGCCAGTAATTTTCTCCTTTCCCATCTTCCCTGAACCTGCTTTTAATGTCATTATTCATCCCCTCACCTTTTCTTGAGTGAAGAAGCCTCCTAGTTTTTCTCTTTACACTTAGTCTTCCCTTACTGGTTACAAATATGCTTTAAATATCTCTTAATTATTTTTCCCAATGATTTGTGGATAGATGGTCAAACTAGAATCATAAGTCATGATACTTATTCATCCAATCAGTGTTTATTAAATATCCTTCCTGGATAATATTCTGTATAAATGCAATCCATGTTTTATTGTTATATTTACAGATTATGGTTAAGAGGTGGCCTTTGTAAAACAAAGCATGCTTCATTGAGAGGTAATATCTGAATTTGATCGTGTCTTGAGTCTGAGCCCCACTCTGAGCTCAGAATTCTTACTTCAGAGATCCAGAATCTTCATTAATGTGTGTGTCTATCACCATAAAATATTTCTGGCTGCTTATCATTGCATAGAGTCCTGTAGGTATTTGAAGTGCAACTTACGGTTCAGTTATGATAAAGGTGATTGCTCCACTTTCCTTTCACTGCTTGAGTATTGGTGTCCAAAAGTATATCCATCTATTCCATGAAGCAGGCCCCAGTTCTGCCATGAAAATCAGTGAGAAGTTAGAAAGAGGGGGTGGTTGGTCTTAATTTGTCCTTCAGCATCTTGAATTAATTTCTTTTTGCAAGAAGCTTCTTAAATTACTGCTGTAGATTTACAGAATTACTGTGATGATAATATAGTCTTCATGTACCATATATCCAGCATCCTCTATTAACATCATTACATTAAAATGGTATTAGAATGGTACATTTAATTAGGATATTTTTAGCATTCCTTAGGGTTTTTTGTATCTGAATATTATAGAGATATGCCCTTTGTTAGAAATGTATTTTACAATATTTTCTCCCAGTTTGTGATTTTCCTTTCTATTAATGCTGTCTTTTACAGAGCAGAAGTTCAAATTTTAATAAAATTCAGCCTATCAATTTTTCCTTCATGGATTGTATTGTTGGTATTGCATCTATGACCTTATGAACAAACTGAAGATAATGTAGGGGTTTTATTTTTTTCCTGTTTTCTAAAGAATTTTCATATTTGTGCAGTTTACAGTTAAGTTTGTGATCTAATTTGAGTTAATGTTTGTGGATGATGTAATGTCTATGTCAATTTTCCTTTGTTGTTTCCATAGTAAGTCCACTTGGTCTAACACCACTTGGGAAGAATTGAAATCTTAACAATTCTGAGTTTTCCAGTTGATGAACACAGAATATCTGATGAACACAGATATATTTAAATATTCTTTGATATTTTTCACCAGTATTTTACAGCTTTTTATATATAGTTATCAGGCATATTTTATGACATTAATACTTAAGTATTTGTTTTTTTAAGGTGCTACTCTATAGAATGCATTTTTTTTCAAATTCTAATTGTTTATTACTGGTATATGAGAAACCAATTGATATTATACATTTATTTTTTATTCTGTAACCTGTTCATCTTTTCCAAGAGCTTTTGTTGTTTATGCTTTTGGGTTTTCTATGTAGGCAATCATGTCATCTTCTAACAGGGATAGTTTTTTTTTAGATTTAATTTTTAATTGAAGTATAGTTGATTTATAAAGTTGTACCAATCTCTGTGGTACAGCAAAGTGACTCAATTTTACACATATAGATATTCTCTTCTTTATACTCTTTGACATTATGGTTTATCACAGGCTATTGAATATAGTGCTCTGTGCTATACAGTAGGACCTTATTGTTATCCAGCCCATATATAATAATTTACATCTTCTAATCCCAATCTTCCAGTCCCCCATCCCTGACCTTGGCAACCACAAGTCTACTCTCTATGTCTGTGTGTCTGTTTGTTCATTTGTTTTATAGATAATTTTATTTATGCCATATTTAGATTCCATATATAAGTGATATTGTATAGTTTCTGTCTTTCTCTTTCTGACTTTCTTCACTTAATATGATAATCTCTAGGTGCATCCATATTTCTGCAAATGATTTCATTTCATTCTTTTTTATGGCTAAGAAGTATTCCATTAAAATATATGTACCACATCTTCCTTATCCATTCATCTGTTGATGGATATTTAAGTTGTTTTATATTTTAGCCTTGTGAATAGTGCTTCTATGAACATAGGGGTGCATGTGTCTTTTTGAATTATAGTTCTATCTGGGTGTGTGCCTATTAGTGGAATTGCTAGATCATATGAATCAAAGTAAATTTCTGTTTTTAGGTTTCTGAGAAAACTCTACACTGTCTTCCATAGTGGCTCTACTAACTTACATTTCTACCAACAGTATAGGAGTGTTCCCTTCATTAAAAAGTCTACAAATAGCAAATGCTGGAGAAAGTGTGAAGAAAATGGATAGTTTTAATTTTTTTTCCAATATTAAACTTTTATTTCCTTTTTGTCCTGTTGTACCAGCAGGAAATTTAGTTGGGATGATGAAATCAGATATCCTTGAATTGTTCCTGATCTAAGGGGGAAGCATTTATCTTCTCAAAATTACTTATTAAGTTAGCTGTACTGTTGTTTTGTCTTGTTTTTAGATGTTCTTTTAGCAAATTAGAGAAACTTGTTTCCTTGTCTAGTTTGTGGAGAACTTTCATTATGAGTGGATGTCGGTTTCCTCAGATGCTCTTTCTGTGTCTGTCCTACTATTATTAGATGGGATATTTGATAAATTTCAATTAGATCAAGTCTGTTGTTCATGCCCTTACTGATTTTGTGCCTGCTTGATATGCTCATTTTACATGTTGAGTAACAGTGTATTAATAGGATATTTGGACCAGGAAATGGCAACTCACTCCAGTATACCCGCCTGGAGAATTCCATGGACAGAGGAGCCTGGCTGGCTACAGTGTATGGGGTCACAAGGAGTCTAACACAACTGAACAACTGAACACAATAGAATAAGAGTGTAAGTATCTGTTCTTCTTGTGTTTTATCAGTTTTGCCTCATGTATTATTATTTTCTGTTGTTAAGTGTATAAATATTTAGTATTGGTATTACTTCTTGCTGAATTGGCAGTCTTATCATTATGTGCTATCCCACTTATCTCTGATCATTTTCCTTATTTTAAAGTTCTACTTTTTCTGAAGTTATCATAGCTACTTCAGCCTTATTTTAACTGTTGTTAACATGTTAACCGGAGAAGGCAATGGCACCCCACTCCAGTACTCTTGCCTGGAAAATCCCATGGACAGAAGAGCCTGGTAGGCTGCAGTCCATGGGGTCACTAAGAGTCAGACACGACTGAGTGACTTCACTTTCACTTTTCACTTTCATGCATTGGAGAAGGAAATGGCAATCCACTCCAGTGTTCTTGCCTGGAGAATCCCAGGGACGGGGGAGCCTGGTGGGCTGCCGTCTATGGGGTCACACAGAGTCGGACACGACTGAAGCGACTTAGCAACATGTTAACTCTCTCTCCAGCCCTTTATTTTTACTGAATTAAAGGAATGCCCTTCTCGCCATCTTCAGGGCAAAGTTCTGGTAGTATCTTTTCTCTTGGAGAACAAGGCTTTGTTGTGGAATAGGTGGTGGTCCTACTTTACGAAGATTACTCCTTCCCTTGACTTCCATGATTTCTATGAGTTTCCAGGGTCGTAAAGGGGTCCTTCTTGGCTTTCTTAACCATGAGATCCTGGTGAGTCTCCTAGGGATAAAATATGTGAAAGTCTGGTACACTCCCTAGGATTGCAGACCTCTGAAATTCTTTATTCTCAGGCTAATCTACATTCAGCCTCCAGCAACTTCCTTTTTATTTACATAGTTTTTATAAATTTACATTTCCACTAGCTTGTGTTGAAGGGAAACAGATCTTGGTTGTGTTTTTCAGTGATAAGTTAAATTTACCTAAAATCAGGTAAAATCCAGTAACATTGCTTATGCTCAGAATATATTTGAAAATGAATATTAAATTTTCACATTTTGACTCTACATCCCATCTCCTTTAATGATGAGTTCATTCTGCCTTCCAAATAAATTTTAAGCTGTCATCCCCCAAATCAATAAAACTATAAATAATATCATGGTTACTGCAAATGTCCTGGGATTTATGAGCCTGAAGTATTTTGGAGTCACCATGCTTGATGGGAAATCTTAAGAGGCAACCTGACTGAACTATCAGCTCAGATAGCTGATAAAACATGTTTTGGGATATATTTGTAAAGGTATTTCCAGAATAGATTGGCATTTGAATGAGTAGTTTGAGTAAAGATGGTCAACCTTCCCTAATATGCCAAACAATGCACAATGCAGTCTGTGTGAATTATAGGAGGGAATTTTTTACTGTCTGGAGAGAGGCTCATCTTTGTTGATAATTCTTATATTTTTGCAAATATTTTAAAAGTTAGCCTATAAGCAAAGGTTTGTGTATTTTTGATAGAACATAACTGTTTGCCTTCTGTTCTTTTCCTTTTTGTCTTTTTCCTTTTTTTGTTTTTTGTCTTGAGCAAGAATAACAGTATATATTGATATATTTTATAGTATTGAGAGTGACTTTACACATTACCACAGCATGGTAAAATCCATAAATATTTAGTAAATTATATTTTAAGTTAGTGCACTGCAGTGTTTAAAGATTATAGGGAACACCTGTATAGTCGCCATTGTGGTTCTCAGTTCTAACATAATCATTTTAAAATAACATACAAAGAGTCACATAAGCTACTTTTACATAAAACTAATGGTAAATCTTGGCTAATGTTCAAAAGAAAATTCAGTTACAGAGACAATACACTTTAGTGAATATAAAACCAATATAAAGCAAATTAATTTGGAATCACTTTTTAAAACATCATCTGAACAGCATAAATAACATGCTATTTTTATGAAAGCCTAAGTTTTAGACCTAAACTGTAATGCAGCCTGTTCACAATTAAAAAAAAAAAAGAAAAGCTGTTGTGTTTCTGATTGGAAAGTCAAGGGAAGATGTGTGGTGTTACCTAGGGGTATTCTGCAGAAAGACATCGCCCCATGATTGACATTAATGGGAGTTTCACATGTGTGTTTGGGAAAGAAAACCTCCTTAATTAGTGTTTTCCTGTCATACATCTCATTTCTCATAAGGTTTAGTTGATGAGCTGTATCAGCAATATGACTTTAGAATGTTTACCAAAGAAAGAATGAATTATGAAAACATTTCTTCCTTTGAATTTAGAATCCAATATAATTTCATGCATAATTAGAGTTTTAAATGGTGCCATTAAAACACATAGTACAAAAAATAAACATATACATTTCCCATCCTCTAGTTCTAAGTCTTGGTACTTGAAATTATGCTCTTTGTAGAGCTAGAAATTAAAATAGATAAATAATGATTAATGAATAGAGACATAGAGACTGTTCCATGAAGCATCCTAAAATTAAGTGCCTGTCAGTGTACAATATGAAAGTATCTGAACTTATTCTATAGAATCATTTTGAAAAATGTTCTCAAATTTTTACAGAACTGATAAATTTGTAATGCCTTATTCCTCAATTATAGGTTATTCTATTTATTGGTGTAATTGCTATGTCTTAGGTGTATTTTCGGAAAAGACTGTAATGTTTTTATGTTTAACTTTTTGAAATCTCTACAAAGTTTCACATTTCTACTTATATGAAAATTACTGAATATATCTGTCCTTAAGATAGTCAACTGATGCTTTTTTTTCCCCCATATAAATTATCAAGGTTTATCAGAGGTTTGAGTACTCGAGCACCTACAACTTTCATCCCTCATCTCCTGCCCATATTATTTTTCTCTCTCTGCTCTATGAGTTTCACCATGACTCTTTTTAACTTATGATATGCTCAATATAATAGTTTCATATATGACATGTGTGTTTTAGGCAGCATGCTGCTGCTGCTGCTACTAAGTCGCTTCAGTCATGTCCAACTCTGTGCGACCCTATAGATGGCAGCCCACCAGGCTCCCCCATCCCTGGGATTCTCCAGGCAAGAACACTGGAGTGGGTTGCCATTTCCTTCTCCAATGCATGAAAGTGAAAAGTGAAACTGAAGTCTCTCAGTCGTGTCCGACTCTTAGCGACCCCATGGACTGCAGTCCACCAGGGTCCTCCATCCATGGGATTTTCCAGGCAAGAGTACTGGAGTGGGATGCCATTGCCTTCTCCTAGGCAGCATAATGCCCCCTAAAAATATTCACATCTTAATCCCAGAATCTATAAATGTGTTATGTTCCATGGCAAAGGGGATTAAGGTTAGAAATGAAATTGAGGTTGCTAATCTCTTAAAATAAGATTATCCTCAGATTTCTGGGTAGACCCAACATAATCACAAGATTTCTTATAAGTCAAAAAGGGAGACAATAGTATTAGTGTCCCAGAGATGCTAAATGAAAAAGACCCAGTTAGCTGTTACATTCTTTGACTGTAGAAGGGGTCATAAAACAAAGAATGTGTACAACCTCCAGAAAAACAGAAAACAGATTCTCCAGTAGGGCCTCCAGAAGGAACTCAGCTGTGCCAACATTTTGATTTGACCCCGGGAGACCCATTTAGGACTTCTAACACCCTAAACTATAAAATGGTAAATCTGTGTTGTTTTTAGACATCAAGCTTGGCAGTTTGTTACTATAACAACAGGAGACTGTCAAAAGTATAATTAATAATTCATTTAGATATGCTGACAGTAAAATAATGACAAAATCTTCCTTCTTCTCCTATTACTTTTCTCATTACTCCAGCTGTGTCTTTTTATACCAGATTGCAAGATTTTGGTTTGTCTTTCTCCACTCCATACACACTTATATTCAATTATATGTATTTTTAAAATCATTTTAGTTTGTCTGATTTTTTATTCTAATGTTCATTCTTGATAGTATGCTTCTTAATTCATTCACCTAGACAGAGGCAACGGCCTCCTGAAAAATCCCCATGATTTCTTTCTTTGCACCAAGATGTACTTCATATGTTGAACAGAGATAAAGTGTCCTCTAAGGAAGATTTGATATTTAATTAGCTGTTCTTACAAATGTTTGGTGAGTTGCAGCAAATTACCTTTAAATCTAATAAAATTGCAGGATTTACCAAAATACACATACACATAACACCCCAAACATGTTTGAATTTATTTAGAACTCAGAAACTTGGCTAGGCTATGATGTCTGTTTGTTTAAATCAACAGTATCAAAAAATAGTCTAGATTTTGCTAGTTTAGATGTGATCAGCATTAGTAGATTTTTAATAAATCTGTTTACCTTCTATAATGTGATTGAGCCTCACCCAATCAACTGACGTTCTTCAAAAGCAAGCACAAAGTCTCCTGAAAAGGGAAGAATCCTGCTTTCAGATGGACTTCAGACTCACTACTGCAACAAAAACTGTGCTAACAGTCTCCAGCATACCATCCTGTCCTACAGATTTCAAACTTACCAGCCCTCACATTATGGGAACCAATTTCTTAAAATCTGTCTATCTATCTATCAATCTCCCTATCAATGTCTATCTATCTGTCAGACTGAATTCTCCAAAGAAACAAAAATGATGGGATACACAAGAAAATACAAAAGACTAATTAGATTCTGACTTCAGTACCAAAGTTTGGCAACAATGTAGACATCTAGGTATGTGATTACAGTAGTAGTGGAATGGAAACAGAGGAAAAGAGGACCATTGTTAAGAAATATGAAATAGTAGCCATTTGAAAAGTAATCATCACATATTATTCTATCTACTCTTTCTAAATGTTTGGCATCCTGTGACACTCAGAGAATAGTTGGATCTATCAAAGATAGCTCATCTACAGATGACACAAAGGCGAAAAATTGTGACTTAATACACATCAATAAATTTTTATCATCCAACCGCTCATGCTAAATGTGCTGGTCACAGGTGCTCCAAGGAGCGGTGGCTGCACAGGCGCAGGAGGGCCTAGAGGAGCTATTCCATGTTCAAGGTCAGAAGGGGCGGCAGTGAGGAGATACCCCTCATTCAAGGTAAGGAGCAGTGGCTGCACTTTGCTGGAGCAGCCGTGAAGAGATACCCCACGTTCAAGGTAAGAGAAACCCAAATAAGACAGTAGGTATTGCAAGAGGGCATCAGAGGGCAGACACACTGAAACCATACTCACAGGAAACTAGTCAGTCTAATCACACTAGTACCACAGCCTTGTCTAGCTCAATGAAACTAAGCCATGCCCATGGGGCCACCCAAGATGGGCGGGTCATTGTGGAGAGGGCTGACAGAATGTGGTCCACTGAAGAAGGGAATGGTAAACAACTTCAGTATTTTTGCCTTGAGAACCACATGAATAGTATGAAAAGGCAAAATGATAAGATACTTAAAGAGGAACTCCCCAGGTCAGTAGGTGCCCAATATGCTACTGGACATCAGTGGAGAAATAACTACAGAAAGAATGAAGGGATGGAGCCAAGGCAAAAACAATACCCAGTTGTGGATGGGACTGGTGATAGAAGAAAGGTCCGATGCTATAAAGAGCAATATTGCATAGGAACCTGGAATGTCAGGTCCATGAATCAAGGCAAATTGGAAGTGGTCAAAAAAAGATGGCAAGAGTGAATGTCAACATTCTAGGAATCAGAGAACTAAAATGGACTGGAATGGGTGAATTTAACTCAGATGACCATTATACCTACTACTGCTGGCAAGAATCCCTCAGAAGAAATGGAGTAGCCATCATGGTCAACAAGTCAGAAATGCAGTACTTGGATGCAATCTCAAAAACGACAGAATGATCTCTGTTCGTTTCCAAGGCAAACCATTCAATATCACAGTAATCCAAGTAAGTCTATGCCCCAACCAGTAACGCTGAAGAAGCTGAAGTTGAACGGTTCTATGAAGACCTACAAGACCTTTTATAACTAACACCCAAAAAAGATGTCCTTTTCATTATAGGGAACTGGAATGCAAAAGGAGGAAGTCAAGAAACACCTGGAGTAACAGGCAAATTGGGCCTTGGAATACGGAATGAAGCAGGGCAAAGATTAATAGAGTTTTGCCAAGAAAATGCACTAGTCATAACAAACACCCTCTTCCAACAACACAAGAGAAGACTACACATGGACATCATCAGATGGTCAACACCGAAATCAGATTGATTATATTCTTTGCAGCCAAAGATGGAGAAGCTCTATACAGTCAACCAAAACAAGACCAGGAGCTGACTGTGGTTCAGTTCATGAACTCCTTATTGCCAAGTTTAGACTGAAATTGAAGAAAGTATGGAAAACCACTAGACCATTGAGATATGACCTAAATCAAATCCCTTATGATTATACAGTGGAAGTGAGAAATAAATTTAAGGGACTAGATCTGATAGATAGAGTGCCTGATGAACTATGGACTGAGGTTCATGACATTGCACAGGAGACAGGGATCAAGACCATCCCCATGGAAAAGAAATGCAAAAAAGCAAAATGGCTGTCTGGGGAGGCCTTACAAATAGCTGTGAAAAGAAGAGAAGTGAAAAGCAAAGGAGCAAAAGAAAGATATAAGCATCTGAATACAGAGTTCCGAAGAACAGCAAGAAGAGATAAGAAAGCCTTCTTCAGTGATCAATGCAAAGAAATAGAGGAAAACAACAGAATGGCAAAGACTAGAGATCTCTTCAAGAAAATTAGAGATACCACGGGAACATTTCATGCAAAGATGGGCTCGGTAAAGGACAGAAATGGTATGGACCTAACAGAAGCAGAAGATATTAAGAAGAGGTGGCAAGAATACACAGAAGAACTGCCGGGAGCCAACGTGAGGAACTCTGCCCATGACAAAGGTCATGAGGAAGGAGGTTCGGCATACGCAAAAGTGGGATCTAGCATCATGAGTCCCCCTGGAAATTCTCGAACATCTACCCCCAAAACCAGAGTCTGCCTACTTTACTGCTTTGTGCTCTCACCTACACCTCTGACTTTATGGGGAGCTGTCCCCCACCACCTCTCTCTGAAAAAGAGTTAACTCACAGCTCCAGTTAATGAAGTTCCTGGCCGTGACAAGAGTGTTTCAACCTACAAACTCCTTTGGAAGTCCTCTAGCCTGCCTGAATAGGTTCTTCTGGCCACATGTGATTGTTCAGAGCCTCCCAACCATGAGAGGCATGAAATGTTCTAAACTGTTGAAATACAGATTCCTTTGAACAGTTAAAAGATTGATTAGAAGTTGTATTGGTGGAAGGTTTTTCACTTGTTGGGCCAATGTTTGCTGCTAAGTTTCCATATCCCTTACCTACTGTGTCCCTGGGAGTGTATTGATTAATATAATTGGTGTATAGGAATGTAAGTAGTAGCTTTAATGTTTGTAACCTTGGACCCTTGAGTTAACTCTTTTCTTGTTATAGCCTACCACACCTTTGCCCTATAGGAATGCAACTTTATCTGATGCTTTCAGAGGGTGGTGCCTGACTTTAGAATAATCACCTTTAGAGAAAAATAGTTTTCTGAAGAAACGGTCATAAAATGTTAACAGGTCTCAATGGCCAGAAGATGATGTAAATAACCTAAACTTTTGCATATGATAAGTTTGAAAGCCTGGCTTCAATAGGGATCAAGGACTGCTATCCTTGCATGACTCTATCCCTTCCCCCATTATCCTCTATGCACAACTTAAGGTATAAAAACTACTTTGGAAAATAAAGTGTGGGCCTTGTTCACCGAAGCCGTCTCCCCTTCAAATTCCCTGGATCCACCGGGGCAAAAAAGATCTTCATGACCAAATAATCACAATGGTGTGATCACTCACCTAGAGCCAGATATCCTGGAATGTGAAGTCAAGTGGGCCTTAGAAAGCATCACTAGGAACAAAGCTAGTGGAAGTGATGGAATTCCAGTTGAGCTATTTCAAATCCTGAAAGATGATGCTGTGAAAGTGCTGCACTCAATATGCCCACAAATTTGGAAAACTCAGCAGGGGCCACAGGACTGGAAAAGTCAGTTTTCATTCCAGTCCCAAAGAAAGGCAATGCCAAATAATGCTCAAACTACCGCACAATTGCACTCATCTCACACGCTAGTGAAGTAATGCTCAAAATTGTCCAAGCCAGGCTTCATCTATATGTGAACCATGAACATCCAGTTCTCCAAGCTGTTTTTAGAAAAGCAGAGGAATCATAGACCAAATTGCCAACATTCACTGGATTATGAAAAAGCAGGAGAGTTCCAGAAAAATGTCTATTTCTGCCTTATTGACTATGCCAAAGCCTTTGACTATGTGGATCACAATAAACTGTGGAAAACTCTGAAACAGATGGGAATACCAGACCACCTGACTTGCCTCTTGAGAAACTTGTATGCAGGTCAGGAAGCAACAGTTAGAACTGGACACAGAACAACAGACTGGTTCCAAATAGGAAAAGGAGTATGTCAAGGCTATATATTATCACCCTGCTTATTTAACTTATATGCAGAGTATATCATGAGAAATGCTGAGCTCGAAGAAGCACAAGCTGGAATCAAAATTGAATTCCAATATTGATATTTCCGGGAGAAATATCAATAACTTCAGATATGCAGATGACACCACCCTTATAGCAGAAAGTGAAGAGGAATTAAAAGGCATCTTGATGAAGGTGAAAGAGGAGAGTGAAAAAGTTGGCTTAAAGCTCAACATTCAGAAAATGAAGATCATGGCATCTGGTCCCATCACTTCATGGGAAATAGATGGGGAAACAGTGGAAACAGTGTCAAACTTTATTTTGGGGGCTCCAAAATCACTGCAGATGGTGACTGCAGCCATGAAATTAAAAGACGCTTACTCCTTGGAAGGAAAGTTATGACAAACCAACCTAGACAGCATACTGAAAAGCAGAGACATTACTTTGCCAACAAAGTTCCGTCTAGTCAAGGCTATGGTTTTTCCAGTGGTCATGTATGGATGTGAGAGTTGGACTGTGAAGAAAGCTGAGTGCCAAAAAATTGATGCTTTTGAACTGTGGTGTTGGAGAAGACTCTTGAGAGTCCCTTGGACTGCAAGGAGATCCAAACAGTCCATTTTGAAGGAGATCAGCCCTGGGATTCCTTTGGAAGGAATGATGCTAAACCTGAAACTCCAGTATTTTGGCCACTTCATGCAAAGAGTTGACTCTTTGGAAAAGAATCTGATGCTGGGAGGGATTAAGGGCAGGAGGAGAAGGGTATGACAGAGGATGAGATGGCTGGATGTCATCACGGACACGATGGACATGAGTCTGGGTGAACTCCGGGAGTTGGTGATGGACAGGGAGGCCTGGTGTGCTGTGATTCATGGGGTTGCAAAGAGTCGGACACGTTGAGCAACTGAACTAAAGTGAAATGAACTGAATCGAAAAACACGGACATTCAAGAAGTTTCCAAGAAGTTTACTTCTTGAAATTCATTGGCTAAAGTATCAAGTGATGTTTCATTAAGAGTTGACTCATTGTAAAAGACTGATGCTGGGAGGGATTGGGGCAGGAGGAGAAGGGGATGACAGAGGATGAGATGGCTGGATGGCATCACTGACTAGATGGATGTGAGTCTGAGTGACCTCCAGGAGTTGGTGATGGACAGGAAGGCCTGGCGTGCTGTGATTCATGGGGTCGCAAAGAGTCGGACACGACTGAGCGACTTATCTGATCTGAACCTTTCCACCGTTCTTGCCTGGAGAATCCCAGGGACTTGAGAGACTGGTGGGCTGCCATCTCTGGTGTTGCACAGAGTTGTACATGACTGAAGCGACTTAGCAGCAGCAGCAGCAGCAACCTTCCCACAGATAGAAAATATTTTTAAGAAAGCCAATAAAAAAATGTCCAGTTCTTTAGAGGCACTCGATTCTGATCAAATTAATTATTTTTCTAATGCAAATGTATTTAGCTCTTGAAAATAGGGAGCACATCACACTTGAGTGCTCGAATCATGGGGCTGCTTGAAGTGAAGCTGAAAGGCACTACTTTATAATGTTAAGGTGGCAGAAAGCTTACGGAAGAGATAGCTGGCTTGACTTCCTCATCCCTGGTTGGGTCATGGCTTGTCAGTCTGGTCCAGTGGTTGAGTAGTTTGGAGATGCAATTTGTTGCTTGATGACTTGACAAATTCTGTATATATATTCGACAAATTCTGTATATATTTTCACCAAGTTTAGTGAGCCTTTGGGGACTTGTTTCAAACTTTTTTTTTTCCCCCAAAATGTAACGATGACATACTCTATCTGGCAGCTAACAGGACTAATTTCTTTAGCATACCCTATAATAATTTTGATTTTGAATTGTGATGCTGGGGAAGACTCTTGAGAGTCCCTGGTACAGTAGGGAGATCAAATCAGTCAGTCCTCAAGAAATTCAACCCTGAATACTCATTGGAAAGACTGATGCTGAAGCTGAAGCTCCAGTACTTTGGCCACCTGATAAGAACAGCTGACTCACTGGAAAAGACCTTGATGCTGGGAAAGATTGACGGCAAAAGGAGAAGAGAGTGGCAGAGGATGAGATGGTTGAATAGCATCACCAACTCAGTGGACATTAACTTGGGCAAACTCTGGGAGATAGTGGGGGACAGGGAGACTTGATATGCTGCAGTTCATGGGATCATAAGGAGTTGGACATGACTTAGTGACTAAACAACAACAAATAATAATAATTTTAGTAGGATATATCTCAGTTGTCTACTTTTAAAAAAACTTATTCCATATTATTGTAATTAACATAGATTTTTTGTTTATGTGAGAGGGAGGTGTTAAAAAGGAATAAAGAATAAACATTTTTTAAAATCTTTCAGCACTGTTCATACAGAAATATCCCCTTGCCCGAGATGTCTGAAGTCTTCCATATTGGCGTAGGTATCACTGGGAAATTATGTTATCTCCAATTTGGATGTCTCTTAGTAACCAGTTACAGTTTGCATTTATATTTTAGATTTCATAGATTTTTCTATATTTCAGTTTCCTAAAGGAAATAAAGCTTATTTTTATTTTGAGATTAAGGAATATCCTGAATCCACCTGAATTACAATAATGCTATTGGTGTTTATATGCAATTTAAATTCAACATTCCAAATGAGATAAATTGATATATGTAGGAATAGATATATAATACAGCTGTAACACAAGTATAGATAGATGTACACAAAATGTAAATATACACAAAAATAAATACATTTATATTAACAATATAAAACAGATGCCAAATATATACAATATGATATGATAGGATATGTGGAGAATCTGCTATATGTATGGAGTTACTATTTTAAACTTCCCCATTTAGTTTGGGAACAATGAGTATAGATAGCATATTAATCTGTCTGAGAAAACCCATCAACAATGGAATCTTTTAGTTATTCACCTACCTTATGTAGGGAAGAGTACACTTGAATTCATTTTTTGGGAGAGAGAGTTTTTCAAAGAAGCTTCTGGAGATTGCATGCTGTTGGTCAGTGATGAGATGTATTGCTAGTCCCTTCACTTCTGTTTGTAACTACCAGTGGTCATTAAATGTCCAATTAATAATTTTTAAAAAGTGAACAAGAGACTTTTCAGATTCAAGATGTTTGAACATTTTCAAGATGAAAAAGAAAACAACGTAAAAACAAAGCAAAGGTCATATGAATTCTGAGGAAAATATTATCAAAAACGAATAATCTTGTAAGAGCCCAGAGGTGTAATCTGTTTTCTGAATTCACACTGGGAAGTGTTTCTGGGTATAGAGTGTGGCTGTAACCTGGTCTCTGAATTAGTCACTCTGGCACTACTGATACACCTAGTGAGAATTGTTGCACAGTTTCTAGTTGAGAAAGTTGATTGAATTCATCTTGAAGAATGTAGTAATGGGAATCTAATGTTATTTATCATAAACTCTTAAAAGTATCTCAAAATAGGGAGATAATTACACTCTTCCACTTACACACTCAAAACCATAGATGATCAAGCAGCTAATAACACATGGCCACTACTGAGTGAACAAAAGAGAACCAAATGTGTTTAATTATATTTAACTATGGAGCAGTGTGTATACTGAGGCTAAGAAAAGTATTAACATTTAAAATCTCTTATTTTTTAAAACTGTAAGCAATATCTAAAAGGAATATACTATAAATCTGAAAGACGGAGGTAATTACACTTAGGTTTTGGAAATTACATCAATATTAGTGAACATTTTATAAAAGTAATTGCAATTGTTTTGAACTGATGATGCTAAAGCTGAAACTCCAGTATTTTGGCCACCTCATGTGAAGAGTTGACTGATTGGAAAAGACTCTGATGCTGGGAGGGATTGGGGGCAGGAGGAGAAAGGGACGACAGAGGATGAGATGGCTGGATGGCATCACTGACTCGATGGATGTGAGTCTGAGTGACCTCCGAGAGCTGGTGATGGATAGGGAGGCCTGGCGTGCTGCAGTTCATGGGGTCGCAAAGAATCGGACACGACTGAGCAACTGATCTGATCTGATCTGATCTGATCATTGGTGAGACATCCATTTATTTTTTTCCTTTTGACAGAAAAGTTGACTCAAAATCCTGTGTTGATTAAGATAACAAATCACAAATGTCCAAAGCAAACAGATTTTTTGTATTTTGGAAGTTAACTGAACACACAGTTACATCAGGAATAACTTAATTAAATTACCACTCATGAATTTTCCAAGACATTATGAATCATAAATTTTCAATCACTTGTGCAAATCTTTTCAGTTCAGTTCAGTTGCTCAGTCATTTCCCACTCTTTGCGACTCCATGAACTGCAGCACGCCAGGCCCCCCTGTCCATCACGAACTCCCAGAGTTCACTCAAACTCACGTCCATCGAGTCGGTGATGCCATCCAACCATCTCATCCTCTTCTCCTCCTGCCCTCTCCTCCTGCCCTCACACCCTCCCAGCATCAGAGTCTTTTCCAATGAGTCAACTCTTCACATGAGGTGGCCAAAGTATTGGAGTTTCAGCTTCAGCATCAGTCTTTCCAATGAACACTCAGGACTGATTTCCTTTAGAATGGACTGGTTGGATCTGCTCGCAGTCCAAGGGACTCTCAAGAGTCTTCTCCAACATCACAGTTCAAAAGCATCAATTTTTCCACACTCAGCTTTCTTCATAGTCCAACTCTAACATCCATACATCCACTGTATGTATGTGCAAATCTGTAGTCACTGGTATTTTTCTTCTCATTATCTTGTTTTTTTTTTTTTTTTTTGCATTGTTTATAATTGTAGGAGAAGGAAATGGCAACCCACTCCAGAATTATTTCCTGGAGAATCTCATGGACAGAGGAGCCTGGCAGGCTGCAGTCTATGGAGCCACAAGAGTCAGACACAAGTGAGCAACTAAACCACCACCATAATTGTAGGATTGTGTATATAAATTTACTGCCCATAGTAAGACAAGAAATGAGGCAATATATTTGGAAGAAACATGTAATTAAATCCAAATTAGATAATTTATTTTACAAATACCACACAGACCTAATATTTTCAAAAATAAAACATTTTGTTTAAGAATGACTAAAAATTCTTAAAAATGATTTTATTATCTGGATCACTTGTCTTAAGCTATAATTTTGCAGTAATTAAAATGACAATCATTTTGCTCACTGACTTTAAAACTCACTGTTGGTAAATAAGGTTTGAAAGTGTCTAAGGCCATTGTGTACAAGTTATTTTGCCATTATTTTCCGAGAACCAATTTAATATTTCTGGAAATAAGTTGTAAAACTGGTGTAACGGAATGACTGTTGTTATTGTTGTTTAGTTGCTCAGTCATGTCTGACTTGCTGCAACCCCGCAGACCGTAGCTGGCCAGCTCCGCCGTCAATGGAATTTTCCAAGCAAGAATGCTAGAGTGGGTTGCCATTTGCTTCTCCATGAAATGACTACTGCCTTGCAAATAGATAGAATCTTGAATGTCAGGGTTATCTCTTATGGAATTCAAAATCTGTTTAGAAACTCAACTTATATTTTATGTCATATACATAAAAATTATCTCCTACCATTGTGTAAATAAATATCTCCTGAAGTGATGAATTCCACTGAAAATCTGAGAAAAATAAGATAATGATTTCAACATTAAAAACTGGCTAATATCTTCACCATTCATTTTCATTTTGTTCAGTATGTTCTTTCAACATCCTACATACACAGTTATTGCTTCCACTTGTACCATCCAAATCTGAGCTCACTGGTGATTCTGACAGCCAACTAACTGTTTTGAAACCAAAAACATAAATTCAGGGATTACTGATATAAATGACAATCATAAGTCTCTGACAGTATTCTCATGCAAAATGATACTTTAACTGTTGCTATATATTATTTATTATTTAAAAAAAAAAACACTAAGGGCATAAATGCTAGTGGTAGAAACTTTTGATTGGATGTCTCATGTGTGATTCATTCATTCTGCAAGTTTGAAAATATTGAAAACTATATTTTCCTCTCAAATCAGAGTTCCAAATATGAATTAAGTCCATCTAATTCAAGTATGAATTTGATGCAGGCTGGAGATATTTGGATGGTAGAAGCGGAGTTTCATCCTCTGTTTTAACTCTTCTTCAGTTCAGTCGCTCATTCGTGTCCAACTCTTTGCTACCCCGTGGACTGCAGGACGCCAGGCATCCCTGTCCATCACCAACTCCTGGAGCTTCCTTAAACTCATATCCATTGAGTTGGTGATGCCATCCAATCATCTCATCCTCTGTCATCCCCTTCTCCTCCCACCTTCACTCTTTCCCAGCATCAGGGTGTTTTGCAGTGAGTCAGTTCTTCTCATCAGGTGGCCAAAGTATTGAAATTTCAGCTTCAGCATCAGTCCTTGCAATGAATATTCAAGACTGATTTCTTTTAGGATTGACTGGTTGATCTCCTTGCAGTCCAAGGGACTATCAAGAGTCTTCTCCAACACCACAGTTCAAAGCATTAATTCTTCAGTGCTCAACTTTCTTTATGGTCCAACTCTCACATCCATACATGGCTACTGGAAAAACCAAAGCTTTGACTAGACGGACTTTTGTTGACAAAGTAATATCTCTGCTTATTAATATGCTGCCTAGGTTAGTCATAGCTTTTCTTCCAAGGAACAAGCATCTTTTAGTTTTATGGCTGAAGTCACCATCTGCAGTGATATTGGAGCCCCCACAAAATAGTCTTTCACTGTTTCCATTGTTTCCTCATCTATTTACCACGAAGCCATGGGACCGGATGCCATGATCTTTGTTTTCCTAATGTTGAGCTTTAAGCCAACTTTTTCACTTTCCTCTTTCACTTTCATCAAGAGGATCTTTAGTTCTTCTTTGCTTTCTACCATAAGGGTGGTGTCATCTGCATATCTGAGGTTATTGATATTTCTCCCAGCAATCTTGGTTCAAGCTTGTGCTTTGTCCAGCCCAGCATTTCACATGATGTACTCTGCATATAAGTTAAATAAGCATGGTGACAATATACAGCCTTGACACACTCCTTTCCCAATTTGGAACTAGTTTGTTGTTTCATGTCTGGTTCTAGCTCTTCTTAGATAGATGAAAGTTTCTTGTGGAAGAATTCCAGTGTCATATCCATTCTTCAGTTCCTTGTTCAAGAGACAGTTACAACTATTTCAATATTTTAATGTGCTCAGTGGTTTTGGATGTCCATTCTCTATGAGTATGAGAAGTCACTGCATTATGGCTTCCTGATATTGATTTAGTTCCAATATAGCCTGGAAGCAAGTTATTCCCCCAGATGACTAGTTGTGAAGTGACCACTTAATGAGGTCCATATTAGAATTGAATCTTCAGGCCCTTAAAATAATTCTCTCAGTTCCTAAATCCCTCTGTTAAAATAGCTAGAGTGTTTTCTGTTTCTTATGTGAATTCTACTAATCAAATAATAAAAATGTGAGAATGACCAAACGATGAATAGCTAAATAAATTTGTGTCATATCTAGTTTAGCGATCAAGAAAAGCAGTTCAGTCCAGTCTGAGAGTTCAGAAGGTGAAATATGCATAGGGAAATGCCAACTACAGGGTATAAAACAATCTAGAAAAGGGCACTCCTGAAATTAAGAAATTTATGATGCCTAGTGAAGTGGTTGTGCAGAAAACAACAATTAACATCATCAAAATAATATTAATGCTGATAATATTTAAAATCTGCTTAAGTGTATAGTGGGCAAAAGTACTAAAGTAGTTGAATTTAGGAAATTGAATCTAGAATAAATTCTCTTGAACTAATAAAATTTAAGAGAAGATGCATTTTATGGAATACTCACAGCCAAGTCTTTAGATCACCTCTCAGGCCACATTCAAAACTCTCCTCTGATAAAAGAGGGATGATGTTTCCCTGAATTTGACAGGCAGGAAACATGAGCAGTCAATTGACAAGCAATATTGTAGCACATAACCTACGGTTTTGTCAGTATCACTTAAGATGTCTCAGTGAACACAAGTAGAGTAAAAGGAAATCTTGGTATGCTGGAAGGGGTCATGGAGGTGCTTTTGCATCAACTGTAGCTCAGTCGAGTCATGACTGGTCATGAGAGGTCAGTAGCACTGACTGAAAAATGTATCAATGGTTAGGTTGCAATGCAGTTATCATAATATGTTGACACCTCTTTAGATGTTAGATTGTATGTTGTGGTTGATGACCAAAATTATAACAAATAATTCAAGAGCATTTTTAAAATTGATTAAAACTTGGGGCTAATACCAAAAATCTTGTGGCTGAGTAGACATCAGATAAGAAATGTGGAGAGATTAATTGGTATAGGTGTATATGGCTGGAAGAGTCAAGGGGGTTGCTATGGGAGGAGAGGTCTCCTGTCAGCTAGTGAAGGAATCAACTGACACCAGAATATGTTTGTGGAAAGAAGCTTATAAGAAATTAAATCCAATACAACTTAGAAATGCTCAGCTAATGTGCATGATATTTATGTGTAACTGTGTGTATCCACATATAGAATGTTGTTAGTAAATCTCTTAGGTTTCCTGGACAAGTCTGAGCCAGTTTTCATAAAAGGATCATAATTTTTAATGCTGCTTCTGGGGGGTATAACTCAGTGATAGAGCATTTGATCACACAATGTATGATGCTGTTTCTGATATGGATGATTTGACTTCTTTTTAGAGAGGGAATTCACATAAGATCTTCCAAGAAACTAAAAGTGAGAGAGAAGTCACAGCAACTAAGGTAAATCTAAGAGGAATAACCTATATTGGCAAGCTGTATAGAGAGCTATGTTAGTGTAACATTATATTTATATTTATTTTCTTTGTAATATTCTGATTTCCAATCATTTTGATGTTCAGATATTAAAAAGCATTTAACCTAAAGAATAGAAACAAACCCCAAATAATTATGATTTTATAATCAATAAGAAAACAAAAGATCAAAGATTGATGATCCAGAGGTTGTTCAGTATACTTCTGCAAGCTTTTCTTTATCTCCAGAATTCTCACAATGTCGAGTTGTTTTTTTTTTTTCCTTTGATAGGACAACAACTGTTATATCGCTAAGTGTCACAACTATATTCACAGCCAGGAGGGAGGAAAGCTAGCCAGGATAACAATAAACCTTTCTCCATGGCTCATTTTCTTTCATTAGCAAAGAAACTATCTTCCAGAATCCCTCAGCAGACTTCTTATGCCTATACTGCTACATCATGGCTATGTGATCATCTATGTCAGCAAGAGAGCCTGAAAAATAAACGATCTGACATGTGACAATTTCTGTCATTTAAGCAAAGTGTGGCCAATATTGATCATGCATACGTTGCTTTTATGAGTAAAATTTTAAATATTTCAGACTATTGAAAGGTATAAAACTGATACAACACTTTGCATTAATAATGTAATGCTAGTGTATGCCCTTAGACACATACTTAGAATGAAAAACAAAATATTATCCATGTATGTATAAGTCCTCCAACCACCCTATTTTCAGAGCCATATTCCTCCATCTTCATCATGGGCAAGCACTTACTTGAACTTGATGCTTATAATTCCAACTCATTTACTGATATTTTAACATATAGACAACAAGTACATATACACATATGTAAATATACCCCATATATATTAAAATGCAAACAAAATGCCTGTGGATATATCAAGAAAATATAATAAGACAGTAAGATACATTCCTTAGACACCAGTTGGGCAAAAACAATAAAATCTGATAATACCAGTTTGATGAAGATATGCAGAAAAAAGAACATTCATATCTTTCTGTTGTAAGTGTAAATGGGTACAACTAGTTCAGAAAACAATTTGGCATTATCTATTAATTAAAGAGGGCTTCCCTGGTTGCTCAGTGGTAATGAATCTGCCTGCCAATGCAGGAGACCTGGATTTGATCCCTGGGTGGGGAAGATAACCTGGAGAAGGAAATGGCAACCCACTCTAGTACTTTTACCTGGGAAATTCCATGGATAGTGGAGCCTGGTGGAGAAGGCAATGGCACTCCACTCCAGTACTCTTGCCTGGAAAATCCCACAGATGGAGGAGCCTGGTAGGCTGCAGTCCATGGGGTCGCTGAGAGTCGGACACGACTGAGCGACTTCACTTTCTCTTTTGACTTTGATGCATTGGAGAAGGAAATGGCAACCCACTCGTGTTCTTGCCTGAAGAATCCCAGGGACGGGGAAGCCTGGTGGGCTGCCGTCTATGGGGTCACACAGAGTCGGACACGACTGAAGTGACTTAGCATAGCATAGTGGAGCCTGGTAGGCTATAGTCCCTGGGGTTGCAAAGAGTCAGACACAACTCAGCAACTAAAAAAAGCAACAACAATTAAAGATGTGCGTAAGTTAAAGCCTGTGATTCTAGTTCTGTGAATAGACACTGTGCTGTGCTGTGCTTAGTCACTCAGTCTTGTCCAACTCTTTGCAACCCCTATGGACTGAAGCCTACCAGGCTCCTCTGTCCATAGGGATTCTCCAGGCAAGAATACCGGAATGGGTCGCCATGCCCTTCTCCTGGGGATCTTCCCAATCCAGGGATTGAATCCAGGTCTCTCTCACTGCAGGCAGATTCTTTACCATCTAAGCCACCAGGAAGCCCATGAATACTGGAGTGGTTAGCCTATCCCTTCTACAGGGGATCTTCCCACTCCAGGAATCAAACTGGAATCTCCTGCATTGCGGACAGAGTCTTTACCAGCTGAGCTACCAGGGAAGCCCAGTGAATAGACCCTAGAAAAGCTTTTACGCATGACCACTAGGAGGAATAAACAGTAGGAATCTGCAAAACATTGTTTATAGAAGAACAATTTGGAAATAATCTTCATTTTTTCAAGTAGAGAACTGATAAATAATGGATATCATTACACCACTTTGAAAGTGAATGAAGCAGGTATCATATTTGTACACGAATCTCATAGATATAATGTTGAGCAAAAAAGCAATTGTCAAAGCATTTAATATATAATACACTTTATAAACTTTAAGTACATGGAAGGTAATATCATGTATTACTTTCACAGACAATAAGGAATAGAAGAGGAGACATTATCTCAAGTGTGTTGGAAAGTTAAGACAGCCATGATTGGGTATACAGGACAAAAGCATTTTTCACTAGAAGAGATAGTAGGAAAAAGATAGAAGACTTTAAACAAAGAATATTATTCCTCAGTTCAGTTCAGTGCAGTTGCTCTGTTGTTTCTGACTCTTTGTGACCCCATGGACTCAGAACCCCAGGCATCCCTGTCCATCACCAACTCCTGGAGCTTACTCAAACTCATGCCTATAGAGTCAGTGATGCCATCCAACTATGATTCTCTGTTGTCCCCTTCTCCTCCTGTCTTCAATCTTTCCCAGCATCAGGGTCTTTTCCAATGACTCAATTCTTCACATTAGGTGGCCAAAGTATTGGAGCTTCAGCTTCAGCATCAGCTCTTTCAACGAATATTCAGGAATTTAAGATGGACTTTAAGATGGACTGGTTGGATCTCCTTGAAGTCCAAGGGATTCTCAAGAGTCCTCGCCAACACCACAGATCAAAAGCATCAATTCTTCAGCCCTCAGCTTTTTTTTTTAGCCCAACTCTCATATCCATTCATGACTACTGAAAAAACCAAAGCTTTGACTAAATGGACATTTATTGGGAAAGTAATGTCTCTGCTTTTTAATATGCTGTCTAGGTTGGTCATAACTTTCCTTCCAAGGAGTAAGCGTCTTTTAATTTCATGGCTGCAATCACCATCTGCAGTGATTTTGGAGCCAGAAAAATAAAGTCAGCCATTCTTTCCACTATTTTCCCATCTATTTGCCATGAAGTGATATGCTATGATCTTCGTTTTCTGAATGTTGATCTTTAAGCCAACTTTTTCACTTTCCTCTTTCACTTTCATCAAGAGGCTTTTTAGTTCTTCTTTGCTTTCTGACATAAGGGCATATTATCCCTTGGGAATCACTTGTAGTTTATTCTAATAATTTCCAGCACTCCAAATGTGGACATGTGATATAAACACATGTTAAATAAGCAAATCCTATAAATCAGCACAAAAAGAGGACACACACACAACCCAGTAAGGTTATATTAAGTTCAGTTCAGTTCAGTCCAGTTCAGTCACTCAGTCATGTCCGACTCTTTGTGACCGCATGAATCACAGCACTTGAGGCCTCCCTGTCCATCACCAACTCCTGGAGTTTACTCAAACTCATGTCCATTGAGTCAGTGATGCCATCCAGCCATCTCATCCTCTATCATCTCCTTTTCCTCCTGCCCTCAACCCTTCCAGCATCAGGGTCTTTTCCAATGAGTCAACCCTTTGCATGAGGTGGGCAAAGTATTAGAGTTTCAGCATCAGTCCTTCCAATGAACACCCAGGACTGATCTCCTTTAGGATGGACTGGTTGGGTCTCCTTGCAGTCCAAGGGACTCTTAAGAGTCTTCTCTAACACCACAGTTTAAAAGCTTCAATTCTTTGGTGCTCAGCTTTCTTCACAGTCCAACTCTCACATCCATACATGACCACTGGAAAAACCATAGCTTTGACTAAATGGAGCTTTGTTAGCCAAGTAATGTCTCTGCTTTTCAATATGCTATCTAGGTTGGTCATAACTTTCCTTCCAAGGAGTAAGTGTCTTTTAATTTCATGGCTGGAATCACCATCTGCAGTGATTTTCTGCTACTGCTAAGTTGCTGCAGTCGTGTCCAACTCTGTGCAACCCCATAGACGGCAGCCCAACAGGTTGCCCCATCCCTGGGATTCTCCAGGCAAGAACAATGGAGTGGGTTGCCATTTCCTCCTCCAGTGCATGAAAGTGAAAAGTGAAAGTGAAGCCACTCAGTCATGTCTGACTCTTAGCGACCCCATGGACCACAGCCCACCAGGCTCCTCCGTCCTTGGGATTTTCCAGGCAAGAGTACTGGAGTGGGGTGCCATTGCCTTCTCTGCTGCAGTGATTTTGGACCCCCCCCCCCAAAATAAAGTTTGACACTGTTTCCACTGTTTCCCCATCTATTTCTCATGAAGTGATGGGACCAGATGCCATGATCTTCGTTTTCTGAATGTTGAGCTTTAAGCTGACTTTTTCACTCTCCTCTTTCACTTTCATCAAGAGGCTTTTTAGTTCCTCTTCACTTTCTGCCATAAAGGTGGTGTCATCTGTATATCTGAGGTTATTGATATTTCTCCTGGCAATCCTGATTCCAGCTTGTGCTTCTTCCAGCCCAGCATTTCTCATGATGTACTCTGCATATAAGTTAAATAAGCAGCGTGACAATATACCAGCCTTGAGGTACTCCTTTTCCAAGTTATTGATTCCATTTAATGCAAACTATCAGAAATAATCATGTCTCCTGAGAGCAAGAGGAAATGAAGTATATTTTGGGTGTCATTATAGAAGTGTAAATTACTTAAATTTTATTGTATTTTAATCTAAGCTATCTTGGTGCTTATTTCAATTATCTATCACTTTGTAACAAACCACTTCAAAATGTAGGGGTTCAAAAGAAGAATGATTTTTTTTTATGATCCATTCATTTGCCCTATTGGCTCTTCCTCTTTACCTGGTATTATCTTAGACACAGAGAGGGATGCCATGACTTGCCCACCTGGCAGGGTGGTGCTGTCTGCTGACCAGGAACTCAGCTGGGCTGCCAGTCAATTTCTCCAGGGTTTCTTCATGTGACTTTGTGTTGTTCCTCAGGGCATCCTAGATGATTTCAAAAAAGTATTCTGAGTGCTGAATGTAGATTCATGGATCCCATAGTGCCTGGCCTTGGAAGTTAAACAGCATCATGTCTTCAGCTGTGGATGTGTCTGGTGATAGAAGCAAAGTCCGATGCTGTAAAGAGCAATATTGCATAGGAACCTGGAATGTCAGGTCCATGAATCAAGGCAAATTGGAAGTGGTCAAACAAGAGATGGCAAGAGTGAATGTTGACATTCTAGGAATTAGCGAACTAAAATGGACTGGAATGGGTGAATTTAACTCGAATGACCATTATATCTACTACTGTGGGCAGGAATCCCTCAGAAGAAATGGAGTGGCCATCATGGTCAACAAAAGAGTCCGAAATGCAGTACTTGGATGCAATCTCAAAAACGACAGAATGATCTCTGTTCGTTTCCAAGGCAAACCATTCAATGTCACAGTAATCCAAGTCTATGCCCCAACCAGTAACGCTGAAGAAGCTGAAGTTGAAAGGTTCTATGAAGACCTACAAGACCTTTTAGTACTAACACCCAAAAAAGATGTCCTTTTCATTATAGGGGACTGGAATGCAAAAGTAGGAAGTCAAGAAACACCTGGAGTAACAGGCAAATTTGGCCTTGGAATACGGAATGAAGCAGGGCAAAGACTAATAGAGTTTTGCCAAGAAAATGCACTGGTCATAGCAAATACCCTCTTCCAACAACACAAGAGAAGACTCTATACATGGACATCACCAGATGGTCAACACCGAAATCAGATTGATTATATTCTTTGCAGCCAAAGATGGAGAAGCTCTATACAATCAGCAAAAACAAGACCAGGAGCTGACTGTGGCTCGGACCATGAACTCCTTATTGCCAAATTCAGACTGAAATTGAAGAAAGTAGGGAAAACCACTAGACCATTCAGGTATGACCTAAATCAAATCCCTTATGATTATACAGTGGAAGTGAGAAATAGATTTAAGGGCCTAGATCTGATAGATAGAGTGCCTGATGAACTATGGACTGAGGTTCGTGACATTGTACAGGAGACAGGGATCAAGACCATCCCCATGGAAAAGAAATGCAAAAAAGCAAAATGGCTGTCTGGGGAGGCCTTACAAATAGCTGTGAAAAGAAGAGAAGCGAAAAGCAAAGGACAAAAGGAAAGATATAAACATCTAAATGCAGAGTTCCAAAGAATAGCAAGAAGAGATAAGAAAGCCTTCTTCAGTGATCAGTGCAAAGAAATAGAGGAAAACAACAGAATGGGAAAGACTAGGGATCTCTTCAAGAAAATCAGAGATACCAAAGGAACATTTCATGCAAAGATGGGCACAATAAAGGACAGAGATGGTGTGGACCTAACAGAAGCAGAAGATATTAAGAAGAGGTGGCAAGAATACACAGAAGAACTGTACAAAAAAGAGCTTCACGACCCAGATAATCATGATGATGTGATCACTGACCTAGAGCCAGACATCTTGGAATGTGAAGTCAAATGGGCCTTAGAAGGCATCACTATGAACAAAGCTAGTGGAGGTGATGGAATTCCAGTGGAGCTATTCCAAGTCCTGAATGATGATGCTGTGAAAGTGCTACACTCAATATGCCAGCAAATTTGGAAAACTCAGCAGTGGCCACAAGATTGGAAAAGGTCAGTTTTCATCCCAATCCCAAAGAAAGGCAATGCCAAGGAGTGCTCAAACTACCGAACAATTGCACTCATCTCACACGCTAGTAAAGTAATGCTCAAAATTCTCCAAGCCAGGCTTCAGCAATATGTGAACCGTGAACTTCCTGATGTTCAAGCTGGTTTTAGAAAAGGCAGAGGAACCAGAGATCAAATTGCCAACATCCGCTGGATCATGGAAAAAGCAAGAGAGTTCCAGAAAAACATCTATTTCTGCTTTATTGACTATGCCAAAGCCTTTGACTGTGTGGATCACAATAAACTATGGAAAATTCTGAAAGAGATGGGAATACCAGACCACCTGATCTGCCTCTTAAGAAATCTGTATGCAGGTCAGGAAGCAACAGTTAGAACTGGTCATGGAACAACAGACTGGTTCCAAATAGGAAAAGGAGTACGTCAAGGCTGCATATTGTCACCATGTTTATTTAACTTATATGCAGAGTACATCATGAGAAATGCTGGACTGGAAGAAACACAAGTTGGAATCAAGATTGCGGGGAGAAATATCAATAACCTCAGATATGCAGATGACACCACTCTTATGGCAGAAAGTGAAGAAGGGCTAAAAAGCCTCTTGATGAAAGTGAAAGTGGAGAGTGAAAAGGTTGGCTTAAAGCTCAACATTCAGAAAACGAAGATCATGGCATCTGGTCCCATCACTGCATGGGAAATAGATGGGGAAACAGTGGAAACAGTGTCAGACTTTGTTTTTCTGGGCTCCACAATCACTGCAGATGGTGACTGCAGCCATGAAATTAAAAGACGCTTGCTCCTTGGAAGGAAAGTTATGACCAACCTAGATAGCATATTCAAAAGCAGAGACATTACTTTACCAACAAAGGTTCGCCTAGTCAAGGCTATGGTCTTTCCTGTGGTCATGTATGGATGTGAGAGCTGGACTGTGAAGAAGGCTGAACGCCGAAGAATTGATGCTTTTGAACTGTGGTGTTGGAGAAGACTCTTGAGAGTCCCTTGGACTGCAAGAAGATCCAACCGGTCCATTCTGAAGGAGATCAATGCTGGAATTTCTTTAGAAGGAATGATGCTAAAGCTGAAACTCCAGTATTTTGGCCACCTCATGCGAAGAGTTGACTCATTGGAGAAGACTCTGATGCTGGGAGGGATTGAGGGCAGGAGGAGAAGGGGACGACAGAGGATGAGATGGCTGGATGGCATCACTGACTCGATGGATGCGAGTCTGAGTGACCTCCGGGAGCTGGTGATGGACAGGGAGGCCTGGCGTGCTGCGGTTCATGGGGTCGCAAAGAGTCGGACACGACTGAGCGACTGATCTGATCTGATCTGATGTCTTCACTTATGAGTCAAAATGAGTCACAGAGGCAGCTCAGTTTCAAGAGGAGGGAAAATAGATACCACAACTCTGTGAGAAGAGTGGCAAAGAATTAGATTTGTAACCATCTTTATTTTACCAGAGTCTGCTCTCAGTGGCTAATTATTTATGTTTCACTTACATGCCATATACATTTGTTTCTTTCCAATATCCTTCCAAATGTCAATTCATGAAGGCTCCAGGATGAGGCCTGAGTTCATGGACCTTATCACCATAATCATATACAAGTGCAGATGAGGCTGTTTGTGCTTATTTCCATGGATCTAGCAACCTGTGAATTTAAAAAGGCCTTGTGTCTTTTCCCCACACATCAAACACAATATATAACCACAATATAGACTTCTGTTCAAAAAAGGAGAAGAGTAGGAGCTAGAAAGATGGCACTGCTGCATAATTTTTTCTCCAATCATATGACTTTTTAACCGGAGGCAGAAATTGTTTCCTGATGAGGTATCAGTTTTTACATAGAAAATGCCCCGTATTTGTCAGTCTGTTTCTTGTCCATTAAAATTTGAAGCCAGAAGACCTATTTTCACTTTTCACTGCTATCTTTCTCTACTGAAGATGTTGCCAGCTTCTCTAAAAACTGTGTAGGCTTCCTATATATGAACTTTTAAATCAACTCACTTACAGAAACATTGCACACATAAATACCTGTAAATTAAACATTTCTCTACCATAGTCTAAGAGTTAAGAACTGTGAAACAATGCCATTAAGAGTCATAGAAGTTTGTTTTCCTTTGATTTTTGTCTCTGTAAGTCTGTAAAATAAATATACCCTTAAGAACTTTGGAAGCTCATCAATACAGTAAAGAAGTTCTAGAATATACCATCACAATAAATATTTCTGAACATGTCGTGAAGGGTTGTATAGCCCACATCTGACTTTATTTTGAACTTGAGTATTTCTTTTACTGGCAGCACTCTGTATTTTATACTTTCCTTGAGGCAATTGTGGCTCAGCAGGTAAAGAATCCGCCTGCAATCCGGGAGACCCTGGTTTGATTTCTGGGTCAGGAAGATCGCTGGAGAAGAGATAGACTACCCACTCCAGTATTCTTGGGCTTCCCCTGTGGCTCAGCTCGTAAAGAATCCACCTGCAATGTGGGAGACCTGGGTTTGATCCCTGGGTTGGGAAGATCCCCTGGAGAAGGGAATGGCTACCCACTCCAGTATTCTGGCCTGGAGAATCCCATGGACTGTAGTCCGTGGGGTCGCAAAGAGTCAGATACGACTGAGAGACTTTCACTTTCACTTTTGAGGCAATTTCTTACTTTGAGAATATTTTGTCAGATGGAAAACCTGAGGATAAAAAAAATACTTTTATTTTCCAACTATATTATTCTCAGGATGGAAAATTTTTCTGCAGATTTTTTGTGAAACTTAACATTTCCTTCTTTAGGTTATTCTTCTTTACGTATGCTTTACAATAGGCAGCTGACATAAGCCAAATCATAGCTTTCAACTTTTGGTCTGAAAATTCTCTTAGATCCAAAAGTTCACTAGGTAATTTTTAGACCTTATTTTCTTTTCTGTAAGTACATAACTCAGTTCCTATTGTATCAAACCTCTAATAGCAATTTCCTTACTACCTTTTCAGCTCTCTTCTTGCTTTTTGGACCTCTGACTAACACGCACACACAGTCAGTATTTTTGTTCTGCTGTCATCTTATGCCCAGCTGCCAATTTCTGCCCTATCAGAAACAATACTCCTTCTCCCCCACTTATCTTCTTAAAGAAACAAAAGTATTTCTTTATAATTCTATAGTAAACACATGCATTTTACTGTTTCACTTGATGTTGACTGGGTTCAAGGATGGATGGGAATTCCAAACTGGCCTCTCTAATGATGGAAGTTAGGAAGGAGAAGTGAACCCTCTTACACTGTTGGTGAGAATGTAAATTGGTACATCCACTATGGAGAAAAGTACGATAATCATTAAAAAAACTAAAAATAGAGCTACCATATGACCCTGCAACCTACTCCTGGGCATATATGCATAGAAAAACATGATCCAAAAGGATACATTCTACCCAGTGTTCACTGCAGCACTGTTTACAGCAGCCAAGACATGGAAGCAACCTAAATGTCCTCTGACAGAAGAATAGATAAAGAAGCTGAGGGACATATATGCAATGGAATATTACTCAGTCATTAAAAAATAATGAAATAATGCCATTTGCAGCAACATGGATGTACCTAGAGATTGTCACACTAAGTGAAATAAGTCAGACAGAGAAAGAGAAATGTCGTATGACATCCCTTATATGTGGAATCCAAAAAGAAATAATACAAATAAACTTACTTACAAAAGAAAAAGAGACTCACAGACTTAAAGAATGAAATTATGGTTGCCCTGGGTTGAAGGCTGGGGGAACAGATAGTTGGGGAGTTTGGGATGGTCGTGTACAAGCTGCTAGATTTAAAATGGATAACCAAGAAAGACCTACTGTATAGCACATGGAACTCTGTTCAATATTATATGGCAGCCTAGGTGGGAGGGGATTTGTTTGTTTATTTGTTTGTTTTTTGAGGGGCTGGGAAATGGATACATGTATATGCATAGCTGAGTCCCTTCACTGTTCATCTGAAACTATTACAACAGTGTTAATCGGCCATATCTCAATACAAAGTAAAAAATTGAAATATTAAGAAAAGAAGAAAAAAGATGGATGTTTGGAGTGCAGCTGGGACTATTGGGAAGGTATCTCAGCTCTGCTCAGTGCGGTCCTCTCCATATGGATGTTTGAGCTGCATCATACCATGGTGGTTAAGGTTCAAGAATAAGTTACTCATGCAGTGAAAAGTTAAGCTGTAAATCTCTTACATCTCTTAAAAAGTGTGAATTCTGCCACACTTACTTGTCCAACAAATCTCAGGGCAACTTCAAGTAGAGAGGAAATAGATGTCATCTTTGAATAGGAGGAGTGGCAAAGTATTTGGATAAACTTTAATTCACTGAAGGTGAATCTGACTGCAAATTTGGGGACTTTCTAAATCAGAACAGACAAAAGAAAACAAGTTTTAAAAAACTTGCTGTTAGGAACCAAATCATTTATATCAATGCTTAATTTTTTCATCTTAATTCTGGATTGTGCGTGTGCGTATGTGCTCAATCACTTCAGTGTATCTAACTCTGTACAAAAAAGATCTTCAAGACCAAGATAAACATGATGGTGTGATCACTCATCTAAAGCCAGACATCCTGGAATGTGAAGTCAAGTGGGCTTTAGAGAGCATAACTATGAACAAAGCTAGTAGAGGTGATGGAATTCCAGTGGATATATTTCATATCCTTAAACATGATGCTGTGAAAGTGTTGTCTCAATATGCCATCAAATTTGGAAAACTCAGCAGTGGCCACAAGACTGGAAAAGGTCAGTTTTCATTCCAATCCCAAAGAAAGGCAATGCCAAAGAATGCTCAAACTACTGCACAATTGCACTCATCTCACATGCTAGTAATGTTCACAATTCTCCAAGCCAGGCTTAAGCAATACGTGAACTGTGAACTTCCTGATGTTCAAGCTGGTTTTAGAAAAGGCAGAGGAACCAGAGATCAAATTGCCAACATCCGCTGGATCATGGAAAAAGCAAGAGAGTTCCAGAAAGCATGTACTTCTGCTTTATTGACTATGCCAAAGCCTTTGACTGTGTGGATCACAATAAACTGTGGAAAACTCTGAAACAGATGGGAATACCAGACCACCTGACCTGCCTCTTGAGAAAACTATATGCAGGTCAGGAAGCAACAGTTAGAACTGGACATAGAACAACAGACTGGTTCCAAATAGGAAAAGGAGTACCTCAAAGCTGTACATTGTCACCCTGCGTATTTAACTTATATGCAGAGTACATCATGAGACACGCTGGGCTGGAAGAAACACAAGCTGGAATCAAAATTGCCAGGAGAAATATCAATAGCCTCAGATATGCAGATGACACCACCCTTATGGCAGAAAGTGAAGAGGAACCTCTTGATGAAAGTGAAAGTGGAGAGTGAAAAAGTTGGCTTAAATCTCAACATTCAGAAAACAAAGATCATGGCATCCGGTCCCATCACTTCATGAGAAATAGATGGGGAAACAGTGGAAACAGTGGCAGACTTTATTTTTCTGGGCTCCAAAATCACTGCAGATGGTGACTGCCGCCATGAAATTAAAAGACACTTACTCCTTGGAAGGAAAGTTATGACCAACCTAGACAGCATATACAAAAGCAGAGACATTACTTTGCCAACAAAGGTTCGTCTAGTCAAGGCTATGGTTTTTCCTATGGTCATGTATGGATGTGAGAGTTGGACTGTGAAGAAAGCTGAGTGTAGAAGAATTGATGCTTTTGAACTGTGGTGTTGGAGAAGACTTTTGAGAATCCCTTGAGCTGCAAGGAGATCCAACCAGTCCATTCTGAAGGAGATCAGCCCTGGGATTTCTTTCGAAGGAATGATGCTAAAGCTGAGAAACTCCAGTATTTTGGCCACCTCATGCGAAGAGCTGACTCATTGGAAAAGATTCTGATGCTGGGAGGGATTGGGGGCAGGAGGAGAAGGGGACGACAGAGGATGAGATGGCTGGATGGTATCACTGACTCGATGGACATGAGTCTGAGTGAACTCCTGGAGTTGGTGATGGACAGGGAGGCCTGGCATGCTGTGATTCATGGGGTCACAAATAGTCAGACATGACTGAGCCACTGAACTGAACTCAACTCTTTGCGACCCCATGGACTGCAGCCCACCAGGCTCCTGTATAGATGAGATTCTCCAGGAAAGAATACTGGAGTGGGTTGCTATGCCCTCCTCCAGGAGATCTTCCCAACCCAGGCAATTAACCCACATCTCCTGAGTCTCATGCATTGCAGGCAGATTCTTTACTGCTGAGCCACCATGGAAACCCTAATTCTGGATTAGTTTACACTAAAACACATGAGCTTATTGTGTTAGATTTTTTATTAATATTACTTATACTTTAAACCAAATTAAGTTTTCCTGTTTCACCAAGACTGAAAAAGCAGCATCATGGTTCACACTTTTCTAAATGGTATATCCTACCTCCAGTCATCTGTCAAAGTACATCTTTCCCCCATAATCTCCAGGGAAAACACTGGTGTTTTCTATTTTATTATTATTACTATTATTTTTACTTTTACAACCATTCTGTACCTACTCTCATATGGGAAAGTATTTACAATCTAAGTTTTTTCAATTGCTGTATTTGTGCCTGGCAAAAATATCAAAAGATGAACCATCTTGGGCCATAATATGAATATTTCTGAACCACACATTTAATATTGCATGGAGAAATTTTTTTCTTCACACTTTATCTAAATAAATAAGATATACATCAACAAAATCTCTTCATACTGGAATTAATCCTCTGTGCTTATTCTTCTCATTAGAAATGTCTCCTTCTCATTCTTTCATCAGGATCAATGTTTTTAATAGAAAGAGATATTCTGACTCATTTCCTCCTCAATCCAGTTCATGAGTAATGGGGAAGCTGATCGTTTTTGTTCCACTTCTATTCTTTACTTGAGATGATACAGTTAATAATGAAAAATATAAATATTCTATGTGTTCACACCTCATTGATCAGTTATTCCATTTGTTATGTTTGTGTTATGTAATGTTTGCCATTCAAATATGCATTTTTCATCTGTTTTTCCTTGCTCAGTTCTAAAAGGAAGATCATAACAGCAACACAGTTTAGAAAAGTCCATTTTTACTATGGAAATAATATCTCTTACCCAATATCAGGAACCTATGGTAACTAGTAAAATTAAAATGGAAGGGGGAAGCACTTTAGGATATAGTGGGGGCATTAACAGTCCTGGAAAACCTAAGCAAAGATTAAAGATGAGAAGGAGAATCATAGTCACACATCAATTAGAAAACAGAGGTTGGAATAGTCAAAGACTAGGATAAGCATGCCAAGTTCTCTTAATCTTTCTCCATGTGATGAGTCTATCCATGCTGAGCCACATTTGGACTGTCAGCTTCTCCTCAGGAATATGTTTCTGCTTGATTCTGAGAAATACCCTAAACATCCATTATAGTGTTTGAAACATAGCTGGGATGTGATAACCCTTTATTTAATCAATTAGTTAATTAGGCATTATAACAAATCTGTGCAATTTACAGAGCTTCCCTTGTGGCTCATTGGGTAAAGAACCCGCCTGAAATGTGGGAGACCTGGGTTCGATCCCTGGGTTGGGAAGATCGCCTGGAGAAGGGAAAGGCTACCCATTCCAGCATTCTGGTCTGGATAATTCCATGGAAGTCTATGGGGTCACAAAGAGTTGGACATGACTGATACAATGTCTCACATGGTTCCTAAACCACAGAAGATCAATGTCTTTGATATTTCATAGTCAAAAAGACTTAAAAACAGGTCATAGTGATTTATATGGCTATTACTACCCTAATGTATCAGAGGTTTTTGAATCAGGCCCCTCTCTAAGCAACAGGGTTATTTTTTGAGTTAGTTTCCTCATCCCTAATGGTACCATCCTTATAGGGTGGTATGTATGGTGCTCTGAGTTAGGAGACTTCTGCTAGGAGGGAAACTGAGCATGGCAAAATTCAATAGTGATATTGCCCAGATAATGGTAAAATGTAAGAAATATTTAACTCCCCACATGTTTGCATGGGAGATAAACTTCATACCAAACAAAATAATTTTGGTCAATCTTGCAAGTACCTATCAAGATAAAACAAATTTTAAGACAAGATCAAAATCTCTCAAAAATCTTCCACTCACCATTTCAATTCATCAGAGACTTACAATCTAAGTTTCCTTTTGAGATTGTCAGCAGCAGTATTGTATCTGATGGACTTAATTACTCTGGAAACATGGGTCATACCACACTGAATGTAGGGGTGACAAAAATGCTTGGTTATTAAAAGTATAACGGCAGAATTGTATTTCAAATGCAGAAAGGTAAAATATAACTATTTATAAGCAGATATATTTTTAGCAGCTTGAGATTTATTTTCCAGTTGAATTAAATGCTCATTATCTCTTTTAGATAATAACTTTTGGAAAGAGTTATAAAGGTGAAAATCTTTCTCTTATACAACTATTCAATTAGACTCTTCTATATTGGAAAGTCTTCATAAAGGGAAATTCAGGTTCCATGATACACCTTTTTTAAAATTTTGGATTCTAAAATGAATAAAATTACAATCTCCCTTTTTTCCACTTGTATTCATTATGCAAAGCTACTATATTTTCTCACATGCCAATCAAGTAAATGCAGTAGAATCATTTTTAGGGAAATGAAAGATCCAATAGCATGATTTTCAAAAGAAGTTTTGGAAAGCTAACTTTTAAAATTGTATAAAATTTTGCTTTAAGCCAGGGGTTAGCAAACTATGGTCTGTGGATCAAATCTGCTCCCACCCACTTCCAATCCTGTTGGTTTGGGTGGTCCAAATTTTGGTTAAAATTTTGTTTTATGGTTAATAATCACATAGTATCTCAAATTTGCCTCTTGGCCTAGTAGGACTTTAATATTATTTTCTTACTCTTTATAGATAAGTGCTGCTCATATTTCTCCTATATATACTCTATATATTATTAACCTAGTATTTAAGGATATCTCCATAACTAAATTCAATCTCTTCTTTCTCAAGTGATAGCAAGAGAGCTTCACTATCTAATTTTTTTACAATTACAGAACAATCTCATTTTGCAATTTTATATCAGTGCAATAATAACAACGGTATATTATGTTCATAAAAGAACTTCATACATATAATTATAACACTGACAAGATCCATTCATTAAATCTCCATAAACCTATTTTACATGTGAAAAGGAAACTAGTTTCAAAGAGGTTAAGTGATTAGCCCAGGGTTATAAGTCTTATAATTATGAGAGCTTTTCCTGAAACATTATTTTTACATGGATTCATGGTGCCTCTTCAAATTAATCTGAACTCTTAGTTCATTTAATTATGCAAGAAAAATAATCATAAACTAGTTATGCATATAATATGAAGGTAAAAGATAATGAATGTAATGCAATTAGCAGTGTTTTGTTGGAGTTAATGAAAATAAATCATAACAATCAGGTCACCAGGTAAACATCTTAGTAAAATGAGCAAAGAGAATTAAAACAGATTAATGGTTTAATTAAGTAACCTAAAAGTTACTCAGTTCTGCCAATGAAAACAGAATCTTTAAATCAGTTACTTATATTCATTAGATCTTTGACAAGTTTTAACACTGTAATTTTTGCAACCATCTATCCAGTTACTAATGTCCTTTTTATTAAATTTCAATTTCATTAAGCAATTCCAAGTCAAATTAACAACTGATTTGTATTTCAATAATAAGTACTTGCCTTACATGTTGTTATTACAATTACATACCCATAAATTTAGAAAATTTACATTAAATGTCCTAGGGAAATCAGAAGGTTTATCATAAGTCATAAAGGAAAGCATCATGTGGAAGTGAAATTGGGATATTAAAGCTCACTGTTGTGAAAGGCCAGGGAATAATTAAAATATAAATGATACATATATTTCATTGGAGTGATATTTTAAGATTTCATTAAAGCATAGCACCATATTTAATTTTTAAAATATTAACTTTATGTTTATTTTCTTTTACATAGAATGACCTGCTATAAAGTCACTACTGAAAGTTCTTGATTTTATTTGATGCTTATAGACAGTGCTTGAAAGTGATGTTTTTCAGAAAACAGAAGTTTGGTTATAATTTCTGAGTCTTAAATAGCTGATTTTTTTTTTTTTTTTCCAATTGTCTTTGGAAATGAATGAGATGGTAGGAAACTACTGGATTACAAAAATTTTCTTCAGTTCTACTTATATTTTAATATTTTATAGAAGTCTAGGCATTCAGGATTTTGTCTTTTTTTTTTTTTTTTAATCTCAAAAAATTATGTTAACCACCCCAACCTAATTTGCAGAGAAAAGTACATTCCATTTTATGTTTCAGGTACTTTTAAATCATCTCTTTGGTTATGGCTTTTCCAGGTTTTCCTATTAAATATCAATCATCTTAAATCTAATTTTTAAATCCTTTTTTCTTCTGCTTTCTAGAAGAAACTTTTAAGATTATCTTCACGTTGCTGATTACATTTTCTTCATTGTCACTTCTATTCTTTTCTATATTAAATGCATTTTATAATTTTAAAATCTTAAAAGCATTTTAAATTTCTATCAGATTTCCACTTCTTAATACCATCATATTTTGTCTCATCCAGGTCCATTTTTATCAGCAGCCGTTTATTTCCTGTTTCACATTTTTGCAATTTTTTGTTGAGGAACAAAGAGTAAATGCCTTAAAATAGCATTTCTATGTCCTTTCTTTCAAAGCATCAACAAAATTCCAAACCTCTGAATTTTATATGAACTGGGGAGCAATCCTACTACAAGATCCATTAATAATTCCTTCCTCTTTTTCTCTTTAATTATTTTGAGCAGGGAACACTATATCCAGAGCCAGTGATAAATTCAGGGCCTGAAAATCTCCTTGTTTTCTTCGCTGATCACATAGTTTTCTCCTTGGATGTTTCTTTTAGGTCGTATGATGGTAAACAAATTAGTATCAACAGCCCTGAATTAGCTTACTATGGTATCCCGAAAGTAGCTATTTATATGACTCAGCAGGAAATAAAAGGAATATTTATCTGATGCTGCTTCTTTGTAACAGAGTGAATGAGGACTTCTGATTTAAAGCAATGGCCCAAAGCATAACACAAATTTGCAACTTCTAGACTATAAAAGTTTTAATACATTTTTCTACCTCTGTCTCTTGTTATTCACTTCAGTCACTCAGTTGACTCTTTGCGACCCCATGAATCGCAGCACGCCAGGCCTCCCTGTCCATCACCATCTCCCGGAGATCACTCAAACTCACGCCCATCGAGTCAGTGATGCCATCCAGCCATCTCATCCTCTGTCATCCCCTTCTCCTCCTGCCCCCAATGCCCCCCAGCATCAGAGTCTTCTCCAATGAGTCAACTCTTCGCATGAGGTGGCCAAAGTACTAGAGTTTGAGCTTTAGCATCATTCCTTCGAAAGAAATCCCAGGGCGGAGCTCCTTCAGAATGGACTGGTTAGCTCTCCTTGCAGTCCGAGGGACTCTCAAGAGTCTTCTCCAACACCACAGTAACCTAACTCTACACCTAAAGCAACTAGAAAAGGAAGAAATGAAGAACCCCAGGGTTAGCAGAAGGAAAGAAATCTTAAAAATTAGGGCAGAAATAAATGCAAAAGAAACAAAAGAGACCATAGCAAAAAACAAGAAAGCCATAGTTGGTTCTTTGAAAGGATAAATAAAATTGACAAACCATTAGCCAGACTCATCAAGAAACAAAGAGAGAAAAATCAAATCAATAAAATTAGAAATGAAAATAGAGAGATCACAACAGACAACACAGAAATACAAAGAATCGTAAAAGACTACTATCAGCAATTATATGACAATACAATGGACAACAGAGAAGGCAAAGGCAACCCACTCCAGTACTCCTGCCTGGAAAATCCCATGGATGGAGGAGCCTGGTAGGCTGCAGTCCATGGGGTCGCTAAGAGTTGGACACGACTTCACTTTCACTTTTCACTTTCATGCATTGGAAAAAGAAATGGCAACCCACTCCAGTGTTCTTGCCTGGAGAATCCCAGGGAAGAGGGAGTCTGGTGGGCTGCCGTCTATGGGGTCACACAGAGTTGGACACGACTGAAATGACTTAGCAGTTGGCAAAATGGACAACGTGGAAGAAATGGACAAATTCTTAGAAAAGTATAACTTTCCAAAACTGGACCAGGAAGAAATAGAAAATCTTAACAGACCCATCACAAGCAAGGAAATTGAAACTGTAATCAGAAATCTTCCAGCAAACCAAAGCCCAGGTCCAGACAGCTTCACAGCTGAATTCTACCAAAAATTTAGAGAAGAGCTAACACCTATCCTATTCAAACTGTTCCAGAAAATTGCAGAGGAAGGTAAACTTCCAAACTCATTCTATGAGGCCACCATCACCCTAATACCAAAACCGGACAAAGATCCCACAAAAAAAGAAAACTACAGGCCAATATCACTGATGAACATAGATGCAAAAATCCTTAACAAAATTCTAGCAATCAGAATCCAAAAACACATGAAAAAGATCATACACCATGACCAAGTGGGCTTTATCCCAGGGATGCAAGGATTCTTCAATATCCACAAATCAATCAATGTAATATACCACATTAACAAATTGAAAAATAAAAACTATATGATTATCTCAATAGGTGCAGAGAAAGCCTTTGACAAAGTTCAACATCCATTTATGATAAAAACTCTCCAGAAAACAGGAATAGAAGGAACATACCTCAACATAATAAAAGCTATATATGACAAACCCACAGCAAACATTATCCTCAATGGTGAAAAATTGAAAGCATTTCCTTTAAAGTCAGGAACAAGACAAGAGTGCACCACTTTCACCACTACTATTCAACAGAGTTTTGGAAGTTTTGGCCACAGCAATCAGAGCAGCAAAAGAAATAAAAGGAATCCAAATTGGAAAAGAAGAAGTAAAACTCTCACTGTTTGCAGATGACATGATCCTCTACATAGAAAACCCTAAAGACTCCACCAGAAAATTACTAGAACTAATCAATGAATATAGTAAAGTTGCAGGATATAAAATCAACACACAGAAATCCCTTGCATTCCTGTACACTAATAATGAGAAAATAGAAAGAGAAATTAAGGAAACAATTCCATTCACCATTGCAATGAAAAGAATAAAATACTTAGGAATATATCTACCTAAAGAAACTAAAGACCTATATATAGAAAACTATAAAACACTGGTGAAAGAAATCAAAGAGGACACTAATAGATGGAGAAATATACCATGTTCATGGATTGGAAGAATCAATATAGTGAAAATGAGTATACTACCCAAAGCAATTTACAGATTCAATGCAATCCCTATCAAGCTACCAATGGTATTCTTCATAGAGCTAGAATAAATAATTTCACAATTTGTATGGAAATACAAAAAATTTCTAATAGCCAAAGCTATTTTGAGAAAGAATGGAACTGGAGAAATCAACCTGCCTGACTTCAGGCCACAGTCATCAAGACAGTATGGTACTGGCACAAAGACAGAAATATAGATCAATGGAACAAAATAGAAAGCCCAGAGATAAATCCACGCACATATAGACAACTTATCTTTGACAAAGGAGGCAAGAATATACAATGGAGAAAAGACAATCTCTTTAAGAAGTGGTGCTGGGAAAACGGGTCAACTACTTGTAAAAGAATGAAACTAGAACACTTTCTAACACCATACACAAAAATAAACTCAAAATGGATTAAAGATCTAAACGTAAGACCAGAAACTATAAAACTCCTGCTGCTGCTGCTGCTGAGTCGCTTCAGTCGTGTCCGACTCTATGCGACCCCATAGACGGAAGCTCACCAGGCTCCCCCGTCCCTGGGATTCTCCAGGCAAGAATACTGGAGTGGGTTGCCATTTCCTTCTCCAATGCATGAAAGTGAAAAATGAAAGTGAAGTCGCTCAGTCATGTCCGACTCTTAGCGACCCCATGGACTGGAGCCTACCAGGATCCTCCGTCCATGGGATTTTCCAGGCAAAAGTACTGGGGTGGGGTGCCATTGCCTAGAGGAGAACATAGGGAAAACACTCTCTGACATACATCACAGCAGAATCCTCTATGACCCACCTCCCAGAATATTGGAAATAAAAGCAAAAATAAACAAATGGGACCTAATTAAACTTAAAAGCTTCTGCACAACAAAGGAAATTATAAGCAAGGTGAAAAGACAGCCTTCAGAATGGGAGAAAATAATAATAAATGAAGCAATTGACAAACAACTAATCTCAAAAATATACAAGCAACTCCTACAGCTCAATTCCAGAAAAATAAATGACTCAATCAAAAAATGGGCCAAAGAACTAAATAGACACTTCTCCAAAGAAGACATACAGATGGCTAACAAAGACATGAAAAGATGCTCAACATCACTCATTATCAGAGAAATGCAAATCAAAACCGCTATGAGGTACCATTTCACGCCAGTCAGAATGGCTGTGATCCAAAAGTCTACAAGCAATAAATGCTGGAGAGGATGTGGAGAAAAGGGAACCCTCTTACACTGTTGATGGGAATGCAAACTAGCACAGCCACTTTGGAGAACAGTGTAGCGATTCCTTAAAAAACTGGAAATAGAACTGCCTTATGGAGAAGGTAATGGCACCCCACTCCAGTACTCTTGCTTGGGAAATCCCATGGACGGAGGAGCCTGGTAGGCTCCAGTCCATGGGGTCGCTAAGAGTCGGACATGACTGAGCGACTTCACTTTCTCTTTTCACTTTCATGTATTGGAGAAGGAAATGGCAACCCACTCCAGTGTTCTTGCCTGGAGAATCCCAGGGACGGGGAAGCCTGGTGGGCTGCCATCTATGGGGTCACAGAGAGTCGGACACGACTGAAGTGACTTAGCATAGCATAGCATATGATCCAGCAGTCCCACTGCTGGGCATACACACTGAGGAAACCAGAATTGAAAGAGACAAGTGTACCCCAATGTTCATCGCAGCACTGTTTATAATAGCCAGGACAAGGAAGCAACCTAGATGTCCATCAGCAGATGAATGGATAAGAAAGCAGTTGTACATATATACAATGCAGTATTACTCAGCCATTAAAAAGAATACATTTGAATCAGTTCTAATGAGGTGGATGAAGCTGGAGCCTATTATACAGAGTGAAATAAGGCAGAAAGAAAAACACCAATACAATACTAACACATATATATGGAATTTAGAAAGATGGTAACAATAACCCTGTATACGAGACAGCAAAAGAGACACAGATGTACAGAACAGTCTTTTGGATTCTGCGGGAGAGGGAGAGGGTGGCATGATTTGGGAGAATGGCATTGAAACATGTAGAATATCATATATGAAATGAGTCACCAGTCCAGGTTCGATGCACGATACTGGATGCTTGGGCTTGGTGCACTGGGACAACCCAGAAGGATGATATGGGGAGGGAGGAGGGAGGAGGGCTCAGGATGGGGAACACATGTATACCTGTGGCAGATTCATTTGGATATATGGCAAAACCAATACAATATTGTAGAGTTAAAAAATAAAATTAAAATTAAAAAAAAAAAAACAAAAGCATCAATTCTTCGACACTCAGCTTTCTTCACAGTCCAACTCTCATATCCATACATGACCACTGGAAAAACCATAACCTTCACTAGACGGACCTTTGTTGGCAAAGTAATGTCTCTGCTTTTGAATATGCTATCTAGGTTGGTCATAACTTTCCTTCCAAGGAGTAAGCGTCTTTTAATTTCATGGCTGCAGTCACCAACTACAGTGATTTGGGAGCCCCGAAAAAGTGAAATCTGACACTGTTTCCACTCTTTCCCCATCTATTTCCCATGAAGTGATGGGACCAGATTCCACGATCTTTGTCTTCTGAATGTTGAGCTTTAAGCCAACTTTTTCACTCTCCACTTTCACTTTCATCAAGAGGTTTTTTGAGTTCCTCTTCACTTTCTGCCATAAGGGTGGTGTCATCTGCATATCTGAGGTTAGTGATATTTCTCCTGGCAATCTTGATTCCAGCTTTTGCTTCTTCCAGCCCAGCGTGTCTCATGATGTACTCTGCATATAAGTTAAATAAGCAGGGTGACAATACACAGCCTTGATGTACTCCTTTTCCTATTTGGAACCAGTCTGTTTTTCCATGTCCAGTACTAGCTGTTACTTCCTGACCTGCATACAAATTTCTCAAGAGGCAGGTCAGGTGGTCTGGTATTCCCATCTCTTTCAGAATTTTCCAGTTTATTGTGATCCACACAGTCAAAGTCTGGCATAGTCAATAAAACAGAAATAGATGTTTTTCTGGAACTCTCTTGCTTTTTCTGTGATCCAGCGGATGGTGGCAATTTGATCTCTGGTTCCTCTGCCTTTTCTAAAATCAGCTTGAACATCTGAAAGTTTATGGTTCACATATTGCTGAAGTCTGGCTTGGAGAATTTTGAACATTACTAGCGTGTGAGATGAGTACAATTGTGCGGTAGTTTGAGCATTCTTTGGCATTGCCTTTCTTTGGGATTGGAATGAAAACTGACCTTTTCCAGTCCTGTGGCCACTGCTGAGTTTTCCAAATTTGCTGGCATATTGAGTGCAGCACTTTCACAGCATCACCTTTCAGGATTGGAAATAGCTCAACTGGAATGCCATCACCTCCACTAGCTTTGTCCGTAGTTTTCAATCTGCCACCACTTCATCATATACAACTGGTAATGTTTAGAATCACATGAATTTGATAAACTTTCCTCAATGTGTGATAAGGATAGAGTCTTGGGAATAAGGAGTTATGCAGCTCTGACCCTCTGTGACTATGTCTATTGCTGCATGGAATAACTCAGACTTTACATCTAAGCATTCAAGCTCACAAACAGTTCAGTCTATACCTCAAGATTCAAGTGCACATTCTAGTGTTTCATCCACAAAGGATAAGGATCCATATTCCTGTTCCACAACAATCTCAGAGCCTTTGTTTTAAAGACTTAGGGTCAAGAACAAAGCCACCCTCTTCCCAGACTTGTAACATTTAAAGGTACCTTGAGTGTAACAAGAAAAGAAAGCTCAACAACAGTAATGCTAGCAAAGACAAGGAATTTGGAGACCATGTGCGAATTGGTAATAGACTTTGCTTGTTAGTGAAAAAGAATTCAATTAAAATAAGTTTAAGACTTAAGAAAGTACATTCACTCACAACTCAAAAGTCCAGAAATAAAGCTGGGTTAAGGCCTAGCTTTATTTAAAGATTTAGATATTTCACCCAAATGGAAAGTCTTTTAATTATGACATTTGCTTCATTTTGAACCACATAAGCCTGACATTTCAACAGCTTTGCCTCTACGTCCTCCCAAACTCGAATACAGTGAAGAACCTTTTTCCTCCATATTTTCTGCAGAACTCCTAGGATTCATTCTCACCATGCAAACTTGAGCCATGTGCCATTAATGAAACTGTCACTGGGGCTGGGGAGATTTGATACACTGGTTGGCAGAATTTGCTTGTAAATCTCTCCCATGTATGTAGCACCATGGTTTACATGGAGTAGAAATCAATACATAGCCTTCATTTTCTCTTTATTGGTAGACTGAAATAATAGTGTCTTTAATAAATTTCATTTGTTGTTGTTGTACAGTCACTTAATCACATCCGATTCTTTGCAACCCTATGGACTGCAGCACGCCAGGCTTCCCTGTCCTTCACCATCTCCCAGAACTTGCTCAAACTCATGTCCATTGAGTCGGTAATAAATTTCATTAGGACATTTTGAATCACTGATTTCCTTAGCAGATGATACAGCAGAGTCTTAGGCTTTATTTTCATCCCTGTCAGTGGAAACATAGCCCAGTAATAGACTCAGAAACTTTTTCTTGTTTGGAATGACTCAGAAAAATGAGCCAGTAAATCAAAACTTGCTTACAAAATAGTGGAAACGCTATGAGCCTAAGAAGACTATGCCAACATGTACAAAAGGTGTCCTGTCATCCATGTGTAATGGCAAAGAAAGAGTGGAGTAGATAAAAGCAAGGGTTCAGGAGTCTAGATGCTCATGTTCCATATTGATCTTAACCTTTAAAGTTTTGAGGCTTGGGCATTTATTCTAGTATCTCTTTGAGGCTCAGTAGGTAATTCATGAAATTAATTAGAGCAGTCCCTTTCACAGAGTAAGCAGGCAACAGAGCATCTTCCATTAAACAAAGTATATGAAGATGCTTGGCAGATGATAACTTGAGAAATAAGAGGAAGCCTTTTCACTAGTGAGGATGTACAAGACTTCTTAGGTATCATTCCAGTTTATTTATAATGTTATGAAATAGCACTGGACTGAAATCTCTCTAATCTGTCTAAATGTGCCCCAGTTCTGAGGAGTCAAACTTGTGAGAGGCATGATAGTCTAAGCATGATACTCAGTAAACTGTTTATAATATCTTCTAAAACCTTCACACACTTTTTTTGTTTCTTCACAGTCACTTTTATTTCACATACTCCACCCATCTTAGGTGGGCTGGCGCTGCCAGGTAAGGTCATACTTTGTTTTGAATCTGTGCTCCCCTCTGTTGAAAAAACAGTGCCTGCATAATCCTCATCTATGAGATAAAACTAAACTTTGTCAAGTGACAGTCTCAACCTTAGTTTATTAATCATTTCTGCCACCTTAGAATTGTTTCCTCAAAATACTTCTTACCATAGTTATACTTCCAAAATATGCTAGCAAATCCAAACAAGTCACAAGTGTCAGACCTTTCAAATTGTGCCCACAAGGTAGCTGGGTCTCTTCAAATCTGTTGAACAATTTTCATTCTACATCTTTGAAGTAGATGGATGATTACCATTCAAAAGATGTATTTCTTCTCTTTTACTTTATAGTGCCAGACTCTGATGATTTTCTCCTGCCAGCTCTCTGACCACTCCAGGCTGCTCTTCAATATTGATAATCTGACCCACTCCAGTACTCTTGCCTGGCAAATCCCATGGACTGAGGAGCCTGGTAGGCTGCAGTCCATGGGTCACTAAGAGTTGGACACGGATGAGCGACTTCACTTTCACTTTTCACTTTCATGCACTGGAGAAGGAAATGGCAACCCACTCCAGTGTTCTTGCCTGGAGAATCCCAGGGACAGGGGAGCCTGGTGGGTTGCTGTCTATGGGGTAACACAGAGTTAGACACCACTGAAGTGACTTAGTGGCAGCAGCAGTACTTTTCTAGAATAGTGCTGTCAATAGAGCTCTGTTCCAGTGTACTGTATGGGACAGCACAATTCTAGACTATCCTTCTCTCACTCAGAAGGGTCTTATCTACTCTCCGTGCTTGAAATAGCCGCTGATGTTTTCCAACTGGCCTCTTGGTTGTCTTTTCTTTCTTTTTTTTTTTTTTTAATTTATTTACTTATTATTTTATTTTATTTTTTTACTTTACAATATTGTATTGGTTTCGCCATACATCAACAGGAGAAGGCAATGGCAACCCACTCCAGTACTCTCGCCTGGAAAATCCCATGGACGGAGGAGCCTCGTGGGCTGCAGTCCATGGGGTCGCTAAGAGTCAGACATGACTGAGCGACTTCACTTTCACTTTTCATTTTTATGCATTGGAGAGGAAATGGCAACCCACTACAGTGTTCTTGCCTGGAGAATCCCAGGGACGGGGGAGCCTGGTGGGCTGCCGTCTATGGGGTCGTACAGAGTCAGACACAACTGAAGCGACTGAGCAGCAGCAGCAGCAACAGGAATCTGCCACGGGTGACTCAGAGGGTTGGTTGTCTTTTCTTGTTTGCTTATAAACTGCAACTGCTAAAACAGTAACAAATGGTAATGATTACATTGTTTTTGATGTTTGCACTTTCCCCCTTATATTTCCCATATTAGTATACAGCAGATTTTCCCCCTTTGATTCTATGTCTTAATATTTCTTAAATATGTCTATTCCCTTACCTCTCATTGCCACATGCTTAATTCAGGCTCTCCTAATCTCGTTTCTGTACTATCAGAAAAGTTTTGTATTGCATAAGATCTTTGGTGTCTTGGTAGGATGGTGAAATACTGCAATGAAAAATCACACACACACAAAAAAGAGTTTTCAGAAATTCACAACTATGCTATTCTTTGTGTTTCTGTACTTCTTCTAGATGTTCATTATCATACATAATCTCTTTATCTGTTACATCTCACCGCTTTTTTTTTATACCATATTATAATCACCTTAAGAACAGAACCATAAGGAAATTATATATCAGAATGGTATTAGTCTATAAGAGTTTTCAATGAGTTATATAAACAATTATGTCTCCTGTATAATAGTCCTAAATCTGAAAAAAATAGTTTAGGTAAAAATAATACAGATAAAATATTTATAATTCAGTTATTCACAGTAGAAAAATAAGTATCCAGTATTTCTGACAAGAGAGTAATAGCTAATGAATTTATGATAAATATCTTATATATTTGTAAGCATATTTTAGTACTTCTATAAAACTCATTCTGGATGACTGATTAATTTGTTACTATCTCCTAGTAGTACACTAAGTACAATAAAGGGTTAATAAATTGTTTTCAGTGTCATAAAAATGTTTTTATCTTCAAAGAAAATTAAATGCCCCTACAAAATTAAATCAGACACTTAACAGGATCATATATATGTAAACAAGTAAACAAGATCACCACAAAAATCACATAAAAAAAAAAAAAAAAAACTTGAAAAAAGAACACCAGTGCATCGTTTTTATCATCAAGTGATTGGAATGTGTTTGGATTTTGATTCTTCCTGTTTGTTTTTTTTTAATTATTTCTAAAGTAGTCCCAAATGAACAGAAGTAAATTTATCATGAAAGTATAAAGAACCATCATATTGTTATTATATGCTCAAAGATATCTAACCAGGGCCACACGTTTGCCAGTGATCTCATTTTCAGAAGAATTTGTACAAGACTTAAATTTTTATCATGTACAAAAAGGGAAGATACATTTTTAAGATGACTTCAAACTTTGAGTTCAGTCATAAATTTCTTGAAATTTTTTTTCTTCTTCCAAGTGTGTCTCAGGAGTATAGTATAAGACTCCAAAATGACTTGAAATCACTTGCCTGAAATAGCATAAGATCTTCTATACAACTCTTAAAACCTATATATTGAAAACAATTTTGAGAGAATATTTTAAGCTTTAACTGCACTGCTTCTGCATTTTAAAGCACAAGCAGAGTACTTGTTCTTTCAATGATGTAAGAAAGGAAGATATTAAAGTTTAGGGGAGGGAAAGGAATTCAAAGCTTCCCATTTAGTCCTCTCCTTCCTTCCATTCTTACTTTTTATTTATTTATTTGTCTTTGTCTTTGCTTCTTTTACTTACAATATACATTTTTTTTTTCCCTGAAACAGATTGTGGTGAACAAACCCTAAGGTTATTCCCAAGAAGTTACACCTTTGTTTAAGTCCCTTTGAAGAAACTATGAATTGCTTCCAATCTACGAAATATGGCAAAATTAACGGATTTGTAGATGTAATTAAAGTTTTTTACTTGCATATGTGTTAAGCTGTTTAAGTCATGTCCAACTCTTTGAGACCCCATGGATCATAGCCTGCCAGGCTCCTTTGTCCATGGGATTCTCCAGGCAGGAATACTGGAGTGGGTTGCCATGCCCTCCTCCAGGGGATCTTCCCCACCCAGGGATCAAACCCATGTCTCTTGCATCTCTTACATTGCAAGTGGATTCTTTACCATTGAGCCACTGGGGAAGCAAAGCCTCTAATTGCTGTTGTTATTGTTGTTGCTGTTTTTGAGTTAATTAAAAGAGAGATTGCCCTTAGCCGGAGGACTGGCCTAATAGGCAATTTTTAAAGAGGACCCAGGCCTTGCCTCTAGGATGGGATGGGGAGGGAGGTGGAAGAGGGGTTCAGGATGGGGAACACATGTACACCCATGGCTGATTCATGTCAATGTATGGCAAAAACCACTACAATATTGTTAAGTAATTAGGTTCCAATTAAAATAAATAAATTAATATAAAAAAATAAAGAAGGCCCAGGCCTTGCCTGTAGTTAGAGAATCAAAATAACTGAAATATTCAGTCTTCATCATTATCCTTAAGGAAACCAGCTGCTGTGATTTTTGTAACCACAGAGAAATGAATTCTGTTGAAACCTAAGGGAACTTAGAAGCAGCCCCTTCCCTGGATAGACCTGCAGGTAAGACTGCAGCCCAGTCAACTCCTTGATTTCCTCCTCATAACATCCTGAGTAGAGAGCTCAGCTTAGCCAGCCCGGACTTCTACCTTACAGAAAGTACAAGATAATAAATGAGCTTCATTTCAAATGAGTAAGTTGGTTGATTTGTTGCATAGAGCAGAAAATTACAATGAAGATATACATATCTTTGAAGTAACATTTTAAAAGTCATGCTAATATTTCACTCCACAAATATTCTAAGACCCTCCTGAATACATTCAATACATTTAATCCTTAAAATAACCCTGACAGGATATTAATAATTTTGCTGTTTGCTTTCTTGTTTGTGAAAACCGACAATCACTGAGCTTGGACACAACTCTGGAAATAGTGGATGATGCACGGTTAGAACCCAGGTCTGTCTGATTATAAAGCTTATTTCTTGCCCGTGCCCTTCTGTGATATTCATTCAATGATTGGTATCCTTGACACAATGCTAGTACATCTGTATCTAGGATTAATTATACAATTAAGTAAATCTGGCATAAAGGTGTTTGGATTGCTTTGTCTTTTGTACTTGTATTTTAATATCTTTGTGCATTTTGGAAGAAAAAGTTCTAACTATATTTATATTGAAGGAAAATAAACTCATCATGGTGAAAAATTACTGATCTAAATATTTTAGGGACAGAATAAGACAAATGATGTTTCAGGTCTAGTTTATCAATATGGATCTTTGCATTCAGGCTGGCACTGTGCCTTTTAGAAAGGTGAATTGCTAAGAATAGTGCAGAACTGGGGCAGCGCTTAGAGAATACAGTGCAGGAGAAACATTCCATTCCTTATCACAAGTGAAATCACTATCTCTAATGATAAGAAAAGATTGGTTGGGATGATCCATATAAGTTCTCTGAGAAAAAGTCTATGCCATAACCATGATGCTGTGATGAATGTTTCTTGCTTTATTCCAGCATAGCTCTCTCCTTAAAGAGATAAAAGAGAAGCACATTAGAATTATGTAAGGTAAAAAATCGAATGCAGTTTGTTTCTCATCAGTTTTTAAGGTTGCAAATAACTATTCAAGAAGCATAACTCTTTAAAAAATTAAACAGGAATGTCAGTATGTTATGACAGAGTAATATATCCTGAACACATTGTGATTCATCCCGTGGAAATCACCACAGAAGAAAAGGAACTGAATTGAGGCAGGAGTGTTATTACTCAATGAATGCAGGGTAATACACTGATCTGGTCTTTTTTGTTGAGCATGTACAAGATAAAATAATGACTTAGCTAGATTCATACTACCTGGTTTTCTTAACTTCAAAGACTAGTGACATTCATATAAGATGATGAAAGTTAAAACATTTTAAAATGGGGTATGTGTGTGTGTGTGTGTCTGTGTATGTATGTATGTATATATATATATATATATATGTAAGGAATTGTTGGGCTTATCTGGTACCCCATTGGTAAAGAATCCACCTGCCAATGCAGGAGACACAGGTTTGATCCCTGGGTCGGGAAGATCCCTTGGAGAAAGAAATGACAACGCACTCCAGTATTCTTGCCTGGAGAATCCCATGGATGGAGGAGTCTGGAGGGCTACAGTCCTTGGGGTCACAAAAGAGTCAGGCATTACTTAGTAACTAAACAACAACAAAACAAAAGAGCTGTTGCTGTTGAAGCAGACATTCAACATTCTTCTTTCAAACAGATTCAGAATTTTAAAAATCACTTACTTCATTTACTTGGAATTGTAACTATAAGGTTTTGCTTTTGGTAGCTCTCCTGAGCATTTTATAGATAAAAATCCCTCTGGAAATTCCAGGCTAATTAAAATCTTAAAACTCATAAAAGTATTGTTTACTTTATTATATTAAGTCATATGTGTGTGATAATTATATATATATAATTATATATATATATATATATATAGTTGCTGTTTCCACTTAGAAAATATAGAAAACTAAAGTACTGAAAATTTTATGTTTTCAAAGTGTGATGAGAAATGACCAATGCTGTTAATGATTATGATCCATGACAAACTAAAAAATGAAACCAGAAATGCCCTAAAAATGGGCATCATAATCACAAAATGAAAGGACATTAGTAGTTGCATATGATGAAAAGTGAAAAGTGTAGAACCTTCTTTTTCTTTTACCATCATTCCCTTAACTGTGAGATCTATTCAAATCCTCTATTGTTTGTGTCATTTGTGTTGTTGTTGTTCTGTAAAGATTTATTTTTTCCCTTTTTTTAAAAAAAATTTTATTTTGCTTAACTTTACAATATTGTATTGCTTTTGCCAGTCATTTTAACATTCCACAAAGACAAATTCCTGTCTCTCCAGTATTAAAATAAGCAGCATAAAAATAAAATCAATGATTTATCCAGGCAGTAACCAAAGTATTATTTTTTTCAAAGAAAATCACCTTCTCTCTCCCTCCTATTCTATCTATACACAGAATCAGATGACCCAACATCTCCACTCTGCATTTTAACTTACTAGAGAAAATGAATGACCTTTCTTACCTGACCTGAGACAGGTTGTTCCCGGCTGACTTGATTTGTCCTTTCGTTCATCTTTTGTGTGTCTGAGTTTTTGTTCTGTTGATTTCATAGTTTTCTTTTAATGGAACAAAGTTTTAACTTTTCTTTTTCCAAGCTCAGCTTTCCACCTTCTTTTTGATAGAGTGCCTTGATTTCTACTTTACTGAGAGTAATACCAACAGGCAAACACTACTATCCAATCTGCCATCTTCTCTATCTTTAAATCTATCTCTTAACACTCAACTCCAATATTAAATATTTGAGTCTCATCTAAAGTATCCCTATTACTTTTCAAGGCTAACCTTTCCTTTTTTGATTTCACTTCTTTTATTATCTTTCTTTTCAACATTTCCAACTTCTCCTTCTCCCTCAGATCTTATGTTGCAACATAAAGTTGGGTTTGGCTTACCTGTATTTAAGGAAAAATGTTCTAGAACATCTAGATAAAGCAACAACTGATTTAGTCCTAGATCCATCTTCTTTCATGGAAAATAGAAATAGAAAAACAACACATTTGAGAACTGTCTGATAGTCAAGCAGTTTCTCAAATATGGAAGTATTTCCATTGATAATGTGATATATGAAGGTCAATCAAGTCTCAGCTTTAATGACTGATCTATGCTTCACCCCTTGAAAGAGAAAAATTCTGCCCATTTGTAAAAAGACAGAAAAAATGTTATATGCTCCTTCTATCTCTGCCTCTAAGGTCAAAGAATATTAAGTACAGATGCTGCTGCTGCTGCTGTTGCTGCTGCTAAGTCACTTCAGTCATTTCCGATTCTGTGTGACCCCATAGATGGTAGCCCACCAGGCCCCACCGTCCCTGGGATTCTCCAGGCAAGAACACTGGAGTGGGTTGCCATTTCCTTCTCCAATGCAGGAAAGTGAAAAGTGAAAGTGAAGTCGCTCGGTCGTGTTTGACTCTTCGCAACCCCATGGACTGTAGCCCACCAGGCTCCTCCATCCATGGGATTTTCCAGGCAAGAGTGCTGGAGTGGGGTGCCTTTGCCTTCTCTGAAGTACAGATGGAAACTGTCAAATAGTAGTCAGTCACAATATGTAAGCTCCATCATTTCTGCTGGTTCTTGCTGATCTTACCTACTGGAGGACTTTTAACTGATACTAACCTATACTTCTTGAATGCCACATACATTGCCTAAGCCCCCTTAAAATTAATTTCTTATGCATGGGCCAGTAGGACCTTTACTTTCTCTCTAGCATGGTTCATACTTTCCATTCTCTGTAGCATATGATATATTTCATATTGATAAATGCAAGTAGTGGAAAAGTTAGGTTCACCATGATACCTATGAGGATAATCATTGACTTTCTTAGTCAACAATCCAAATATAGGGGCCATTTAAAGTTAGAACATTCAGTAGCTCAAAATATGTATAATCACCCACAGAGTGATGGTTACCAAATAAATTTAGGCATCACCTCCAAAGCAAATTAAAACCTATTCTGATACCCCCATATCCAAAATAAGTTAAAGAAGAAATACTAAGATTGATGCTAAATATGATCCTGCAATTTGATTATTTATCTGCCCTCTTCTGTCCCTTATTCATGGAAGTAGCTCTTGAGAAAATTCTGAGGATCTCCTGACATATCAAATAGCAGAGTTTGAAAAATTTGTAAAGTTCAGTGAAGCAGGAAGACTCCTGAGATAAAATGAACTAAGTAATAAAATATGATAGAGGCAATTTTGGCAGAAGCATAAATCACAAAGGACTACTAGACTTTGAAAGAAAAAATATTGCAGATGGTCCCCAACTTAAAATAGTTTGACTTACCATTTTTCAACTTTATGATTGTTCAAAAGCAATACCTAAATATTCTGTAGAAATACACTTTGGATTTTGAATTTTGATCTTTTCCTGGGTTAGGGACCTCAGTCTCATCCTCTCTTGTGATCCTAGGCAGAGCCAGAAAACCACAGCTCCCATTCCATCTCAAGATTATGAGGGTTAACAACAGACACGCTTACAAGCATTCTGGACCAGTATGGCCATTCTGCTCTTCACTTTTAGTACAGTATTTAATAAATTACATGAAATATTCAGTACTTTATTATATATAAATAGACTTTATGTTAGATGATTTTACCTAACTGCCAGATAGTGCCAGTGGTAAAGAACTCGTCTGCCAATGCAGGAGACAGAGGCGATGTGGATTCAGTCCCTGGGTCAGGAAGATCTCCTGGAGGAGGGTATGACAACCCACTCCAGTATTCTTGCCTAGAGAATCCCATGGACAGAAGAGCCTGGAAAACTACAGTCCATAGGATCTCAAAGAGTCAGACATGACTGAAGCAACACAAACACAGACTAATATAAGTGTTCTGAGCATGTTTAATGTATGCTAGACTGTGATGTTAGGTAAAGTATATTAAAACACCTTATGACTTAAGGTGTTTTCAACTTATGATAGATTTATTTGGATGTAGCCCCTTTTTAGGTGGAGGAAGATCTATATCAGTAAAAATCAAACACAAATTCAGCAAGTATCTCCTAATTAGTGTGTAGTGAAAGTATTAGTCATTCAGTTGTGTCCTACTCTTCATGACCCCATGGACTTTAGCCCACCAGGCTCCTCTCTCTGTGGGATTCTCCAGGCAATACTGGAGTGCGTTGTTAATATAGTTGTCCAACATGAAAGCATTCTTTGAAATAAATGCATATAATTAAGCAAATATAGCATGGGAAAGGAACACAACATAGGAGAATAGACCATAAAGTAATTCTACCTACGTATCAACCAAAATTGCTAAAAGATTTTTCATTAACTCTGAAGAACTAACGTTACTCAAGTTTGAATAAGATTTTACACAACTGGCTTTCCCAAATTAAAAAGCGGAAACAACATTTATTCACACTTTGACGTTGTTTTTGTGGAAGACTAATTAATTAAAAGGGTATCCATTTATACTTTCTATCTCACTAACATATTTTCTAGACCAGGAAGCATCAAATTGTGAAAACAAAAATATTCACATGCGTGAACAGTAAAGCTACTCTTTACAATGTATAGTTTAGATTTATGACAAAGGCAGCATTAGAAAATAATATATACAAAAATATAATTACCGAGTATGGCAGCGTGCAAAAGTTAGAATGACGAAAGGTTTAATGAGCTTTTATTCTGTATAGGAGTTAAGAATGAAAGGAAGAATACCAAAAAGGCAGGAAGAATATTCTAGAGAGAAATCAGAAAAGTATTCAACAGTGGCCAGAAATTACCCATAAATGTAGGTTGAAAGGACAAATTAGAGTATTTATCCTTAAATAGCTAATTTTCTCAGAAAGAATAAAGCTTTTACTTCCTTGGGTTAAATTGGCTTCCTGGTCATGAGTTCTCACCTTGGAAATGAGTGTAACTTCCTTCAAAATAAAACTAAGCCCAGAATGGTAATTCTACAGAGCGAGGAATTTAAAGCTGCGTGTGAGTTGAAAAGCTTATGAGTAAAGGTACATTTATCTGCCAAGATCTCAGTGTTGTGTTAAATCCCTAACATTCAGCATTGGAGTTCTCAGGGGACTGCTATAGACTTTAATCAAAAGAACATTTTGCAGTTTGGTTTAAAAGGTCAAACTTGCTAACTTATCCTTATGTGACGGTAGTTTAGTAATGGTCTAGTAACTTGGCTTGTAGATTGTCATGACCCAGATCATTTTGTGGCAATAGGAAATTGATGTGAATACTTTCAGCCTTACTCAACCATTAAAAAGAGCATTAGCTTGGCTTTTGTGCCAGAGTACAGTGACTCACAGAAAGAAAGTCTCAGAAGTTGCAAATAGAACAGATCCAAGAATATTAAACCTTTTTCTTTTTCATAAACATCAGAATATAGCACAAAAAGTGCTTCATAAAGATTGAAAAAACATTGTAACAAAAAGCAGAGGGGCCTAGGCCTGCATTTGGCTACTAGGAGTGTCTGTATTTCTATTAGTCCTGAATATTTTTTCCAAGATGGGAAGTAAAAGATAAAGGTCTCTTCCACTCTTTGCATTTCATTGGTATGGAAGGCAAGATTGGCTATTAAATGACTGTCCAGTTATTCAAATAATTTATGGAAATTTTGGTACCACAAAACCAGGGGAAATGATTTAATGCTTTCTAAAAACAATGGTCTCAGAAACTGAGCTGAGAAGGAAGAATTTGTGGTTCAGACACTTTGGACACACTGAATAGGTGAAGATGGCAAACATAACACTCAAAGTATTGATATTTATCGAATTGCCTAACTTAGCTATCTGGATGGACCAGACAAATAAATGGATCACCACAAATACTGCTTCATAATCAAGACATCATTGAATTCAAGTTAGTTTAATTCCTTGAAGTACTGTAAGTGAAAGCAATGTACTTTTAAAATTTTTGTAGGTTTTAATAACAATGGCTACATAATTTTTATTTGTTTTTTCATAACTAGCATATGAAGATATTTTAAAGATAAATACACTGTTGCAATTTCAAAGCTATATCCATAAACTCTTAAATACCTCTCTTGAAGAGGTGAAGCTTAATTCCCCTGGAGAATGAAGTATGACAGAAACTATATAATGTCACTTCTGAATTACACTCTGAAGTGACTGAAGCTTCTCATTTTGACTCATTTCCTTCCTTCCCTCTCCCTTTCTATCTTCTTCCCTCCCATGTTCCCTCCCTCCCCTCTTTCTGTCTCTCTTATGAGTTATTTACTCTGGGGGAAGCTAGTGGCCATATTATGAGGATACTCTGAGCTTATGGACAGATGTTCAAGACAAGGGACTAAGACTTGTCAGGGTTCATACAACATTGGAAGTAGGTCCTTACACAGTCAGATTGTGAAAAGATTGCAACTATGGTCACCAATCTTAAGAAGCATTTCCATGAACAAAATGAGTGGAGGTGATGTAATTCCAGCTGAGCTATTTAAAAATCTTAAAAGATGATGCTGTTTAAGTGCTGCACCCAATATGTAGACAAATTTGGAAAATTCAGCCTTGGCCCCTGGAATGGAAAAGGTCATTTCCATTCCAATCCGCAATAAAGGCAATGCTAAAGGATGTTGAAGCTACAATACAGTTGTGCTCATTCCGCATGCTAGTAAGGTAATGCTCAAAATCCTTTAAGCTAAGGCTTCAACAGTATGTGAACTTGGAACTTCCAAATGTACAAGCTGGATTTAGAAAAGGCATAGGAAAAAGAGATGAAATTGCCAACATTTTTTGGATCATAGAAAAACCAAGGGAAATCAGAAAAATATCTACCTCTGCTTCATTATGGAACACAACAAACTGTAGAAAATTCTGAAAGAGATGGGATTATCAGACCACCTTACCTGATAAACCTGTATGCAGGTCAGGATGTAACAGTTAGAACAGGACATGTAACAAGGGACTGACTCAAAATTGGAAAAGGAGTATATCAAGGCTATATACTGTCACCCTGCCTATTTAACTTATATGCAGAATAGATCATGGAAAATTCTGGGCTGGATGAAGCACAAGCTGGGATCAAGATTGATAGGAGAGGTATTAACAGTCTCAGGTATGCAGATAATACCACTGTAATGACAGAAAGCAGAGGATCTAAAGAGCCTCTTGATGAAAGAGGTAAAAGAGGAGACTGAAAAAGCTGGCTTAAAACTCAACATTCAAAAAACTAAGGTCATGGTATTTGGTCCCATTAGTTCATGGCAAAAGATGGGAAAAAGTGGAAACAGTGACAGATTCTATTTTCTTGTGCTCCAAAATTACTGTGGATGGTGACTGCAGTCATGAAATTAAAAGATACTTGTTCCTTGGAAGAAAAGCTACGGCAAACTTATATAGCGTATTAAAAAGCAGAGACATTACTTTGCCAACAAAGGTCTGTCTAGTCAAAGCTATGATTTCCCATTAGTCATGTTCCTCCAAGGTCAGGAAGGGTGGCGGTGAGGAGAGACCCCTCGTCCAAGGTAAGGTGCGATGGCTGTGCTTTGCTGGAGCAGCCGGGAAGAGATACCCCACGCCCAAGGTAAGAGAAACCCAAGTAAGACGGTAGGTCTTGCAAGTGGGCATCAGAGGGCAAATACACTAAAACCATACTCACAGAAAACTAGTCAATCTAATCACACCAGGACCACAGCCTTGTCTAACTCAAAGAAATTAAGCCATGCCCCTGGGGCAACCCAGGATGGGCGGGTCATGGTGGAAAGATCTGACAGGGTGTGGTCCGCTGGAGAAGGGAATGGCAAACCACTTCAGTATTCTTGCCTTGAGAACCCCATGAACAGTAAGAAAAGGTAAAATGATAGGATACTGAAAGAGAAACTCCCCAGGTCACTAGGGGCACAATATGCTACTGGAGATCAGTGGAGAAATAACTCCAGAAAGAATGAAAGGATGGAGCCAAAACAAAAAGAAGACCCAAGTGTGGATGTGTCTGGTGATAGAAGCAAAGTCCGATGCTGTAAAGAGCAATATTGCATAGGAACCTGGAATGTCAGGTCCATGAATCAAGGCAAATTGGAAGTGGTCAAACAAGAGATGGCAAGAGTGAATGTCGACATTCTAGGAATTAGCGAACTCAAATGGACTGGAATGGGTGAATTTAACTCAGATGACCATTATATTTACTACTGTGGGCAGGAATCCCTCAGAAGAAATGAAGTGGCCATCATGGTCAACAAGAGTCTGAAATGCAGTACTTGGATGCAATCTCAAAAATGACAGAGTGATCTCTGTTCATTTCCAAGGCAAACCATTCAATGTCACAGTAATCCAAGTCTATGCCCCAACCAGTAACGCTGAAGAAGCTGAAGTTGAACGGTTCTATGAAGACCTACAAGACCTTTTAGAACTAACACCCAAAAAAGATGTCCTTTTCATTATAGGGGACTGGAATGCAAAAGTAGGAAGTCAAGAAACACCTGGAGTAACAGGCAAATTTGGCCTTGGAATACGGAATGAAGCAGGGCAAAGACTAACAGAGTTTTGCGAAGAAAATGCACTGGTCATAGCAAACACCCTCTTCCAACAACACAAGAGAAGACTCTATACATGGACATCACCAGATGGTCAACACTGAAATCAGATCGATTATATTCTTTGCAGCCAAAGATGGAGAAGCTGTATACAATCAGCAAAAACAAGACTAGGAGCTGACTGTAGCTCAGATCATGAACTCCTTATTGCCAAATTCAGACTGAAATTGAAGAAAGTAGGGAAAACCACTAGACCATTCAGGTATGACCTAAATCAAATCCCTTATGATTATACAGTGGAAGTGAGAAATAGATTGAAGGGCCTAGATCTGATAAATAGAGTGCCTGATGAACTATGGAATGAGGTTTGTGACATTGTACAGGAGACAGGGATCAAGACCATCCCCATGGAAAAGAAATGCAAAAAGGCAAAATGGCTGTCTGGGGAGGCCTTGCAAATAGCTGTGAAAAGAAGAGAAGTGAAAAGCAAAGGAGAAAAGGAAAGATATAAACATCTGAATGCAGAGTTCCAAAGAATAGCAAGAAGAGATAAGAAAGCCTTCTTCAGCGATCAATGCAAAGAAATAGAGGAAAACAACAATGGGAAAGACTAGAGATCTATTCAAGAAAATCAGAGATACCAAAGGAACATTTCATGCAAAAATCGGCTCGATAAAGGACAGAAATGGTATGGACCTAACTGAAGCAGAAGATATTAAGAAGAGGTGGCAAGAATACACAGAAGAACTGTACAAAAAAGAGCTTCACGACCCAGATAATCATGATGGTGTGATCACTGACCTAGAGCCAGACATCCTGGAATGTGAAGTCGAGTGGGCCTTAGAAAGCATCACTACGAACAAAGCTAGTGGAGGTGATGGAATTCCAGTGGAGCTATTCCAAATCCTGAAAGATGATGCTGTGAAAGTGCTGCACTCAATATGCCAGCAAATTTGGAAAACTCAGCAGTGGCCACAAGATTGGAAAAGGTCAGTTTTCATCCCAATCCCAAAGAAAGGCAATGCCAAAGAATGCTCAAACTACCCAACAATTGCACTCATCTCACACGCTAGTAAAATAATGCTCAAAATTCTCCAAGCCAGGCTTCAGCAATAGGTGAACCATGAACTTCCTGATGTTCAGGCTGGTTTTAGAAAAGGCAGAGGAACCAGAGATCAAATTGCCAACATCTGCTGGATCATGGAAAAAGCAAGAGAGTTCCAGAAAAACATCTATTTCTCCTTTATTGACTATGCCAAAGCCTTTGACTGTGTAGATCACAATAAACTGTGGAAAGTTCTGAGAGAGATGGGAATACCAGACCACCTGATCTGCCTCTTGAGAAATCTGTATGCAGGTCAGGAAGCAGCTGTTAGAACTGGTCATGGAACAACAGACTGGTTCCAAATAGGAAAAGGAGTACGTCAAGGCTGTATATTGTCACCATGTTTGTTTAACTTATATGCAGAGTACATCATGAGGAATGCTGGACTGGAAGAAGCACAAGTTGGAATCAAGATTGCTGAGAGAAATATCAATAACCTCAGATATGAGGATGACACCACCCTTATGGCAGAAAGTGAAGAGGAACTAAAAAGCCTCTTGATGAAAGTGAAAGTGGAGAGTGAAAAGGTTGGCTTAAAGCTCAACATTCAGAAAATGAAGATCATGGCATCTGGTCCCATCACTTCATGGGAAATAGATGGGGAAACAGTGGAAACAGTGTCAGACTTTGTTTTTCTGGGCTCCAAAATCACTGCAGATGGTGACTGCAGTCATGAAATTAAAAGACGCTTACTCCTTGGAAGGAAAGTTATGACCAACCTAGATAGCATATTCAAAAGCAGAGACATTATTTTGCCAAAAATTGCCATCTAGTCAAGGCTATGGTCTTTCCTGTGGTCATGTATGGATGTGAGAGTTGGACTGTGAAGAAGGCTGAGCGCCAAAGAATTGATGCTTCTGAACTGTGGTGTTGGAGAAAACTCTTGAGAGTCCCTTGGACTGCAAGGAGATCCAACCAGTCCATTTTAAAGGTGATCAGCCCTGGGATTTCTTTGGAAGGAATGATGCTAAAGCTGAAACTCCAGTATTTTGGCCTCCTCATGCAAAGAGTTGACTCATTGGAGAAGACTCTGATGCTGGGAGGGATTGGGAGCAGGAGGAGAAGGGGACGACAGAGGATGAGATGGATGGATGACATCACTGACTCGATGGATATAAGTCTGAGTGACCTCCAGGAGCTGGTGATGGACAGGGAGGCCTGGAGTGCTGCGATTCATGGGTTCGCAAAGAGTCAGACACGACTGAGCGACTGATCTGATCTGATCTGATCTGATCTGATGGGATCCATTACTTTGTCCAAAAAAAGTCTGTCTAGTCGGTTTTTCCAGTAGTCATGTATGGATGTGAGAGATGGACTATACAGAAGGCTGAGAGCTGAAGAATTGATGCTTTTGTTCTGTGGTGTTGGTGAAGACTCTTGAGAGTCCCTTGGACTGCAAGGAGACCCAACTAGTCTATCCTAAATGAGATCAGTCCTGGGTGTTTATTCGAAGGACTGTTGTTGAAGCTGAAACTCCAATACTTTGGCCACCTGATGCTAAGAGCTAACTCATTTGAAAAGACCCTGATACTAGGAAAAATTGAGGGCAAGAGGAGAAGGGGACAACAGAGGATGAGATGTTTGGACGGCATCACTGACTCAATGGACATGAGTTTGGGTAAACTCCTTGAGTTGGTGATGGACAGGGAGGCCTGGCATGCTGCAGTTCATGGGGTCGCAAAGGGTTGGTCATGACCAAGCGACTGAATTGAACTGATGGGATCCTTAATAATCCATGCTAGGGCAAAATAATCTTAATAGCATTAATAAATCATCACGAACCTAGTGTAGCCCATTAAACAATCTGGAAGGAAGGAAGAGGAAGACAGATGACTGAGAGCACAGGTTGAGCAACCAACCTTCCTTCTTACCTGCCTCCCTTCCTTCTTTCCAGAAGGTAGAGAGTCTTCCTGAAAAAAGTTCTGTCCTATAATGAGTGACTTGTATATCGTCTGGGAGAGCAGACTTCTGGATTATTAATATTTCTGTGTGAAAAATAGGACACATAAGTGAATGGAAGTACAAGTCAATCCTGTGACTGAAGTAATAACTTCAAGTGAAAGAAGCATATTGATAGTGTGAAATCCATCTACAATATTCACATATAATACTGAGTTTGAAACATTATTAAGTAATAGATGATCCTTCATAACTTAATCTACTTAACTTTATCCATTGCTCTCAATTGATTAGGTATTTGAGTTCTTTGTTTTATGAAAACAGCTCCTCTTGTCCATCGGTGTTGTCCTTTCCTCCCCACTTGGACATTGGTGATCAGAACACACCCTGAGATATCCTCCCTTGTGTCATCAAGGACCACTGCTAGCTTTCCAGCCATGTCAGGACCTTGCAAGATAAAACTGCCAGCAGAGGTTGGCATAAGTACACCAAGATCTAAACAGTGACTCAAAGCGAACCAGGTTCATATGCTGTAGCTATAATAAATTAGCATTGTAGTTTTCACCCCCATCCATGAGTTTCATTTGGGTGTTTATGTGTAAACACCTGCTCACTAGGAAAAAGTTATATATCTTAAAGTTGTCAATCAAATTGGCAAATGACATGTGATATACGGAGGGACCTCCACTTTAAAACAAAATCCAACTCTACCACATTGAGGGGCTGTTTCTTGCTTCCAGACAGCCTACTCTCATGCTTTCTCAGAAATGTACTTTCCCTTTGCTTAATAAAACTCTTGCTACTTAAAACTGCTCTATTACACTCAAAGATGTCAAAGATGGAGAAGCTCTATACAGTCAGCAAAAACAAGACTGGGAGCTGACTGTGGCTCAGATCATGAACTCCTTATTGCCAAATTCAGACTGAAATTGAAAAAAGTGGAGAAAACCACTAGCCCGTTCAGGTATGACCTAAATCAAATCCCATATGACTATACAGCAGAGGTGAGAAATAGATTTAAGGCACTAGATCTGATAGACAGAGTGCCTGATGTACTGTGGATGGAGGTTCGTGACATTGTATTCAAGACCATCCCCAAGAAAAAGAAAGTAAAAAAGCAAAATGCCTGTCTGAGGAGGCCTTAAAAATAGCTATGAAAAGAAGGGACACGAAAAGCAAAGGAGAAAAGGAAAGACATACCAATTTGAATGCAGAGTTCCAAAGAATAGCAAGGAGAGATAAGAAAGCCTTCCTCAGTGATCAATGCAAAGAAATAGAGAAAAACAATAGAATGGGAAAAACTAGGGATTTCTTCAAGAAAATTAGAGATACCAAGGGAACATTTCATGCAAAGATGGGCTCAATAAAAAGCAGAAATGATAGGGACCCAACAGAAGCAGAAGATATTAAGAAGAGGTGGCAAGAATACACAGAAGAACTGTACAAAAAATATCTTCACGACTCAGATAATCACGATGGTGTGATCACTCACCTAGAGCCAGACATCTTGGAATGTGAAGTCAAGTGGGCCTTAGAAAGCATAACTATGAACAAAGCTAGTGGAGTTGACGGAAATCCAGTGGAGCTATTTCAAATCCTGAAAGATGATGCTGGGAAAGTGCTGCACTCAATATGCCAGCAAATTTGAAAAACTGAGCAGTGGCCACAGGACTGGAAAAGGTCAATTTTCATTCCAATCCCAAAGAAAGGCAATGCCAAGGAATGCTCAAACTACCACACAATTGCACTCATCTCACACGCTAGTAAAGTAATGCCCCAAATTCTCCAAGCCAGGCTTCAGCAATACATGAATCGTGAACTTCCAGATGTTCAAGATGGTTTTAGAAAAGGCAGAGGAACCAGAGATCAAATTGCCAACATCTTCTGGATTATCATAAAAGCAAGAGAGTTCCAGAAAAACATCAATCTCTACTTATGCCAAAGCCTTTGACTGTGTGGATCAAAATAAACTGTGGAAAATTCTTCAAGAGATGGGAATACCAGACCACCTGACCTGCCTCTTGAGAAACCTATATGCATGTCAGGAAGCAACAATTAGAACTGGACATGGAACCATATACTGGTTCCAAATAAGAAAAGGAGCATGTCAAGGCTGTATATTGTCACCCTGCTTATTTAACTTACATGCAGAGTACATCATGAGACACACTGGGCTGGAGGAAGCACAAGCTGGAATCAAGATTTCCGGGAGAAACATCAATAACCTCAGATATGCAGATGACACCATGCTTATGGCACAAAGTGAAGAAGAACTAAAGAGCCTCTTGATGAAAGTGAAAGAGGAGAGTGAAAAAAATGGCTTAAAACTCAATATTCAGAAAACGAAGATCATGGCATCTGGTCCCTTCACTTCATGTCAAATAGATGGGGAAATAGTGGAAAAATGGCTGACTTTATTTTTCTGGGCTCCAAAATCACTGCAGATGGTGATTGCAGCCATGAAATTACATGACACTTAGTCCTTGGAAGGAAAGTTATGATCAACCTAGATAGCATATTTAAACATTACTTTGCCAGCAAAGGTCCATCTAGTCAAGGCTATGGTTTTTCCTGTAGTCATATATGGATGTGAGATTTGGACTATAAAGAAAACTGAGCACTGAAGAATTAATGCTTTTGAACTGTGGTGTTGGAGAAGACTCTTGAGAGTCCCTTGGACTGCAAGGAGATCCAACCAGTCTATCCTAAAAGAGATCAGTCCTGAGTGTTCATGAAAAGGACTAATGTTGAAGCTGAAACTCCAATACTTTGGCCATTTGATGCATAGAGCTGACTCATTGGAAAAGACCCTGATGCTGGGAAAGATTGAGGGCAGGAGGAGAAAGGGACGACAGAGGATAAGATGGTTTGATGGCATCACCAATTCAATGGACATGAGATTGGGTAAACTCCTTGAGTTGGTGATGGACAGTGAGTCCTGGGGTGCTGCGGTTCTTGGGGTTGCAAAGAGTTAGACACGACTGAGCGACTGAACTGACTGATGACACTCAACTGAATTCTTTCCTTTGAGCAGACAAGCAAAAAGGAAATTGTCATTGTGCCAGTGACAATAACTTATAAGTATGCATAGTTGTATATATAATTATGATGTTTTGCTGCTTTAGTTACTGCATGTTTATTGTGTAGTATTTTTTCACATTTTTCACCCCTTTTGAAATGAGGTGGGAATATAGATAAATAAATTTTCCCCTCTCTTTTTTGAAATTATATAAACAAGGTAACTTCTAGGAAAGTAACCTGAACTGCGTTTAACAATATAACCCAATAATAATTATATCAGCTAATAATAGTGGTTATTTTTAAACACATAATCTAAGAAATATGTCACTGTTTAATTTTTGAAACAAATTGTTTAGTCTCAGACTGTGATGATACTGTTAAATCACCTCCCAGTTAACCACACAAACCAGCACTCACAAACAAATCAGTGAAAACAGCTACCTGGCCGAGTTCAGTCAAAACAGCTGGCTGATTGATTGGGTTTTTCCATTTCTAATTAACTATTGTATATGTATGGTTTCAAAATTAAAATGCTAAAAGGATCTGAAACAGATGCAACCTGTGCACACGTATTTAGAAGCAACTTTAATTTCATGCTTTTTTACTACGTTATTTTGGAAGTTGTTTGAAGAAAGCATGCATTCCAAAAAAATGTTCCTTTCAATCTGTAGCTTCACCTATATGGGCCTTACATGCAACACATTTTACACAAGCATACAAGTCATTATGTTCTAATTTATTAGAAAATTGCCTCCTGGAATACTTTTTCCTGCCCACTTCAGGTCCTTGAATCTTTAGTATAAAATAACCAAAAACTTAAATCCTGATTTTAAATCTCATTTTCTCACGGATAAATAGTTCAGACTTCTGAACTGAGTGTTCTAAATCACTTTAAGTTAAAACATTTTATTGGTATTAGTCTAAGAAACAAGACTGTATTATCATTTGTGGTCATTTTCTCTTAAAACAGTTTTTCTTACAATCTTTGAAGTGATAGATACAGGCTCTGTTTATCCAGAAGCATCTGTCTGTGGATATGTATTTCATAAGAACTTCTACAGAACCAGAAGTAAAATCTCAAGTAGCCACTGTAGGGGAAAGTACCAGCATGAGGACCCTTCTTCCTCAAAGGCCTTCTGCAGGGAAGAAAAGCTTACTGTGACCTCCTAGCGGGAAATAATTGTTGTGGCCTGAGGCACTTCTTTGATCTAACACCACTGTTCTAAAGGTAAATTCTCCAGTGCTTCTCAGGAAGTAATTGATAGTTGTTCCACTAGTGTTTGTGGTTATAAAGGACCAACTAGCTTCCTAAAACTGAAGTCTATTTTGTTAAAAAAAAAAAAAAAAAAGGCCTAAATAAATAAATAAATAAACTCTTCAGAGTGATAAACAATGCTTCTTTCCTAGCATAAATTCTGCTGCTGCTGCTAAGTCGCAGCAGTCGTTTCCGACTGTGCGACCCCATAGACGGAAGCCCACCAGGCTCCCCCGTCCCTGGGATTCTCCAGGCAAGAACACTGGAGTGAGTTGCCATTTCCTTCTCCGATGCATGAAAGTGAAAAGTGAAAGTGAAGTCGCTAAGTTGTCGGGCTCTTTGCGAACCCATGCACTGTAGCCTAACAGGTTCCTCCGTCCATGGGACTTTCCGGGCAAGAATACTGGAGTGGGTTGCCATTTAGCCAAAGTCTAACCAAGGACTTTTATCAGGCTTAGTTCAGTTCAGTCACTCAGTCTTCTCCGACTCTTTGCAAATCCATGAATTGCAGCACGCCAGGGCTCCAGTCCGGGTTGCCTGGAAAATCCCATGGACGGAGGAGCCTGGTAGGCTCCAGTCCGTGGGGTCGCTAAGAGTCGGACACGACTGAGCGACTTCACTTTGACCATTGGAGAAGGAAATGGCAACCCACTCCAGTGTTCTTGCCTGGAGAATCCCAGGGACAGGGGAGCCTGGTGAGCTTCCGTCTATGGGGTCGCACAGAGTCGGACACGACTGAAGCGACTTAGCAGCAGCAGCAGCAGCAGCAGGGCTCCCTGTCCATCACCAACTCCCGGAGTTCACTCAGACTCACAACCATCGAGTTGGTGATGCTATCCAGCCATCTCATCCTCTGTCGTCCCCTTCTCCTCCTGCCCTCAATCCCTACCAGCATCAGAGTCTTCTCCAATGAGTCAACTCTTCTCATGAGGTGGCCAAAGTACTGGAGTTTCAGTTTAGCATCATTCCTTCCAAGGAACACCCAGGACTGATCTCCTTTAGAATGTACTGGTAGGATCTCCTTGCAGTTCGAGGGACTCTCAAGAGTCTTCTCCAACACCACAGTTCAGAAACATCAATTCTTAGGTGCTTAGCTTTCTTCACAGTCCAACTCTCACATCCATACATGACCACTGGACAAAACATAGCCTTGACTAAACGGACCTTCGTTGGCAAAGTAATGTCTCTGCTTTTGAATATGCTATCTGGGTTGGTCATAACTTTCCTTCCAAGGAGTAAGAGTCTTTTAATTTCATGGCTGCAGTCACCATCTGCAGTGATTTTAGAGCCCCCCAAAATAAAGTCTGACAGTGTTTCCACTGTTTCCCCATCTATTTCCCATGAAGTGATGAGACCGGATGCCATGATCTTTGTTTTCTGAATGTTGAGCTTTAAGCCAACTTTTTCACTCTCCTCTTTCACCTTCATCAAGAGGCTTTTTAGTTCCTCTTCACTTTCTGCCATAAGGATGGTGTCATCTGCACATCTGAGGTTACTGATATTTCTCCCGGCAATCTTGATTCCAACTTGTGCTTCTTTCAACCCAGTGTTTCTCGTGATGTACTCTGCATATAAGTTGCTATTCCCATCTCTTTCAGAATTTTCCACTGTTTATTGTGATCCACATAGTCACAGGCCTTGGCATAGTTCATAAAGCAGAAATAGATGTTTTTCTGGAACTTTCTTGCTTTTTCCATGATCCAGCAGATGTTGGCAATTTGATCTCTGGTTCCTCTGCCTTTTCTAAAACCAGCTTGAACATCTGGAAGTTCACGGTTCACATATTGCTGAAGCCTGGCTTGGAGAATTTTATCAGGCTACCTCCTGTCAAGCCTCAGGTTCTTCTTTCTGTAATGTTCCACTCACACTCTGAGTGTCATTGTGAGGGTGAAGCTCAAGTGCTTACATAAATCCCTTGGCACACTGCATGATACCTAATAAATGTTTAAGTAATAATTAACTGGAATTTAAATTTTCTGTGTAGTTCACTTTTATAAACAAAATCCAATCCGTTTTCACTGGTAATTAAACAAACCCCTTTATACACCTGTCTTCTTTTATTTTCTCAGCTTTTACATTTAGAGTAACTTGTGTACCTATATTATTATACCATTATTTTGCTCATTTTTTATATAACCTTATGCATTTTCTGAATTGTATAATAAAAAGGAAACATTATATAGTGAATGTGATAGATCTAATCATTGAAAAAACATGTTTCTGCTAATTCAGTCCAACATTTGAACCTAAACCATCCCAGAAGATTGCCATCAGGAATAATGGTTGCAGAACAGGATTCACAACTTATAAAACTGTAGGCTAACCTGAGGTAACTTTCCTAGAGAACAAGCAGTATTTTGATAATATTAATCAAGACTTTTTTTCTACTCAACTAATTTAGGATGATTTTGCTTAAATATATAAGTCAACCTAGGCTACAAGGCAGAAATATATCTGTTTGGTGCTTACTAAAATGGTATTTACTTGAATTAGATTTAGCAAATATCTCAATATTACAACATGGTAATATTTTTCATATATAAATTCTTTCTGAGAAGAAAATTATTTTTTTTAATTTATTTATTTGAATTAGAGGCTAATTACTTTACAATATTGTATTGGTTTTGCCATACATCAACATGAATCCACCATGGGTGTACACGTGTTCCCAATCCTGAACCCCCCTCCCAACTTCTCTCCCTATAAAGAAAAAAATTATTTTAATGCCTATGGCTTTCAGAGGTTATTAAAATATTACAGTTAGATGTGCAGCAATATTGGTAATATTAGATTGTGCATCAGGAAATCTCACATGTATTGACCTCATTTTCCACATTTCTCAAATGTAAACAATGACATTCTTTCCTTGCATGAAAATAGTATCATTAAACAGTGGTATTAATAATATTATTTGAAAAAAAAAATATTAGCTCTGCATTTTAATGTTACCAAACCTGAACATGAGACCTCATGGAGAAGACTTTTATTGGAAGCCAATGATTAGAACCAATCTAATCATTGGCTAAGCATTGGGAGCCAGTGATTAGGCAAAGATTAAATTGACTTCCCTGGTGGCTCAGATAGCAAAGAATCTGCCTGCAATTCAGGAGACTGGGGTTCTATCCCTGGGTCGGGAAGATCCTCTGGAGAAGGAAATGGCAATCTACTCCAGTATTCTTGCCTGGAGAATCCCATGGACAGAGGAGCCTGGTGAGCTGCATTCCATGGGGTCACAAAGAGTTGGACATGACTGAGAGACAAACATACACAATAATTAGAGAGAACTGTAATTATTGGTTTAATTCAAAGTCAAAATTTTCTCTAAATGTTTATGGCAGTCTTATTTTTGACTATGATTAGAGATTTGAACCAAATTATCTCTCTTCTCTCTTTCTTGTTTCTTGGTCTGTCTCTACCTTGTGAATGGTAAACTCCATCTCATATAAACAGAATATAATTTGAAATTTTAATTTTTATCCGATCAAAACATCATGTATATTTCCAGTCATATCTGTGTATAGTAAATAATGACATGAGTGTCCAAAAGGGATGATTCATAATTTTCTTAGATTTATTGAAATTATGTTTACTATACCCATATATCATGTATCAAGTTGTGTTTAACTTTCTAATTATTAGTGAAGAAAAATGTGGATGATTGATGAAAAGAAATGGACCTTACATGGGAATTTTAGATGATTAAGTCATGTGTTTCCTGCTGTTTTTACTAGAGAAATGTTCTTCTGATCATGTAGTGGAAAAGAATAGGTTACTGAACATTGAATGGTGTAAAAAAACGTTTATAAAACAAGCAGTTATACAACTTCTAATATGTGGTGATTTATTTTACATTATGTAATGCTGCTCCATGATCTTCGTTTTCTGAATGTTGAGCTTTAAGCCAACCTTTTCACTCTCCACTTTCACTTTCATCAGAAAACGAAGATCATGGCATCTGGTCCCATCACTACATGGGAAATAGATGGGGAAACAGTGTCAGACTTTATTTTTCTGGGCTCCAAAATCACTGCAGATGGTGGCTGCAGCCATGAAATTAAAAGACGCTTACTCCTTGGAAGGAAAGTTCTGACCAACCTAGATAGCATATTCAAAAGCAGAGACATCACTTTGCCAACAAAGGTTCGCCTAGTCAAGGCTATGGTCTTTCCTGTGGTCATGTATGGATGTGAGAGCTGGACTGTGAAGAAGGCTGAGCGCCGAAGAATTGATGCTTTTGAACTGTGGTGTTGGAGAAGACTCTTGAGAGTCCCTTGGACTGCAAGAAGATCCAACCAGTCCATTCTGAAGGAGATCAATCCTGGAATTTCTTTGGAAGGAATGATGCTAAAGCTGAAACTCCAGTATTTTGGCCACCTCATGCGAAGAGTTGACTCATTGGAGAAGACTCTGATGCTGGGAGGGATTGAGGGCAGGAGGAGAAGGGGACGACAGAGGATGAGATGGCTGGATGGCATCACTGACTTGATGGGTGTGAGTCTGGGTGACCTCCGGGAGCTGGTGATGGACAGGGAGGCCTGGCATGCTGCGATTCATGGGGTCGCAAAGAGTCGGACACGACTGAGCGACTGATCTGATCTGAATGCTGCTCCAGGTTTGGAGTGTAAAAAGGTTGAGGAGTTAGGACAGTACAGCATTAGCTGCTGTAAGTAAGGTGACAAGGGCAGTTAGTTCTGAACAGGTTATACTGAAATTACATACAGAAATATGACTCTCTTAAAGTTTGAAGAGATTTATAGATATCCATCTGAGGAATGTAGATTGTGCTCTTTCTGTCTCTCTATGTCTCAATACCTTAGTCTCTGTCTCAATCTCTCTGTTAATATGTCTCTCTCTCCATACTACACACACACACACACACACACACACACACACACTCAGTACATTGCATTCTAATCTCCATGTTAAAAGTTTCTAAGTATCTTTAATCTCTGGGGGCTGATTTATAGACAGTGAAACTTGGTCACATAATGAAAGGTAACTTACTGTATGCTTGGAAAATGCAGTTTAGAAAATTACCAGCAGTCTATTTGTAATTTTTTAAAAGTATTAGTTCTAATAAAGTTACAATTGCTACAGTACAACAAAGATGAGTGTGTGTGCGTGCAAAGTCCTCTCAGTTATATGACTCTTTGTGACCCTTTGTTCTGTAGCCCACCAGATTCCTCTGTCCATGGGGTTTCCCAGGCAAGAATACTGGAGTGGGTTGCCATGCCCGCCTCCAGGGGATCTTCCGAACCTAGAGATCGAACCCATGTTTCTTATGTCCCCTGCATTGGTAGGTAGGCTCTTTACCACTAGTGCCACCTGCAAAAAGAGATACAGCAATCCTTTAAGTTGTAAGCAAATTTGGTTTAGGGTAAAGACAATATAATTTTGTTATTGTTTTCCAAGTATTTATAATTTTATTTTCTCTAAATTTGCATACTCATTAATCTATTTCCAGAAGGCATGATTAATTTCCAAATTTCCAAAATTTTGCTATTATGGTTTATCTTGTTTTATTTATATCTGAACAGCTGACTTCAACAGCTGGTTTTTCTTGACATATTTTCAGTCAGTAATTTTCCATTTCAATCAGTTCCAATCAGCTTATTTACTATAGTAAAATAATTCTCCAGAGCATTTTAGAAGTTTTTCTTACACTTGAACATTTGTCATTAGATATGCAAATTATTTGCCTAATATCTCTTTAAAGATCCCCAAATATACACACACATCTAGCCACTGTTACTACCTATTTGGATAATATGGATTGGCTAATTGTTATTATGATAGGCAACTATGTATCTTTGACATTTCTTATTAAATGAAGATGTCTCGTGTTTCTTAAATGTCATTTATAAGCTTTGTCTGTATATTTGTCCATTTATGCTATTTAAGTCACTTTACAACCAAATATGTAAGTATACTTTAATATATATTCTAAATGAGTTCATGCACCGATAAGTCACAGACACTGAAAAGGTAGTGTAGATAAAAAGTGAGGTCGTAAAAATTGCATGGGGTTAATATAAAATAGATTTTTAAACATTAGAAAAATGTTTTGATAATGTTCAGTCATGGAGAGGAGCATGGGTAATTGCTTCTCTGAAAGTGCAGATGCTGAATTCAAATAACTAGGATATGATTCAGCTCTGCCCCCTATTTGCTTTGACCTAGGGCAGGTAACCTCTTTTCCCCACAATTCCTTCAACTGTTGTTGTTGTTTGTGAAGTGAAGTCGCTGAGTCATGTCCGACTCTTTGTGACGCCATAGACTTTAGCCTACCAGGCTCCTCTGTCCATGGGATTTTCCAGGCAATAGTACTGGAGTGGATTGCCATTTTCTTCTCCAGGGGATCTTCCCAACCCAGGGCTCGAACACAGGTCTCCTGCATTGTAGACAGATGCTTTACCATCTGAGCCACCAGGGAGTTGTTGTTGTTTAGTTGCTCAGTAATGTCTGACTCTTTGCGACCCCACAGACTTGTAGCCCACTGGGCTCCTCTGTCCATGGGATTCTACAAGCAAAAATACTGGAGTGGGTTGCCATTCCCTTCTCCAGAGGATCTTCCCAACCCAGGGATCAAACCTGGGTCTCCTGCATTGCAGGCAGATTCTTTACCATCAAGTCACCAGGGAACTCCTGTTTGTGTAGAGGAAAATGCAATATGAAAAAGTCAATTAAACTTATATCGGTCTATAAAGGCAATGCATTTTAAAAATCCTCTGTCTTATTTTAACAGCTTTGATGTAAGCAAACAAGTTAACATTACAATAGTATTAAAAAGAAATTCTAAGAACAAAAATGTCAAAGTGAAGGAAAAATGGAAATTACACATATTAAAAATTGACATGATAGTGTAAAAATGATATGTTATTCATGAAATTTGCCCACTGACAAAAAGAAAATTCTAGGCACAGTTGGAATCTTGATATCTGATGGAATAGAGAAATAAAAATTGAGAAAGAATGATTATTTAATAGATATTAATAGATCTGATAATTGGCATATATATGGGAAAAATAGTTAGAAATCCCTGTACTCATAAGCAAACTATTCCAGGTGGGTTAAAAAACTAAATGTAACAAAAAATTTGAAACTTAAAAGAAGTCCTTAAAAATAACATAAAATAATAAAAAAATTAAAAAATAAGTCCTTTATGAATTCGTATATGAGAAATTTATTTAAAGTGATGCAAAAATCACAGAACATAAATGAAAGGATTGATTACTTCTATTAATGTTAAAGAAACAAAAAGTCACAGCAAAAATTGGCAGAAAATGCATTTTAATGTCATACAATTGTCTATTTTCTCCATCTAAAAAGGTAAACAGCTATAAAAAAAATCTCAAAGAATAAAAACATAAAAAATCAATCCAATTAAAAGGAAATCTTAATAAAGAATATAAAATTGAGAAACTAAAAAGGCAGTCTGACTAATAATTAAGTTAATGACAACTGAAACCACTAAAACTGAGCAATTCATATCCCATAGATGAATAAAAACTGATAGCCCCAAGTGTGGTCAAGAATACTGAACAATGCAAATACATTGTATGTCCCATGTGCTAGATAGCAGGTTGGCCCTATGATTCCTGTACCGTGGTATTCCTTCTGTGTATAATCTTTTGAGTGCAATCAAGACCTGTAATTTCCTTATACAACCTATAGAAAGTGGAGAAGTAAATAAATATCGCAGATGTAACTAAGGCTTTCAATCTGTTTATTTTGAGTTAATGCAAAAGGAGAATATCCTGATTTTACCTGACTTAAATAATTTGAATGTCCCTAAAAGATAGCCTGAATGTTTCCAAGGTCAGAGATTGGAGGTAGGAGAGACTGTGCAATTTTATTTTAATAGCCAGCCTTGTTGGAGAAGCCCTCATAATAAACTGTTGACAGCCTCTAGGATGCATAGGTGATCTCTACAACAACAGAAGAACATCCAACCTACTGCCAGCAAGACAAACAAAATCCAATCCATATCCCCTACCATACAAGTACCAAAAAATGAATTCTGCCAATTAGATCAGATCAGATCAGATCAGTCGCTCAGTCGTGTCCGACTCTTTGCGACCCCATGAATCGCAGCACGCCAGGTCACTCAGACTCACATCCATCGAGTCAGTGATGCCATCCAGCCATCTCATCCTCTGTCATCCCCTTCTCCTCCTGCCCCCAATCCCTCCCAGCATCAGTCTTCTCCAATGAGTCAACTCTTCGCATGAGGTGGCCAAAATACTGGACTTTCAGCTTGAGCTGCTTATTCTGCCAATAAGAAGCTTGAAATCAGATTCTTGTTCAGTTGACACTTCAGAGGAGGATTCAGTCCAGCCAACTCCTTGATTGCAGTCTTGGGAAACCCTGACCAGAAGGTCCATTAAGCCATGCCTAGATTTCTGACATACAAAAACTGGAAGATAATTAATGTGGATCTTAAATCACTAAGCTTGTGGTGATTTGTTGCACTGGCACTAGTGGTAAAGAACCCCCCAACCAATGTAGGAGACATTAAGAGATGCGTGTTCGATCCCTGGGTCAGGAAGATTCCCTGGAATAGGGCATGGCAGCCCACTCCAGTATTCTTACCTGGAGAATCTGGTGGACAAAGGAGTCTGGTGGGCTACCACCCATAGGGTTGCAAAGAGTTGTACACAACTAAAGCAACTTAGAACTCATGCAGTAAAAAACTAATAGAAACACTTTGATAAAGCTTTGACCATGTCTAATGAAATTGGGTATAGACATATGTTACAAACCACTATATGTTTTACTTATGTTTCTTGTTTATATTCTGTCTGCCCAATAGAGTGTAAGAATCATGAAGACTAAGCATTTTTTCCTTCTTATTTATTTATTTTTTTAACTTTCTATACCCATCCTTGACCTAGGCTAGAAGAGCTCCTCCCTAAGCTGTACACTTTAGGATTTGGGTGGGTGCTGGCACTCCTTCCACTGCTACAGACAAACACAAAAATACCAGGAATTTGAGATTTCTAAATGGATATCTGGTATACCTGGACTTAAAGAAGCTAAATTTGATACATCAGAAGGTAAAGCTATTAAGATTTTGTTCCACTCATTTATGGAATATGTTCCGCTCATTTCTTTAAATATGCAGACACGTTATATATGGGCCTGCATTTGTACCTGTGCTCAGGGCTGCACAGCTCTCAGCAAGGGGCTGGTTTGAAAGTTCTTCCTACTGCAGAATTGTCAGTGATCTGCCCATTTTCTCTAGTCATACTTAGAAAAAAAACTCTGGCAGTGCCATTTATTTGTCCTCTGATGGGTATGCCTACCACAGATGGAAGGGTATGCACATGGTGACTCCATTTATAGAGATCAGAAAACTTGGGGGAAGATCTGGATTAAGAGTTAAATTTTTGAAATATTACATGTGAAGTATATGAATTTTCTATTTTGCCATAGCAATCTGCCATAAACTTGACTTAACACAACTTTATTGTCTTACAGTTGTTGTAGGTCAGAAGTCTGGTGTGGGTCTCACTGTACTAAAATCAATGTGTCAGCTAGACTGTGTTTACTTCTGAAAGCTCTAGGGAGAATCTGTTTCTGTGCTCATTCACCTGTTAGCAGAACTAAATTGCTTGTAGGGGAAGGTCTGAGGGCCCCATTTCATGGTTGGCCATTAGTTAGAGTCCAGTATTAGATCCTAAAGGACTCTCTCCAGTCCTTGGATGTATTCCACACATCTCAGAACCAACAACAGGTAGTCTGGCTGGTTTTAATGTCACAACTCTCTGACCTTCTTCCATAAGTCGCATTTCTCTCTGACTACACCCAGGAAAGTTTTTCTGTTTATAAGGACTCGTACTAGATTGGGCTCATGCAGCTAATCCATATTAATCTCTGTACTTCAAGGTCCAAAGCCTTGATCATATTTGCAATACCCTATTTTCCACATAAGGTAACACATACATGAAAGTGAAGTCACTCAGTCGTATCTGACTCTTTGAGACCCCATGGACTGTAGCCTATCAGGCTCCTCTGACCATGGAATTTTCCAGGCAAGAGTACTGGAGTTGGTTGACATATCCTTCTCCAGGGGATCTTCCCGACCGAGGGATCAAACCCAGGTCTCCCACATTGCAGGCAGACACTTTACCATCTGAGCCACCAGGGAAGCCCAACAAATAATAAGGTAATACAGTCACAAACTCCAGGGGAAAAGACCAGATCTTTGGGAGGAATAATTTTTGACCATCTCATAAAAGGACAATTAGATAGCCAAATTGATATGCTGGACATGTGTAGATTTTGTATAATACATCTAACAGCGATTTTAGCTTGTTTTCAGATACTTTTTAAGATTAGGAACATGCTTATTGGAAAATATTCTGCCCTGCTTCTACATATTTTCTGAATTTTGAGTCCAGAGTTGTTTTTTATAATTAGAACAGAGAGAGTCAATATACATATATATTACGTTGGCATAATGTAATATAATATATTATAAAACTGAGTTGGATCTTTTTCAATTTTTCCTCATCCTTGTGAGTTTCAAACTAATAAACTTCTCTTGGACTTGGTAACTAAACAAAAAGTACAACCTATACTTATAACCCTCTACAGAATGTTATTCTCCTGGGCTAAAGCTCAGCAATTTTACAATGCAGGTCCATGTCCTCTGGATTATTAAAAGAAGGTCTGAAAGTGAAAGTCGCTCAGCTGTGTCTGACTGTTTATGATCCCATGGACTGTAGCCTGCCAGGCTCCTCTATCCATGGGATTCTCCAGGCAAGACTACTGGAGTGGGGAGACATTTCCTTCTCTAAGGGATCTTCCCAATCCAGGAATCAAACCTGGGTCTCCTACACTGCAGGCAGATTCTTTACCATCTGAACCACCAAGGAAACCTTGGCTGCTGCTTATCCACACCATTTGCCTTATTTCCTTTTGTGGGAGATATTATAAGCAATCTAAATGGTCCTCTGGGACAAAATTGTATTATACGTGCAATTTATCCTCTCTCTGCATGTTTACACAACCCCTATATGTCAGAAACAAGCTTGGCTTTGGCTAGTTCCCACCCTCTCTAAGCCATCTAATCTGTTACATATGAAGTAGAGCTGCATTTCCTTTGGCATGTTTAAACATAACTGGCATTCAGGAAAATGACCAGAAGGAGTTGCTCAATGATCAGATCCCTCCCAGATCATGTTACCCACCAACCAGATGTTACTCTCCCAAATCACAAATTACTATATATAAGTCAGCTGCATTATTTATTACAAGGAACATATTTTAGTGAAAGCAGCAAACATTTATTTGACTGGGACCATATTATCTGTATCTATCATCCGTTGTGTTTTCTAGTTGTATTTGTTATCAGAACCATAAATTACCTCTATGATGTGTGTTTAGTTTTCTTGAGCATAAAATACCATCCTAACATTAATCCACAATTTCAAATTCCTAAAGTAATGCTCGCTTTTCTTTTCCTCGTTCTCTAAGACAGTGCCTCTCAAATTTGAGTGTGCTTCAGGAGCACCTGAAGGACTCAGTAAAACCAAAACTGCTGAGGACTCTCGCGAGGGTTTTCAATTCAGTATGTCTGTATGCAGATCTTAGAGTCTGTGTTTCTAGTAAGTTTCCAGTTAACACCAATGGTTCCACAAATAAAGTCAAATACACTGTTGAGGATATCCAACCCATATTGTGATGACAACTTATAAAGAAGATGGTTATATCCTCTATCCTCAAGAAGAGCAATATGTTTAAGCCTGTAGGTTATAAACTGCAAGAGAAAGTTTCTGAACTGTGAAGGAGAAAATGTGCAATTCATATGATATATTTTCTCTTTCCATTTATGTGCATTTGGATGTATCATATATACCATACACAAGTATGCTTATAAACACAGGAATGACGTGTGCTTTAAAATCTGGCAGAAACATGACAATAAAATATACATAGAACAAAACAGTGCTTTTTTCTCCTTCACTTGTCCCTTATTATAGTCTCTGGAATTGTTTGTAGCATAAAATACATAAAAGATATGACACAGGTGCACAGTAGAATTCAATATTAGTGGGAGTGAATTTTCTTTTCTGGTTGTTTCTTGAATGTTAAGGTCGTGTATAGTGATCACAGGAAAAATAAAAGTAAGTGCATCTCTCTGTGAGGCCATGAGGGATCATTTGATATACTAATTTCAGAATAAGGGGACATTCTAGTTCAGTGCCATCAACTAAATTAGCCACAATCAGGGTGAAGCTCGGATTCTGTGCAGAAGCCAGAGAGGTGAAAGAGAAGAGGAGGAGTCTAAGAAACAAGGGCTTCCAGTATTCCTGTTAGTAGAGTATATATAGATCAAAAGAAGGCAGGAGCAAAGAGGAAGGTGAGGTTTTGCACTTCATCCTGGCCTCTCAGTGCTCAGGAGATCAACTATAAGTGATAATGGCTTCTTTCTATAAACAGCCTACCTGCACTGGTGTGGCCTGCCAAATGCTACAGTCATAATGGAAAGGTTGTGTTTATGTGCACTATCACCCAAAGTTGTTGAACTATGGTGTAATAATCAGTAGCCTCACTTGAAAGTTTGCCATCAGACTGAGCCAAGCACACTCCACCATTATATCCAAATCGCTAGTGGAGGCATGCCAGAGAGTGAAAGGAGATCCAGAAAGCACAGTTATGGTTGGTTCCAAGAGTAGGCACTCAGTGTAGATCATTGGGTAGTGGAAGACTTAAGACTATCTGTGTCAATGAGAAAACAAAAATCACACTTCCGAGTTCCTGTTCTTCTGGAAGTTTCCTGCTGGAAACTATAACGCTTGACATTCCAAAGGATTTTCAGGACTGGCCATTGGACAGTTCCTGGGAGATAATCTGAGCCCCTGGCATATCCTGACTGATAAGAGTCTGTGTATTTGAGATCTTGGAGCATGCATGATGTTTTATACTAACACTGTAATTTATGGTGAATGCCTTTTTTTTTTTTTTTTTTTTTTTAATTTCTGGGGCTATGGATCATGCTGTATCACTTTGACTTCTGAGTAGCTGAAGTCAGTCATCTTAGAGCCACAGACCTAAGTTGCTGACCTATAAAAATCTTGGAAGTCAAAGCTCAGGTGATCTTGCCTGAGTGGCAGCATATCATATATGTTGTGGACATCATTGCTGGGAAGACAGAATGCTATCCGTGAGACCCCACTGAGAGGGGATATGAGCCTGAGCCTCATATCTGGTGGACCTACCATAAGCATCTTTTTCCTTTTCTGATTTTAATCTGTACTCTTTCACTGGAATAATCCATAACCATAAATGTAACAGCTCTCCTGAATTCTGTGAGTTCTTCTAGAGAAGCATGCAACTTGACAGTGGACTTTGAGGTCCCCAACACAGTTACTTTCAAAATAAAGCCTAAATGTTCCTCTGGAGTGAAGTAAAAATGACTGTTTCGGCAAAAGCAAAGGAAGAACTCCGAGCAACTTGGATACAATCATATCACACACACTCTCACACATACCCCCAAACATTCACACCAGGGCACTGTGTCTTGGGCAAGCATTTATTAAATTCATAAAATTAAATGTAAACTACATCTCAAATGTACTTTTAGATATTTACTTACCTGTTTTGTTCATTTGACTTGGGTTACGGGTGAAATTTACAATTTATTTATATCTAGTTTTATGTGAGAGTCTTACATTTGACATTCTGCTATTATGACCAAGAATAATGGAGTGGAACCTGTGTTTTAAAGAACAGAAACAGTTACCTGCTCATGAAAGTTCCAGATTATCCAGGAGAGACAGGAAAAGGTCTGTCTGCTTTTCCGAATAAAGCAAGAAAGGAAAGAAAATTGAGTTAAGGAAGGTAGTAAGTATAGGGGAATAGCATCTCAATACCTCATTTAAACTGGAGATGCTCCCTTCATGAGCTCAGCTGAATGTCATTTATGTGAGTAGTAGAATAATTTACCCAATTCTCTAGAGAATTTACTGCATTTGCTAAAAATCGTCATAATGTGCATACACATCTATGATACAGAGAGGTGAATGGTGCCCCCTACACATTGCATTGTGCAAGCTGTACCATGTCAGCAGCAGCCCTGGCTGTTCTACTCCTCAGACAAGGCCTTGGTTGTTGTTGTGTTAATTGAAATATATTGGACCTAAAACATTGTGTAAATGGTTGGTTTTTAAAGTTCAGATCCATCAAACACATGGCTAGTGAAGACTGATTCAAATTAAGGGAACGTGTTGTACTTGAGGCTTAGTTCTACCACCATCCTTTTATTTCTTATCAGAAGAATAGGGTATGGATAATTAAGAAAGGTTGTTTTGGCAACTGTCTAGACATGACTAAAATCCAAACTCATAATCTAACTCCAGTTTATTAGAAAGTCTGACTTTTGTAATTTTGATTAGGATCAGTAATTGTCTGATCTCTGCTTAACATTTCTTGATAATTGCAGTTGCATGCATGAATTAACAGAAACATATGGCACTTAAATATATTTCTTTATTAATTGTTACTGAGCTAATTTCCATGCTAATTAATGTGAGCATACTCTAGAGGGCAATAAACAATCAATAACTTCAAAACTATACCTCCTGTCTTGTAAATACCTGCTTCAAAACAGGTTTATTCCCTAAATGGTATGCACAAATTGTATTAAAATGTTAGGCATACTTGAATCCACAGAACTTTAGTTTTTCAGTCTTAATTTTAATTCAATTTTAAAAAATTTTGAATCCTAGGAATAAAGAATTATTTAATTTTACTTTAGTAACATTATTTATGCATCTGTTTATTTTCTCTCAGGCATATTCCTATCTTAAGTGTTTAATATGTATCCTTGTGTTTTTATGAATCCTTTAAAAATGTGTAGCTTGGTGTGGTTTTGAATATATATAATTGGAGTTTTGATATCTACATTTTTCCATGTTATACTTTTTACTCAACATCGTTTAAACATTTAGCCACACTACTTATCATACAAGTGGTTTCTTGGCTTCTGAATGCTTCAGAGTATTTCATAGTTTGTGATCACCTTTGCTCATCCTGTCCTCAATAGTGGACGATTTCACCTACTTCTACTACCAGACAGTGTTATGATAAAAATCTCACTCCCAATTTCTCTGGGATTTCTAAACCATGCTTTCAAACTTATGTTAATTAACTCTGCCAAGTTGTTTTCCATTATGCAAAAACCCAATGAAAAGGCAAAAAATATCACACTGAATTTAAAAAGGCGGATTATGTTGATGTATGGCAAAACCAATACAATATTGTAAAGTAATTAACCTCCAATTAAAATAAATAAATTTATATTAAAAAATTAAAAAGGCAATACCAAACTATTTGCTACCTAAAAATGTACTTTGAATTTAGTTTAAAGTAACTAATTTAGTTAAAAGTAAATGAGTTAAAAATTATATCATGCTATCACTAATCAAAGGAAACCTAGGTTTGGCATATTAGTATCACACAAAGTACATTTCAGAATAAAAATGTATATTATCATAATGATGAAGTGGTCAGTTTATCAAGAGGACATGACAGTCCTAAATCATTACATATCTCTGAACCAAATTCCAAAACATGAAGTGGCAACTGATAAAACTTCACTGAAGATAAATTATTAAATACTTTAAATGAAAGATGAAAACACAATATTTCAAAATACATAAGATCTGATGAAGAAATACTTAAGAAATAAATAGTGTATAATTCTAAAGGCCTATATTAGAAAAGCAAAAACATCTTGTCAGGTCATTTACCTCAGCAGTCATGTAAGAAAGTAGAAAAGGAGGATATAGGAAATTCATAGGACAAGGAAAAGAATAAAGATCTGAATAGACATGAATAAACCAAAAAATAGAGAAATCAATGAAACAAAGAGCCGGTTCTTTGAGAAAAATTAATGAAATTGACAAACATCTAGCCAGATAAATCAGAGGGGAAAAAGAGAGATAAAAGATACTTGTATCAGTAATGAAAGAAGTTACTAAATAAATTAAGTGCCTTTTTCAAACACTTACCCTCAAGAATATTCCTTATCTAGATGGCTTTATCAGTAGAGTGAACACAATATTTAAATTAAAAAACGATACTAGTTTTGTAAAAGAAACCTTGAAAAATTGGAATAGTGGATAGTTCTCACCTCATTTTCTTAGGATTACCCTAATAAAAATAGACAAAAAGGAACAGTTACAGACAAATATCTTTCATGAATCCAGATGCAAAAATTCTAAACCATTTTTAGCAAATTGAATCTATATCTATCTATCTGTTTATCTACCTACCTATTTAAATACCTCATAGTCTAGTGTGATTTATCCTACCAATGCAAATTTGGCTCAACAGTTGACCAGGGGTAATTACATGAAATTAAAAAAAAAAAAATAATAACACTTGCTCCCTGGGAGGAAAGCTATGACCAACCTAGACAGTATATTAAAAACCAGAGACATCACTTTGCTGAAAAATTTCTATATAATCAAAACTGTGATTTTGTCCACTAGTCATGTAAGGATGTGAGAGTTAGACCATAAAGAATCAGATCAGATCAGATCAGATCACTCACTCAGTCGTGTCCGACTCTTTGCGAAGAGTTGACTCATTGGAGAAGACTCTGATGCTGGGAGGGATTGGGGGCAGGAGGAGAAGGGGAAGACAGACGATGAGAAGATGGCTGGATGGCATCACTGACTCGATGGATGTGAGTCTAAGTGACCTCCAGGAGTTGGTGATGGACAAGGAGGCCTGGCGTGCTGCGGTTCATGGGGTCGCAGGGAGTCGGACACGACTAAGCGACTGATCTGATCTGATCTCTGACTCTTCGCATGAGGTGGCCAAAGTGCTGGAGTTTGAGCTTCAGTCCTTCCAAAGAAATCCCAGAGCTGATCTCCTTCAGAATGGACTGGTTGGATCTCCTCGCAGTCCAAGGGACTCTCAAGAGTCTTCTCCAACACCACAGTTCAAAAGCATCAATTCTTTGGTGCTCAGCCTTCTTCACAGTCGAACTCTCACATCCATACATGACCACAGGAAAAACCATAGCCTTGACTAGACAAACCTTTGTTGGCAAAGTAATGTCTCTGCTTTTGAATATGCTATCTAGGTTGGTCATAACTTTCCTTCCAAGGAGTAAGTATCTTTTAATTTCATGGCTGCAGTCACCATCTGCAGTGATTTTGGAGCCCAGAAAAAGAAAGTCTGACACTGTTTCCACTGTTTCCCCATCTATTTCCCATGTAGTGATGGGACCAGATGCCATGATCTTAGTTTGCTGAATGTTGAGCTTTAAGCCAACCTTTTCACTCTCCACTTTCACTTTCATCAAGAGGCTTTTTAGCCCTTCTTCACTTTCTGCCATAAGGGTGATGTCATCTACATATCCGAGGTTATTGATAATTCTCCCGGCAATCTTGATTCCAGCTTGTGCTTCTTCCAGTCCAGCGTTTCTCATGATGTACTCTGCATATAAGTTAAATAAACATGGTGACAATATACAGCCTTGACGAACTCTTTTTCCTATTTGGAACCAGTCTGTTGTTCCATGTCCAGTTCTAACTGTTGCTTCCTGACCTGCATAGAAATTTCTCAAGAGGCAGATCAGGTGATCTGGTATTCCCATCTCTTTCAGAACTTTCCACAGTTTATTGTGATCTACACAGTCAAAGGCTTTGGCGTAGTCAATAAAGCAGAAATAGATGCTTTTCTGGAACTCTGTTGCTTTTTCCATGATCCAGCAGATGTTGGCAATTTGATCTCTAGTTCCTCTGCCTTTTCTAAAACCAGCTTGAACATCAGGAAGTTCACGGTTCACATATTGCTGAAGCCTGGCTTGGAGAATTTTGAGCATTACTTTACTAGTGTGTGAGATGAGTGCAATTGTGCAGTAGTTTGACCATTCTTTGGCATTGCCTTTCTTTGGGATTGGAATGAAAACTGACCTTTTCCAGTTCTGTGGCCACTGCTGAGTTTTCCAAATTTGCTGGCATATTGAGTGCAGCACTTTCACAGCATCATCTTTCAGGACTTGAAATAGCTCAACTGGAATTCCATCACCTCCACTAGCTTTGTTCATAGTGATGCTTTTTAAGGCCCACTTGACTTCACATTCCAGGGTGTCTGGCTCTAGGTCAGTGATCACACCATCGTGATTATCTGGGTTGTGAAGATCTTTTTCGTACAGTTCTTCTGTGTATTCTTGCCATCTCTTCTTAATATCTTCTGCTTCTGTTAGGTCCATACCATTTCTGTCCTTTATCAAGCCCGTCTTTGCATGAAATGTTCCTTTGGTATCTCTGATTTTCTTGAAGCGATCCCTAGTCTTTCCCATTCTGTTGTTTTCCTCTATTTCTTTGCAATGATCACTAAGCACAGAATAACTGATGTTATTGAACTGTGGTGCTGGAGAAGACTCTTGACAGTCCCTTGGACAGCAAAGAGATCATACCAGTCAATCCTAATGGAAATAAAACCTGCATATTCATTGGAAAGGACTGATGCTGGAACTGAAGCTCTGGTACTTTGGCCACCTGATGAGAACAGCCTCCCATTGGAAAAGACCCTGATGCTGGGAAAGATTGAGGGCAAAAGGAGAAGGAGGCAACAGAGCATGAAATCCTTAGATAGCATCACCAACTCAATGGACATGAATTTGAGCAAACTCCAGGAGATAGTGGAGGACAGAGAGACTAGTCTGCTGCAGTCCATAGGGTTGCAAAGAGTTAGACTAGATTTAGTGACTGAACAACAACAATGATATTACAATTCACCAAATTAACAAGTTAAAAGATAGAGATATAAACGGCATCTAGAATGGAATGAGAAATACAGTGTCTTTATTTGTGATAGAATGACCATCCATATATATATAGATGGCCATCTATATATATATATATATATATATATATAGAGAGAGAGAGAGAGAGAGAGATGACCATCTGTGTGTATATATATATATATATAGATGACCATCTATATAGAAAATCTAATGAAATCTATAAAAGGAATTCCTAGAACTAATAGATGAGTTCAGCAAAATTGCAAAATTAGAGAGTAATATACAAAAATTAATTACATTTTCTACCATATCAATGAACAATTGAAAATTGAGGCAAAAATCATATTTACCATAGCAGAAAAAAACTTAGTAGCTAAAGCAAAACTTGACAAAAAATATGAAAAGCACAAAATATTGCCTAGAGAAACTCAAAGAACTTTAAATAGATGGAAAATATCCAAAGTCAATGGCTCAGATTTATCAGTATCGTTAAAATATCAATACTCCTCAAACTTATTTACAGATAAAACACAATCCTTGTCAATACTCTAGCTACTATTTTTCAGAAATTGATAAGCTGATTTTAAAATTCATATGGAAATTAAAGGACTTAGGAGAGCCAAAGCAGTTTCAAAAGAAAGTTGGGGGACTAACAAACCTTTCTAGTTTCAGTTAATCAACTTTACTCCAATATAAAATAAGAATTTTTTTAAATACAGAGAAATAAGAATATGAAATAAACACCTGAAAAGATACCCAGTATCATTAATCATTAGAGAAATACAAATTAAAACCACAGCATGATTCCTCTCTGTACCTTTAATAATGACTAAAAGCAAAAAGACTGATCATATCAAGCACTAACAAGCATATGGAGCAATTGGAACTATCATCACTAGCAGTGGGAATGTAAAATGATGAAACCATTTTAGATAAATTTAGTAGTTTCTTATAAAGTGATAAACATCCATTGTCTATTTGATTCAGTAGATGGACTTTTATATGCTTATATTTACCCAAGAGAAATAAAAACATGCATTTATTCAATGATTTGTAAATTAATGATCATAAAAACTTTATTTGATATTAGCAAAACTAGAATTAACTCAAGTATCAGTGAACAGATAAACACACTGTGGTATATGCATAAAATGGAAAGCCTTCTTTATGAGCACCAGCCCCAGTGAGGAACTCTAAAAATCCTGTTTCATCCCTCAACTTGTTCATTACTTCCTCTGAAAAGCTGTTTCTTCTTTTTTTAGTTATAACTGGATACTCTCTCACTTGCTATAAATCTGTTATGTGAGGAGTCTGTACTATGGGGCTTAAATTGAATACAAATATGTGTGTAGTCCCCAAACTCTCTAAAAAGAACAAGAAATATATCTTTGTATTTTCAACATCTGGCATAGGGTCATGAGGTTTGAAAGTATTTGTATTAGCTAAGAATTAATTTGGAAAGATCATTGTCCCATTCTAAAATAAAACACACTGGTTAATATAGAAAATCAGATTTTATCATAGAGCTGAAGACATAAAGAGCTCTAAATAACCTAAATTCAGTAAAGAAAATGCCAAGCTCTTTCTAGAAAGAATAAAATAGTCTTTGACTGCCTTCATCCCTGCCTGTGTCTTAGTTCTGCATTTACTCTCTGACTGTCTAGATGATAACTGTGCTTTTCCATTATACCTATTTCCAAAAATTTTACTGAATACTCTTTTTATACCTACTCCTTTAACTTCTACATTATTAGTCTAGATAAGATAGAAGTAGATAAACATAAAATCAATAGCTAAATAATAGCCTTCAAATATAAAGTCTGAATCCTTTCTATAATAAAATGTTGGATCTAGAGTTGACTTTGCAAATTAAACAGAATTTAAACACTATTTTCCATGAAAGCATCATATAGGTAACTTTACTCTTACAGAAAGCTTGTAATTCTCTTTTTGAATAGCAAATATAAAGCTTAAGTATTTCACATAAACTGATTTGGAGTGTATATACCAACAAAGTACATGTTTCATAAATCCTGCAATAAAATGGTAATCAGTGAATCAGCAGCCTTAATCTCTTGCATATTTCAAAAGCTGAGCAAACACTTTCTGGTAAAGGAAATCAATAGAAAAGCATACTAAAAAATTTAAGAAATAGAAATCAAAGTTTGAGGAACATATGTGAGTCTCATCACAACTTTGCTTTTAGGTTAAAATACTTAGAAGTTTATCAGTCAGTTGAATTAAAGGACTATAATATGTTTACAGGAACTAATATGCCTGGTGTTATATCAAGAAATCAGAGTATCACCAAAATGCTCTTTAAAATGTGCATGTGTTCAGTCACTCAACTCTTTGTGATGTCATGGACTGTAGCCCGCTAAACTCCTCTATCCATGGGATTTCCTAAGCAAGAATACTGGAGTGTGGTTGCCATTTCCTACTCCAGGGAAACTTCCCCAACCCAGGGATGGGACGAGGGTCTCCTGCATCTCCTGCATCCCCTGCATTGGCAGGTGAATTCTTTACCACTTTGCCACCTGAGAAGCCCCTACTCTTTTACATACTGTAGCCCAATAACTATTTAACTTATTTGAGTAATTATTAAATGTATATGGGGTTTCTTTTAATATATTGCCTACTAATAAAAGGGATATGGAAGCTGGCAAATAATTATTTGACAAACACCTTACATATGTACATTTACTTGGTCATTTTGGAATACCTATAAGGTAAATGATAGGAAACTGGTTTTAACCCATGTACTTAATTTTATCTCATAGTAATATGGAAGTACAGACTTTGATCAACCAGATAAACATAGTCTGATTAGGAAACTGTGAACAAATTCAACGTGTAAGAAGACGGGACTGTTGGAAAGAGTGAATTCATCTTCTTAACTCACTCCTATAAAATGGGAATTATAGGAGTCCCTATTTGCTAGGATTATATAAAGCTTAAGTTTAGTGTTATTTATAAAACGCTTGGCATAATGATAGCACATACATATTAGGAACTCTGTTTTTAATATAAATAAAAGTAATGTCAATGATGAATTGAGTTGAAATCAGTTTTTAAATGTACACTTAAATAATCAGAAAGGGTCATTGAAATAAGGGACTGCTTGATATTCTGTAATGTCTGTTAATCTTATGATTAACAGCTCCGGGAGTTGGTGATGGACAGGGAAGCCTGGTATGCTGCAGTCCATGGGGTCACAAAGAGTTGGACACGATTGAGCAATTGAACTGAACTGAGAATGTACTTTATATTACATGTCCTTATAATTTCTATTAATGTTTTTATAATATTTGATAAGGACTTTCCAATGCCATTAATAGTTATTTAATAAGAATAAAATCATTTCAGGAAGAATTGATGGCTATGATAATTAAATAATATTAATTGCTAAAATTTATTGAGCACTCTCAATTTATCAGGCACAGTGTTAAGGACATTATTTGATTATTTTATTTAATATTCCCCCCAGATTATATCAGTAAGCATCTGTAGTTTTTCCTTATTTAATCTAGCATTTAGTGAAGTTAGATAATACAATCTCTGTGTTATTTAAGCTATCCAATTTTAAAAAGCAATGATAAATATAAGGGTGAAGAATCAAGGTTTATGGGAAAAGATCATTGGCTTGAAACTGAAAGCAAATTTGAGGCCAGTGAAAGAAAGTGCTTCAAGAATATGCCATTCGGAATGTCTAGTACAGCCTGAATGGGTAGCTGAGATCAGAAGATTGGGATCCCTAGTAAGAGTCATTGTCTTTTCTCAATTGTATTAAACAGAGTGAGTAGATTTGGCAGATGGTAAATGGTCAACTTGATTAGATTGACCTAAGAAAATTGGATAACAAACTTGAAAAAGTTTGCGAAAGAAGGCAGTACAGATTTGAGTACATAGACCAATGGGGATTCTCAGGTGACTCAGTGGTAAAGAATCATACTACCAAAACAAGAGAGGCAGGAGATATGGATTTGATCCCTTTGTCCCCTACCTTGCTGGAGAAGAAGATCACTTGGAGTAAGAAATGGCAACACACTTCATTATTCTTGCCTGGAAAATTCCATGAACAGAGGAACTTGGCAGACTGCAGTCCATAGGTCGCAAAGAGTTGGACACAACTGAATGATGTGAGAGCTGGACTGTGAAGAAGGCTGAGCGCCGAAGAATTGATGCTTTTGAACCGTGGTGTTGGAGAATACTCTTGAGAGTCCCTTGGACTGGAAGGAGATCCAACCAGTCCATTCCGAAGGAGATCAGCCCTGGGATTTCTTTGGAAGGAATGATGCTAAAGCTGAAACTCCAGTATTTTGGCCACCTCATGTGAAGAGTTGACTCATTGGAGAAGACTCTGATGCTGGGAGGGATTGGGAGCAGGAGGAGAAGGGGACGACAGAGGATGAGATGGCTGGATGGCATCACTGACTCGATGGATATGAGTCTGAGTGACCTCCGGGAGTTGGTGATGGACAAGGAGGCCTGGTGTGCTGCAGTTCATGGGGTTGCAAAGAGTCGGACACGACTGAGTGACTGATCTGATCTGATCTGAATGACTGAATACGTTCACACACACACACAGACCAACAGATCACCAGAGAATATAAATGAAGCTTTAACAAAATGAAAGAGAGAAAAGATCTGTAAAGAAGAGCAGTGATTTCTCTTATTAAGGATTAGATGACAAAATAATCTCAGACAAAATTCTACTGAATTAAAGATTTTAAAAATGAAAAATAAAGGATATTTATTATGTTTGTATGTGTCTTACAAGCTTTCAGAAAAATGGAAACCCACAGACTGATTTTGTTTTTTAACTTAATAGCTATTAAGGAGAAATGAATGGGAAAAAGTTATTCAGTATTATACAAATATTTATTAAGAATAGGATACTTAAACTTAAAAATTTTTTTAGAATGTTACAAGATAAATTCAATCATTATTCAATAGGATGAAGGAAAATAAAAGTACTTTTTCTCTGGGTAAATTTGATTAGAAGAAAACCACAATTATTACTCTTTTCAGAGAAAAAAGCAATAAGAATATTAAGACCATCCAAAGGGAATAATCCCTGGAGAATTTCTTGGGCCAATCCCTGTTAAATTTCTGTATGTTCATTAAAAATGAGGTTTTTATCATACTTTTTATGATTATATATTATTTAGAGGACATCTTTCTTATGAATAATGAACCAAAATAACAGGAACATGATAGCAAGACATCTGAAAAACATATTTCATAATTTAAAGTAGACAAATGATATTACAATGGCTAAAATCCCAAACACTGACAACAGCAGATGGTGGTGAAGATAAAGAGCAGCAGCCCCTCTTGGTCTTACCATACAATCCAGCCATCAGACTCCTTGTATTACCCAAATGAGTTGAAAACTTAAGTCTATGTAAAAACCAGCACATGAAAGTATATAGCAGTTTTATTCATAATTACCAAAACTTGAAAGAAACTAAGATCTCCTTCAGTAAGTGAATGCATAAATCAGTTGTGCTATATCTGTTGTTGTTGTTCAGTTGCCCAGTTATGTCTGACTCTTTGTGACCCCATGGGTTGCAGCAGCCAGGACTCCCCGCCCCTCCCCATCTCCCAGAGTTTGCCCAAGATTATGTTCACTGCATCTGCGATGCCATCCAGCCATCTCATCCTCTGATGCCCACTTCTCCTGCCCTCAATCTTTCCCAGCTTCCCCTGGTGGCTATATCTGCTGCTTAGTTGCTTCAGTTATGTCCAACTCTGTGTGATCCTATGGACTGCAGCCCTCCAGGCTCCTCTGTTCAGGGGCTTCTCTAGTCAAGAAAACTAGTGTGAGTTGCTATGCCCTACTCCAGGGAATCTTCCCAACTCAAGGATCAAACCCAGGTCTCCTGCATTGCAGGCAGATTCTTTACCGCTGAACCACAATGAGATATCTGTGCAGTGGACTATTATTCATTGGTAAAAAGTAATGAGCTATCAAGCCATGAAAAGATGGGGGGGGGGTGCGGAATTTAAATGCATATGACTAAATGAAAGAAACCAATCACAAAAGCCTTCGTACTATCTTACTGATTCCAACTACATGACATTCTGGAAAAGGTAAAACTATGGTGACAGAGAAAATATCAATGGTTTCCACAGATGGTTTGCAGGGAGGAATGAATAGTGGAATAAGGTATTTTCAGAGTGGTGAAATTACCCTACATGAAATTGTAACAGTGGAAACCTGTCAAATACATTTGTCAAAAACCATAGAACATGCAATATGAAGAGTAAATCCTAATGGAAACTGTGGACTTGGGATGATAGAGATGTGTCAATGCTGGTGTATCAATTATAACAAATGTAATATTCTGGTGAGTGTGTGGGGACAGGTGATATAGTGTAACATTTTGTACATTGAACTCAATTTTATAATGAAATTTGCGCCCAATACACATATTTAGAATTTTAAGTTTTATGGGAATACACTTCAAAAGCATTACTTTTCGAAACTATTTCAAAATATATGCTGTTTAGATTGAAAATTTGGAGCACTTAAACAGTTAATAGTATGAGGTAGAAATTAAATGACTTCTGTTTTAATTAGAGCAATTCTTCTACATTTTTGACATTGTAGGTCTCCATGAAATTATTTTTAGGAACAGGTTTTGATGCCTCAAATTTTGAAAGTCAGTGATATATGAAATGATGACTTTAATTAAGCTCTTAAGAAATAATTCTTAGTACAAATGCAGAAATTTTGTTGTTTCAGGAAAAAGACTTATTTTTTTCCCACGTGAGATAGTTTTATCGAATGCTTGCTGCTGCTAAGTCGCTTCAGTCGTGTCCGACTCTGTGCGACCCCATAGACGGAAGCCCACCAAACTTCCCCGTCCCTGGGATTCTCCAGGCAAGAACACTGGACTGGGTTGCCATTTCCTCCTCCAATGCATGAAGGTGAAAAGTAAAAGGGAAGTTGCTCAGTCGTGTCCGACTCTTAGCAAGAGCTTAATTCTTTCTAAAGATTATGTCAGATCAGATAAGTCACTCAGTTGTGTCCGACTCTTTGCGACCCCATGAATCGCAGCATGCCAGGTCTCCCTGTCCATCACCAACTCCTGGAGTTCACCGAGACTCAGGTCCATCGAGTCAGTGATGCCATCCAGCCATCTCATCCTCTGTCGTCCCCTTCTCCTCCTGCCCCCAATCCCTCCCAGCATCAGTCTTTTCCAATGAGTCAATTTTTCGCATGAGGTGGCCAAAGTACTGGAATTTGAGCTTCAGCATCAGTGCTTCCAATGAACACTCAGGACTGATTTCCTTTAGAATGGATTGGTTGGATCTCTGTGCATTGCAAGGGACTCTCAAGAGTCTTCTCCAACACCACAGTACAAAAGCATCAATTCTTCGGTCCTCAGCCTTCTTCACAGTCCAACTCTCACATCCATATATGACCACTGGAAAAACCATGGCCTTGACTAGACAAACCTTTGTTGGTAAAGTAATGTCTCTGCTTTTGAATAAGCTATCTAGGTTGGTCATAACTTTCTTTCCAAGGAGTAAGCGTCTTTTAATTTCATGGCTACAGTCACCATCTGTAGTGATTTTGGAGCCCAGAAAAATAAAGTCTGACACTGTTTCCACTGTTTCCCCATCTATTTCCCATGAAGTGAAGGGACCAGATGCCATGATCTTCGTTTTCTGAATGTTGAGCTTTAAGCCAACCTTTTCACTCTCCACTTTTACTTTCATCAAGAGGCTTTTGAGTTCCTCTTCACTTTCTGCCATAAGGGTGGTGTCATCTGCATATCTGAGGTTATTGATATTTCTCCCAGCAATCTTGATTTCAACTTGTGTTTCTTCCAGTCCAGCATTTCTCATGATGTACTCTGCATATAAGTTAAATAAGCAGGGTGACAATATACAGCCTTGATGTACTCCTTTTCCTATTTGGAACCAGTCTGTTGTTCCATGTCCAGTTCTAACTGTCGCTTCCTGACCTGCATACAGATTTCTCAAGAGGCAGATCAGGTCGTCTGGTATTCCCATCTCTTTCAGAATTTCCACAGTTTATTGTGATCCACACAGCCAAAGGCTTTGGCATAGTCAATAAAGCAGAAATAGATGTTTTTCTGGAACTCTCTTGCTTTTTCCATGATCCAACGGATGTTGGCAATTTCATCTCTAGTTCCTCTGCCTTTTCTAAAACCAGCTTGAACATCAGGAACTTCACGGTTCACTTATTGCTGAAGCCTGGCTTGGAGAATTTTGAGCATTACAGTACTAGCATGTGAGATGATTATATATGTACATATGTATATACCTTTCACAATTCAGTTTCATGTTTAGAACTTTTTTACATGGTTTGCTTTTGACAATTTTCATTCAGTCAAACATTCTGGGCTATAAGCTGTGGTACATATACACAATGGAGTATTACTCAGCCATTAAAAAGAATACATTTGAATCGGTTTGAATGAGGTGGATGGAACTGGAGCCTATTATACAGAGTGAAGTAAGCCAGAAAGAAAAACACAAATACAGTATACTAACGCATATATATGGAATTTAGAAAGATGGTAACAGTAACCCTGTTTCAGATCAGATCAGATCAGTCGCTCAATCGTGTCCAACTCTTTGCGACCCCATGAACTGCAGCACGCCAGGCCTCCCTGTCCATCACCAACTCCTGGAGGTCACTCAGACTCACATCCATCGAGTCAGTGATGCCATCCAGCCATCTCATCCTCTGTCGTCCCCTTCTCCTCTGGCCCCCAATCCCTCCCAGCATAACCCTGTTTATGAGACAGCAAAAGAGACACTGATGTATAGAACAGACTTTTGGACTCTGGGAACGGGAGAGGGTGGGATGATTTGGAAGAATAGCATTGAAATATGTATAATATCATATCTGAAATGAGTCGCCAGTCCAGGTATGATGCCTGATAACGGATGCCTGGGGCTGGTGCACTGGGATGACCCAGAGGGATTGTATGGGGAGGGAGGAGGGAGGAGGGTTCAGGATGGGGAACACATGTATACTTGTGGCGGATCCATCTTGATGTATGGCAAAAGCAATACAATATTGTAAAGTTAAGCAAAATAAAATTTAATTAAACCAGAAAAAAAAAAAAAACAAGTCTTGCAACAGTTGGGTTGAAACTGCCGGAAGCTCAGTAGATTAGTGGGACCAACATAATATCCCCTACTGAATTTACACGTGTGAAATTCCTTTATCATAGGACCCTGTCAGCAAGTCTACGCTTTCTAAAAAGTGCTCTTGAATGCTATGCAGTATCTGGTATAGATATTGTAATTTTAAAACACCCACATTTACTCCAGCCAAGATGAAAATAAAATTTTACAGTAATCCTCTTATTGGCAATGAATTGCTGTCACTTCCTCCTAAGAGCTGTGGATCACTCATATTTAGTCTCTGCTTTCTAACCAGAAAGAAAGTTAAAAGTTAGTTATATAGATTATAAAGGATGTCTTCCTGTGTCATGATTTCTTTAGTTGCCATCACAGTAACCATCTTCAATCTTGATAACATTAGATTTCCCAAGATCTACATTCCTGCACATTTAACCTTCCAATCTCAGTTCTTTTGGTTTAATCTTTGCTTCTAATTCTTTGATTCATTTGTTTCTGATTCTGGATAATAAATGCCCTGTCTAGTTTTCTTTTTTTTTTTTTTTTTAATCTTTTGTATTTTACTGTTTATACTCAAAGGCTTTTAATTTTTCCAGGTTGCTGTCCGTGAATCATCTGACTCCTAATTCCAATCTCCTACGCTTAAAGACAATTTTTTAAAATGTACTATGTATGTATATATCTTAACATATTAAAATCTGATTCATCTCTTTCTTTTAGCTTGTTAGAATTGATAGACCTACAGAATACATTTGCACCTTTTGGCTATCGCCTTTAATTTTCCTCCATCTTTCCCTTTGGGACACAGGATGGCTAGAGATGTGAAAACCACTATGTAAGGATACTAGAATTGAAAGCTGAAAAGAGGATCACCAGCAACATGATGGAGCTGCTTATTCCTTGTTTGAACAGCCCTTCTTTGCACTATTTATGTAACAGAAAAAAGCCCTGGTTTGATGAAATCTAATAACTTGTTCATGCAGCCTAACATGGTTCTGATATAGCAACTGCAAGTGTTTATAACTTATTCAGATGTTAGAAATTGAGATGAAGCAACAGATATGTGAAATAAGGTAGAAATTTATACTTATTTTTCTTCCTGTGTTGCCACGAATTACTATGAATTTCCAAAATTAATTAATTAATACAAATTAATTAAATTTGTAGACATTCAATGTTAGATATGTTAGAAAAATAATGTTTTTATTTAATATTAATAATATAGTTTAAGCATGTGTGCAAAAAGCAATTGATTTTCAAATTATATTAATTCTATGGACTCACAAATATATTTTTCCAAGAGGAAATTTAGCAAATTATTTCATTTAATGAACCCAGAATGTGGTAAATAACTTTTCCATGTTCATTTAGTGTATATTCAAAATAAAGCAGCTCACCTGGATTATTGGCCTTGATTCACTTTATTTATTCGCTTTGGGGAAAAAAAGAATTCAACATATTTCATGTTATAAATATTTATATGGACTTTTTGATTGTATTATTTGTATAAATATCACTTGTTGTCTCTTAAAATTTTGAAATTTATGTGCAAGTATTATGGGAGAAGTGAATCTGTGTGTGGTGTTTGGATCAGATCTGTTCAAAGCTACCCTAATTCTTGAAAGGCAGTCTGTACAGGCAGAGAGAGACACAAAGTCATCACATACTTTCTGCTGAATAAAGAGATTCAGTGGGATTTGTATGGTCAAATAAGACCGTTTGTCAGTTCTTGGCTTTTGGAATATAAGTGTAAAAAGATGACAACCTAGGTTAAAACAGTTTAATCATGCTCAGTAAGTAGAATTTGTCACGAGAAAAATTTCCTGGACAAACTATAGTGCGATACTTTAGCCATGCCTGCTTTTTCACTCAAGTAGATTTTGGTTTACTAAACATGACTTAGGTACATGCATTTTAAATAACACCTCTTTTTAAACAATTAAAACAGCCTGATATTTGAGTGTCCAGGTGCTTATGACTACAATTTTTTATCAGATTATTTATCAAATTTAGTCATAAATTATGATTTCACAGTGAAGTTTGTGAAAGTTAAACACACAAACACACATATTCACACTACAGATATCCTCATGTGTTTCTGAACTCATTTACATGATAAAGATATTTGAGGACAGAAATATCTTTTTCTTGTCATTTCCCAACATTGATATGGTAAACGTTGCTCAGTGCATTTACAATTCCATCAAATTTATCTCTTAGAAGCAAATGAGATCTTTTGTACAGAGTCATTCTTTCCAATTATTTTTATTGTGGTAAAATTCACATAAAATTTACCATCTTAGCCATTTTTAGTATACACTTTAGAGGTATTAAATGCATTCATGTTGTGCTATCATCCCCACCAGGTATCTTTAGAATTCCTTTCATCCTGTAAAACTGAAACTCAATACATGTTAGACAATAATTCTCCTTTCCCCTTGGTCCTTACAACCATTATTCTATCTTTTGTTTCTGTGATATTGATTACACTGTGTACCTTGTGTAATCAAGCCAAAGTTTTCAGACAGTTTTGTAACTGTCTTCATTCACGTAACATGATGTCTTTAAGTTTTATCCTTATTGTGGCAACTGGTCAGAATGTCCTTCCTTTTAAAATTTGAATAATATCCCACAGTGTGCATATATATATATTAATATATATAAATAAAATATACCTTTTGCTTATCATTCATTCAGTGATGGCCAGTAGGGTTGCTTCTATTATTATGTATAATTCTGTTTACAAGTCCTAATTTTGACTGTTGTGAATAATGCTGTTATGAACGTGGGTTTACAAGTGCCTGCTTTCAGTTATTTTAGTTATATACCTGGAAGGGAAATTGTTGGCTATTATAGTACTTCTATTTTTAATTTTTTGGGGAACTGTCATACTGTTTTCCACTGTGGTTGTACGATTTTACTGTGCACAAGTGTTCTAGTTTCTCCACATCCTTATCAAAACTTTGTTTTGACAGTTGCCATTTTTATGAGTATGAGGTGTTTTTTTCATTCTTTATTCAAAAGTCACTATATGAATTAACATTTTGATGTAAAATGGAAATTTGATGTATATATGAAATAATACATAAGAATTAGCACTGAAAAGGATTTTAATAATAAGAAAAATATATTTATTGGTGAATTCATTCTTTTTACCGTGTTATATAAATTACCACAAATTTCTCTAGGTAAAAGCATATAAATATTCAGTATTAGATGTAATAATGAAATAATACTTTGATTAATTATTTTTAAGTACAGTAACAAAGATCCATAGATTGATTATATTGAAATGTCCTGAAACAGTATGTACTTAGAAAAGTAGCTTGCAATGTACAACTTAAATCTCTGAAAATAATTTGAACCTATGTGAACTATGTGTTCCTTTGTTTGAATATATTGTATAAAATGTTAAATAATGTATATTAAGAAAATGGTCAAATCCTTGACAAATGCTGTTAATAAGCACAGAAATATGGTAACAGAGAGTATAGTAAAAGATGAAAGTGAAACAGTTTTCATTGATGTCCTGTCAAAGAAATTTAGGCCACTAATAACAGAGTACGTATTAAAAGATTAAAGTGATGCTGAATTTTTATTGATATATTTTCTGCCATAGGAAGTTTAGGACATTGTTTTTCTAACAACTCAAGTGGGGTAATAAATATCCTCTAGGCCAATAAAAAGTTTCTGTAGGCAAAGTAATTTAGTATGTGCTCTGGCAGATGACATATGCAATTTTTCATCCTCTCTAAAACCACCTGAACAGCTGTCCTTGTGTGCTTAAATGGTTATTAAAATACCTCTTTGGAAGTGTTTACCTGAAGGCTATAGAAAAAGTGAGATATCTTCTCAATTCTGGAGAAATTCAATTTAATAAAGTTGATTTTAAGCTCTATTATGCCTCAGCCCTATTTTCTCCATGGTTGCTTGAGATGGAAAGAATGACTGCGTCCGTTGGGAGACAGATCTGTGGTGTCAAAAGACAGTATTTGGATCCCCATCATCATAACTATGAAAATAATTCATGGGTAATCTATAAAGCCATCCTAGAAAATACAAATACTGAGGAAGGGAAGATACAGTAAAAACACGTGTGGATTCTTGACAATATTTCACCAGAGATAATTTCTGTTCTCTGAGCATGTGTTGCATTGTGTTGTATGTGTGTGCTCAGTCATGTCTGACAGTTTGAGACCCCATGGAATGTAGCCCCCAGGCTCCTCTGTCCATGGGATTTCCCATGCAAGAACGCTAGACCAGGCTGCTGTTTCCTTCTCTAGGAGATTTTCTTGCCTCAGGGATTGAACTTGCATAAGCCCAGTACCTCTATTCCTTCTCTACAGTAACTTTATGCACAACTGCTAGGTATACCAAATTCAGTAAAACATAGTGTAGATTATGGCCAAAAATTTCTCTAAAATACAAAAACAGGTTTTGCTCCTTCATGATGCTGAAGTACAAATGTTCTATGGAACAGAATCAAAGAGGTTGGAGTACACACAAGAGATGATGACATAGTGCTTGGATGGCCACCAGAGATTTTGTCCCTTTTTACCACTCTTTCTTTCCTGGAGGAATGAAGCAAAGGTTAGAAAAGTGAAAACTGTCTGTATTGTAGAGATAAGTACCACCAGGCTTCCTGGGTTGCACTGAATATGATGGGGAGAAGGGCAAACACATACAGCCTGAGAATTCTTATAGTCCAGTTTACAGAGTCACTGATGTTCTTCCAATAATTCTTTCACTCATGGGATAATTGATTTTTTAAAAAATATCATCCTTTCTAAGAAAATCTAGAGGATAGCTCTCCTTGTGTAACTGTGCAGCTAATGTACTGGTAAGAACAGGTCTCTGTATGCAGCTTAAAAAAGGAAAGAAAATAATATATATGTCAGTATTTGAGCCCTGGGATTTCTTTGAAAGGAATGATGCTAAAGCTGAAACTCCAGTACTTTGGCCACCTCATGCAAAGAGTTGACTCATTGGAAAAGACTCTGATGCTGGGAGGGATTGGGGGCAAGAGGAGAAGGGGATGAGAGAGGATGAGATGGCTGGATGGCATCACTGACTCGATGGACGTGAGTCTGAGTGAACTCCAGGAGTTGGTGATGGACAGGGAGGCCTGGTGTGCTGCAATTCATGGGGTCTCAAAGAGTCAGACATGACTGTGCGACTGAACTGAACTGAAAAGATGAGAGAACAAAATTCTCAATCCTGCTATTTCTGAGCTTAATGGCAACCCACTCCAGTATTCTTGCCTGGTAAATCCCATGCACAGAGGAGCCTGGTAGGCTACAGTCCATGGGGTCGCAAGGAGTCGGACACGACTGAGTGACTTCACTTCTTCACTTCACTAAGTCAGAAGAGTATGTAGTCTTAATTTTTTATCTGTCTGGAACTTAAAATTTTTTTTTTTTTTTTTTTTTTTTACTAAGACAAAGTAAGTGAGAAGTTGAGACAATATGATTCTCCAGAGAGTACATAGAGATCTGGTGAGATGGTAATCGGGTGTGTGACATGTTCTTCCTGGACATTCATTGAATGTTCTTTTGACTGTGTCGGGGAGGGAGTATGGGAGAGGGAGAATCTTGATTAATTACCAAGTATTCAGTTAATTCTCCTCTAGATTTATATAAAACAAAGGACACAATTTAATGTGAAAGCTACAATTAACCATATTAATCAATATTCAAATATCTCTTTCTTTTGAGATTGTCTTTTCTTTATATACTAATTTTCCAGGCAAGAATTCTGGAATAGATTGACATTTCCTACTCCACAGGATCTTTCGCATCCAGGGATCAAACTCAGGTCTCCCACATTGCAGATAGATTCTTTACCATCTGAGCCACCGTGGAGCCCTTATATACTGAAGACTTAAAGAAATCATAGTATGCATACAATGTATTTTGTACCACGTGAGCACCTTCTTATTCTCCCTCAATACTCTCTGATGAGCTAACTATACTTTATTTTTTGATAACATTATACATTTGTATCTAAGGTTCAAGCCAGGTGTCTTAGTTACTTAGCTAGCTAGTTTATTTAGCTAGCTAGTTTACGTTTAACTATAGTTCTTGTGATTCCCACCAGCTGTAAGCTGAAACAGCTGTGCCCCCACCTTCCACTTAGCAATTTCCAAGGACTCATATTTAAAGGAGAGTGAAATGCTGTCTCTAATTATAACAGCAATCTGTTCCGCAGCAGTTTTCACACTCTATTTACATTCCCTACTGTGTTTTTCCAATAGTTTTACTCTTCCTTCCATTTCTCTAATTTTGGTTTTACACCCATCAAATTGCTCGTTAACTGAATTAATTTTAAAGTACATTACTTCTAACACACTTTTTGGGAAGCATATATGATTGTTTATACTGATATTTAGGACTGTGTTTATTTCTCCAAATATCAAGGACAAGGTGAACTGTTGGGTATTAGTTAAGATGGTTCATCCTTAATATCCATTTATCTTCTACCATTGGTGCCACCTGCCTGACAATGACTCAGAAGGCATACCTGGCGGAAGAGGAGTGACTCATGTCAGCACAGAACCTTTTCAGGTATGTTCTCATTCATCTGCACTAAATAACTATTAACAGAAAAAGGAAAGACAATGTAAAACTGTTAGCAAGCATCTGCTTCAAGAAATGTGGCAAATAAACTAAATATCCACTAACTGTGCAACAAAATATGTGCTGAATTTCCAAGGTAGACCGTAATGATATAATTTTAGAATAGTCTTTTGTAATTATTTAAATCCATTTCTTAATTTCATGACATGACTGGCTACAGGCCAAAGAAAAGACATACAATGTGTATGTCCCTTAAAGTCCCTAAATGTGATCTCAAGCAAGTTGTTGCTTCACATGCTACGATTTTCCTAACCTGGTAACATAAAGATTTTAAAATAACAATTTTTTGTTTAACATTCAGATGTTAATACCCCCAAAATAAAAATATCTTATAATGTAAATATGTTCTATTGTCAGATTGTTATTTAAAAATAAATACAAAAAAGAAAGTCCATAAATGAATGAAAATATATTCTACACATTATTTCTTCAAAATTTTGTTACCTGATAGTTTAGTTGCTTCATCATTCTTATTTTTCAGATTGTCATGGCAAGCTAATTCGGTTTTCATAGGAAAGTTAGCATATTTTGCCAGTTTCCAAAAAACATCCTTTTAGTGATTTGTTATTATATTGGACAGATACATTAAGGAAAAACTGCTATTTTATAGCATTTTTATTTGCTATCAAAATAGGATATTTTCTTCCAAAGTATTCATTTGTATATTAAAATGTCCTAATTATTAATGTATAGTCTATCTTATTTAATTTCATTATTGATCTAATTTTTTAAAATTTTCATATACATAATGAATTCAACTGAGAATAATAAACTCAGCTCTGCCTTTTTTCATATTTACATCTATTACTTATTTCTTGGCTCTAAGGTAATTTTCCCTTAGTTCCAGAACAATGGCAATAATAGGGTGATTTTAAGCATTTTTGTCTGTTTCCCAACCCTAAATAGAGTCTTTTCATTGTTTTAGTATTAAACTTTGATTCTGACTTGAGATAGTTCTCAGAAATATTGTTTTTATCAATTTGCAACACCATGAAGTGTGAACTGAAGTGAAATTGTGATGAGAGGGTGGGGAAGTCTCAACATTCCTTTTAAAGTGATTTCCTGCTGAGAATTTGTACTTTCTCCAAAACCTATTTTCTTTCAAAATCTGAGTGTATTTATATTTCTAATTTACTTTCAGTAGCTACTAGTACAAAAAGTTTTAGTTCTTTTTTCTCCTACTCAGTTAAATTCTATGTAAACCAGAGTAATTTAATAACCTCTAATTCCGATATCAACAAAAAAATGTAAAAAATTATCCTCAATTAAAAATAACACAGTTTTCTGTTTCCTGTAAATACAAAATTAGTTTCCTAGCACAATATTGTACATAGTTAATTTCAGTGGCAATGACAATAAATATAATGGTCTGGTCTGCATTTTATCCCAATTGGACATGAACACTTTTTTTCACCAAAGGGGTTTTTTCTCCTTTAAACATTTTACCACATCATACCTAACTTTATATAAAAAAAGTATGCTAGATACTTGTAAAAGTTCTGGTGACAGACTATAATTATTGCCCTTGCACACAGAGAACCAAATTGAAATACAGAGAATAGCAGAGGTTTTAGAATCAGAAGGACCATTGTATGAAGCCTCCTGTTGTTCACTCTCATATGTACACCAGGAGCAAGAATAAGTGGAATGAAATAAAAGAATGAAGCAAATGACCACTAATGGTCCATGAGTGTGCATGTATGTGTAAATGAAAGCAAGTGTATTTGTATTGATACTATGTATCTATCAAACAGTATTCAAAGTTATGTCCCACAGACACCAAGCCTTTGAAAACTCATTCATTCATAAATAAAAAACATCACCAATCTATCCCCTGCCAATAATAGTTACTGTGCATAAAGTAAAAGTGGGTACTGTTTCTTATTAGGTATAATAATGTATATTCCTCACATGAGTTGCCTTAGTTACAATTTTTATTCAACCCATAGTTTTTAAAACTAAACCCTTATCATAGACATGCATGCATTCTAAGTACTTCAGTTGTATCCTACTCTTTGTGACCCTGTGGACTGTAGCCCACCAGGCTCCTCTGTCCATGGGATTCTCCAGGCAAGAATACTGGAGTGGGTTGTTATGCCCTCTTCCAGGGGATCTTCCAAATCCAAGGATCAAACCCGCATTTCCTGTAGCTCCTACATTGTGGGCAGATTCTTTACTACTGAGGCACTGGGGAAGCTTATGATAGACACCTATGTGTGAGACAGTTTTATTCTTCTTTAGATCAGTAAACAAGAACATTTCTTGTTCTTTGTGTGAGGTTGTTGTTTTTATATGATGTTTTTATATGAAGCATAAAGACTTCATGAACCTCTTCTCTCAACAGGATGTCTTCAGGTAAAAATAAATAAACCATTTTAAGGAGGGACATTTCTTGTCATGGCACTTGTCTTCTGACAGTTACTCAGTGACACGGCTGAAGAGAGCTCTGTGCTTATGGTGAAAAATGATTCCTAGGACTTGACGGGAAGAATGTGTTCATTCCAAGCCTGGGGCAGAAGTCTGCTGAGATAAACAGAAGATAGTGAGCAAATTCATCAAGACTAGCATTATGTATTTCTCCCCCTGGTCTAATGCCTGATATTGCACGATTCCTATAAGCAACCAAACTGTAAAACCCGTGCTACAAAACAGAAGCACCTGTAAGTCAATGGGAGCACATTTTTGCTCAACAAGAGATCCTGACAACTAACAACTGACAACCATCTGCCAGAGACACAGTTTGAGTTTTTAAGACAAATCAGTTCCCCTTCCCAGCTTCCAGACTCATGCCCAGTAAAGCTTCAGATGTCTAACGTCTTGCTTCATAGAATTATAAACTTTTAGGGCTTGCCTGGTAGGCAAATTATCTGAGGCAAGACTCAGACTTTTCAGATAAGGATAATGAGCACAAGTTAATTAGATAGCAGTTCAAGGTCATAGAGCTACTTCAAGAGAGTGATCAGAATAAATCTTGATACAATTTTTGGTAGATTCTGTCCAACATTATAAATTGTGAAGTTCTTTTTACATCTCCATCCCTTCCTTCAATGTACCGTTTCATTATTCCTCCCATCCTCATGTCATGTTTAACTTGATCCAAGTCTTTCATAGAATTTTGACCAGGCTGAGTTGCCTAATGACTCGTGGCTCCTTTTTTTTTTTTTTTTTTGGGGGGGGGGGGTGGGGTGGGGGGGAGGAGCAATGCCAGTGGAACTTATTCCACTTGGTCAAATTATGAGACTTTATTTAAAAAATGAATCCATTGTAAGTTTCTTGAACACTTGCCACACATTTCTTTGCATCTCACATAGTTAGTTGCTGTGCTCTCGTGCTGTGCTTAGTCACTCAGTCGTGTCTGATTCTGTTCGATTCCATGGACTGTAGCCCGCTAGGCTCCTCTGTCCATGGGGATTCTCTGTACACCAGTGGCAGATTCATGTTGATGTATGGCAAAACCAATACAATATTGTAAAGTAATTAGCCTCCAATTAAAATAAATTAAAAAATAATAAATATTAAAAAAAAAAAAAAAAGAATACTAGAATGGATTGCCATGCCCTTCTCCAGGGGATCTTCCTGACCCAGGGATTGAACCCAGGTCTCCCGCATTGCAGGCAGATTCTTTACTGTCTGAGCCACCAGGGAAGCCCCTGTAGTTAGTTAATACTCAGTACAAATTGTTGAAAAATGTACTGTGTTTTGAAGTATGAAGCCCTAGGGAAGGTTCAAGGTGGTGGCACATAGCTCTGCCTGCAATTTTAAAGTAATATGCAAATAGTTTCTCTACTACTAACCTGTCATCATTCCAGCCTTGTTCTGTTGGCATATGGTATTCAGTGCTTTCCCCATGTCAGTAACCATGGTGAACAAATCCAGGATAGAATGCTTTGGAGATTGGGAATCTAATGGGACACTGACGCTTTGGGAAAGTGAGCCACATTTATGATTGAATTTTTTAATGTTAAACTAAAAGCAGTCAAGCTAGAGGGAGTCTGAAAAACCTGAAAAATATGATGACTGATTTTTTCCAAGAAGGCTTCTTGCCCCCAACCCCATGTGATCACCAGTAGTTTTAACTGAATCTTCCCTGCTTTTCTTGCCACATTTCCCTGATGAATGAGTGGAGCAATCTTTGAGTTGGCAGGCCAAATTTAAGAAAACAATCTGTAACACTGGAGCATAGTGAAGCTAACTGGCACATACAGGGAGTGAAAGTGTGGCTGTGGCCTCATTAGCACTGTGTGCTAAGAAACAAGCTAAGCAGCCAAGTGTGAAGGTGAACCAGGAACGGAGAAGTCCTGGGCACCTACAGTGGATGGGTTTGCTTCTCTGTGGAATTTTTCCCTGGATCTAATTAAAGCCTGATCCTTTCCAGCTGTAGTGGCCCAGATTGTTTTATGATAAACTCAATGTATAATTAAAAATCTCATTAATCATTTCCCAAATTATTTGCTGTAATATCAAATGGAAGTTGAAGCCATTTCTGCTGTGAAAAATGGTTTTAATATTAATAGCCATGCCTGTAACAGACCTTTAATGGCAACAGGACCTTTGTGTTTCTATTTATAGTTTTCATTTTCACATCTCCCTCACTAAAAAAGCAGCTGAATACTCAAGTATTCTTTATTCCAATGTGTTTTCTTTCTTTAAAAGATCTTCAGCTTTTTAGAATCTTTTTTACTGTGTATAATAAGAATATTTTTGACTACAAGTTCAGATTAAATTTATTAAACAGACTGCATTCATAAACATAACTGCAATTTTAAGGTATGATGCCAACAGTTTCTCTACTACTACCTGTCATCATTCCAGCCTTGTTCTGTTGGCATGTGCTAGTCAGTAACTTTTTATTGTGATGACAATCCATCCAGATGCTTACACTCAATATTTGTAGCTATCAGACAACTTAAATCTTCATATAAGCTTTTTTATATACAATTTTTAAAGGTTAAGCTCTATTTACAGTTACAAAATAATAGTGTCTAAACGTTCCATTTTGTCCACATAGTTAGCAACGTTTTTGATGATAGCCATTCTGACAAGTGTAAGGCCATATCTTGTGATTTTGATTTACATTTTCCTGATGATTAGTGGTTTTGAACATGTTTTCATGTGCTTGTTGGCCATCTGCATTTTCTCTTTGAAAATATGCTTATTCTGTCACCCTGCCTATTTTTTAATAGGTTGTTTGTTTAATTGCTGTTCAGTGGAATGAACATTTATATATGTTGGATATTAATCCCATATCAGAGCAGATCAGTCGTTCAGTCGTGTCCAACTCTTTGCGACCCCATGAACTGCAGCACGCCAGGGTTCCCTATCCATCACCAGCTCCCGGAGGTCACTCAGACTCACATTCATCGAGTCAGTGATGCCATCCAGCCATCTCATCCTCTGTCGTCCCCTTCTGCTCCTGCCCTCAATCCCTCCCAGCATCAGAGTCTTCTCCAATGAGTCAACTCTTCGCATGAGGTGGCCAAAATACTGGAGTTTCAGCTTTAGCATCATTCCTTCCAAAGAAATCCCAGGGCTGATCTCCTTCAGAATGGACCAGTTGGATCTCCTTGCAGTCCAAGGGACTCTCAAGAGTCTTCTCCAACACCACAGTTCAAAAGCATCAATTCTTCGGAGCTCAGCCTTCTTCACAGCCCAGCTCTCACATCCATACATGACCACAGGAAAGACCATAGACTTGACTAGGCGAACCTTTGTTGGCAAAGTGATATCTCTGCTTTTGAATATGCTATCTAGGTTGGTCATAACTTTCCTTCCAAGGAGTAAGCATCTTTTAATTTCATGGCTGCAGTCACCATCTGCAGTGATTTTGGAGCCCAGAAAAATAAAGTCTGACACTGTTTCCACTGTTTCTCCATCTATTTCCCATGAAGTGATGGGACCAGATGCCATGATCTTCGTTTTCTGAATGTTGAGCTTTCAGCCAACCTTTTCACTCTCCACTTTCACTTTCATCAAGAGGCTTTTGAGTTCCTCTTCACTTTCTGCCATAAGGGTGGTATCATCTGCATATCTGAAGTTATTGATATTTCTCCCGGCAATCTTGATTCCAGCTTGTTTCCTACAGTCCAGCATTTCTCATGATGTACTCTGCATATAAGTTAAATAAACATGGTGACAATATACAGCCTTGACGTACTCCTTTTCCTATTTGGAACCAGTCTGTTGTTCCATGTCCAGTTCTAACTGTTGCTTCCTGACCTGCATACAGATTTCTCAAGAGGCAGATCAGGTGGTCTGGTATTCCCATTTCTTTCAGAATTTTCCACAGTTTATTGTGATCTACACAGTCAAAGGCTTTGACATAGTCAATAAAGCAGAAATAGATGTTTTTCTGGAACTCTCTTGCTTTTTCCATGATCCAGCAGATGTTGGCAATTTGATCTCTGGTTCCTCTGCCTTTTCTAAATCCAGCTTGAACATCAGGAAGTTCACGGTTCACATATTGCTGAAGCCTGGCTTGGAGAATTTTGAGCATTACTTTACTAGCGTGTGAGATGAGTGCAATTGTGTGGTAGTTTGAGCATTCTTTGGCATTGCCTTTCTTTGGGATTGGGATGAAAACTGACCTTTTCCAATCTTGTGGCCACTGCTGAGTTTTCCAAATTTGCTGGCATATTGAGTGCAGCACTTCCACAGCATCATCTTTCAGGATTTGGAATAGCTCCACTGGAATTCCATCACCTCCACTAGCTTTGTTCCTAGTGATGCTTTCTAAGGCCCACTTGACTTCACATTCCAGGATGTCTGGCTCTAGGTCAGTGATCACACCATCATGATTATCTGGGTCATGAAGCTCTTTTTTGTACAGTTCTTCTGTGTATTCTTGCCACCTCTTCTTAATATCTTCTGCTTCTGTTAGGTCCATACCATTTCTGTCCTTTATCGAGCCCATCTTTGCATGAAATGTTGCTTTGGTATCTCTGATTTTCTTGAATAGATCCTTAGTCTTTCCCATTCTGTTGTTTTCCTCTATTTCTTTGCATTGATCGCTGAAGAAGGCTTTCTTATCTCTTCTTGCTATTCTTTGGAACTCTGCATTCAGATGTTTATATCTTTCCTTTTCTCCTTTGCTTTTCACTTCTCTTCTTTTCACAGCTATTTGCAAGGCCTCCCCAGACAGCCATTTTGCTTTTTTGCATTTCTTTTCCATGGGGATGGTCTTGATCCCTGTCTCCTGTACAATGTCACGAACCTCATTCCATAGTTCATCAGGCACTCTATCTATCAGATCTAGGCCCTTAAATCTATTTCTCACTTCCACTGTATAATCATAAGGGATTTGATTTAGATCATACCTGAATGGTCTAGTAATCCCATATAGGTAATATCATTTGTAGCTATCTTCTCCCATTCAGCATTTTTTTTTTTTTTTCCTTTTGGTTTTTTCAATAGTTTCCTTTGCTTGTAAAAAAGCTTTTAAGTTGAATTAGGTCCCATTTGTTTATTTTTGCTCTTTTTTCCTTTAGGATATGGATCCCCCAAAATACTGATTCTATTTAGGTTAAAGAGTGTTCTGCCTACATTTTCCTCTAGGAGTTTTATCATAGTCAGTCTTATATTTAGGACTTTAATCCAATTTGAGTTTATTTTTTTATATGATGTTAGAGAATGTTCTAATTTCATTCTTTTCCCATTTATCTGTCCAGTTTTCCCAGCACCACTTATTGAAGAAACTGTCTTTAGTCCATTGTATATTCTTGCATCCTTTGTCATGGATTAGATGACCATAAGTACATGGGTTTATTTCTGGACTGTCTATTCTGTTCCATTGATCTATATGTCTGTTTTTGTGGCAGTACCATATTATTTTATTTACTATAGCTTCAAGGTGTGGTCTGAAGCCAGAGAGCATGATTCCTCCAACTCTGATCTACTTTATCAAGATTATTTTGGGTATTTAAAATCTTTTGTGTTCCCATACAGATTTCAAAATTATTTGTTCTAGTTAAAAACACCATTGATATTTTGATAGGAATTGTGTTGAATCTGTAGATTGCCTTGGGTAGTATCATCATTTTAATAATATCTATTCTTCCAATCCAAGTATATGGTGTATCTCATCCTTTGTTTCATATTAAGTTTCCTTCATCAATGTCTTGTACTTTTCAAGTACAGGATTTTGCCTTGTTAGGTAGGTTTATTCTTAGATATTTTATTCTTTTGGAAGCAGTGGTAAGTGGAGTTGTTTCCTTAATTTCTCTTTTTGATAGTTCATTGTTAGTACATAAATATGCAACAGATATCTGTTATGTTCTGTTTCCTACTGAAACCTATGCAAGTTAAGGGTGAGACTATTTTCTGGAAATTATTTCCATTGAATACACTGAATTTGAGCACTCAGTGCAAAAGATAATAGCTGTGAAAGTTAAAATGAACAATATCTTAGATCAGGCTGCCATAACAAAACACCATCAACTGAGTGGCTTCAACAACAAAAATTTATTTTTAATGATCTTGGATCTGGAAAGTCCAAGATCAAAGAGCTGGGCAATTCAGGATCTGGCAAGAGCTCTCTTCCTGATTTGTACACAACTGCCTTCCTCTGTTTATTCATCTTCATTGTGTATATACATGGAAAGAGAATCTCTTTCTAATACTTCATCGTTAGTAGAGTGTTAGTGTCAGCTCTTAGTTTATAAGGATAATGATGAAACTTGCCCAAAATGATAGGGATAAGCAACAGAACTTTCACTTGGTGACAATTTCAAATGTGGTTCTCTGGTAAACAAGTTTCAGTATTATGCATGACCAGGTGGCTCCCTGGGAGGATGCTCAGGTTATACTTACTGTTCCTGAAACCCATCTGGTTAATTTAGCATTTGATCCTCATTTATTGTGACTGTTAAACATCGTTAACAATAGTTGTTTTAAACTAGGATGGGTTTGGCATATGTCTACTTTGTACTTTCATTGGTAATGGTCCTAGATCAGTGTGTGAGAGACTTATGGCTAGTGAAGTATATTTAAATATGAAAAAAAAAAATAAAAATCCAGTTCTTGTTTCCTGATTTTTCCCAGGACCAAGGGAACTAAGAGCCTGGCATTCTAAAAAAAAAAAAAAAAATGAGGTATTAGTATCTTCTTCTTCATGGCTTTACTTGCTGACCACTTGATAATCAGCTAGTTGTGCTTCAGCACTTAGAAGATACCAAAGTCATAGAGCTTTTTAGAAGATACCAAAAGCCATAGAGCTTTTTAGAAGATACCAAAAGCTATAGAGCTAAGAATGAGAAATGCTAAAGGTCATATGTTAGTTATATGCCTGCAATGTGGGAGACCTGGGTTCCATCCCTGGGTTGGGAAAATCTCCTGGAGAAGGAAATGGCATCCCACTCCAGTACTCTTGCCTGGAAAATTCCATGGATGGAGGAGCCCGGTAGACTACAGCCCATGGGGTCGCAAAGAGTCATACAGGACTGAGCGACTTCACTTTCACTTATTATATAGAGACTGAGGGGCTTTGGGGTAAAACACATTGGCTGAATACTTTCGACATTGTGATTATTTTTGTTATGTTATTGTTTAGTCACTGAATCCTGTCTGATTCTTGCTATTGCATGGAATGTAGCCTGCCCTCCTCTGTTTATGGGATTTCCCAGGCAAGAACACTGGAGTGGCTTACTATTTTCTTCTCTAGGGGAACTTCCTGATGCAGGAATCAAACCCACATCTCCTGCATTAGCAGGCAAATTCTTTACCACTGAGCCACCCAGGAAGCCTATATCTATATAATATAAAATCATATATACACATATGATTTATAAATATATATAATAAATTATATAATTAATAATAAGTTCTAAATAATAATTAAGTTCTGAATTTCTATTGTAAAAGAAAGTTGACATTAATAAGGTAGGTACACAAAATATTCTCAGAGAAGGAAATGGCACCCTACTCCAGTACTCTTGCCTGGAAAATCCCATGGATGGAGGAGCCTGGAAGGCTGCAGTCCATGGGGTCGCTGAGAGTCGGACACGACTGAGCGACTTCACTTTCACTTTTCACTTTCCTGCGTTGGAGAAGGAAATGGCAACCCACTCCAGTGTTCTTGCCTGGAGAATCCCAGGGACAGCGGAGCCTGGTGGACTGCCATCTATGGGGTCGCACAGAGTCGGACACGACTGAAGCAACTCAGCAGCAGCAGCACACAAAATATTGGTTCACATTTACTGTCCATGCTGACAAACTGTGGAAAGCTCTTAGAGAGATAGTCATAAGGGATTTGATTTAGGTCATACCTGAATGGTCTAGTGGTTTTCTCCACTTTCTTCAATTTCAGCCTGAATTTGGCAATAAGGATTTCATAATCTGAGTTACAGCCAGTTCCTGGTCTTCTTTTTGCTGACTGTATAGAGCTTCTCCATCTTTGGCTGCAAAGAATATAATCAATCTGATTTCGGTGTTGACCATCTGGTGATGTTCACATGTAGAGTCCTCTTGTGTTGTTGGAAGAGGGTGTTTTCTATGATCAGTGCATTCTCTTGGCAGAACTCTATTAGCCTTTGTCCTGCTTCATTCTGTACTCCAAGGCCAAATTTGCCTATCGCACCAGGTGTTTCTTGACTTCCTACTTTTGTATTCCAGTCCCCTATAATGAAAAGGACGTCTTTTGGGGGTGTTAATACTAGAAGGTCTTGTAGGTCTTCATAGAACTGTTCAACTTGAGCTTCTTCAGCGTTATTTGTTGGGGCATAGATTTGGAATACCGTGACATTGAATGGTTAGCCGTGGAAATGGACAGAGATCATTCTGTTGATTTTAAGATTGCATTCAAGTACTGCATTTCAGACTCTTTTGTTGACTATTATGGCTACTTCATGATTCCTGCCCACAGTAGTGGATATAATGGTCATCTGAGTTAAATTCACCCATTCCAGTCCATCTTAGTGCACCGATTCCTAGAATGTCGATGTTCACTCTTGGCATCTCCTGTTTGACAACTTCCAATTTGCCTTGATTCATGGACTTAACATTCCAGGTCCCTATGCAATATTGTTCTTTACAGCATCGGACCTTGCTTCTATCACTAGTCCCATCCACAACTGGGTGTTGTTTTTGCTTTGGCTCCATCCCTTCATTCTTCCTGGAGTTATTTCTCCTCTGATCACCAGTAGCATACTGAGCACCTACCAACCTGGGGAGTTCATCTTTCAGTGTCCTATCTTTTTGCATTTTCATGCTGTCCATGGGGTTCCAAGGCAAGAATACTGAAGTGGTTTGCCATTCCCTTCTCCAGTGGACCACATTCTGTCAGACATCTCCACCATGACCCTTCTTGTCTTGGGTGGCCCCAAATGGCATAGCTTAGTTTCATTGTTAGACAAGACTGTGATCCGTGTGGTCAGATTGGCTAGTTTTCTTTGATTCTGGTTTCAGTCTGTCTGACCCCTGATGCCCTCTCTCAGTGCCTACTGTCTTACTTGGGTTTCTCTTACCTTGGACGTGGGCTATCTCTTCATGGATGCTCCAGAAAAGCACAGCTGCTGCTCCTTACCTTGGACATGGGGTAGCTCCCCTTGGCCATGTTTCTGCACTGTCACAGCCCAGTGCTTCTGTGCCTTTGCTGCCGCAGTGCTTCTGCAATAAACTGTGGAAAATTCTGAAAGAGAAGGGAACACCAGACCACCTGACCTGCCTCTTGAGAAACCTGTATGCAGGTCAGGAAGCAACAGATAGAACTGGACACGGAACAACAGACTGTTTCCAAATAGGAAAAGGAGTTCGTCAAGGCTGTATATTGTCACTCACCCTGTTTATTTAACTTCTATGCAGAGTACATCATGAGAAACGCTGGGCTGGAGGAAGCACAAGCTGGAATCAAGATTGCCGGGAGAAATATCAATAACCTCAGATATGCAGATGACATCACCCTTATGGCAGAAAGTGAAGAAGAACTAAAGAGTCTATTGATGAAAGTGAAAGAGGAGAGTGAAAAAGTTGGCTTAAATCTCAACATTCAGAAAACGAAGATCATGGCATCCTGTTCCATCACTTCATGGCAAATAGATAGGGAAACAGTGGCTGACTTTATTTTTCTGGATTTCAATATCACTGTATATGGTGATTGCAGCCATGAAATTAAAAGACACTTACTCTTTGGAAGGAAAGTTATGACCAATCTAGACAGCATATTAAAAAGCAGATACTTTACTCTGCCAACAAAGGTCCATCTAATCAAGGCTATGGTTTTTCCAGTGGTCATGTATGGATGTGAGAGTTGGACTAGAAAGAAAGCTGAGTGTTGAAGAATTGATGCTTTTGAACTGTGGTGTTGGAGAAGACTCTTGAGAGTCCCTTGGACTGCAAGGAGATCCACCCAGTCCATTCTAAAGGAGACCAGTCCTATGTGTTCATTGGAAGGACTGATGTTGAAGCTGAAACTCCAATACTTTGGGCACCTGATGCAAAGGGCTGACTCATTTGAAAAGACACTGATGCTGGGAAAGATTGAAGGCAGGAGGAGAAGGGTACAACAGAGGATGAGAAGGTTGGATGGTATCACCGACTCAATGGACATGGGTTTGGGTGGACTGTGGGAGTTGGTGATGGACAGGGAGGCCTGGCGTGCTGCCATTCATAGGGTCACAAAGAGTCAGACATGACTGAGTGATTAAACTAAACTGAACTTAGAGAGATGGGAATACCAGACCATCTTAGCTGCCTCCTGATAAACCTGTATGTGAGTCAAGAAGCAACCATTAGAACCCTGTATGGAACAACTGACTGGTTCAAAATCAAGAAAGGAGTACCACAGGGCAGTCTGCTGTCACCCTGTGTGTTTAACCTATACTCTGATCACAGAGTATAGGGCTGTGAGTTATTGGGCTGGGTGAGTTACAAGCTGGAATTAAGATAGGTGGGAGAAACATCAACAACTTCAGATATGTAGATGACACCACTCTAGTGGCAGAAAGTGAAGAGGAACTAAAGAGTCTCTTGATGAGAGTGAAGGAGTAAAATGAAAGAGCTGGCTTGAGATTAAATATTAAAAAAAAAAAAAAAACAAAAACTAAGATCATGGCACCCAGCCCATTACTTCATGGGAAATAGAAGGGGAAAAGGTGGAAGCAGTGACAGATTTCCTCTTCTTGGACTCCAAAATCACTGTGGATGGTGACTGCAGCCATGAGATCAGAACATCATTGCTTCTTGGCAGGAAAGCAATGACAAATCTAGCCAGTGTGTTGAAAAGCAGAGACATTACTCTGCTGACAAAAGTCTATATAGTCAAGGCTATGGTCTCCCCAGTGGTCACGTATGGTTGTGTGAGCTGGACCGTAAAGAAGGCAGACCACCAAAAAATTGATGCCTTCGAACTGTGGTTCTGGAGAAGACTCCTGACATTCGCTTGGACAGCAAGACCAAACCAATGAATATGAAGGGAGATCAACCCTGAATATTCACTGGAAAGACTGATGCTGAGGCTGAAGCTTCAGCATTTGGGTTATCTGATACAATTTGCTGGCTCATTGAAAAATTCCCTGATGCTGGGAAAAATTGAGATCAGAAGGAGAAGAGGGTGTCAGAGAATGAGACGGCTGGACAGCATCACTGATGCAATGAACATGAACTTTGGCAAGCTCCAAGAGATGGTGAGGGACAGGGAGGCTTGGCATGTTGCAGTCTGAGGGGTCGCAAAGAGTCTGACACGACTGGGAAACTGAACAACAACAACAAAAATAAATGGTGACAAGATTGAATACAGGAGATCTAAGAGGTAAAATCTGTAGAGGAAGAATTAGTATAAAGCTGGTTGAAGTGTGAAAACGTATACAAACATAAGGATTTAGTAAGTGAAGCTGTAGAAATTGGTTTTACACATCATTGTGAAAAACAAATATTTACTCAAAAATGCTTTCTTAATCTTTTTTATTTGTTTGTTTTTTTTGCATTTTCATTGTCAGCTTTTCTTACACACTATGGAAAATAAAGTAATTGTCAATGTGCTACATTATCAGAAGACCTCCATGGATAATTAAATTGTTTCACTTTTATGTCAATGTCATCAGATACTTCAAATAAGAAGCTGATTAATTACCTATATAGGTTGCATCTTTTCATCCAGCTTATGAAATCTGAGTGAAACTATTAAAAGTTCATTCTGACAAAAATTAAACATCAAGCATTACTCTGAATGCTGTTGTAAACTCAATATTGAAGACAAAATTTGATGGAGCACAGTATCATGAAAAAAAGAACTTTAATAAATTTTAACATATAAGAAAAAAATATGCTTGAAATTGGTCTCAAGACATGGATATAATTTACAGTTACATTTGAATAAATTTTCATATGCCAGTAATTTACATGGAAATTTTACCTGTATATACATAAATAAACACATATATGCAAACACATATGTGTTGACACAGGTACTCGTGCAAGATTGAATGAAACTGAATTACAAATTTTTAGTTATGTATCTCCTGACTAAAAAAATAAAACTCTGCATGATGTCATCTCTGTTTCTTCTAATACCTAGGATCAATTATATTTAGAAATGTCTGACCTTTAAAAAAATGATTTTACAAATCAACCTATACAATACAATCTGATATTCAGTATTTTTAAAACACTACTTCACTACTTCATATTTTATTGAAGTGCATTCGATATCAGAAGTTTGAATTAAAATTTTCATTGAATGGAGCACTAAAATCTAATTCTTTTAAGCTTTTAGTGTAGTGGTGCAGTTATTTAATTTTTTTTTTTGAAATGAAGAGCGAATGGGATGGCTTTTTCTGATTTAAATACTAATCAAAGACACTCCAGAATTCACAGGCAAAAGACAGTAACTGTTCATTGGGCTGTAATATTTAATTTATTTGAAGAGGTTTAAAAATGCTAGTTTAATAAAACAATTTGTTAGTCAAAATATTTCAAAGATTATATAATTTCAGTTGTTTTAAGAAAAAATCTTTACTTTCAAAAGAGTCCTTGTTTGAATAATAAACTACAAAGTCAGCTGATTAATAATATGTATAGATATATGTGTGTTTAATTTAATGAATGTCATAACATATCAAAGGCTTCTCTTGTGGCTCAATGGTAAATAATCCACCAGCAAAGAGGGAGACCTGGGTGTGATCCCTGGGTTGGGAAGATTCCCTGGAGAAGGGAAAGACTACCCACTCCAGTATTCTGACCTATAGAATTCCATGGACTGAAGAGGCCATGGGGTCGGAAAGAGTCGGATATGACTGAGTGACTTTCACTATAACATCAAAATACCACTCCTTGATTTGAAGATACAGAAATGAGAAATTTGGGAAAATAAGATTTCCAAGAGACCTTAAAAAAATAAAAAAAAAAAAATCTCTTGCCATTAATCTGTGATAAATAGGAATTATAAGTAAAAAATCATGTCTAATACAATAGCAGTTGTTACAAATAAGAATTTCCATAAAGTGCAGGTATATTAATTAGGATAATCTAACCATATCTTAAATTGAAAAAAGTAGGGAAAACCACTAGACCATTCAGGTATGACCTAAATCAAATCCCTTATGATTATACAGTGGAAGTGAGAAATAGATTTAAGGGCCAAGATATGATAGATGGACTGCCTGATGAACTATGGACTGAGGTTCATGACGTGGTACAAGAGACAGGGATCAAGACCATCCCCATGGAAAAGAAATGCAAAAAAGCAAAAGGGCTGTCTGAGGAGGCCTTACAAATAGCTGTGAAAAGAAGAGAAGCAAAAAGCAAAGGAGAAAAGGAAAGACATACCAATTTGAATGCAGAGTTCCAAAGAATAGCAAGAAGAGATAAGAAGCCTTCCTCAGCAACCAGTGCAAAGAAATAGAGGAAAACAACAGAATGGGAAAGACTAGAGATCTCTTCAGGAAACTCAAAGATACCAAAGGAACATTTCATGCAAAGATGGGCTCGATATAGGACAGAAATGGTATGGACCTAACAGAAGCAGAAGATATTAAGAAGAGGTGGCAAGTATACACAGAAATGTACAAAAAAGATCTTCACGACCCAGATAATCATGATGGTGTGATCCTATTAAATAATAGGAATCTATTAATAGATTCCTATTAAATCTATTTCTCACTTCCACTGTATAATCATGATGGTGTGAGCCAGACATCCTGGAATGTGAAGTCAAGTGGGCCTTAGAAAGCATCACTATGAACAAACCCAGTGGAGGTGATAGAATTCCAGTTGAGCTATTCCAAATCCTGAAAGATGATGCTCTGAAAGTGCTGCACTCAATATGCCAGCAAATTTGGAAAACTCAGCAGTGGCCACAGAACTGGAAAAGGTCAGTTTTCATCCCAATCCCAAAGAAAGGCAATGCCAAAGAATGCTCAAACTACCACACAATTGCACTCATCTCACACGCTAGTAAAGTAATGCTCAAAATTCTCCAAGCCAGGCTTCAGCAATATGTGAACCGTGAACTTCCTGATGTTCAAGCTGGTTTTAGAAAAGGCAGAGAAGCCAGAGATAAAATTGCCAACATCTGCTGGATAATGGAAAAAGCAAGAAAGTTCCAGGAAAACATCTATTTCTGCTTTATTGACTATGTCAAAGCCTTTGACTGTGTAGATCACAATAAACTGTGGAAAATTCTGAAAGAGATGGGAATACCAGACCACCTGACCTGCCTCTTGAGAAATCTGTATGCAGGCCAGGAAGCAACCGTTAGAACTGGACATGGAACAACAGACTGGTTCCAAATAGGAAAAGGAGTACGTCAAGTCTGTATATTGTAATTCTGCTTATTTAACTTCTATGCAGAGTACATCATGAGAAACGCTGGCCTGGAAGAAGCACAAGCTGGAATCAAGATTGCCGGGAGAAATATCAATAACCTCAGATATGCAGATGACACCATCCTTATGGCAGAAAGTGCAGAGGAACTAAAATGCCTCTTGATGAAGGTGAAAATAGAGAGTGAAAAAGTTGGCTTAAAGCTCAACATTCAGAAAACGAAGATCATGGCATCTGGTCCTTTCACTTCATGGAAAATAGATGAGGAAACAGTGGAAATAGTGGCTGACTTTATTTTTTTGGGCTCCAAAATCACTGCAGATAGTGATTGCAACCATGAAATTAAAAGACACTTACTCCTTGGAAGAAAAGTTATGACCAACCCAGATAGCATATTCAAAAGCAGAGACATTACTTTGCCAACAAAAGTCCGTCTAGTCAAGGTTATGGTTTTTCCTGTGGTCATGTATGGATGTGAGATTTGGACTAGAAAGAAAGCTGAGTGTTGAAATTGATGCTTTTGAATTGTGGTGTTGGAGAAGACTCTTGAGAGTCCCTTGGACTGCAAGGAGATCCACCCAGTCCATTCTAAAGGAGATCAGTCCTGTGTGTTCATTGGAAGGACTGATGTTGAAGCTGAAACTCCAATACTTTGGGCACCTGATGCAAAGGGCTGACTCATTTGAAAAGACCCTGATGCTGGGAAAGATTGAGGGCAGGAGGAGAAGGGGACAACAGAGGATGAGAAGATTGTATGGTATCACCAACTCAATGGACATGGGTTTTTTTGGACTATGGGAGTTGGTGATGGACAGGGAGGCCTGGCGTGCTGCGATTCATGGGGTTGCAAATAGACATGCCTGAGCGACTGAATTAAACTGAACCATATCTTATATAAATTTCCATGGGTTAATACAATAAAGTATTGAGCCTCTCTTAAGTCATATTAAAATGCAGGTAAGTAGTTCCATGCTGTCAATCAAAGACTGTAGCCTCTCTTGTCTCATAGCACTGCCATGTTTAGGTTTTCAAAATTATCTGCTTAATTGTTTACATTCAGATAAGGGAAGGGAGAGCTTAAAAGATTTTGGGTGGGTATCGGGGGCCAAGTCTGGAAAGTGGTCGTTATGGTGGCTAGTCACTAAATTGTGTCCGATTCTTGTGACACCATGGACTGTAGCCTGCCAGTCTGTTCTGTCTATGGAATTTTCCAGGCAAGAATGCTGGTGTGGGTGGTCATTTCCTTCTCCAGGGGGTATTCACAACCCAGGGATCGAACCTGGGTCTCGTGCACTGGAGGCAGATTCTTTACCAACCGACCTACCAGGAAATTACAGCCTGGGAAGGGTTCAGTCATTTCCTTTAGAACATCACTGGTGAGGACTCAATCATATGGCCCTATCTGACACCACCCTTATGGCAGAAAGTGAAGAGGAACTAAAAGCCTCTTGATGAAAGTGAAAGTGGAGAGTGAAAAGGTTGGCTTAAAGCTCAACATTCAGAAAATGAAGATCATGGCATCTGGTCCCATCACTATATGGAAAATAGATGGAGAAACAGTGGAAACAGTGTCAGACTTTATTTTTCTGGGCTCCAAAATCACTGCAGATGGTGACTGTAGCCATGAAATTAAAAGACGTTTACTCCTTGGAAGGAAAGTTATGACCAACCTAGATAGCATATTCAAAAGCAGAGACATCACTTTGCCAACAAAGGTTCGCCTAGTCAAGGCTATGGTCTTTCCTCTGGTCATGTATGGATGTGAGAGCTGGACTGTGAAGAAGGCTGAGCGCCAAAGAATTGATGCTTTTGAACTGTGGTGTTGGAGAAGACTCTTGAGAGTCCCTTGGACTGCAAGGAGATCCAACCAGTCCATTCTGAAGGAGATCAGCCCTGGGATTTCTTTGGAAGGAATGATGCTAAAGCTGAAACTCCAGTATTTTGGCCACCTCATGCAAAGAGTTGACTCATTGGAGAAGACTTTGATGCTGGGAGGGATTGGGCGCAGGAGGAGAAGGGGACGACAGAGGATGAGATGGCTGGATGGCATCACTGACTCGATGGATGCGAGTCTGGGTGACCTCCGGGAGCTGGTGATGGACAGGGAGGCCTGGCGTGCTGCAGTTCATGGGGTCGCAAAGAGTCGGACACGACTGAGCGACTGATCTGATCTGATCTGAACTGCAAAGGGGTTGGGAAACATAGGCTAGAAGTGTGTAAAAGAAGAGAAATCAAAGATACTGGTGAATTACTGGCCAATTTCTATTGCAATTACCCAAAATTATTCACTGACTATCAGCTCTTTCGCCTATTTACAGTTTAACAGTTCTTTTGTGCTTATAGCAAGAATACAATATCAAGTGCCTCCAGGGAGCAGTCAATAAAGAAAATGACCAGAGCCTCCAAGGATGTTAAGTAACAGGGAGTGGTGGAGACTGAGGCAATAGGCAAGCACACATCCTAGCCAGAAAGAGCAGATGCTGCTAACTTGCATAAAAGCTGACCTAGAGTTACTATTACAAGGACACTTAAGAGAAACTGGTTATACAGACTTTTTATGAGAAAAATATTTGATATTCAGATTTCTTTGAAAAATCAGAATTTCTTTTATAAAGACTATGCTGGCTAACTCAGCACTTATGGGTCATTCTTATGGTAGAGAGCGGAGAGGGGTCAAAGCACTGAGTTGTGCAAGTCTTAAATATTAAAAGCAATGAAAAAGGCAAGGGTATTATAGAAATACAAGACATAATATAGTCACAAACATAAAATCTGTATTTATATAGAAATGTGATTTGAAGCTGAGATGATGTAATGTGACTCTAAATAATGGCCACAGAGAGGGAGACATGTTAAGGGACAACCTGACAACCAAGAAGAGAAACTGAAATGGTCAAAGTGCCCCAAAATGAGACAATGACCACCCCTCATCCAAGGTAAGAAGAAATGGCTGTGCTTTGCTGGAGCAGGTGTGAAGAGATACCCCACACCCAAGGTAAGAGAAACCAAAATAAGACAGGAGATGTTGCAAGAGGGCATCAGAGGGCAAACACACTGAAACCATAATCACAGAAAACTAGTCAATCTAATCACACTAGGACCACAGCCTTGTCTAACTCAATGAAACTAAGCCACACCCCTGGGGCAACCCAAGATGGGCGGGTCATGGTGGAGAGATCTGACAGAATGTGGTCCACTGGAGACAGGAATGGCAAACCACTTCAGTATTCTTGCCTTGAGAACCCCATGAACAGTATGAAAAGGCAAAATGATAGGATACTGAAAGATAAACTACCCAGGTCAGTAGGTGCCCAATACCTAGCTGTGGATGTGACTGGTGATAGAAGCAAGGTCTGATGCTGTAAAGAGCAATATTGCATAGGAACCTGGAGTGTCAGGTCCATGAATCAAGGCAAATTGGAAGTGGTCAAACAAGAGATGGCCAGAGTGAATGTTGACATTCTAGGAATCAGTGAACTCAAATGGACTGGAATGGGTGAATTTAACTCAGATGACCATTATATCTACTACTGCGGGCAGGAATCCCTCAGAAGAAATGGAGTATCCATCATGATCAACAAAAGAGTCCAAAATGCAGTACTTGGATGCAATCTCAAAAACGACAGAATGATCTCTGTTTGTTTCCAACGCAAACCATTCAATGTCACAGTAATCCAAGTCTATGCCTCAACAAGTAATGTTGAAGAAGCTGGAGTTGAAGGGTTCTATGAAGACCTACAAAACGTTTTAGAACTAACACCCAAAAAAGATGTACTTTTCATTATAGGGTACCAGAATGCAAAAGTAGGAAGTCAAGAAACACCTGGAGTAACAGGCAAATTTGGCCTTGGAATATGGAATGAAGCAGGGCAAAGACTAATATAGTTTTGCCAAGAAAATGCACTGATCATAACAAACACCCTCTTCCAACAACACAAGAAAAGACCCTACACATGGACATCACCAGATGGTCAACACTGAAATCAGATTGATTATATTCTTTGCAGCCAAAGACGGAGAAGCTCTATACAGTCAGCAAAAATAAGACCAGGGGCTGACTGTGGCTCAGACCATGAACTCCTTATTGCCAAATTCAGACTTAAATTGAAGAAAGTAGGGAAAACCACTAGACGATTCAGGTATGACCTGGATCAAATCCCTTATAATTATACAGTGGAAGTGAGAAAAAGATTTAAGGGCCTAGATCTGATAGACAGAGTGCCTGATGAACTATGGAATGACGTTCATGACATGGTACAGGAGACAGGGATCAAGACCATCCCCATGGAAAAGAAATGCAAAAAAGCAAAATAGCTGTCTGGGGAGGCTTTACAAATAGCTGTGAAAAGAAGAGAAGTGAAAAGCAAAGGAGAAAAAATGAAAGATATACACATCTGAATGCAGAGTTCCAAAGAGTAGCAAGAAGAGATAAGAAAGCCTTCTTCAGCAATCAATGCAAAGAAATAGAGGAAAACAACAGAATGGGAAAGACTAGAGATCTCTTCAAGAAAATTAGAGACACCAACGGAACATTTCATGCAAAGATGGGCTCAATAAAGGACAGAAATGGTATGGACCTAACAGAAGCAGAAGAAATTAAGAAGAGATGGCAAGAATACATAGAAGAACTGTACAAAAAAATCACAACTCAGATAATCACAATGGTGTGATCACTGACCTAGAGCCAGACATCCTGGAATGTGAAGTCAAATGGGCCTTAGAAAGCATCTATGCTTAGAAAGTGCTTAGAAAAAGTTCATAGTGCTTAGAAAGCACTATGAACAAGGCTAGTGGAGGTGATGGAATTCCAGTTAGGCTATTTCAAATCCTGAAAGATGATGCTCTGAAAGTGCTGCACTCAATATGCCAGCAAATTTGGAAAACTCAGCAGTGGCCACAGGACTGGAAAAGGTCAGTTTTCATTCCAATCCCAAAGAAAGGCAATGCCAAAGAATGCTCAAACTACCACACAATTGTACTCATCTCACACGCTAGTAAAGTAATGCTCAAAATTCTCCAAGCCAGGCTTTAGCAATAGGTGAACCGTGAACTTCCTGATGTTCAAGCTGGTTTTAGAAAAGGCAGAGGAACCAGAGTTCAAACTGCCAACATCTGCTGGGTCATGGGAAAAGCAACATAGTTCCAGAAAAGCATCTATTTCTGTTTTATTGACTATGCCAAAGCCTTTGACTGTGTGGATCACAATAAACTGTGGGAAATTCTGAAAGAGATGGGAATACTAGACCACCTGATCTGCCTCTTGAGAAATTTGTATGCAGGTCAGGAAGCAACAGTTAGAACTGGACATGGAACAACAGAGTGATTCCAAATAGGAAAAGGAGTTCATCAAGGCTGTATATTGTCACTCACCCTGTTTATTTAACTTATATGCAAAGTACATCATGAGAAACGCTGGACTGAATGAAACACAAGTTGGAATCAAGATTGCTGGGAGAAATATCAATAACCTCAGATATGCAGATGACACCACCCTTGTGGCAGAAAGTGAAGAGGAACTAAAAAGCCTCTTGATGAAAGTGAAAGTGGAGAGTGAAAAAGTTGGCTCAAAGCTCAACATTCAGAAAAAGAAGATCATGGCATCCGGTCCCATCACTTCATGGGAAATAGATGGGGAAACAGTGGAAACAGTGTCAGACTTTATCTTTTGGGGCTCCAAAATCACTGCAGATGGTGACTGAAGCCATGAGATTAAAAGACGCTTAGTCCTTGGAAGGAAAGTTATGACCAACCTAGATAGTATATAGAAAAGCAGAGACATTACTTTGCCAACAAAGGTCTGTCTAATCAAGGCTGTGGTCTTTCCTGTGGTCATATATGGATGTGAGAGCTGGACTGTGAAGAAGGCTGAGCGCCGAAGAATTGATGCTTTTGAACTGTGGTGTTGGAGAAGACTCTTGGGAGTCCCTTGGACTGCAAAGAGATCTAACCAGTCCATTCTGAAGGAGATCAGCCCTGGGATTTCTTTGGAAGCAATGATGCTGAAGCTGAAAGTCCAGTACTTTGGCCACCTCATGCGAAGAGTTGACTCATTGGAAAAGACTCTGATACTCGGAGGGATTAGGGGCAAGAGGAGAAGGTGATGACAGAGGATGAGATGGCTAGATGGCATCACTCACTCAATGGATGTAAATCTGAAGGAACTCTAGGAGTTGGTGATGGACAGGGAGGCCTGGCATGCTGTGATTCATGGGGTCACAAATAGTTGGACATTTCTGAGCGACTGTTCTGATCTGAATCAAGCTGGTCAAATTGTCCAGCAGACTACAGGAGAATGAATACCTTCTGTTCATTTTATTTTCCTTTTTATCCCTTATTTTTTTTCTAATTTTCATCATAATCACTTCTACTTATCCACATAGTTAAATGTTACTTTCAGAAAATAATTTTTGTGATGAAAAGCTGCTTTTCAAAAAGAGCTTGCTTTAACAAATGACTATGTGCTTTGTGTTCTACCACATTCAATCCTACTCTTGATGAATCATTCCTCAGACTTGCCTGATTTAGATCAATCAGACTTTCAGTATCTGCTGTGGCACCTTGCTTCATCATCCAAGAGAAATTTAGATATCATAAACATAAGAAGCAGTATCTACTGAGACTTCTCTATTCGGTGTTAGTTACACATTAAGAACTGTGTAATAAAGCTAATGCATCACAGGGCCTATATTAGGGTAGAGGGCTTCCTAGGTGCCCTTCAGATCAGATCAGTCTCTCAGTCGTGTCCTTAGTGGTAAATAATCTGCCTGCAAAACAGGAGACACAGGAGACGTGAGTTTGAACACTGAGTCGGCAAGATCACCTGTAGAAAAAATGGCAACCCATTCCAGTATTCTTACCTGGAAAATTCCATGAGCAGAGCAGCCTGATGAGCTATAATCCGTGGAGCCACAGAGTCAAACATGACTGATCAACTGACCTTTAACAATAGGTAGAAGCCTTTAAAAAATGATTTGAATAAGTTATATGTGTATTGTTTCTTTCTGGTACTAAAAACCTCAGTATTAACATGGTCTATCAGGGGAATGGTATTCCTGGTAAATGTTTCAAAGAAAGGCACTGGGGGCAGAGAACAATATATAGAAGGGGGAAAATGGCCTCTTGGTTGGACCTTGGATGATGGAGCTTATGGTAAAGTTTAAATCATGTGGAAGGAATTAAAAGGAAATGCTTCAGATGACTCAACTGAATTTTTGTTTCACAGAATTGTCCTTTCAATTCAGTCACAAAGGCTTACTTGGCTTTGCTTACCATCACTTAATGGGAAATAGTTGGGGAAACAGTGGAAACAGTGTCAGACTTTATCTTTTTGGGCTCCAAAATCACTGCATATGGTGACTGCAGCCATGAAATTAAAAGACGCTTACTCCTTGGAAGGAAAATTTTGACCAACCTAGATAGCATATTGAAATGCACACACATTATTCTGCCAACAAAGGTTCATCTAGTCAAGGCTATGGTTTTTCTAGTGGTCATGTATGGATGAGAGGGTTGGACTGTGAAGAAAGCTGAGCCCCGAAGAGTTGATGCTTTTGAACTGTGGTGTTGGAGAAGACTCTTGAGAGTCCCCTGGACTGCAAGGAGATCCAACTAGTCCATTCTGAAGGAGATCAGCCCTGGGATTTCTTTGGAAGGAATGATGCTAAAGCTGAAATTTCAATACTTTGGCCACCTCATGCGAAGAGTTGACTCATTGGAAAAGACTCTGATGCTGGGAGGGATTGGGAGCAAGAGGAGAAGGGGACGACAGAGGATGAGATGGCTGGATGGCATCACTGACTCAATGGACATGAGTCTGAGTGAACTCCAGGAGATGGTGATGGACAGGGAGGCCTGGTGTGCTGCGATTCATGAGGCCACAAAAAGTTGAACACAACTGAGAGACTCAACTGAACTGAACTGAACTGAATCTCCCCTGAACGTCTGTTCCCATTTTCCTAGTATTATGTGATGTTAACAAGGAGAAGCAGAAGGGTGTCAAAGTCAGTCTTTCCTCATTTGATCGTTTGCCTAGCACTGACATTTTTAAAAAGTCATTCAACAGCACTATGATGGCTGTTGGAAGTATCCATGATAGGAGTGGCTAATGTACTATGTGAACAATTGGATTATAGACAAACTTCTATATATTTTAATGTGAATTTGCCTCTAGGTGATGTTCTTAAGAAGCTATTATAGTAATACCTTCTAGTATATCCTGATACTAATAATTACCAGTTTTTCTGTAAATCTGCCTGAAAGGTTTTTTTTAATGTGTGTCTTTTAAGTTGAAATCAATATATCAATATTTCAGTATTTCTGGGGAATAATTATAAATTCAATTTTTATTACTTACTTTATGTTCACTTGCCTAATAATATACTGGCAATTATATAGGGGGAATCTATCTAGATGAGATAATGCAGTCAATTACATAAAGAAAGACTGTAGCCTTCCAGGTTTCTCTGTCCTTGGAATTCTCCAGGCAAGAATACTGTAGTGGGTAGCCATTTCCTTCTCCAGGGGATCTACCTATCCCAGGGATCAAACTTGAGTATTCTTCACTGTGAGCAGATTCTTTACTATCTGAGCCACCAGGGAAGCCAAAATTATATAAAAATAATTTTAATAAATACAAGGGAGTAAGCAATATTAGAAATATAAGATAATCTGTAGTTATTTTTTAAATGAAGTGTTTCTAATTCTACTTTTTCATATCTAATTATTTTTGACCATATATCATTTTTAGAATTTTTGCATTCTAAAGCCAATTTAGTATTGGAATACTAAATTCAATAAAATCTCCTTTTATGTATAAGAAAGTTACATTTTTAGAATAATTAAAATGAATTACAATTGAAAACATTCCAGTAACAAAGCAAGGCTAAATTTAATAATATATTCTAAAATTCTCAAAAATGATGTCTATTCTGATCATATGTGTGATTTCTTTTATAATGAAGAAATAGAATAATTTTAGAAGTGTTTATTGTACAAAATAAATTCTGTTCATATTAAAATAAAAATAAATTTCTCTCCTTGTATATATATATATATGTGTGTGTGTGTGTACATATATATGATTACACATAATGTATATTAGATTTAAATTATCAAACATTTGCAGAGAAAAACTGTAAATCTGATCTTTGTCCTTTCTTGAATATGCTAGAACAATTACCCAGTTGTCATTGGTCTGCTTTCCTTCCTATTCTCTGATCAGATTATAGATAGAAACATAAAATTAAGTATTTTAACCATAAAAATTATATAGCATGAATACTTTACCCAAGATGAGAAAACATTTTAGGCAAAGGTAAGACTACAGAAATGGCTCTCCTGGACTCTAAGAAGTGCAGTGATTTTTCTTTTACAACAGATATGCCTAAGCCATGGCCTTCCAGGTTGCCCCAGTGATAAAGAATCCGCCTGTAATGCAGGAGACCTGGGTTTGATTCCTGGGTCGGGAAAATACCCTGGATGAGAAAATGGCAACCCATTCCAGTATTCTTGCCTGGAAAATTCCATGGACAGAGGAGCCTGGCAGGCTACAGTCCATAAGGTAACAGTCAGACACAACTGAACATGCTTGTACCTCAGAGCATATCTAAGCCATAATTTATCAGAAGTGTTTTACTTCCATAGCTTTCATAAACTTATATATATATATATGTGTGCAGTGGATATAGAGAGCTTGGTAGAATACTCTCTGTATGTAACTTAATTGAATTGTTTCAATGTATCATTTGCATCATCAAACGTTTTATATACCATTGGTCCTTATTAGCTTAGGGGAAGGCAATGGCACCCCACCCCAGTACTTTTGCCTGGAAAATCCCATGGACGGAGGACCCTGGTAGGCTCCAGTCCATGGGGTCGCTAGGAGTCGGACACGACTGAGTGACTTCACTCTCGCTTTTCACTTTCATGCATTGGAGAAGGAGATGGCAACCCACTCTAGTGTTCTTGCCTGGAGAATCCCAGGGACAGGGCAGCCTGGTGGGCTTCCGTCTATGGGGTCGCACAGAGTCGGACACGACTGAAGCGACTTGGCAGTATAGAAGACTACATGAAAAAGACAAAAATGAAAGTAAATCAGAGAGTGTTTTGCCTATGTTTTCCTCTAGGAGTTTTATGGTTTCTGGTCTTACATTTAGATCTTTAATCCGTTTTGAGTTTATTTTTGTGTATGGTGTTAGAAAGTGTTCTAGTTTCATTCTTTTACAAGTGTTTGACGAGTTTTCCCAGCACCACTTGTTAAAGAGATTGTCTTTAATCCATTGTATATTCTTGCCTCCTTTGTCAAAGATAAGGTGTCCCTATGTGCGTGGATTTATCTCTGGGCTTTCTATTTTGTTGCATTGATCTATATTTCTGTGTTTGTGCCAGTACCATACTGTCTTGATGACTGTGGCTTTGTAGTAGAGCCTGAAGTCAGGCAGGTTGATTCCTCCAGTTCCATTCTTCTTTCTCAAGATAGCTTTGGCTATTCGAGGTTTTTTGTATTTCCATACAAATTGAGAGATTATTTGTTCTAGCTCTGTGAAGAATACCGTTGATAGCTTGATGGGGATTGCATTGAATCTATAAATTGCTTTGGGTAGTATACTCATTTTCACTATATTGATTCTACCAATCCATGAACATGGTATATTTCTCCATCTATTAGTGTCCTCTAGCTGGACTGTGAAGAAGGCTGAGCACTGAAGAATTGATGCTTTTGAACTGTGGTGTTGGAGAAGACTCTTGAGAGTCCCTTGGACTGCAAGGAGATCCAACCGGTCCATTCTGAAGGAGATCAGCCCTGGGATTTCTTTGGAAGGAATGATGCTAAAGCTGAAACTCCAGTATTTTGGCCACCTCATGCGAAGAGTTGACTCATTGGAGAAGACTCTGATGCTGGGAGGGATTGAGGGCAGGAGGAGAAGGGGACGACAGAGGATGAGATGGCTGGATGGCATCACTGACTCGATGGATGTGAGTCTGAGTGATCTCCAGGAGCTGGTGATGGATAGGGAGGCCTAGCGTGCTGCAGTTCATGGGGTCGCAAAGAGTTGGGCATGACTGAGCGACTGATCTGATCTGATCTTGATTTCTTTCACCAGTGTTTTATAGTTTTCTATATATAGGTCTTTAGTTTATTTAGAAAGATATATTCCTAAGTATTTTATTCTTTTCATTGCAATGGTGAATGAAATTGTTTCCTTAATTTCTCTATTTTCTCATTATTAGTGTACAGGAATGCAAGGGATTTCTGTGTGTTCACCTGCAACTTTACTATATTCATTGATTAGTTCTAGTAATTTTCTGGTGGAATCTTTAGGGTTTTCTACGTAGAGGATCATGTCATCTGCATACAGTGAGAGTTTTACTTCTTCTTTTCCAATTTGGATTCCTTTTATTTCTTTTTCTGCTCTGATTGCTGTGGCCAAAACTTCCAAAACTATGTTGAATAGTAATGGTGAAAGAGGGCACCCTTGTCTTATTCCTGACTTTAGAGGAAATGCTTTCAATTTTTCACCATTGAGGATAATGTTTGCTATGTGTGGAGAAAAGGGAACCCTCTTACACTGTTAGTGGGAATGCAAACTAGTACAGCCACTTTGGAGAACAGTATGGAGATTCCTCAAAAAACTGGGAATAGAACTGCCTTATGATCCAGCAATCCCACTGCTGGGCATACACACTGAGAAAACGAGAATTGAAAGAGACACGTGTACCCCAATGTTCATAGCAGCACTGTTTACAATAGCCAGGACTTGGAAGCAAACTAGATGTCCATCCACAGATGAATGGATAAGAAAGCAGTGGTACATATACACAATGGAGTATTACTCAGCCATTAAAAAGAATACATTTGAATCAGTTCTAATGAGGTGGATGGAACTGGAGCCTATTATACAGAGTGAAGTAAGCCAGAAAGAAAAACACAAATACAGTATACTAATGCATATATATGGAATTTAGAAAGATGGTAACAATAACCCTGTTTACGAGATAGCAAAAGAGACACTGATGTAGAGAACAGACTTTTGGACTCTGGGAATGGGAGAGGGTGGGATGATTTGGGAGAATAGCATTGAAATATGTATAATATCATATCTGAAATGAGTAGCTAGTCCAGGTACGATGCCTGATAACGGATGCCTGGGGCTGGTGCACTGGGATGACCCAGAGGGATGGTACGAGGAGGGAGGAGGGAGGAGGGTTCAGGATGGGGAACACATGTATACTTGTGGTGAATCCATTTTGATGTATGGCAAAAGCAATACAATATTGTAAAGTTAAGCAAAATAAAATTTAATTAAAAAAAAAAAAAAGTAAATCAGTATGGCTCTTTGTGCAAAAAGACCTTCTGGCCATTGAGTCATGCATTTCACACTTTACTCTTGTCTTTCATATGCAAAAGATAGTTCTGCCTTATATGTATTATAACATTTTATCAGATCTGATCAGATTAGATCAGTCGCTCAGTCGTGTCCGACTCTTTATGATCCCATGAACTGCAGCACGCCAGGCCTCCCTGTCCATCACCAGCTCTCGGAGGTCATTCAGACTCACATCCATCGAGTCAGTGATGCCATCCAGCCATCTCATCCTCTGTCGTCCCCTTCTCCTCCTGCCCCCAATCCCTCCCAGCATCAGAGTCTTCTCCAATGAGTCAACTCTTTGCATGAGGTGGCCAAAATACTGGAGTTTCAGCTTTAGCATCATTCCTTCCAAAGAAATCCCAGGGCTGATCTCCTTCAGAATGGACTGGTTGGATCTCCTTGCAGTCCAAGGGACTCTCAAGAGTCTTCTCCAATACCACAGTTCAAAAGCATCAATTCTTCAGCGCTCAGCCTTCTTCACAGTCCAGCTCTCACATCCATACATGACCACAGGAAAGATCATATATAGCAGATGTATAAGACATGTGTCCGTATTTTCAAATGACGCTTCCCCCTAGTGCTGATTTCTGTGTTATGTTTGCTGATTCATTTGGCAACTCTGAGGAGCTGCTTTGTGCTCTGTAGTAGCAATTTTACACTAAAGACTTCATTCATTTGGCCCTTTTGAAATTTATTAATCTTGTGGTGATGGTGGTGAACAAGAGATAAATTAGGATGCCTTTATTATTGATCTGTCCATAGCTTTCATGTGACTTGATCATGCTCTATTGTTAATACAGCTGAAGAGAATTAATTTTAGAAACAAAACAAGCTGTTAACACAGAACTTGAAAGTCTTCCCACTGAAGATGCTGAACCTTATTGTAAAGTATTGGATAATTTCAATGGTTAGTCTTTTAATTCTAAATTAGCAGAGTATGTGAATGAGTCCTTGCTCTATTCCATGAATCCATCTGTTCTCTCATCATTCTCAAAATTGAGTGCCATCCTACTATTTAAACTGCAAGGTCAAATGCAAGGATAATGAAGATCTGAAATTGTTTGGCAACTTGATAATATTGCATTATTTCACTTTCAGTTTTGGTCACTGGAATCTTGAGTAGGCTAAGTATTTTAGCTTAAAAAAAATTGATTTCTCTTAAGTGTAGCCATGAAATTAGAAGATGATTGCTTCTTGGCAGAAAAGTTATGACAAACTTAGACTGTATGCTAAAAAGCAAAGATATCACTTTGCCAACAAACTCCATATAGTCAAAGTTCTGGTCTTTCCAGTAATCATGTATGGCTGTGAGAGCTGGACCATAAAGAAGGCAGAGCGGCACAGAATTGACATTTTTTTTAAAAATTTTTTTTTATTTAACTTTACAATATTGTATTAGTTTTGCCATATATCAAGATGAATCTGCCACAGGTATACATGTGTTCCCCATCCTGAACCCTCCTCCTTCCTCCTTCCCCATACCATCCCTCTGGGTCATCCCAGAATTGACAGTTTTGAACTGTGGTGCTGAAGAAGACTCTTAAGAGTCCCTTGGACAGCAAGGAGATCAAAACAGTAGATCTTAAATAAAATCAACCCTGCATACACATTGAAAGGATAGATGACGAAGCTGAAGCCCAAGCTCCAATACTGTGTTCAACCAATGCAAACAGCCAGCTCATTTGGAAAAGACCCTGATGCTAGGAAAGATTGAAGGCAGAAGGAGAAGAAGGTGATAGAGAATGAGATGATTGGATGGCATCACCAATGCAATGGACATGAACTTGGGCAAACTGCAGATGGTGAAAGACAGGGAAGCCTAGTGTGCTGCAGTCCATGGGGTCATGAAGAGTCAGACATGACATGGCAGCTGAACAACGACAGCAACTCTTCAGCGTATTTTTCTGCTTAAAATTGCTAATTTCTTCATATACCTAGAATTCAGATTTCTGCCAATATTTTAGATACACTTAAAATTATTAAAATGACAAAATAAAATAGATAATATTGACTATGCCATTCAGTTGTATGCAATTGAAATTAGAAAAAATTATTAAATTTGAGTAAGTTAAGATTTCTTTAACATTTAAAAGCATGGAATCCCTCTGGAATTGAATTTACCTCCTTAGGATACATATCCCAAAGAAAACGTGACATAAAAGAAGTAATGGATATTATCCAACCTCTCTGACTTTAATTCAATCCTCACTATTCTTTCAATTTTAGTCTGCAAAACTGACTTTTAGAACAAAATTAAATTGGCTAAAAGTTGTGATAATAGTGTTTTTATGGGTGCTATTCTCAGAAATTTCTATGGCAGAGAATAAACACAATAGATAGAATGTATCTATCAGAACCTTAGCTACAGCAAAGTTTTAGAAACATTAGAATTATATATGCTTTTATTCCTGACACTTTCCTTAGATCATAATATCAGCATCAAAATATTAATTCAAAGTTGAGAATGATTCTGAATGCTGACCCCAGCACTGGCAAAGTTAGGTAACAGTTAAAATTGTTAAATACAAAGCAAGTGGATATAGGGCCATGTTTTGAAAATATTAAGAAAAGTCTATCTTATGAAATTTGCTAAAAATTGGTTGTGTCTTAATTGAATTTTCCTTACTCTGAATCTATCTAAAGCTTATTTTCCTAATTCTACACTAGGGAGATATTTATATTGCAAAAATAGGTACCAAAAGTAGTTTCACTGAGTCAATTCATATGGTGCCTTAGAGATAAATATGCAAGGAATTGTTTATATATGTCATGAATTAATAGACTTTTAAGAGACTGGTTATTTTAGGTTAATTACACACTTAAAAGTAGGCCTTCTAAAAATAAAAAAAAAGGCCTTCTTCGTTTTCATCATCAAAATTAAAACAATAAATATTATAGAATACTAATAGATAAGGAAGCAACTATGTTAAAGGGAGCAACTTTTATAAGCATAATATAAAGACAAAACAGAAGGGAATTTCTGAAGAAAGCTAAAAATAAATTGTAGTTGAAAATCTACAAATGTATTTTCGTATCTGTCCTGTTTAAGATGGTATTCTGCCTCTACCGTGTAATAGTAAGATCAAACTTACTTCCCTTGAGTCACCTGCATTGGCAAGGCATATTCTTTACCACTCTGACATTTGGAAAGCTCTAGAATATTTAATAGGGCTTACAATTATGCTGATGTATGTATGTACATTTACTTAGCACACTACCTACTGATGGATTTTTAGGTTGTTTTCAATTTTCACTATTAGAGAAAATACCTCCCAAAATTAATATTAGTCTATCAAAATTTAAGCTAAATTGTAGAACAGTTGATAATTATTAACAGAATTTCTTTAAATAAGTGCAGTACCAAATTATTTTGCCTTTAAAAAAGTATAAATGTTCTATGTGTATATATTTGTACAGTTATCCTTAAAATATTACTAAGCATAAGTGTAAAAAGAGTTAAGTACAAACATGCATCTATGTCCTGGTATCAAAATTAGACCCACACACATGTGTTATTTGGAGTGATATAAGCATGACTTCCATAGAATCATAATTCAAGAAGTTATGGTCATTTATAATGTTGTTGATTATATTACCTGATGCTTTGTGTTAGCTCTGTCTCTTAATGTCTTTCATTGAAATAATATGAAGGAAAGGAGTTTTCAATCACATAGCCAGATGTACAAAAACAAACAAAAGACAGTATGGAATGGCCATTGGATATATGAAATGGACATGTATTGGAGAGTTCGATTTTTCCAGAATCTTGTCTGTGAAACAGAAAGTGATCTTATATCGTGTTTCTGATTCTGATAGTCTTCACACCTCTCTTAAAAATGTAAAAGATCTCAGATTTCTCTCAGCATTACCAGCTCAGAGTACATGTTTTCAGGACCATCTGGCCTGTTGGCCTATATAAGAGCCATTTCAGAGTAAAATAAATCTTGAAGCCAGATGGATGATACAAAGAGTGAGAAAGTAAAGTCATTGAGCATAAAATATTGTTTCTAGAAACTTTACTTGTAAAATTAGAAGAAAAATGCATTGTGGCCTAGAATTTAACTCTCAGTGAAGCACTTGATAATTATACCATTTGTTTAGTTTTTAAGATGAAAGAGACTTACATATTAATAAATGTTTATGACAAAAGCTGAGTGGGAAAAAAAAAAAAAAAGTGATGCCACTACAGACAAAGAGAACTCTTGAAAATAGTGCTACTCGGAAACCATAGAGAAGGATGGGTTAGCCTGGTGCATTCTGCAGATGTTAGAAATTCTGGAAAGAATTGGGGGAAGAGAAAGAATGTCTTATATAAAAGGCTTTAAGGAATAGAAAGAGGATGATCAAAACATTAAGACGCCAAACTAACAGAAGCAGGGGGGAAGGTCAGTTGAAATGAACTTCAAAGTAAAAGATATTTTTGTCTGAGGGTAGTGTATAGAGCTGAAACTCCAGTACTTTGGCCACCTCATGCGAAGAGTTGACTATTTGGAAAAGACTCTGATGCTGGGAGGGATTGGGGGCAGGAGGAGAAGGGGATGACAGAGGATGAGATGGCTGGATGGCATCAGTGACTTGATGGACGTGAGTCTGGGTGAACTCCGGGAGTTGGTGATAGACAGGGAGGCCCGGCATGCTGCAATTCATGGGGTCGAAAAGATTTGGACACTACTGAGTGACTGACTGAACTAGATTGGTTATCACAGAAGGAAATGGCACCCCACTCCAGTACTCTTGCCTGGAAAATCCCATGGATGGAGGAGCCTGGTAGGCTGCTGTCCTACCAAGGAATAAGCATCTTTTAATTTCATGACTGCAGTCACCATCTGCAGTGATTTATGAACCCAAAAAAATAAAGTCAGCCACCGTTGCCACTGTTTCCCCATCTATTTCCCATGAAGTGACAGGATCGGATGCCATGACATTAGTTTTCTAAATATTGAGTTTTAAGCCAACTTTTTCACTCTCTCCTTTCACTTTCATCAAGAGACTCTTTAGTTCTTCATTTTCTGCCACACTCATCTGCATATCTGAGGCTATTGAATTTCTCCAGGCAATCTTGATTCCAGCTTGTGCTTCTTCCAGCCCAGCGTTTCTCATGATGTACTCTGGATATAAGTTAAATAAAAGGGGCAAAATATACAGCTTTGACATACTCCTTTTCCTATTTGGAACCAGTCTGTTGTTCCATGTGCAGTTCTAATTGTTGCTACCTGACCTGAACATAGGTTTCTCAACAGGCAGGTTAGGTGGTCTGCTATGCCTATATCTTTAAGATTTTCCACAATTTGCTGTGGTCTGCACAAAGGTTTGGCATAGTCAATGAAGCAGAAATAGATGATATTCTGGAACTTTCTTGCTTTTTCAATGATTCAGCAGATGTTGGCAATTTGATCTCTGGTTACTCTGCCTTTTCTAAAACCGACTTGAACATCTGGAAGTTCATGGTTCATGTATTGCTGAAGCCTGGCTTGGAAATTTTGAGCATTACTTTACTAGTATGTGAGATGAGTGCAACTGTGCAGTAGTTTGAGCATTCTTTGGCATTGCCTTTCTTTGGGATTGGAATGAAAACTGACCTTTTCCAGTCCTGTGGCCACTGCTGAGTTTTCCAAATTTGATGGCATATTGAGTGCAGCACTTTCACAGCATCATCTTTCAGGATTTGAAATAGCTCAACTGGAATTCCATCACCTCCACTAGCTTTGTTCGTAGTGATGCTTTCTAAGGCCCACTTGACTTCACATTCCAGGATGTCTGGCTCTAGATGAGTGATCACACTAGCGTGATTATCTGGGTCATGAAGATCTTTTTTGTACAGTTCCTCTGTGTATTCTTGCCACCTCTTCTTAATATATTCTGCTTCTGTTAGCTCCATACCATTTCTGTCCTTTATTGAGCCCATCTTTGCATGAAATGTTCCCTTGGTATCTCTAATTTTCTTGAAGAGATCTCTAGTCTTACCCATTCTGTTGTTTTCCTCTATTTCTTTGCATTGATCACTGAGTAAGGCTTTCTTCTCTCTCCTTGCTATTCTTTGAAACTCTGCATTCAGAGTATATCTTTCCTCTTCTCCATTGCTTTTTGTGTCTTTCCCATTCTATTGTTCTCCTCTATTTCTTTGCATTGATCACTGAGTAAGGCTTTCTTATCTCTCCTTGCTATTAATTGGAACTCTGCATTCAGGGTATATCTTTCCTTTTCTCCATTGCTTTTTGTGTCTCTTCTTTTCACAGCTATTTGTAAGACCTCCTCAGGCATTTTGCTTTTTTGCATTTCTTTTTCTTGGGAATTGTCTTGATTCCTGTCTCCTGTACAATGTCACGAACCTCCACCCATAGTTCATCAGGCACTGCAGCAGATGTAGTCCCTTAAATCTATTTCTCACTTCCATTGTATAATCATAAGGGATTTGATTTAGGTCATACTTGAATGTCTAGTGATTTCCCCCACTTTCTTCAATTTCAGTCTGAATTTGGCAATAAGGAGTTCATGATTTGAGCCACAGTCAGCTCCCAGTCTTCTTTTTACTGACTATATATAGTTTCTCCATCTTTGGCTGCAAAGAATATAATCAGTCTGATTTCAGTGTTGACCATCTGGTGATGTCCATGTTTAGAGTCTTCTCTTGTGTTGCTGGGAGGGATTGGAAGCAGGAGGAAAAGGGGATGACAGAGGATGAGATGGCTGGATGCCATCACCGACTCGATGGACATGAGTTTCAGTGAACTCCGGGAGATGGTGATGGACAGGGAGGCCTGGCGTGTTGCAATTCATGGGGTCACAGAGTTGAACAAGACTGAGCGACTGAACTGAACTGAATTTGTGTTGTTGGAAGAGAGTGTTTGCTATGACCAGTGCATTGTCTTGGCACAACTCTATTAGCCTTTGCCCTGCTTCATTCTGTACTCTGAGGCCAAATTTGCCTGTTACTCCAGGTGTTTCAGACTTCCTACTTTTTCTTTCCAGTCCCCTATAATGAAAAAGACATCTTTTTTGGGTGTTATTTCTAGAAGGTCTTGTAGGTCTTCAGAGAACTGTTCAACTACAGCTTCTTCAGCAGTATTTTTTGGGGCATAGACTTGGAACACTGTGATATTGAATGATTTGCCTTGGAAACGAACAGAGATCATTCTGTTATTCAGAGATTGTATCCAAGTATTGCACTTAGGACCCTTTTGTTGATTATTATGGCTACTGCATTTCTTCTAGGGATTCTTGCCCACAGTAGTAGATATAATGGTCATCTGAGTTAAATTCACCCAATCTAGCCCATTGTAGTTTGCTGATTCCTAGAATGTCAGTGTGCACTCTTGACATCTCCTGTTTGACCACTTCCAATTTGCCTTGATTCATGAACCTAACATTCCAGGTCCCTATGCAATATTGCTCTTTACAGCATTGGACCTTGCTTCTATCACCAGTCCCATCCACAACTGGATATTGATTTGCTTTGACTCCATCCTTTCATTCTTTCTGGAGTTATTTCTCTACTGATCTCCAGTAGCATGTTGGGCACCTACCGACCTGGGGAGTTCATCTTTCAGTGTCCTATCTTTTTGCCTTTTCATATTGTTCATGGGGTTCTCAAGGCAAGAACACTGAAGTGGTTTGCCATTCCCTTCTCCAGTGGACCACATTCTGTCAGACCTCTCCACCATGACTCTTCTGTCTTGGTTGGCCCCACATGGCATGGCTTAGTTTCATTGAGTTTGTACTGGATTGGATTGCCATTTCCTTTCCCAACAAATCTTCCTTACTCAGCATTCAAACCCATGTCTCCTGCATTGCACACAAATTCTTTATCACTGAGCCACGTGGGTTAGTTACATACTGTAAGAAGTAGAATGGAATTTGCTTTGCTAGGTTTTGATTTTTACATGAAGAACATGTTTACTACCTTTGGGAAAGAGGACACCTGGAAGGATCTGGTTGAGGAGAGATGAAAGACAAGCAAAGATGAAATAGGTGAGATAAGTTAATTACTTGAGATGAAATGAGAACTTGAGGAACATTTAGAGCAAAGTGTCAAAAGAGAAAGATCAGTAACTTGTATTAGTCTTTTGCCAATTCTTACATAAATATGAACTCACTTTTGAAGGTCTGTAATTATTTTATTTGCATAAATATTGCTATGAAAAATTATTTCCTTCTGTAGATATTTCTATTCAAAGAATTTCAATTAATTCAAAATGCATTAAATCATTCTTATGTCAAGAAAGACAAAGCCAGACATGAAAATTACATAGAAAGAATGAATTAAGGAAACAGACAAAAGGGAAATGAGAGAGAAAAAAAGAAAAGCAGTTTATCAATTTATTAATGTTGTTGATAGTCTAGCATCTTTTCATGTTTATTTTGTGAAATGCATTTTCATATATTTTGTCCATTTACCATTTTTAAATATGTTGTTTTCTTTTGAGTATAGATAATTTTTTTATATATCTAGAAAGAAGACCATTTCGACATTTAAATTGAAACTATCATACTGAGTCTTTGCCTTGTATTTTCATCATTTTTAAGTTTGTTTTTTTTTTTTTTTTTAATTTAAAAAAATTAGATTGAGATGAAACTGATTTACAGTGTCATGTTAGTTCAGTTATGCACCATGGGTTGCATATCCATGAACCCTATGGACAGTACCCTGCCAGGCACTTTTGTCTGTGAGATTCTCCACGCAAGAATATGGAAGTGGTTTGCTCTGCCCTCCTCTAGCGGATTTCCTGACCCAGGGATCAAACTCACGTTTCTTACATATCCTGAATGTTTACCAGTATATGTTAATCCCATCCTCTTAATTTATCCCTACCCCCACCTTCCTCTTTGGTCACAATAAATTTGTTTTCTATGTCCATGGGTCTATTTCTATTTCTGTTTGTTTGTTTTTCTTTTTCCTTTCTTTATTTTTTTTCCCCAGAGAAACATTTAATCCAGAGAAATCATGACATGTTTCTCACTGGATTATTTCTGTTTTATAAAATAGATCTATTTGCATTTTTTTAAGATTCCACATATCAGTGATGTCATATGATATTTTTCTTTGTCTGGCTTACTTCACTTAGTTCATCCATGGACCTAATCTTTAGATCCATCCATGTTGTTGTAAATGGCATTATTTAATTCTTCTAAATGGCTGAGTAGTATTGCATTGTATACATGTATCACAACTTCTTTATCCATTCAGCTATCAATGAACTTTTAGGTTGCTTCCATTTCTTGGAGGTGGAAGACACTAGCCACAATTAACATTGGGATGAATATATCTTTTGAATTGTAGTTTTTCCTGGGTAAACGCCCAGTTGTGAGATCCCTGGATCATATGGTAACTCTATTTTTAGTTTTTTATGGAACCTTCATGATGTTTTCACTATTTCAGTTCTTTTATTTTCCATATAAATTTTATTTTATTTTATTTTTATTATTATTATTATTTTTTTAATTTTTCTTAACTTTACAATATTGTATTACTTTTACTATACATCGAGATGGATCCGCCACCAGAATACACGTGTTCCCCATCCTGAACCCTCCTCCCTCCCCCCTTCCCACACCACCCCTCCAGGTCATCCCAGTGCTCCAGTCCCAGGCATCTGTTATAGGGCATCGTACCTGGACTGACTCGTTTCAGATATGATATTATACATATTTCAATGCTATTCTCCCCAATCGTCCCACCCTCTCCCAGTCCCAGAGTCCAAAAGTCTGTTCTATACATCAGTGTCTCTTTTGCTGTCTCATAAGCGGGGTGATTGTTACCATCTTTCTAAATTCCATATATATGCGTTAGTATACTGTATTTGTGTTTTTCTTTCTGGCTTACTTCACTCTGTATAATAGGCTCCAGTTCCATCCACCTCATTAGAACTGATTCAAATGTATTCTTTTTAATGGCTGAGTAATACTCCATCGTGTATATGTACCACAGCTTGCTTATCCATTCATCTGTGGATGGACATCTAGGTTGCTTCCACGTCCTGGCTATTGTAAACAGTGCTGCTATGAACATTGGGGTACACGTGCCTCTTTCAGTTCTGGTTTTCTCGGTGTGTATGCCCAGCAGTGGGATTGCTGGATCATAAGGCAGTTCTATTCCCAGTTTTTTGAGGAATCTCCATACTGTTCTCCATAGTGGCTGTACTAGTTTGCAGATCTTTCAATTCATGAACCTTTTAATTTCTTCTAAAAGTGTTTTGAGCATGTTGATCCTGTACACATTTTGTTAAATTCATTCTTAAGTGGTATTTCATTTTTTGAAGTTATCGTGAATGATACTGTTTTCTGTCAATAAAATCATATTTATTCAAAAAATAAAATTTTATTTTATGTTAGAAATCAATAAATATATTTAGCATAATCATACTTAGAAAAATAATACTTAATAATTTTAATTACTATAGTAAAATAATTTGATAAAATAACATACCAATTATATATTTTAAAAAATCTGCCATCATAATAGAAATAGAAGGTAGATTTTTTAACCTTTTATAAAAATCATACTGTAATTTTTATTAATGGTTAATGTAATCTGCTTAAGATGAACTATATGACAAAGCCTCCTGTACGTCTTCCAGACAACAAAGCTGAATAATGCAAAAAGGGAAGTCAAAGACATAAATTAGAAGGAAAGATACAAAAAATGTTTATATGCAGTTGATGCTTGTCAACATGGAAAATCCCAGAGGACCTAATTAATAATTATAGCAAGGTTGTTTCATTTTTTAAAAATGATATGTAAAACTCAAGTCGATGTCTATATATAAATATTAAAATAATTACTTTAAAAATAACAATAAAAAGTACCTGGGCTTAAATATAACAGAATATTTTCATAAATTTTATGGAGAAAAGTGTAAAAATATATTGAAACTATTAAAGATAATTAAACAAAACAGATATCCCACTTAATAGGATATAAGCATATATAGCATAGAATATATTTATCATTAAATATTATGTATCAATGCTGCCAATAATATGCTCTTTAGTTCCAAAGCCCTTGGTGTATTTTAGTAATTTAAGGGAAGCAACACATGATCTATTTAAATAAATTTGTCTTTCTAAAGTGACTTAAGAATTTTAAATGCTTTTCTTTTTTCATATTTTCATAAAAATCACATAACTTAGTTATATAATAGGCAGTTACTGTGGCTCCTGCAGACTGATTCTGTCTGCTTTGCAGTAGTTTTATATATTGCTAACTATCTTAAAGCATCACCTTGTTTTCTTAAAGCTTCATGTTTTTGGATTACCTATTAACCATGAATTGGTAATCAAAAATTTCAAAGTCATCTTAATTTACAAGAAAAAAAGAAAGAAACTTTGACCTTCCTCTAGCTGTCTAAAAGAATGTAGCATGCATGCATGCCCCATTGCATCCACCTCTGTGCAACCCTGTGGACTGTAGCCCACCAGGTAGCTCTGTCCATGGAATTTTCCAGGCAAGAATACTGGGGTGGGTTGTCATTTCCTACTCCAGGGGATCTTCATGACCCACAGATTGCACTCTCAGGCAGATTCTTTACCACTGCACCACTGAAGAATGTAGACATAGGGTCTGTTCCAGGAAGAGTTATCAGCACGTGAAGTGAAGTGAAGTGAAGTCGCTCAGTCATGTCCCACTCTTTGAGACACCATGGACTGTAGTCTACCAGACTCCTCTGTCTATGGGATTTTCCAGGCAATAGTCCTGGAGTGGATTGCCATTTCCTTCTCCCGGGGATCTTCCCAACCCAGGGCTGGAACTGGGTCTCCCACACTGTGGACAGAGGCTTTGCCCTGAACCACCAGTTATTAGCATAGGTATCTGCAAAGATTATGGGCTGGGTTTCCTGAGGGGAATACTTGGCTTGGCGGGGCCTAAAGATCAGAGTCCTATCCAGTGTCCCATTGTCTCTGTATGGCCCAGCTACACTTGTTTACCAAACACTTGCTTTTCCACCTCCATATAAATTGCCTTCCTCCCTTTTGAAGTTCCAAACCACTACCTCTGGCATCTTCTTTTGCCTTTATTTATACATCATGTTTAAGGGAAAGGCTTCAGCCATTTTGGTGAGTTAATTTTCCTGAGTCTCTCCCATGTACACTTATTAAACTTTGTTTTGATTTTCACCTCTTAATCTGTGTCATGTCAGGTTAATTCTTTAATCAATCACAAGAACTGAGCAGAGTAGAGGAAAATGTCTTCCTCCCTGACCCATGCAAAAAAAAAAAAAACAATAAAATTAAATATTTTATCTAAGATAAGCGTGCTACTAAATTTCTACTTGTTAGAAATTACGTTAATGAAACTTCTATACACTATATTTTTAGTCAGAGGTCCAGACCATCATAGTCAATTATGCTTCATTCTTTAGCAGAAATTACAAGGGACATCTTTCAAGATCCACGTTGTTTTTACTCTACTTGACTGGCTACAGGCCATGACAAAATGTTAGTTAATAAACACATGTATCTTTTGCTTTTGTTGTTGTTATTTGTTGTGTCTTGACTTTTCATTGACTCAACATTTTCCTAAAGTTGCCATTGATACACATGAAAAATAATTCAGAATGGAAGGAAATTCTATTAAAATGATTCATATCAGCTCTGCAAGATTTCCATAGTTATCTCATACAGAGTTACTACTCCACTTTACTCACATAATACTCCATGCCTACCCCTAGCACAGCACTTGAAGTTTGTACTTTAAATTTTAATTATTTTGGATGTAAATGAAGTAGAGAAAATAAACAGGTTTTTATCAAATAAATGCCAAAGCAGCTATGAAAGTTTATACTGCTGCTGCTGCTGTCGCTTCAGTCGTGTCCAACTCTGTGCAAACCCATAGCGGGCAGCCCACCAGGCTCCCCCGTCCCTGGGATTCTCCAGGCAAGAATACTGGAGTGGGTTGCCATTTCCTTCTCCAGTGCATGAAAGTGAAAAGTGAAAGTGCAGTCGCTCAGTCATGTCTGACCCTCAGCGACCCCATGAATTACAGCCTTCCAGGCTCTTCTATCCATGAGGTCTGTAAAATAAATTATGTTATTTAGACATCACAGCTTTATTCTCTTTATGATAAGATTTTTGTTTTGATTTTTAATGCAGAATTTTAATAGCTGTAGAAAACTGCTGAACTTTGGAAGCTGAAAAACAGCTTTTCAGATTGGTCTCTAGAAAATAAGTGAGAAAGGAATTGGAACAGGATTCTTATACAATTATGAGCAGGTAGGCAGGTTTCTAGGGCTTCTCTAGTGGCTCAGACAATAAAGAATGTGCCTGTAATGTGAAAGACCCAGGTTTGATCCCTTGGTCGGGAAGATCCCCTGGAGTAGGAAATAGCAACCCAGTCCAGTATTCTTGCGTGAAGAATTCCATGGACAGGGAAGCCTGGCGGGCTACAGTCTATGGGGTCGCAAACAGGCAGACAGGACTGAGCAACAGCACTTTCACAGGCAGAGTACCTCGACAGCACATATCAATGTACATTTCTTTCTGTTGAATGGTAGTTCTTGAAGATATTGATTCACACTGTATTTAAAGACAGTGTGCACCTGGGTTATTCTTAATTTGTTGTTGTTGTATGTGTGTGTGTGTGTGTGTGTAGTCTGTGTCTGTGTGCGCGTGTGCTTGTGCAGGCTCAGTCCTATCTGACTCTTTGTGACCCTGTAGACTGTAACTTGCCAGACTCCTCTGTCCATGGGATTAACCAGGCAAGAATACAAGAGTGGCTTTCCATTTCCTTCTCCAGGGGATCTTCCCAAACCTGGGATCAAACCCAAGTCTGTGTTGGCTTGTGGATTCTTAATCACTGAGCCACAAGGGAAGCCAAGAATTAAGTTGACATGAGGCAAATTAATAGGGGAAAATCAAACCAAAGTTTAATAACATATGTACATGGGAGAGACCCAGGAAAACTAACTTCCCCAAACGGCTGAAGTCCTCACCGTAAATGCCAAGAAGATGCTATAGTTAGTGGTTTGAGACTTTAAAGGGGAAGAAGGCAATTTACATGGAGCTGGAAAAGGAAGTATTTGGTAAACAAATGTTTTCAGTCATGCAGAGAAGATGGGCACAGAAAGAAATTTTAATAAATAAGCTTTCCTAGGTTCTTCCCTTTCTACCACACTTAGATTGTACTGTATATGAATCAGTTATTGCTGGTGATGGCTCCCTACCTGGAATAGAGTCCTCTATCTACATACATTCTTTTGTGCAGCTAGAGAGAAAATTGGAGTCTTTGGGGCCTTGAAAATAATTAGCCTAAATTAATCCTCATACCAAAGAGACACAATTTGGGGTGGCAAGTTTTGCTCTCCTATACTTTATTTTGCCAGCTATCCAAAGGTTTAATATAAAATAGGGTAATTTTTCAAGAGGAGATTTGGAAAAACAAAACTTCCGCCATAGTCACATAAATATAACACACTGAGATTACTTAATTTACTTACAAATGAAACATTTCCCTAGTAATCTCATAAATCATTCTGTAGTATCCCTGTGTAAAAAAAGTACCTTGTTCTGTTGTATATTTTCAGTTACAAGTAAAATATTAAAGCATGCAAACAATAACATGCCCTTTGAAGTAAAAGTTTTATATTAGAAGATACACAAGTATACTATTAAAAAAATTTAGAGTATTGTGTCTTTTAAAGCTAGATATTAGAATTCAGTGTGTGTGTGTGTGTGTGTATATATATATGTATAACTGTTCACACTCACCCAAATGCACGTATAACTTACTATGTCTGTAGTTTCTTTTCCCTAGGAAAATTAAATATTGAAAAAATAATATATCAATATCTACATGAGAAGAATTATTGGCAAACTTTTGAATAAAAATGACGGAAAATCTAAGTAACAAAAAAATACAGCACATTCATAGATAATGTTTTCTATTGCATAATCTGTTCCCTAAACTTACTTTAAAACATTTAGTGAAATCTCTAAATTCTAAACAATGAGGTGTGACTCAGCATTCTCCTAGTTAAGGGCTCTGGAATTTGTTCAGTTCAGCATCCTTCACTTGTTGAATTCCCAGAATTCACCATATAATTTCCTCAATGCCTTACCTCACTTCTGGGATACATCTACTGCAAGAGGAAATCAATGGACAGATGAGCTTATTTCTTTTAGTTCCTTTTCAAATTCCTAAGAACAAGTTAAAAATGTCAGCGACATCACTTCTGGTGGCATTAGAGGTATGTGAGAAGGTGATGTGCATTCTCATTTCCCCAGGCAGATGGGTAGCTGCCACAGCATTTTGTTCCTGATGAACTAAGGCTGAGTATAAGAGGAAATTATTGAATGCCAGCACAATACTTTCTGTATTCTGACTATAGGGTTCTAACACAGGTTTTCCATATGTTTAAAATTCCAGGAACTTCCAAACAGCATCAACGTAAGCTGTTACTGGGGCTTGCCTGGTAGCTCAGCTGGTAAAGAATCCGCCTGCAAAGCAGGAGACCCCAGTTCCATTCCTGGATTGGGAAGAGCCCCTGGAGGAGGGCCTGGCAACACACTCCAATATTCTTGCCTGGAGAATCCCCTTGGAAAGAGGAGCCTGGCGAGCTACAGGGATCACAAAGAGTCAGACATAACTGAGTGTCTAAGCACAGCACAGCACAAGCCGTTCCTGGGGTCACAAAGAGTCAGACATGACTGAATAACCGAACAATACAACAAAAAAAAGCTGTTACTGCAGAAAAGAGTCTCGAATTCAGGTCTGACTTCTTACGCCATCTGAGACCAGACAAGTTGGATCCATATAGTTTTAGAATCACTCCTGTTTTAATCAGATCAAATTGGTTATGTGATGCCTTGAAAATCAGTCGTTGGAATTCAATGGGAAACATCAATTATTTCTCTATTTCTGCAGATACAAATTAAAATAGTACTCCATTAGTAAGACGAACTGCAGGTTACTAATTAGCATAGCATCCCATTAGTGAGCTTTATTTGCTTTGTAATTTGACAAAATTTAATTGTCTTTGGTGAATAGTCTAAATCTTTGGCCCAGAATAGTCTGTTTTGTTTTTTTTTTTCCTTTAATCTTTCTCCCACCTCAAAGTCTGTCCATTATGCCTTTTCCATTCCTTTTTTCTTTTCATCACAACTGAGATAATTGACTCTGTTGCTATCCTGGTATGAGAAGAAGGAGCAAAACTCTCTCAGCATCATATTTTACCCCTCCAGTTTCTAGTATCAAATGATTCTGTTCCCCTAATACAAATCCATTTGAGGGGCATGCAAATGGGTCCATTTGTAAAGGACAATGAATATTCTTATTGCTAAGACCTGCTCTGTAATATACCTGAAACAGTTGTCCAATAGTAAGAGAGTAACTAAATCAGTTTATAATACTTTGGTCATTGGATTATTCTTAGTCTTCAAACAACTTCTAAAACATCTTTCTGCACATCATATCAACAGATACTGGGAATTCTCATTTCAGTTAAGTTCAGTTCAGTCACTCAGTCGTGTTCGACTCTTCACGACCCCGTGAATCACAGCAAGCCAGGCCTCCCTGTCCATAACAAACTTGGGAGTTCACTCAGACTCACGTCCATTGAGTCAGTGATGCCATCCAGCCATTTCATCCTCTGTCATCCCCTTCTCCTCCTGCCAACAATCCCTCCCAGCATCAGAGTCTTTTCCAATCAGTCAACTCTTCGCACGAGGTGGCCAAAGTACTGGAGTTTCAGCTTCAGCATCATTCCCTCCAAAGAAATCCCAGGGCTGATCTCCTTCAGAGCGGACTGGTTGGATCTTCTTGCAGTCCAAGGGTCTCTCAAGAGTCTTCTCCAACACCACAGTTCAAAAGCATCAATTCTTTGGTGCTCAGCCTTCTTTACATTCCAACTCTCACATCCATACATGACTACAGGAAAAACCATAGCCTTGACTAGACGGACCTTTGTTGGCAAAGTAATGTCTCTGCTTTTCAATATGCTATCTAGGTTGGTCATAACTTTCCTTCCAAGGAGTAAGCGTCTTTGAATTTCATGGCTATTAGGATATATTTTAGATTCATTATTCAGTAGATACTGTTTGGTAAAAACTATTGGCCAGTTATAGCCTCTTTGATATGATACATAAAACCTATATATATAACCATATAACATGATACTATAATCTGTAGACCACTACAGCTATGTGGATACAGGAATTCAGTAGAGACAAACAAGAACAGTCAAGAGTACTACTCATTCTCCTAGGTCTCCTCTTCAAAACTTCTCAAAAGATTGTGAAGATTAAGTTACTGTAGCATGAGTTACTGTAATCCTCTGTGGTTTCTAAATTTACTAAGGGTGATCCAGTAAAAAATCATTTTATGACCACTGAAAAAATTTTGGGAGCACGAGGCCTACTTTGCCCAGTACTATTTCACCATGTTCTTTGTTCATATTCTTCCAATGTTCTTCCTAGCACATTTATGTATTTTGAATAAACAAATAGACCTTGATCATTTATATCTCCAGATACATTTCTGTATTAAATGCTAAAATGTAACAAGGACCAGCAAGTAACTTGTGATATGCATTCCAAAAGAAAGAACAGTCAGAATATGCTAAGACAGTGAAAAGTCTTTCATAATATCCCTTCCTCATGGAAGTACTAAATATCACTAGTTTCCTATGGACAAACTAAAATTAGTATAACTAGCCACTATATATGTTTAATATAGCCACTCAGTTACCTACTTCCATTTGGTCTGATTTATTAATAACTACCATTGGGATATTATAAATCCCTAAAGATGGTGCTGAGAAAGTGCTACATTCAATATGCCAGCAAATTTGGAAAGCTCAGCAGTGACCACAGGGCTGGAAAAGGTCAGTTTTCATTCCAAACCCAAAGAAAGGCAATGCCAAAGAATGTTCAAACTACCACACAATTGTGGTCATCTCATATGTTAGTAAAGTAATGCTGAAACTTCTCCAAGCTGGACTTCAACAGTAGGTGAACTGAGAACTTCCAGATGCTCAAGCTGGAATTACAAAAGCACAGGAACCAGATATCAAATTACCAATATCCGCTGGATCATAGAAAAAGCAAGAGAATTTCAGAAAAACATCTGCTTCATTGACTAAGCCAAAGCCATTGACTGTGGGGATCACAGCAAACTGTGGAAAATTCTTCAACAGAAAGGAATACCAGACCACTTTACCTGCTTCCTGAGAAACCTGTATGTAGGTCAAGAAGCAACAGTTAGAACCAGACATGGAACAACAGACTGGTTCCAAATTGTGAAAGGAGCACATCAAGGCTGTATATTGTCACCCTGCTAATTTAACTTACACCCAGAGTACCTCATGTGAAATGCCAGGCAGTATGAAGCTGGAATCAAAATTGTCAGGAGAAATATCTATAACCTCAGATATGCAGATGACACCACACTTATGGCAGAAAGCAAAGAACTAAAGAGCCTTTTGATGAAAGTCAAAGAGGAGAGTGAAAAAGCTGGCTTAAAATTCAACATTCAAAAAATGAAAATCATGGCATCTGGCCCCATCACTTCATGGCAAATAGATGGGGAAGCAATGGAAAGAGTGACAGACTTTATTTTCTTGGGCTCCAAAATCACTGCAGATGGTGACTGCAGCCATGAAATTAAAAGAGACTTGCTCCTTGGAAGAAAAGCTATGACCAACCTGCTGCTGCTGCTGCTGCTAAGTCGCTTCAGTCGTGTCCGACTCTGTGCGACCCCAGAGACGGCAGCCTACCAGGCTCCCCCGTCCCGGGGAATCTCCAGGCAAGAACACTGTAGTGGGTTGCCATTTCCTTCTCCAATGCATGAAAGTGAAAAGTGAAAGTGAAGTCACTCAGTCGTGTCCGACTCTTAGCGACCCCATAGACTGCAGCGCACCAGGCTCTTCCTTCCATGGGATTTTCCAGGCAAGAGTACTGGGGTGGGGTGCCATTGCCTTCTCCAACCTAGACAGCATATTAAAAAGCAGAGACATTACTTTGCCAAGAAAGGTCCATCTACTCACAGGTATGGTTTTCCTAGTAGTCATGTATGGTTGTAAGAGTTGGATAATAAAGAAAGTTGAGCACCGAAGAATTGATGCTTTTGAACTGTGGTGTTGGAGAAGACTCTTGAGAGTTCCTTGGACTGCAAGGAGATCCAACCAATCAATCCCAAAGGAAATCAGTCCTGAATATTCATTGGAAGAACTGATGTTGAAGCTGAAACTCCAATACTTTGGCCACCTGATGTGAAGAACTGACTCACTGGAAAAGACCCTGATGCTGGGAAAGATTGAAGACAGGAGGAGAAGTGGATGACAGAAGATAAGATAGTTGGATGGCATCACCGACTCGATGGACATGAGTTTGAGCAAACTCCCGGGAGTTGGTGATGGACAGTGAAGCCTGGTGTGTTGCAGTCCATGCAGTCCATGTGGTCCAAAGAGTTGGACACAACTAAGTGACAACAATTAGGATGGCAATGAGACACAGAGATTATACCATTAATTGTTAAATATTCAATATTCTTCAAAATCAAAATCAGTTTTTGAATTTGACACTCAAAAGGCAAATTCATGATTTCATATTATACAATCATACTTGATTTTTCAAAATATTCAAGGTATCAGTCAGTTTTTCCTATTGTTCATGAAAATAAACTCAGGCTACCCCCCAGCCCCTGATTCATGGATGAAGTAAATATTGTTCTTGACTTAGAATTTCTTCCCAATTTCTCTTTGCAAAAATGAAAGATCTCAAATGTTTCATTTGGGAAGATTTGAAGACAAGATCCAATACATACAGCCTCAGAATAGAACCAGAGACAAATATTTTCAACTTTTATTTGATTTTGTGTTAGTCTAAAAACTGTACATATAACATGAAAAGAAAGGCATATAAGTATCTGATGCAGGCTTGCTGCCTCTAGAAGTTACAATCTATTCTGTACTGTGCCTCCCTTCAGATCTCTTATATGTGATCAAAATACAGATGTGGTGTTTCCTTTCAACTGAACCCAATCTTGCTCCTTCCCTTTTCAGAAAATACTTCTGTGGGTGACTGCATCAACCATTTATGAATAGGTTTAGATGAGCCACAGGGGACAGCTATTGTACAGTATGATTTAGTCTATACATTTGTCTAGAATCCTTGGAACATAGTGATAATCTAGTGTACTATCTAGGATGACTGCTTTTCAAAATCCTTCTTTCTCCAACTCCTCTTTAGGACCTATCTCTTTTGAGGAGTTTGGAAACTATCAGAGGAGTAACCTGAGATGAAACTGTTCCAGGAAGGCAGAGGAAAGGTTCCTCCCATCTTCAGAATACTTTCTATTTGCTGCATATTTTTTAAATTTATTTTTAATTGGAAGATGATTGTGTTACAATATTGTGTTGGTTTCTGCCATACATCAACATGAATCAACTGTAAGTACATATGTCCCCTCCCTAAGAAATCTCCCTCCCACCTCCCACCACGTCCCACCCCTCTAGGTTGTCACAGAGCACCAGATCTGAGCTCACTGCAAATAACAACAAATTCCCACTGGCTATCTCTTTTACATATGGTAATGTATACGCTTCCATACTACTCGATCAATTGATTTCATCTTCCCCTTCTCCCACTGTGTCCATAAGCCTGTTCTCTATGCCTGCATCTCCACTGTTGCCCTGCAAATATGTTCATCAGTACCATCTTTATAGACTCCATATATATGCATTAATATATGATATTTGTTTTTTTCTTTCCGACTTAGTTCACTCTGTGTAACAGGTTCTATGTTCATGCCTGCAGTCCTTACGATACAGATAATTTCTTATCGCATTCCCCTGTCTTTTCTTTGAGCTTAAGTTGGTGCCTACTTTTGGTTTACTCCATTTCTCTTATATTTTTAGCCAGCATTGGGAAGCTTAAGTAAGAGCATCAATAACCCAAATTCACAAAACTAAGCTGGCATGTCTTTAAACCATGTAGCTTTTATATTTTCTTCTCGTCCTTACTGCTGTCAGGATCTGTGCTGGAACCATCAGTGGGTCTTTTTCCAAGTTTGGTGTTTCCCCCTCTAAAAAGTGAGAGCTAGCCATTCTTCCATGTGCCCAACTAGTCGAAATAACTAGGAAAAATATTTGTGAGTAGTCACATTGTGTCAGGTAAGCTCAGAATGAAATGTTTTACTTAATTATTAAGGCCTACCTAAAAATATATCAAGCTGGCCTATTTGAGAATTCAAAGCCCTTTGGTCAGAGACCCCTGAACCACAGTCTCCAGCCACAGGATATATATGACATCTGCCTTAAGCTTTTTGGTAGATATCCATGGGCCTCCCTCACATCTCATTTGTAAAGAATCTGCCTGCTGATGCAGGAGATGTGGGTTCAATCCCTGGGTCAGGAAGACCCTGGAGAAAGAAATGGCAACAGACTCCAGTATTCTTTCCTGGGAAATCCCATGGACAGAGGGGCCTTGTGAGCTACAGTCCCTGGGGTCACAAAAGAGTCAGACATGACGTAGCAACTAAAACAGTGACAACTATTCACACTTTACTGCTTTATAGCTCCCGGCATCCTCCCTGCCCAGGAATATTTGGGCATTTTGACTCAGTCATTATAGGGCTATTTTTTTTTTAAAGGACTCAGATAATCTCATAGGCTCGACTTTTAACACATCACCAGCCTCTATCACATTTCAGTCTCTGATACTTTCCGTTCTGGCAGCATCTCAGAAGTGCTCATTAACCATGAATAAGTAGCACTTCCTGGAACTAGCCCCAGCTTTCCATAACACCATTTCTCAATTATAAAAAGCATAGTTTCTCTAAGGGTCTGCCCTACTATATAGTTAATCTTTGATCATTCAAAAGAAGCTTTGCACTCAAAAAGGAACTTTATAAATAAAATGTATAATGAAACCCTTTAGGAGTTAAGTCAGCATTTTAAAGAAAGCTCTATTAAGGTCTCTGATTTGTGTATCATGGCTCATTCCCTTCACATTCTCTCTCCAGATGATTCTTGGGGAGCACACCGTGTTGAGTAGTTTTCAACCCGAACATTCTTTCTTTTCTACTTTATAAGAAAGATGGGCATATATTCCAGTTTGCCTGAACCGAGTTGGATTAAATATGTTGTTCCAAGATAATTCTTAGTAGTACCCAATTTCAAAATCGATACATGCTAGTTCTACAGTAAACTCTGTGATCACCCTATTTGTAATAAAACCATGGTTGATCATAATCAAAACTCAATTTCTTAGCCTCTCCTTCAGATAAGTAAGTGCATACGACAAATCTCTGGACAATAAAGTACAGAGAATAGAATGTGGGACTTCCTGGAAGTCTCCTTGAAAACAGACACCCACTTTGCTCTCCTGAGTACTGATTCCAATATAGAATACAGACATGATGTATTCTGCTTCATGAAGACACTGTAGAAATGAAGTCATATGTATTCGTTAAGGTTAACTCTAAGAGCTAAAGAGTCAGACACTACTTAGTGACTAAACAACAGCAACAAAATAGCTATAGCAAAGAGAATACAAAAAAGCAGTGTTTTAAAGGTATATACATTTCTCTTTCTCTTAACAATTGTCAGATGAGTGATCCAAGACAGTGAAATAATTTTGCTCTATATTAATACACTGGGAACCAGATTTCTTCTCTCATTTTCGCACTACAGTCTAGTTCTGTGCTACAGAAAGTAGAACCTGCAAGCCATCTCCATTAATATCATTTGGGAGGTTGATAGAAAAATAGAATATCAGGTCCCCCCTCAGACCTACAAAATCAAAATCTGCGTTTTAGCAATATCTCTTAAGTGATTCGTGTGTCCATTACATGAGTAAAAGATCACTACCCTGTGGTACTGTTATTATCTGTAGGGTTGAAAGTACAAAAAACTCTTTATTTTTAAAATGAGGGAAAAAATGTTTTTTGTTGTTGTTGCAAATGAATAACCTTTTAAACATAAAATAACTCTATCTTAGAGAAAATATGAAGTTTAGCTATTAATGAACAGGTCGAAAGTTGTATATTATACTTGTAAATAGGTGGCAGTAATGCTGGCTGGCAACTTATGCTATGCTATGCTAAGTCACTTCAGTCATGTCTGACTCTTAGTGACCCCATGGACTGCAGCCTACCAGGCTCCTCCGTCCGTGGGATTTTCCAGGCAAGAGTACTGGAGTGGGGTGCCATTGCCTTCTCCAGGCAACTTAGTCATAGAACTATGACTATAAAAGGATTAATATCTAGAGGTAACACCAGGGTGTAGAGTTTGTGCATAGAGTCTCTAAAAAAGAAAAAAAAAAAGAAAAAGTCTAAAAGAAATTATCCTCTTGGAAAAAACATCAAAAGAACTTTGTGGAAAAGTTTCCACAAAAGTGGAAACCAACTCAGCATGAGAAATAGAAGACGGACATAAAATAAAGGGATAAAACTAAGTCTTAACGTTTTTCTCAAAAAAGTCTACTAGTGCTGAATGGCTTCCATGTTAAATAATCAAAGAAGGTAAAAAAAATAACAGAAAGTGAAAGTCGCTGAGTTGTGTCTCTTTGCAATCCCATGGACTGTACAGTCCATGGAATTCTCCAGGCCAGAATACTGGAGTCCATAGCCTTTCCCTTCTCCAGGGGATTGAACCAGGGTCTCTTACTTTGCAGGTGGATTCTTTGCCAACTGAGCTATCAGATCAGATCAGATCAGGTCAGGCGCTCAGTCGTGTCTGACTCTTTGCGACCCCAGGAATCACAACACGCCAGACTTCCCTGTCCCTCACCAACTCCCGGAGTTCACTCAGACTCACATCCATTGAATCAATGATGCCATCCAGCCATCTCATCCTCTGTCATCCCCTTCTCCTCCTGCCAACAATCCCTCCCAGCATCAGAGTCTTCTCCAATGAGTCAACTCTTCTCATGAGATGGCCAAAGTATTGGAGTTTCAGCTTCAGCATCATTCCTTCCAAAGAAATCCCAGAGCTGATCTCCTTCAGAATGGACTGGTTGGATCTCCTTGCAGTCCAAGGGATTCTCAAGAGTCTTCTCCAACACCACAGTTCAAAAGCATCAATTCTTCGGCGCTCAGCCTTCTTCATAGTCCAGCTCTCACATCCATACATGACCACAGGAAAATCCATTGCCTTGACTGAGCTATCAGGGAAACACAAACCCAGAGAAAAACTGACCTTATTTTACTTGACTTCAGGTATTGCCTCATATACTGTACCATTTACATTAATTCGACTCTCAAAAGTTTTTGGAATATGTAGATATTTAGCAACAACAACAAAAAATTTGAGGACACTGAAGCGTTTATATCCATAAAGTTTTCCTCACCTAACTGCTGTCCCCAAAACATTATGCTTTCCCTTGAAAATTTGTCTAAAAATTTTCTCCAATCTCCATGTTATTTATGGTACCTGTCATCTTCTTTCTTCTCCTTTATTTTTAAAATAATAAATAAATACATTTAAAAACAATTTAATCTTTTTAAAGCCTTCTCTCTCTCTTTTAATATTTTTTCTTTATTTTTATCAGTAATATGAATGTGTTTCTCTGTCTCAGTAAGATATTCTGGTCTGTTATCTACATCTGTTTTCTTTTTTTCCTTTTTTCTCTTCCAGTTCTATTGTGATATAATTGACAAACAGTACAGTATAAGTTTCAAGTGTACAAGAAAATAATTTTACTCTCATTAATTATGAAAGGATTCCCGCAACAAGTTTGGTGATCAATTCATCATCCCATTTAGATAGAAAATTTTTCTATTTTTTGCATTTTATCTATTCCTTTGGCATCTCCAAGGAAAGAGGGATAAAGAGGAAAAGAAGTCAGAGGTTTCTGATTTAAATAGTTATTTAATATACTGCTTTGGGGTTTTGATGTGTGTAATAGTGACAAAGCAATGTAAGGAAGCTGACTGAGAAGTAACAAGGTCGTGGCTAGAAAACTCTCACCTCACCTTTAGCCTCCATTCAAAGTTTAAATCAACAGCTTTGAGTTTCACATGCTCAATACAAATATAATGTTCTCATGTGACTCTCTTCTTCAGCTCAGCTTGGTTCAGTTGCTCAGTTATGTCTGACTCTGTGACCCCATGGACTGCAGCACACCAGGCCTCTCTGTCCATCTTCATAATGGACCTCTACAGACCAGAGGTTGGTGAAAATTTTCACCATTATTTCTTCATAATATTTTTCCCTTACCTTCCTTTCTTTTAGGGGCTTCAATTATATATACATTGAAAGCATTTAAATTTGATCTTTTTTCCTGGTTATTTTGTTTCTATAATTTTTAATCTGCATTTAATTTTGGATAGTTTCTACTGCTATATATTCAAGTTTACCAATCTCTTTTTCTGTACCATCTAATGCTCAATTAATCACATCCATATTATTTTTCATCTTATATAATGAATTTTTATATTCCAGAGTTTTATAGTTTATAAGTTACATATATCGATATATATATAACTCACATATATATGAACAATTCAGACGAATTAGAATTCAAATATCTGAATTTATTAAGATTATATAGGTCTTCCGTGGTGGCTCAGATAGTAAAGAATCTGCCTGCAATTCAGGAGACCCAGGTTTGATCCCTTGGTCTGGAAGATGCCCTGGAAGAGGTGATAAGTTTATAAGTTACATATATCGATATATATATATAACTCACATATATATGAACAATTCAGACGAATTAGAATTCAAATATCTGAATTTATTAAGATTATATAGGTCTTCCGTGGTGGCTCAGATAGTAAAGAATCTGCCTGCAATTCAGGAGACCCAGGTTTGATCCCTTGGTCTGGAAGATGCCCTGGAAGAGGTGATGGCAATCCACTCCACTGTTCTTTCCTGAAGAATCTCATGGACAGAGGGGCATGGTGGGCCGCAGCCCATAGGGTCGCACAGAGTCAGACATGACTGAAGCATCTTAGCATAGCACAGCACAAGATAGATACACATATATATGGGCTTTCCTGGGCTCAGCAGTAAAGAATCCGCCACAGTATCGATCCCTGGGTTGGAAAGATCCCCTGGAGAAGAAAATGACAACCCCCTCTGGTATTCTTGCCTGGGAAATCTATGGAGAGAGGAACCTGGCAGGCTATAGTCCATGAGATGAGAAAGGGTTGGACATGATTGAGTGACTAAAAAGCAACAACAAACTACATTGCTACAGCATGCTTTGGATTATTGATGCTCCATTTCCCCACCAGTGAAAGAATTCTTTTTACCATCTGGCCAGCCCATGATTCCTCTCCAGAATAAGATGCCACTTCTTAGAACAATTCCTGGTACTCACTATCTTAGAGTAGGTTTCCTAGAAGCAGAGATGGGAGTTCTTGAGCCAGCAATTTATTTGAGAGTGATCTTATGATAAAAGAGGAAATAAGGAAAAAATGATAGGAAAGGAAAACTAAGCAAGGATGTGATTTCAAGTGAAAATAAGCCTCAGCTTGATCCCATGGGGAGATGTGGGGAAAAAATCACACCTGGGAATTGCACATGTGTTGTCGCTTCAGTCATATTGGACTGTTTCTTCCCGACCCAGGGATTGAACTCATGTCTGTCTCCTGTGTTGGAAGGTGAGGTGGATTCTTTACCATTAGCGCCACCTGGGAAGCCCATATATATATATATAATTTTGCTTTTTACATGCCTGATAATTTCTGATAGATACTTAGTCTTGTGATTTTTAACTTGGAAGTGGTAGATACTTTTGTGTCCCTTTAAATATCCCTGAGTGTTGTACTGGAACACATCTAAATTACTTGGGAACAGTTTCATCCTTTTGAGTCTTGCTTTTAGGCTTTGTTAGGCAGTATAATAGCGGCCATTAATCTAGGTCCAAGTCTGCCCTACCATCAAGGCAATGCCCTTCTTGGTATTATACACAATGAATTGGAAGGATTTTTATGCTCTGGCTATTGAAAATAAAAACTATTCTTGGTCATATATGAGTGCGTGGATTTATTACCTTAAATTCTTTCAAGGTTTTCACACCTGAGCCTTAGCTAGTTTCCTTACATACATTCATTGATCAGTGCTCAGCAGAAAACTCAAGAGGAATATATCTTAAAAATCAGAGGTTTTTTTCTGGGGAGCTCTGTCCTCAATAGTAATTTTGTTTTCTTTTTTTCCTTAGAGCCACCCCCACAAAACCTCTCAACTCAGGGAAAGACCATAGCAGGAAGCCAGGCTTACTCCTCTCCAGGAGGAAGTGAACTGTGTCAGTCTTCGAGCTCATCTTCTGTGTTTTCCTTCCTCAGGTATCATGGGTCTTACACTGTGTGCTGTCCAATGTAGGAGAACAATTCCATCTATACTTTAGTCTTTTTAATTGTTTCAGTTAGGAAGATATATCTGTTCTGTTATTCATCTTGATTAGTATCAGAAGTGCTACCACAATTGTCTATGGAATTTCTTTCTAACATTAATTATACCATAAAATTTTATGAACATCACTTCAAGCCCCTAGTTGTTCATTGCCTTACAGAACAGCTGAGGATACTTTCCCTTTTCTCACTTATCCTTTAGTAATATAATCTTGCATGATTTGCTTGTAAATGCTATTTTTAAAGTTTTTTATTATTGATGACAAGCTTGATGATATTCATTTTCATTAAAACAAATTCCTCCCCCTCTTCATTCTGCTGGGTTTTGCTAATATTTTTATTCCTTTAGTAAGTGTCTTTATAACTCTAAACTTTTCCTTCTTTAGAAAGTGCCTTCCTCATTTCCTGATTTAGTTAATTCAGCATTGACTGAATTATTGCTGTGAGCAATGAAAACATATGTGTGTATGCACTTCCGCTTACCACATCACACTACTTAAATTCCCAAACTGTATGTGATTCATTTATATTGTTAGGTTAATCATGCTTCCATCATGCCTTGTGATTGTAAATATCTCTCATTTTTTGTCTTGCTGTTGTTTGTCAAAACTTATAAACATTTTTACTATTGTGATTATGTAACTTTTACTCATTCTAATACCATTGTATCATGATTGGTCAACAGGAAATAATAGAATTCTATATCATTGAAACTATGATTTAATTTAAAAAAAAAAAAAAACCTGCAATCACTTTTTAAAGTCCTTCTTATTTTGGAATTTTTTTTGAAACATACAAATGCCCAAATATTTTTTTCTCCAAATCTCCAGGTGTGATTCTTATAAGCAGCAACGTTTAAAAACAATTAGACTATATAATGATCTTTTACTTTTATCTAGTTTGTCTCACATTTTATATTTCATATTCAGTGCTCTTGTTTCATTTAGTTTATGTTTTCCGATTTTTTTTGTCTGTTATGTTTGCTGTTCTTTCTCAAGCAAGTATCAATATCAAGTATAATATCAAGTATCAATATCAAGTATAATAGAAAAGCTTTTCTATACATATATGTAATATATATACATATATATATATTAGAAACATGAATTTTTACTTAGCTAAAAATTTATGACTTTTTGGTTCCAATTGTTTGACTAAGTATGAATAGAATACTAGAATTCTGGTTTATAGTCACTCAAAACTTTAATATAGCTCCATTTATTTTTGGCCATTTATTTTGACTTCCCTGGTGGCTCAGATGGTAAAGCATCTGCCTACAATGTGGGAGACCTGGGTTTGATCCTCAGATCGGGAAGATCCTCTGGAGAAGGAAATGGCACCTCACTCCAGTACTCTTGCCTGGAAAATCCCATGGATGGAGGAGCTTGGTGGGCTACAGACCATGGGGTCACAAAGAGTCGAACACGACTGAGTAACTAGACTAAACTAATTTTGGCCATCTAGTATTACTGCTAAAACTCTTGAATGCTTATTATTTTAGTGATTTCTAAAAAAAATTTTTGAATGTGGATTGAAACTGCTAATCCAATTCTGAGAATAAAAGGAATACTATGTTGTAAATCTCCAACTGTTGCAGGATGGAAATAGCAAACATAGCTTGTCTTGCCAGTACCTGACTGAGCTTGAGCAGTTGCGTCATACCTGGTGACTCAAAGGTTAAAGCGTCTGCCTCCAATGCGGGAGACCCAGGTTTGATCCCTGGGTCAGGAAGATCCCCTGCAGAAGGAAATGGTAACCCACTCCAGAATTCTTGCCTGGAGAATCCCATGGACGGAGAAGCCTGGTAGGCTACAGTCCATGGGGTCGCAAAGAGTCGGACACGACTGAGCGACTTCACCTTCACGTTCACGTTCATGTTGTAAATTAAGGAGTTAAAGCTGCTTTCTTTTTCTAAAATTCCCAGGTATATTCTTTTTCTGGTCATTAGTTGAATGAAGATAATAAATTTGCCTTGCATTATGGGCTTTAATTTGGTTTTAGAGAAATCATATTCTTCGGTATAAACAAAAAGCATTATTTTCATATTGTGCAAAAGAAAAGATAATATGGTTCTGTGAAAAAGCATTTGTCTTTGCTTTTCTTCACACACTATTAAACTCAGTCACTAAATTTAGATTAAAAGCACATCTGAATGAGGCTTGTAGTCTAAAACTGATTTATGATATCAGGGAGTTTGACATCCAGTCTTTCATCAGTGATTATATGGCATCAATCTCTGGGATACAGAGTACTGCAATTTAATAGTTAAAGAGATTGCCTGGTAAAACAGTTCATCCTCAACTTTGACTTTTAGAATACAACTTAACTTTGTTCTCTGTAAATAAACAATTTTTAAATACTGATGGCAAGCAGTGGTTTATGTAGGTAACAGAGACTGACAGTGTTCAGTCAGAGTGGCATTCCATTATACATCAACAGCTATCAAAAGCAGCCTCGGTGCTTTCTCTTTACTCTCCTTCCACACCTGAGTGGAGTGTTTATTGGTGCGAATGGACCCTTTTCCTTTTTCAATCTTGGTTCTTGTGTCTCAACCTATGTTTAGGTCTTCAAATGTTTTAATAAAGTTGAATGTCATCTTACTGCCTAGTTGCTGTAAAATGAATTCATGACCCTTGGTATCTTCATTTCCAAACCTAAGTGTGATGAACCCTCTGAGTCTTTGCCTGCCTTCCTGGCCCTCTAGTTCACAATGGCCCATATTTATACTCTGCTGCAGGATGGCACCCCACTCCAGTACTCTTGCCTGGAAAATCCCATGGATGGAGGGGCCTGGTGGGCTGCAGTCCATGGGGTCACTAAGAGTCGGACACAACTGAGTGACTTCACTTTATTTTTTCACTTTCATGCATTGGAGAAAGAAATGGCAACCCACTCCAGTGTTCTTGCCTGGAGAATCCCAGGGATGGGGGAACCTGGTGCGCTGCCATCTATGGGGTCGCACAGAGTTGGACATGACTGAAGCAACTTAGCAGCAGCAGCAGCTCATTAATTATACTTACCAGGAAATTTGGACATATATAACATTGACTTTGTGTTCAGTGTCAACTCTGGACTTGCTGCTGCTTCAAAAGCAACCTTATATGTTGGTGTTAATGACAGGTGCTGGCTGTGTGGCAAAATTTAAAACTTCCTTTCCAGATAGGATTGGGCCATGATTGTAGCTGTTCATTTTAACAGTTGTACCACGTAGCTATGCATCTAAGGGTTTAACTGCTATGGGATAAGGTATGAAAACAGTCTAATTTTCCTTACAGGAACATGCAACACATTTACAAAGCAGTGGTATCCATTTAAATTTCCAGTAAATTTTCAGTTCAGTTCAGTTGCTCACTCGTGTCCAACTCTTTGCTACCCCATGAACCACAGCACGCCAGGGCTCTCTGTCTATCACCAACTCCCAAAGTCTACCCAAATTCATGTCCATTGAGTCAGTGATGCCATCCAAACATCACATCCTCCGTCATCCCCTTCTTCTCCTGCCCTCAATCTTTCCCAGTATCATTGTCTTTCAAATGTGTCAGCTCTTTGCATCAGGTGGCCAAAGTACTGGAGTTTCAGCTTCAACATCAGTCCTTCCAATGAACACCCAGGACTGATCTCCTTTAGGATGGACTGGTTGGATCTCCTTGCAGTCCAAGGGACTCTTAAGAGTCTTCTCCAACACCACAGTTCAAAGCATCAATTCTTCGGCACTCAGCTTTATTTATACTCCAACTCTCACATCCATTCATGACTACTGGAAAAATCAGCCTTGACTAGAAAGACCTTTCTTGACAAAGCAATGTCTCTGCTTTTGAATATGCTGTCTTGGTTGGTCATAATTTTTCTACCAGGGATTAAGCATCTTTTAATTTCATGGCTGCAATCCCATCTGCAGTAATTTTGGAGCCCCGAAAAATAAAGTCAGCCCCTGTTTCCTCTGTTTCCCCATCTATTTGCCATGAAGTGAAAGGACCAGATGCCATGATCTTTGTTTTCTGAATGTTGAGCTTTAAGTCAACTTTTTCACTCTCCTCTTTCACTTTCATCAAAAGGCTCTTTAGTTCTTCTTAACTTTCTGCCATAAGAAGGGTGTCATCTGCATATTTGAGGTTATTGATATTTGTCCCAGCAATCTTGATTCCAACTTGTGCTTCTTCCAGCCCAGCGTGTCTCATGATGTACTCTACGTATAAGTTAAATAAGCAGGGTGACAATATACAGCCTTGATGTACTCCTTTTCCTATTTGGAACCAGTGTGTTGTTCCATGTCCAGTTCTAACTTGCTTCCTGACCTGAATACAGGTTTCTGAAGGGGCAGGTCAGGTGGTCTGGTATTCCCAGTTCCCTTTGATACACTTGTCAGATTCTTGATATTATCTGATTTCCCAAATGTAAATCAGTGACTCGCTATGGTTTTAGTTTACTTTCCTTTAATTACAAGTGGAGTCTAACACCTTTTCATACCATGGGTGTTTTGTCTGCATAACAGTCCTGTCCACCTCTTTGGGACCCCGTGGACTTGTAGCCCATCAGGTTCTTCTGTCCACGGGATTTTTCAGGCAAGAATACTGAAGTGGCTTGCCATTTCCTTCTCCAGGGATCTTCCCAACCCAGAGGGAACCCAAAGCTCCTGTGTCTCCTGCATTGCATGTGGATTCTTTACCACCTGAGCAACCCAAAATGATGATTTTCCCTGATGAATCCTCAGCCCATGATATCCTGGAATATCAGATAGAAATAGAATTCCAGATGGAAGCAAGATACTGTGGGAAGATGGGGATTGTAAAAGAAAGACTAAGCCCATAATTGCCTTCCTTAAATAAACCATAGAGAGCTTGTAACATCTCATCAAGTTCCTCTAAGATAATATCCTTGGAGAAGTTTAAAACAACACCTCCCTCACTACCTCCAAGAAAAATATTAACAGAACATATCAGTTGGGCAAAACATGAAGAATTCAATTAGAATATTTTATTAAAAAATATTTTGACTATGTAGGAGGATTTTCATTGGAAAAGCAGGGTTTGCCAAGTTAAAGAGCACTTTGTTAGTTAAACTAAAAAGAGAGAAACTTAAATATGTGCAGATAAAAACAAGTCACTGGCCATGGGATAGAAAAAAAGACGCATCCTTAAGATTAAGGTCTTAAAGTCCTGGTTCTAGGTGGTTGGATTTGAACAAATAGTCTCCAATCCTCTTGCTAAATAGTCTCCAATCTTTCTTCTTTTAGCAAGAATGAATTTTGTTGTTTTTCTCAGGCATTTCTTAGAAAATGGGGAATTTCCTAATAGATATCCTTTAAAGCTTCAAAAGTCAGTGAAAATATTGCCATAGAATAAAATTGGTGAATTTAATGTTTTATTTTAAAGTAGATGATGATGTTGAAGTTTCAGTGTAACTATGTGAGTTTTTTAAAGCTTGATAAACCATATATTTAAGTTCATAAAAGGTACTTGAAATTCTACCCAAACCTAAATATTTACAGTTTAATGAAAATACATGGTAAACTGGATTTCAAAAATTTATTAAAATGAAGTACGCTAGCATTGGTAAATCTGGTATGTATAAAGTTGATTTTTATAAACAAAAAGTTGTGACTTGAACTTTCTCGATAAAATAAACATGGAATATCTTATTTTTCTGATAATTATTGATGATTAAAATAATATTTCATATACTCTGCTTACTTAAAACATCCTCAGTGGGATTTTGGAGAATTTACACACCATGATAACGAAGTAATGGATTGTATTATTCAAACATCTCTTAGAAATTGAGGCTTGCCACTAAGATTATCTGCATGTGCAAAATGAAAATACTACAAACAATTGTATAAAATGAAGTATAACTTTTACTTGTATGTCAGAAAAGAATTTGATAGAAAACCACAAAACCTGTGTCTATGTGTTTTTCTCAGATAATAATAATATAGGATTTCAAAATAATAGAAAATGAATTTAACCTCTTATTTACACAATAAAAGTAAGATTTAAATTGATACTGTATAAACTGTAGGAGAATTAAATGTGCTAATATAATATAAATCTTGTTATTACTGCCACAACACTGAATAATATATTACACTCAATAGGGATTATACAAAAGGAAGAAAAGCTTTAAAAGGAGAAAAAAGGAGCAAGACAACTTAAAAAGCTTTAACTCAAAGTAGAATTTGATTAAATAAAAATCTAATTGAAAACATGACATTTGTAATGTCATACACTACTAAATATTAAGTAGTAATGTATAGAAATCATTTGTCTAATTGTAGCATAGATATAACTTCATCTAATTAGAACTTACATATGCAAATATTTATACCTCAGTAACAAGTCATAATGTGGATAAACCAGATAGCTATAAAATGAAACTGTTATACAGAACTTTAAAAATTAACATGTTGAAATTCCCTCATTGTATCACAATAGACTAGAAGGTAAGCCATTTTTTCCTCCAGTTGCTGCTTATGATCACCAAGAAAGATCGTTTCTCTTTGATTTCACTTCGATTCTCTGCTAAGTTAGGACTTAGCACTGTCAGGTACTGTAATAACAATGCCGTCAAATGGAAAGAAAACAAAAATGATTGACTAAATGGTCTGTCAGATAAGTAATCATAGAGTCACACAAATTGATGGTTAATGAGACATGTTAGAAAAAATAAATTAGCTGTATACATACATGGTCAGGTACATCAAAGAACCAAAGAAAATGCAGTTAGAATACTGTACTGTATTCAATGGTATCATTACTCACAGCAATACTGAACTGTTTTCTTCTATTTCCTTCTCACATAAAGCAAATAAGTAACTGCTGTTTTTGTTAGGAGCCAAGTTATCTAGTATGAAAGAAGGTAGAAAAAATAATGGCTAATGGCTATTATTTAATTACAATACATTCATAACAATCAAGGGGTAAATTAACATAAAGTATTTTAAAAGGAGATTAGTATAAGAAAAACATGACTATTTGAGCCCTCTTATTCAACTAGTATTTCTGACATATTTGTTTTACTAATTAGATATATAGAAATTAGTTAACACTATAAACAAAAGTTGGGATAATGTCTCTGCTTCAAGAAAGGATATCAGTTTAATAATCAATATTTGTTGTAATAGTAAGTCAAATAAAATCATGCAATACATCTGAAAATCAGCTGACTATCATTTTAATTTTTTTCAAGTGTTCCATGAGCCAAAGAATATGAAAGGATGCAAGAACTCATTAAGTCTAAAAGATTTTAAATTAAATCTATATAGCTAAGGAATCTATTAAGTTTTAAAGTCTTCAGAATTAGTAGAAGGACATTTATGTAACAATTTTTCCAGCAGAGTGGAAGCAGATATTTCCATAAATAGACAAATGATTAAGAAATGAGTGTAACTTAGATCCAATGACATATGCAAAATGATTGTCTACTTCCTGAAGTAATGGAATCATTCACATAATCACTGAAACTTATGGTTTAAAGTGACCAATCCAGTTCCTACATGTAACCTAAATGTCTTATAGTAAGTACCTTCAATTCCCTGGGATGGTAATAAATTTCTTCTTTAATGGATAAGCATTTTTTAAACATGAGAGGATTTAGGGCTAAGCAGAGAAATGTTTATAAGAATCAAGGCCATAGTATTACTAATTTTGTGTTAAGAAGAAAGTTTTGTATATTTGCTGATTTTTATGCTTGTATTGCTTATAGAATTTTGTCCTTTTAGAAAGTATCATAACTTTAATTTGAAAGTTACATTTAGGTAATTAAACATACATTGCATATGAAATGAATTGAAAAATCAGACTTGCAAAATGAAAGTAAAAGTTATCATCTTGTGGAAGATTTAGACCACAGAGGAAATTATTACCCTGTATAATCCACAACAAATTGAATACCAGGATGAAATCTCTGTAGATTGTAGGAATATGTACACAAACTACTCACAGGAGTTGTGGGAAGACATGAAAAACTGTTCTTATCCCTCCTGTAGTTTTGAATTATTTTGCATGTCTTATCAGTGGTTGATGCATTAACAATTATTTTTGGAAAGCACTTTTTAAAAACAATAATATGTTATTTTGTGAGGTTATAACCACAAAGGGAAGAAAATGAGGAAGAAATCAATATCTCCCTAATAAGATGGCAATATATGTTGATAGAAAAAATTCCATTTGGCCAAATATTGTAAGCTTTTCGTAATGCATTTCATCAGCACTCTTTTTAGATTATCATGGGTATCAGAAAGGGATAAAGAGAGATTTAGGTTGTAGAAAGGAACTAGAATGTGATCTCAGCCTTCAGTATGTGAGAATTCTCACCCTTCTTTTCTGTGATGAATTGTGGTATATTATAAAGGATTTTATAAAGGTATTTTAAAGCAAAATCTCTGCTTTTAATTTCCACCACAAGAGATTTGTTGGTTCTTTTAAGGCCTGATTTTAACATAAAATAATAGAATTATAATTTTTGCAATGCATTAAGAAGTGGCGTATTATTTTTGCAATGTAATATGTATTCTGTTGGCACATCTGAAATGGAGAGGGGATATCCTTGTGGATTTGGAGAGGTGGTTCATGGTGGTGCCCAGGAAGGAATTGTTATGGACTGAATGTTTGTGTCCTCCCAGAATTCATATGTTGAAGTCTTGGTGTGGATTTGGAGATATACCCTTTGGGAGGTAGAGTTAATTTACTTTGGAGATTAAATGAATAAATGAATAAAACATTCATCCAATAACCAGTAAAATGTATTTGTTTAAAGCTGACAAAATGTGTGACCAGTAATAGATAATCAAATTCCATCCTTTAAAATGTAATTTGATTACATGTAGAATTTAATGGAATTCCTTTCCTTGTGAAGTATCTTACATGTATAAATAAGAAGAAAATGCACTAGCCAGGTTTGATAAAGCATCAATTTGATATGTTAATGTTTAATTCATGTTTCTGTGATCATTTAGATTTTTCCTAAAGTGACTGTATACACAGGTTCATAGTGCAATACGAATTCCTTCTGAAAAATCAACTTTTATGTTTTGTTCAAAACTGTATTTTCTTCCATTTAAAAGTGTAATATCCTATTTTTTGTTATCAGATCAGATCAGATCAGTCGCTCAGTCATGTCCGACTCTTTGCGACCCCATGAACTGCAGCACGCCAGGCCTCCCTATCCATCACCAGCTCTCGGAGGTCACTCAGACTCACATTCATTGAGTCAGTGATGCCATCCAGCCATCTCATCCTCCATAGTGTATCATTTTATATGCTTTCTATTTTATATTTGTTGAGGCAGGAAAGTTGACACCATATTGTAGGCTTCATTCTAAATTTTTCTGATTTATTTTCTGTTGATCCCCTTAGCAACTGATCACCTCCTTGATAGCAGAAAAGACAAGGTCATTTCCCCTAAGCATCACCTAGAAGGACTATCCATATAACGTTTTTAGTTTTCGAGCCAGGTCACATTATAAGGCACAAAGCAGATAGATAATCTAGATTATAGATTATCTTTCATTGAAGAAGAAGTCCACTTCTGCCACATCAGAGGCCAAGATTGGATTCCACACAGTTGAAAGAACTACCAAATACACTTTTCTGGAAAGGAGTCATTCATGTGAAAATTTCATTAAAAGAGGCTGATGAATGACTGACCTGCAGAGCATCATAAACTTTTTCAGAACACATGCATACACTCACACAAGCACATAACATTACTACTATACATAGAAAAATATAGTCTGCAAGTCTAGAAGAATAATAATTCCATTGTCCACTCCACTGAGCAGCTCACATTAGAGAATTCAGTGACCACTGAGTATCTGATCTGTAACAGGCATTGTTATGGAGCCAAGTACAGCAGTGTATAGAACAGAGAGGGTACCTGCTGTCCAAAACTTAACATTCTAATGGCATGCAGGCAATGATCACTCAAATGAATAAATGACTGAAGCAACTTTAAGTATCAAAAAGGACCACATAGAAAGTAAAAATAATGTAACATGATGCAGAGCTACTGGTATTAAGGAGCATACCAATCATGTTAAAATTTTTAGGAAAGAGCTCTAGGAAATTGACAACAGGCTTTGCACCTGACTGAGAAAGAGGCAGACATGCAAAGTTCAGGAAAATGTTGTTCTAAGTAGAAGGAACAGCAAGAATCAGAGAAATGAGATGAAAACCAGCTACTTGTGCATAGAGACCAGGAAAAGAATGAAACATTTCAAGCAGACCAAATAAAAGAGTATCATAAAGAGGGATAAGCTGAAGAGATAGGTAAGGGGGAATAATATATACTGTTGTAGATGATGGTCAGATTTGATTTTTATTCTAAAGTTAATGACAAGCTTGGATTTTAAAGCAGAAGTGATATATGACCCAATAATACTTTTAAAATATTATGTAGAGCTATAGAAAGAAAGAGAAAAAATAGTAATAAAGAAATTATTTAGGGGCTGCTATTGTAATCTATGGGGAAGGCAATGGCACCCCACCTCAGTACTTTTGCCTGGAAAATCCCATGGATGGAGGACCCTGGTGGGCCGCAGTCCATGGGGTCGCTAAGAGTCAGACACGACTGAGCGACTTCCCTTTCACTTTTCACTTTTATGCATTGGAGAAGGAAATGGCAACCCACTCCAGTGTTCTTGCCTGGAGAATCCCAGAGACGGGGGAGCCTGGTGGGCTGCCGTCTATGGGGTCGCACAGAGTCGGACACGACTGAAGCGACTTAGCAGCAGCAGCAGCAGCATTGTAATCTAGGCAAGAAAATGTGTGACCTTGGATCAGGGGCATAAGAAGATGGATGGTGATGAAATATTGATTTTTATGTATTATTTTAGAAATTGTGCTAATGGAACATACTAAAGAATTAGATACAGAGTTGGAGGGAAAAAATTGAGTGTATCTCTTATATTTGGCCTGGGGTGATTTGTGCATAGGTGTGCCATTTAACTAGATGGGGACAGACTGTAGAAAATAACTCAACTGCTTTGTTTTGGTCATATTTAATTGAGGTTGATGACTGGACCTCCATACAGACAATGCCAAACAGGAAGTGGAATATGTGAATCTAGAGCTCAGTATATCAGATCAGATCAAATCAGTCGCTCAGTCGTGTCCGACTCTTTGCGACCCCATGAACCGCAGCACACCAGGCCTCCCTGTCCATCACCAGCTCCCAGAGGTCATCCAGACTCATATCCATCGAGTCAGTGATGCCATCCAGCCATCTCATCCTCTGTCGTCCCCTTCTCCTCCTGCCCTCAATCCCTCCCAGCATCAGAGTCTTCTCCAATGAGTCAACTCTTCTCATGAGGTGGCCAAAATACTGGAGTTTCAGCTTTAGCATCATTCCTTCTAAAGAAATTCCAGGATTGATCTCCTTCAGAATGGACTGGTTGGATCTTCTTGCAGTCCAAGGGACTCTCAAGAGTCTTCTCCAACACCACAGTTCAAAAGCATCAATTCTTCGGCGCTCAGCCTTCTTCACAGTATCTAGGCTTCATTCAAGAAGGCATTTCAGGAGACTGTTCAGACCAGCTCGATATCTTTCTAGGACTTAAATCCCAAGTTGTTGAAGAACATTTCTATATCAGCCTTACATTTTTATTCTCACCCTTCTAGTACAACACCCTCTAAATCCACCCCTTGATGTGTTCCTTTTATCCTTCCAATACATGTTAGCCAGAACTACAATTAATATAGTGAATGAAGTATTTCCTTCTTAAGCAAGTTTGTGATTTTGTTTGTTTCTATCAGGGCTGTTCTGAGACCTGACTCTAGATACTGATTTAGAGGCAATGAAGGGGAGACAATGAGTTGATATGCCAATATTCCTTGTGATCAACTTTATTAAAATCAGAGAATGGAAAAATTTAAATCATGATGAGATACAACCCACTGGCAAAAATTTAAAAACCTAAGAAAACCAAGTACTTTAGAAAGATGTAGAGGAAAGAGATTTTACTTTAACTGATAGAGTGAGAATGATAAAAAGATTTTGGAAAACTGGCCTTACCTAGTAAATTTAGACATGTATAAACATAATGCCTCAATATTTGCATTTCTAGGTATATAGCTGAGGTGAAAACCATGTGTTCACGTTCCAAGATACTTGAACAATAATGTTTATAGCATTCATAACAGCCCCAAAATGAATCAAAATAAAAGTGTATATTTGGTAAATAAATAGATTAGTTTAATGAACTGAGAAATGCAAAGTAGGTAAGATATCTTCATAAAAAGAATAACCACATTCCATGTATATAGCTGTTAAAAACAACAAAACTAAACTGTCTTGTAAGGGATACAGTCCTAGGTAGTAAATTATGAAGAAAAAACAAAGAATGATAACTATAAAATTTATCAGAAATTTCCCATTCCCAAGAAAGTAGAATTTTATTAGCGAAAGAGGCACAGTGCAAGGAATGGGGCCTCTGGAATTTTGACTGCCCTATTTGTTAAGGGCTTCTTATTGTTCAATTGTTAAGCTGTGTACGACTCTTTGCAACCCCATGGACTGCAGCATATGCCAGGCTCCTCTGTCCTTCATCTCCTAGAGCTTGCTCAAATTCATGTCCATTAAGTCTGCGTTAAGGACTCAGACTCCTCAATTAGATGGAATTTTTAAAATATTAACCAAACCCCAAACCTTATCAGATGTTGCCTCCTGCAGTACAGAGATATAGCTTTTCCATATTGTAAACACACTTTATTATTTCAGTAAAATTCAAATACATTAATTATTGAGATTATTTTAGATTATTACCACTAGGACGTCTTTAAGACACTTAATACCCACAATTACTGTATCCATTGACCATCCATCTCAGGTGACCCAAGACTATCCAGTTTTAGCCCTGAAAGTTATGGTGTCAGAAAACTCTCCACTCCTAAACAAACTGAGAATTTAAAAATGCATTTAAATTACATTTTTTTAAAGCTATCCAGGATTATTAGGTACTTAGTAAAACTCTCTTCAGGGAAAGCATACCAGATCTGGGGAAGATAAGTTGAATGCCGTAGATGTTCTCGTATTAACTGGAACAAAAGGATTATAAAAATAAAAGCCCTCAGAAATTTAGCTGATCTTATGAATGAATGCATCAGGGTTCTGCTCATTCACTTTTTACTAATCACGTAAACTAACAGTCAATTAAGTATGTTTTGTCTTTGCAATGGGACAATAAAATATCATAAATGGAGCTAATTAGAATGACTGAAAACTTGCAAGCTCAGAGATGTATCAACTCTGACAGTACACAAAGAACAGCTGAGTAGACATCTTGATGGTAATTTTTAGATACAGCTTGAATGTTATTACTTGTGGGTTAATCACTGTCAGGAGTGTTTACAAAAACCCAAAAACCACAAAAAGAAATTAGGGATTAATAGCACTATTATGGAGATGACAATGGCACCCCACTCCAGTACTCTTGCCTGGAAAATCCCACGGACGGAGGAGCCTGGTAGGCTGCAGTCCATGGGGTCGCTAAGAGTCAGACACGACTGAGCGACTTCCCTTTCGCTTTTCACTTTCATGCATTGGAGAAGGAAATGGCAACCCACTCCAGTGTTCTTGCCTGGAGAATCCCAGGGATGGGAAAGCCTGGTGGGCTGCCATCTATGGGGTCACACAGAGTCGGACCCGACTGAAGCGACTTAGCAGCAGCAGCAGCACTATTATAAGATATCAATGCTATGCTATGCTATGCTATGCTATGCTATGCTATGCTATGTATCATCAGCAGTCTTTGCTTCTTCATTTTTACTAGGCAGTTATCAATAGTACTTGACATTCTAAGTGATCTCTTATTCACGATAATTATACAAATGAGTAATAGTAATAATAGGAACAAAAATGAATAATAAAATAACTAACTAAATGAATAAATAAATAATAAAATTCCCCAAATCTATAAAAGATTGTGAGTTGGTAGATTGGCATGATGGGAAAATGAACTCATTCCTCAAATTATTATGGTTTCCTTTTAAAGATTTAAGATTATTTTAAGATTGTTTTTATTAAGTAGATTTGGTCAACCTCTTTGGGCCATTTTCTGTTAACCTGTATTGAAGGCAAATTAATAATGCCTGTTAATCCCCTGGATAAGCCTTCTTTTGTTTAAGAACCTTGTTCACCAGCATTCTACTACAAAAAGGAAGAAACTGTGTCTTTTGTTTCCCCAACACAGAAAGAAACTTGTAATTGAATTTCAACTTACACCCAAATTCTGCCCTATAAAATGTAATTAAATAGAATTAACACTCTCTCACATCCTGGCATGTTAACCTCAGTAGACTACAGTAACAATTTGTCATCTGCCCTCAGCCATTAAATAAGAATTCTGGCTCTGTGCCACAGGGACTGTGCTAGTGGACATCAGGTGAACAAAGTGCAGGTGATATTTGAATTCTGTTCATCAATGCATCCAGAGGAAATTAAGGAGAACATGAAAATTTTTGGCTGGTCTTTTCTCGGAGTGATTAAGGTGGTTTTTTTTTTTTTTTTTTTTTTTTAATCATAATGTGACTATAAGAAAAAAATCTCTATCCATTTCTATTCCATTCTATTGATTATATATTGACATTTCTGCACATAAATTGCAATTGCTGTGTGTATCTGTGCTCAGTCACAACTGACCATTTGCAACCCCCATGGACTACAGCCTACCAGACTCCTCTGTCCATGGGATTTCCCAGGCAAGGATACTGGAGTGGGTTGCCATTTCCTTCTCCAGGGGATCTTCCTGACTCAGGGATCAAACCCATGTCTCTTGCATCTCCTGCATTGGCACGTGGATTCTTTACCACCCATGCCACCTGAGAAACCCTAGGCAAGCTGCAAGGATGGTTATTGTTGTGGGGTTTGGGGTAGGATAGTTGTAAAAGTGCATCTTTCCTTAAAAATCTCTGATCTGAAAGAAAAAAACAAAAAGGTTCAAGACTGCTTGCATTTGCCAAACAAAACAAAGTGAGTGATAAGGGAAGAAATAATAAATTATTAAGGAACTTTCTATATATTTAAGCCCCCCCATAATTTTTAAAAATGTCCTATGCAAATACCCTCTTCCAACAACACAAGAGAAGACTCTATACATGGACATCACCAGATGGTCAACACCGAAATCAGATCGATTATATTCTTTGCAGCCAAAGATGGAGAAGCTCTATACAATCAGCAAAAACAAGACCAGGAGCTGACTGTGGCTCAGACCATGAACTCCTTATTGCCAAATTCAGACTGAAATTGAAGAAAGTAGAGAAAACTACTAGACCATTCAGGGATGACCTAAATCAAATCCCTTATGATTATACAGTGGAAGTGAGAAATAGATTTAAGGGCCTAGATCTGATAGATAGAGTGCCTGATGAACTATGGAATGAGGTTCGTGACATTGTACAGGAGACAGGGATCAAGACCATCCCCATGGAAAAGAAATGCAAAAAAGCAAAATGGCTGTCTGGGGAGGCCTTACAAATAGCTGTGAAAAGAAGAGAAGCGAAAAGCAAAGGAGAAAAGGAAAGATATAAACATCTGAATGCAGAGTTCCAAAGAATAGCAAGAAGAGATAAGAAAGCCTTCTTCAGCGATCAATGCAAAGAAATAGAGGAAAACAACAGAATGGGAAAGACTAGGGATCTCTTCAAGAAAATCAGAGATACCAAGGGAACATTTCATGCAAAGATGGGCACAATAAAGGACAGAGATGGTGTGGATCTAACAGAAGCAGAAGATATCAAGAAGAGGTGGCAAGAATACACAGAAGAACTGTACAAAAAAGAGCTTCAAGACCCAGATAATCATGATGATGTGATCACTGACCTAGAGCCAGACATCTTGGAATGTGAAGTCAAATGGGCCTTAGAAAGCATCACTACAAAGCTAGTGGAGGTGATGGAATTCCAGTGGAGCTATTCCAAATCCTGAATGATGATGCTGCGAAAGTGCTACACTCAATATGCCAGCAAATTTGGAAAACTCAGCAGTGGCCACAAGATTGGAAAAGGTCAGTTTTCATCCCAATCCCAAAGAAAGGCAATGCCAAGGAGTGCTCAAACTACCGAACAATTGCACTCATCTCACACGCTAGTAAAGTAATGCTCAAAATTCTCCAAGCCAGGCTTCAGCAATATGTGAACCGTGAACTTCCTGACGTTCAAGCTGGTTTTAGAAAAGGCAGAGGAACCAGAGATCAAATTGCCAACATCCGCTGGATCATGGAAAAAGCAAGAGAGTTCCAGAAAAACATCTATTTCTGCTTTATTGACTATGCCAAAGCCTTTGACTGTGTGGATCACAATAAACTATGGAAAATTCTGAAAGAGATGGGAATACCAGACCACCTGATCTGCCTCTTAAGAAATCTGTATGCAGGTCAGGAAGCAACAGTTAGAACTGGTCATGGAACAACAGACTGGTTCCAAATAGGAAAAGGAGTACGTCAAGGCTGTATATTGTCACCATGTTTATTTAACTTATATGCAGAGTACATCATGAGAAATGCTGGACTGGAAGAAACACAAGTTGGAATCAAGATTGCCGGGAGAAATATCAATAACCTCAGATATGCAGATGACACCACCCTTATGGCAGAAAGTGAAGAGGGGCTAAAAAGCCTCTTGATGAAAGTGAAAGTGGAGAGTGAAAAGGTTGGCTTAAAGCTCAACATTCAGAAAACGAAGATCATGGCATCTGGTCCCATCACTGCATGGGAAATAGATGGGGAAACAGTGGAAACAGTGTCAGACTTTGTTTTTCTGGGCTCCAAGATCACTGCAGATGGTGACTGTAGCCATGAAATTAAAAGACGCTTGCTCCTTGGAAGGAAAGTTATGACCAACCTAGATAGCATATTCAAAAGCAGAGACATTACTTTGCCAACAAAGGTTCGCCGAGTCAAGGCTATGGTCTTTCCTGTGGTCATGTATGGATGTGAGAGCTGGACTGTGAAGAAGGCTGAGCGCCGAAGAATTGATGCTTTTGAACTGTGGTGTTGGAGAAGACTCTTGAGAGTCCCTTGGACTGCAAGAAGATCCAACCAGTCCATTCTGAAGGAGATCAATCCTGGAATTTCTTTGGAAGGAATGATGCTAAAGCTGAAACTCCAGTATTTTGGCCACCTCATGCGAAGAGTTGACTCATTGGAGAAGACTCTGATGCTGGGAGGGATTGAGGGCAGGAGGAGAAGGGGACGACAGAGGATGAGATGGCTGGATGGCATCACTGACTCGATGGATGCGAGTCTGAGTGACCTCCGGAAGCTGGTGATGGACAGGGAGGCCTGGCGTGCTGCGGTTCATGGGGTCGCAAAGAGTCGGACACGAATGAGCGACTGATCTGATCTGATCTGGTGGAATATAAAACACAAGAAAAACAAGAAAATGTCTATCTTACAGCCCTGAATATCTGAATCATATTCAGTTCAGTTCAGTCAGTTGTGTCTGACTCTTTGCAACCCCTTGAACCGCAGCACGTCAGGCCTCCCTGTCCATCACCAACTGCTGGAGTCTACCCAAAGCCATGTCCATTGAGTCGGTGATGCCATCCAACCATCGCATCCTCTGTCATCCCCTTCTCCTCCTGCCCTCAACCTTTCCCAGCATCAGGGTCTTTTTCAATGAGTCAGCTCTTCACATCAGGTGGCCAAAGTATTGGAGTTTCAACTTCAGTATCAGTCCTTCCAATGAACACCCAGGACTGATCTCCTTTAGGATGGACTGGTTGGATCTCCTTGCAGTCCAAGGGACTCTCAAGAGTCTTTTCCAACACCACAGTTCAAAGCATCAATTCTTCTGCACTCAGCTTTCTTTATACTCCAACTCTCACATCCATACATGACTACTGGAAAAACCATAGCCTTGACAATACAGACATATTAGTGTTCATTGAAATATATGAGGAGAGTACAAACAGCCTATCTTTAAATTGTTGGATTTATGAATAAATTACCTTAAAAGTCTGACTTTTGAAACTACTCTTCAGAGCATTCAGGCATTTTTCCATATCTTGAATATGCCTTTTACATGTGGTATAATATTAAATTTAGTATGAGAGAATCAAACTCATGAAATACTGTTTGGATCAAATGACAAGTACAAGTAAAAATCGCTCAGTTATGTCCAGTTCTTTGCAAACCTATGGACTGTAGGCTGCCAGGCTCCTCTGTCCTTTGAATTCTCAAGGCAAGAATACTAGAGTGGGTAGCCATTCCCTTCTGCAGGGGATCTTCCCAACCCAGGGATCAAACCCAAGTTTCCCACATTGCAGGTGGAGTCTTTATCATCTGAGCCATCAAAAATGTCTATAAAGTGTTTAGTTATACACTTAGCAAACATTATTACTGATGCTGAAAGCTCAGCTTCACTGTACACTGGTGCCAAACCAAATCTCAGAGACAGAGTTTTGGGTGAAGTAGAAAAGGATAGCTTTATTGCTTTGCCAAGCAAAGGAGGAGACAGTGAGGTCATGCCCTCAACAGCAAGTGTCCCAGCTTGGGAAAGATAATGACAAGTTTTATAGTAAAAGAAGGCATGATCAACTTGTGGACATTCTTCTGATGGATTGGTGATGAGGTCAGTAGTAGTCAACATCATCAGTATCAATCAACTTTCAAATTTCACTGGACTGGGGTCTGCATGCTTATGAGAAGCATAGTATAACTTTTCCCATCTGGAGGGATTTTCAGTATCTGCAAAATAGCTCAAAGATATTGTTGTGTGTATCATTTGATATGACTTCCCAGGTGGATCAGTGGTAAAGAGTCTCCCTGCCAATTTAGAAACTTCAAGTTTGATTCCTCATTCAGGGAGATCCTCTAGAGAAGGAAATGGCTGCCTACTCCATTAGTCTTGCCTGGATAATCTCATGGACAGAGAAGCCTCCTGGATACAAGTCCATGGGGTTACAAAGAGTTGGATATGACTGAGCATGCACTCGTGTACATATCCTTTAATGGGAAAATAGGACTTTGTCCTGAGGCTGCTTTTAACTGTTTGTTTCTCCCTGGTCTTTCATCCCCTCTCTTTCTAAATTAACAAGTATTTGAAACTGCCCATTGGAACTCAGGGAAGGTCATAGAAGCTGAATGAAAGCTGTTTCCTATAATCAAATAAGTGGGGTACACAGAAAGACCTGTGCTTAGGAGCCCCACAGGGCCCTGAACAGTATGATTATTAATAATTATGCCATTGATACTTGCAAGAGGCTCTGGTGGCTCTGATGGTAGAGTCTGCCTGCAATGCGGGAGACGGGGGTTCAATCCCTGACTCAGGACGACCCCATGGAGAAGGAAATGTTAACCCACTTCAATACTCTTGCCTGGAAAATCCCATGGACAGAAATGCCTGGCATGTTACAGTTCATGGTGTTGCTAAGAGTCAGACACGACTGAGCAACCAACCAACAAGAACTAAGAGTAAGATTAGCACTATTGTGTAGTGTAACAGGAAAAAGACTCAGTTTATGGTTTGTTTTTTCCTTTGAAGTAGGAAAGAGAACTAAAGTTTTCTATACTATTTGACTTTTTTTTCCATTGAGTAAAATCAGCTGATAGTATGAAAACAGAAAATAATAGCCTTCACAGAATGAAGTGTTCTGTTCAATATGATGAGGATAATTATTTAAAAATTTTTAACTCTTCTTATGTTTCATTATTTTGTCTGCTACATGAAAATGAAAGTATTTTAAAATTTTGATAAAAATTAAAACTTTCTATTTCTACTTATTGATCACACAGAAGAACATCAAGGTGAAAACAATAATACAGCATTTAAAGTTTAAATCTTAATTATAAAACAGGGCAATGGGCATTTAAATTGTACTTATTAAGTGGTTCTATTAAATGAATTATCCTAATGTGGCCCCTAAATTAGCTCTAAATTTACATAATAAGCAATAATTATAAATATGAAGGGTCCTATCTACTGCTTCATTACTGACATCTCCTTTGCATACAGTAATCCAGGTTAGGAAAGCATATTCAAAATATAATAATCATACAAATTGTCTCCTTGGCAAGCTAATCTCTTCTGATAAAGTACAAAAGTATGGATACAAATCTGCTTTTAGGACAAATAATTACTACCTTTATGACTTTATTTTAACATTAAGCTTTTCTTCTAAAGAGTTCAGAAAATGCCTAAGGACAGAATCCAGCATCATAATTAAATTTAATCCAACAATCCCCATGCAAAGCCCACATTTTCATAATAAAGTAGAACCCCAGGAAATAACTCTCTGCTGTACATTCTGGTTTTATTAGTATAATTAAAGAAATCCAGACTAATAAATGGCTAATCAACTTGCACTGAATTGTAACAAGAAACAGTAAAGATTTAAAAAAGAAGTGTGTAGGTTCTATATGCATTCCTTATGCTAAGTCCTGTTCTCAAGGGAAGAAGGAGGGGAAGAGAGAGGAAAACAGAGAGAGAGAAAACCTCCTCTGTTCTTTTGCAGTGAAGAGTCGAATAAGTCAGACAGAGGAAAATACCATGATTGCCCTTATAACTGTAGTCTTAAAAAACAAAGGAACAAACTCATAGGAACAGAGAGCAGATTGGTGGTTGCCAGAGGCAAGGGGTGGGGTGGGCAAAATGGTTGAAGGAGGTCGAAGGAACAAACTTCAGTTATAAAATAAATGTCTTGGGGAGGTATTATAGTTAATAATAATACTGCATTGCCTATTTGAAAGATACTAAGAAGATAGATCCAGTGGTCATGTATGGATGTGAGAGTTGGACTGTGAAGAAAGCTGAGAGCTGAAGAATTGGTGCTTTTGAACTGTGGTGTTGGAAAAGACCCTTGAGAGTCCCATGGACTGCAAGGAGATCGAACCAGTCCATTCTGAAGGAGATCAGTCTTGGGTGTTCATTGGAAGGACTGATGCTGAAGCTGAAACTCCAATACTTTGGCCACCTCACGTGAAGAATTGACTCATTGGAAAAGATTCTGATGCTGGGAGGGATTGGGGGCAGGAGGAGAAGGGGATGACAGAGAATGAGATGGCTGGATGGCATCACCAACTCAATGCACATGAGTTTGGGTGAACTCCAGGAGTTGGTGATGAATAGGGAGGCCCGGTGTGCTGTGATTCATGGGGTCGAAAAGAGTCAGACATGACTGAGCAACTGAATTGAACTGAACTGAACGGAAGAAGATAGATCTTAAACGTTCTCATCACAAGAAAAAAATAATTAACTAAAATTAGTGATAGATGTTAACTCCACTTATAGTGGTGATCATTTTGAGAGAGTCAGTTCCTAGGCAGGTTGATAAGGAGTCTAGGGGCCCCCAAGGAGAGACGGGTCTGGAATTCTCAAGGAGGAAGAAAGGACAAACTTTTTTCTTTCTCCACATTCCTTAGGATTATATAACAATAATGTATCCTGCCTAAGGACAGTCTCTGGATTAAACCTTCTGTTATCTTAAAATGTAAATTGTGGGAGTAGACATGGTCTTTACAAGGATGTATCCTGCCTGAGGACAATGTTATCTTAAATTGTAAATTATGGTAGTAGGTCTGATGAGGTCTTTACAACCTCCAGACATTCTTTGGATTATATAACTTCATTGTTAACACTAGCAAGCGGGTACTCTTTCTGCCCACTTCTGATGCCTATGTCAGAAGCTTTCTCTATCTCCTTTATACTTTAATAAAACTTTGTTACATAAAAGTTCTGAGTGATCAAGCCTCATCTCTGGCTCCAGATTAAATTCTTCTCCTCCAGGGGCCAAGAATCCCGATGTCTTCATGTGATTCAACAACAACCTTTCAATTTCACAATACATACAAATGCTGAATCATTATGTTGTACACCTAAAACTAACATAATGTTCTTAATGTTCTATGTCAATTATATCTCAATTAAATATAGAAAAAAATTGAAGGTATAGGGAATGGTAAGTAAACCCTGAAGAAGGGAGAAAGAGTGGCGTGGTAACTTTCATGACATTTCCTAAGACTAAATTAAAATTGGTTTTGTAATTCAACTTAAGGTCAGGAAAGAGATGGGTGTTCTACATCATAATAAGGTTACGTATTATACTGGAGCTATGGTGGAATGAGACTTTCATGAAGATCCCACAACAGCTGTTTGTCAGAAAACAGATTCTTGCAATTTCCATGTGTCTGATTTTATTTTTTATAAAATAAAAAATGGTGTAAGAAAGCAAAAATAATAAGGAAATGAGGGAATAAAGGGAATGAGGAAGGGAAGAAGGTTCAGAAGGAGGGCAGAATGGGCCATCCAGAGCGATTATTGTTCTTCCTTCACCAACGGACCAAATAGGTGAAACACCACAGTGGTTGACAAGCAATCTTTCTTGATAGGGACTAAAAGGATGGGAAAAAAAAAAATATATATATATATATATATATATGTATACACATACTGTTAAACAATGTAGACTGTCACCTAAAAAGTTTAACCATGAGTTTAGATAGTTGCAAAGTATGTAATTCCCTACATATCATAGTATTTCCATTTAAAAATTACAGTTAGCTTTTACATGTCTGCAATATAATAAAAAATGACAGTGATAATTTAATAATAATAATCACCATCCATTTAAAAATAAGTGAACAAGCACTTCTTTAACAGGTGGAAATTTTATGTCTCTTTTTTGTTTAAAACCTCTGCTACCACTCACTGCAGTGTCCCCTGCAGAAATGTATGGCAGCGTCTTTGACTAACCACTGTATCATACATCCTAAAATTAATAACCCTTCATACATACTCCATATCACCCTTGAAATGCAATTTTTATTTCTCTGATTGGAAGTCTCCAGTTTTAAAGAAAATTTCCAGATGGAGTTTTCATATCAATTTTAATTTTAATTAAATTTAATTAATTTCATATTAATTTTAATTATCATTTATTAATAATAATATAATTTATTAGCTATAAAATTTGCTAATGACTGATTATTGAAAATGTTTTCCTTAATGACAGGGAGTCAAGTATATAATGAATTTTATAGCAATATATGTTGTTAAATGCCAGTGCTGACAAAACTTGTTTATCTGAATGAGAATGGAAGGCATTTCATAAATCCATTCAATGATTTGAGTTATTTTATAGTCTAGAAATCAGTGATCAATCATTACAAGTTAATTTTTTGGTTTATTGTGTGATAATTTAACTTGCCATTACTTTCAATTTTATTAGAGAAAGTAAAAAGCTTTCCTTCCCATTTATTATACTCAATCACATTTTTTGTTTCCTGGAAGTATATTATACCTATTCCCCTTAGAAGAAAGACTGAGAGGTTTGAACTTCTTTTATAGAGAGAGAAACTATAATTGGGAAGGGGGGTGGTGGGAGACGAAATCAATGAAAAGAAAAAAATAGAGGAAAAAAAAAAAGAGTTCATGTGGACCCTTTGGGAAATCTTGTATAATCAGGTGTAGGCATAACCCAAGGTCAAAGTCAATGGGAGAAAGGATAGATTTAGCTTATCTCCCACAATGTAGGGCTTCCCTTGTGGCTCAGACAGTAAAGCATCTGCCTACAATGAGGGAGACCTGGGTTCAATCCCTGGGTTGGGAAGATCCCCTGGAGAAGGAAAGGGCAATCCACTCCAGTACTCTTGCCTGGAAAATTCCATGGATGATGGAGCCTGGTAGGCTACAGCCCATGCGATCACAAAGAGTCAGACACAACTGAGCAACTTCACTTGTTCACTGGTCCCTCAATGTAACTGTGAAGATTATCAAGATCCAAGGTGTGGAGGGAATGGGAAAGAGGCAGGTATTTCAGTAGGGTTACTTTAAACCAGAGAACCAAATAAAGTTACTCAACTAATGTAAGAAAGTTTTCTTGAGGGGACACACTGCTGCCTGAGAGCATGTCTTATTTTCACATCCCCAAATTTGGACAGAAAGATTCTTTGTTCATATGGTTAATTGGAATGAATCAGCTTATTTTCATGTTTCAGTGATGAGTTCTCTTGTGATTTCCAGGAACATAGTCCTCACTGATAGTAAAAGAATGTCATGATGATGATGATGATGTATCACTTCAGTCGTGTCTGACTCTGTGTGACCCCATAAATGGCAGCCCACCAGGCTCCCCCGTCTCTGGGATTCTCCAGGCAAGAACACTGGAGTGGGTTACCATTTCCTTCTCTGAAAGAATGTCATAGTCCCTTGTATATTTGTGATTTTCATTTCATGCTGAGATGCCAATAAATCCTGGCACTTGCTGAATTTGTATGAATAATACAATTACAAATATTTTGCCAATAAATTGCTGCACAGATATTTTTACCCAAGCAAGATTACTTTTGAGAAAATTGCATGTTTATGGCTGCTTAAATCTGGATATAAATTCAAACCAAAGAAGGTATTATGTCCTTTTAGCAGTAATCCTTTACTCCAAGCTAAAATGAATTTAATGGCCTGTTGACCTACAGTCCATTGCTTTGCCAACATAGGTCCATCTAGTCAAAGCTATGGTTTTTCCAGTTGTCGTGTATGGATGTGAGAGTTGGACTATAAGGAAAGCTGAGCACTGAAGAATTGATGCTTTTGGACTGTGGTGTTGGAGAAGACTCTTGAGAGTCCCTTGGACTGCAAGGAGATCCAACCAGTCCATCCTAAAGGAGATCAGTCCTGAATATTCATTGGAAGGACTGATGTTGAAGTTGAAACTCCAATACTTTGGCCACTCGATGCAAAGAGCTGACTCATTGGAAAAGACTCTGATGCTGGGAAAGATGTAGGCCAGAGGAGAAGGGGACGACAGAGGATGAGATGGTTGGATGGCATCACCGACTCAATGGACATGAGTTTGAGTAAACTCTGGGAGTTGGTGATGGACAGGGAGGCCTGGCGTGCTGCAGTCCATGGGGTCACAAAGAGTCAGATGACTGAGCGACTGAACTGAACTGACCTACAAATGTTCATGTGAGTCTTTAAGGAATTTATTAACTTCAAGGTACAGTTGAATATCTCAGTGTGATGGTAGTCAAAGAACTATGAATAGATCATTGAGAACTTTGAAAATTAGTTTGATTAAAAAGAGGAAAACATATGCAAAATCTCCAATTCATTACTAATCATTAGGGTTTTGAGGTGTTTTGCAGTAACAGTTTATGACCTTATATAAATTCCTCTTTGAAAGAGTGGTATTCATTTGATGTGGTTAAATAGACCAGGAATGTAATGTGTCCTCATAACACAGGGCAATGTTATCTATCTGAGGTGGAAAGGAATCCAGACTTTGGCTAATTATCACCTGTGGAGCCACAAGTAAAAGGGAGTGGAGTTACTTTTGCAGACAGTATTATCACTATTTCATAATACCTCAATTAAAATAATTAGAAAAGAGCATCCTGGAGACAAGAGTAATATTTTACCAATAATACATTAGCAAATATCTTTCATTTAGGAAATAACCAGTTACTAATGATTTCAGTTTTATATATTATGACGTTATTTTCAATGTTCCTAAATTTGAAACCTTCTTTTAAAATATTGCTGTAGGTTTTGATAGACAATATAACAAATTCACAGAGAAGACAATGGCAAGCCACTCCAGTACCCTTGCCTGGAAAGTCCCAAGGATGGAGGAGCCTGGTAGGCTGCAGTCCATGGGGTCGCTACGAGTCAGACGCGACTGAGGGACTTCACGTTCACTTATCACTTTCATACGTTGGAGAAGGAAATGGCAACCCACTCCAGTGTTCTTGCCTGGAGAATCCCAGGGACGGCAGAGCCAGGTTGGGCTGACATCTATGGGGTCGCACAGAGTTGGACACGACTGAAGTGACTTAGCATAACAAATTCAAATATTATATATAAAAAGTAATCAGAGAATGACTGTCCTGCACAATGTAATTGCTAATAAGTATGATTTAAAATATAATTAATTTCCTTATAGCAACACACTTAATATTTTCTTTAGAGTTCTAGGAAGAGAATAAAAACTTTGTATTTTTTAATGATTTTAAGACTTTGTGGTAATAATAATTTTATATGAAACCAGCCAAACCTTAATCAATACATGAAGAATAATAGCAAAATGAAATAATTCTTTATTGGACTTCCAGAGTATAGTACCAAAATTTTATATTCATTTTCACTAATTAGGCATAAGCTATAAAACAATGTAAGAAAAAATGATTAATCAGAAACTGAAGTTGTGTGTTAATTACGATCCATTGAAATATTTTATATCTCAGCATAAGCTTTTTATATTATCTTCAGCTTGCAAAGCTAATGTTAATTACTGTATGGATTAATAGCTGTCAAGTGTGTCCTACTTTCAGTATAAATGAATATAAATTAGCTTCATATTTTGGCAATAAATAGAGTACATCACTTTTGGAATTCTTTTAACTCATATGCACATAACCTCATAAAATTGAGAGTAGCAGTTTTATATTTCTCTGAAAAGAAAATTGTTCTCAATGCTAAAACAAGAAGAAATAACCTTGGTTCTGTTTATCTCTCTAATTGAAATTGCTGAATGAGCAGACAGCAGCGTATCAAGCCACCTATGAGAGCAAACTGCAGAGAATGAAGTAGGCCTAAGGCAATGAATGACCCTGAGCTGCCAGCATCAAAAACCATTGTTGTAATTTTCCCCTAACACACTGTTTTGCTTGTTAAAAATAAGTTGGCATTACAAAAATTTATTTTTTCCCACCAGTTATGCAAGGTTTAAAAACTAAGTTTATTTAAGACAAAACCACATGGACCTGAAAATTTTAAAACTGTACGTGTTTTATTATGAGTAAAGCTTAAGCTTCTCTCTTTTTTTCCTTAATACATTGGAAGTATTTCATGGATCCTCCAATACTAAGTTTATTCTCTAGAAATTAAATAGTTTCTTTCCTACAGATTCTGGTTCTGACTTTGCACAATTAGATTCTTGTAACAACAATCTGAGAGTTCATTTCCTTGATTCCAGTGTCTCTTTACTCTCCTCTATCCTGTGATCCATGGCCAAAGGAGTATCTCCTAATTTTTTAAAAATCATTATTTTATGCAATGTTCTTCTTTTTCCTACCTTTTTAATAGTACTCATGAACAAACAAATGTAACCTAGAAAACCAGAAAGAGATAGTTAATCCTAAATAATGGAATTACCATCAACCATGGTTATATTCCTAGTTTGTCAGTCCAAAGAGATGGAAACCTAGAGAGACACTGTCTCTTGAGTATCAACTCTGCCTTCTATCACCCAGATTTATTCTCTGAAGGCTTTGACACAGTATTTAACACAGGCATTTATGGCCAACTTTAAAAAAGACTTCCCTGGTGGCTCAGACGGTAAAGCCTCTGTCTACAATGCTGGAGACCTGAGTTTGATCCCTAGGTCGGGAAGATCCCCTGGAGAAGGAAATGGCAATCCACTCCAGTATTATCCATGGGGTTGCAAAGAGTCGGACACAATTGAGCGACTTCACTTTCACTTTTAGAAAAGAGGAAAAGCTCCAGTTGGAATATGTCCTTAGTAACTTCAAGAACAATGGCACCCTCACTCCAGTACTCTTGTCTGAAAAATCCCATGGACAGAGGAGCCTGGTAGGCTGTAGTCCATGGGGTCACGAAGAGTCGGACAGGACTGAGCGACTTCACTTTCTCTTTTCACTTTCATGCATTGGAGAAGGAAATGGCAACCCACTCCAGTGTTCTTGTCTGGAGAATCCCAGGGACGGGGGAGCTTGGTGGGCTGCCGTCTATGGGGTTGCACAGAGTCAGACACAACTGAAGCGACTTGCAACAGCAGCAGCAGCAACTTCAAGAAGATGCCAGAATCAGAGTACAACATAAATCTAATTTAAAAGACAAGAAACCAAGTTACTATAGCAATTGAGTTGTTACACTGGTAATATGTAATACTTTTGATTCCATGTTAGTTTCCCAGGGTTGTCATAGCAAATGACCACAGACCAGTTGACTTGAAACAGAAATTTATTTTATCCAGTTATGCAGGCTAGATATCTGAAATCAAGGTGTCATCAGACCCCTGCTTCCTCTTAAGAGCCTATGGGGTTTTTTTCCTTACTTCTTCCAGCTTCTGGTAACCCCGGGTGCTTTTTGGCGATAGATGCCTCTCTCCTGTTTCTTTCTCTGTCTTCACATGATGTTTTCCCTGTATGCGTGTGACCAACTTTCCCTCTTAATACTAGTCATACTAAATTAGCTTCCCCTTTCCAAAATGATCTCATTAATTCAATTACATATGCAAAGACCCTGTTTCCAAATAAGTTCAAATTTACAGGTGCCAGTATTCAGATTTTAACATATCTGTTTTCAAGGGACATGATTCAATTCATAGCAGACTCCAATTTGGGGAAAAATTGATTAAAGGAAACATCCTCTGTAGTCTTTGGCAATAAATGATTCTGATGAGTTACAAAATGCAACCACTGGAATAAAGTTGCTCTGGGTTGGATAAAAGGTCATTTTTAAATCACTTAAATCCTATCTATCCTTTTTACTTTATCATATAGCCATGTATTTTCATAACATGCTTTCAGAGGAGTTTTTAGGAACTGACCATAATACTTTGGGAGTGGCTACTGCAGATAGATAGATAGACAGAACCACAGGGCTTCCCTTGTTACTCAGTGGTAAGGAATCCATCTGCCAGTGCAAGAGATGCTGGTTCGATCCCTAGGTTGTGAAGATCCCCTGGAGAATGAAATGGAAACCCACTCCAATATTCTTGTCTGGGAAATCCCATGGACAGAGGAGACTGGTGGGCTACAGTCCATGGGGTCACAAAAGAGTCAGACACAACTTACCAACTATACAACAACAGCAATATAATCACAACTAAAGAAGAATAATGAAAACTTCAGAATAATGATAACTGAAAAACGTCAAAAAATGAGCTGTCTTGAAAGCATCATATCTGGAGAAAAATCTGAGGACTCAATGAGTGAAAGAAGAGAAGTAGTTTGGTAACTGTTTTTGGATACATTTTGTGTGTGTGTGTGTATATATGATTTGGAAAGGGATTAGAGTGACTTTGCTCATCTTTAGGAGGCAGAAATAGCACAGAACGGTCAAGGTTATGAGGAAACAAATTTAAGTTCAGTGTAAAGAATGATGCATTTTATGATAGCCAGGTTCAGAATCAGATACATGTGACAGTAATCTTATTAGAAGGAGACTTCAGAGGTGCATAATCCCTTCCATTAAGTTAAAAAAAAATTCAATAAGCACAGGCTATGTGACAGGGTGTGAGGATGTGACCAACACCAAACCTGAGGATATAAGTTTTGCTTGGATGAGTGGGTGGGTTGGGCTGGACATATTTCTCTGAAGAGTCTGCTCTTCTCTAGGATTATGGCTTTGATATGCTACTAAACCTTCAAGAACAGGTTTACCATGTTATTGAATTTTCATGTACATGAAATAAACATAGACTAAGTTTGATTATAAAATAACATAATACAGTAGAGAGAAATTGCCATTGTATGTGAATCTGTTTTCTAACCAGATATATTTGCTGTCTGCTGAGGATCAAAGACATGTTTTTTGTGTTGTTTTTTTTTTTTTTTGGTATCAAATCCTTAGCTTCATTGAGAGTGTACTGATGCAGATACAGTATTAGAAGCTACAAAATGTGCTGTATCCCCAGCCTAAAAGAGAGAATACATCCTAACACATTGGATAATAGGAGATGGACTAATTATTTTTAACTTAATTACCAGAAATTCTTGTATAGTTAATGTTGGTATCAATTTAGCCCTGAAAAGCAAATATGTAAATAGAATGCAGAGCACAATAATCAGAAAGCTAAATTGTTTGCTATCAATATAGGTATTTTACATTTCCTCTTGGCTCATCAGAAATGATTGGAGAACATAAACTATCTCAATGGAATTAATGCAGGTTCTCTACTGCCATTAGTATTTTCAAGTATTATTCTATTCTCTGCAAACTGAAATCATCAGGCATTAAAATGGAAAAACAGTGTTCTTTTAAGATGCAATTATCAACTGCAGCACATTAACACTTTCAAGCTTCAGATTCATAATTAAAGACCAAGAGAATTACCTAAGGCTTCCAAAACCATCTGCCAATCTGGCTTTATTGTTAAAGGATATGAATAAATAGACACTTTATTTCATTTTGAAATTGGTGGAAACATAGCTCAGTTGACTTAACTTCCAGCTAGAATAATGAATAAAAAAGTGAAAACATGCTGAAAACAAGTATCTGAAATGACAGTTATATCATCACTATAGACTTAGTGACATTTAAAAGGTGATAGTGGAATATTACAGTCTATTATATGGCCATAAGTTTGAAAACTTAGATATATTGGCCAAGTACTTCGAAATATACAAACATTAAATCTTACTCAAGAAATGATAACCTGAACAATACTATAACTTTTAATGAAACCTTAAGTATAGTTGAAAACATTCAGTCAAAAAAAAAACACTTCAGATCCAAGGGCTTTACTAAGTTATAACAAAAATTTAGGAAATGATACCTATATTATACAAACTGTAAAAAATTACATGTACAAATAAAGATACAAACCATCAAATTATTGACAAACTGGATCCAACAATATAAGAAAATGAAAATACATCAATGCCAATGGAGTTTATCCAAAAGACATAAGCATGGTTTAATGCTTAAAAACCCTTCAGTGTAATTTAACATAGCAAGTAATTTAAGACAGTAGAGTGTACTTGACATTTAACAAAATTGAATATTTACTCATTTTAGAAAACCTCTCAGTGAATAGAAATGGATGGAAGTTTCCTGAAATTGATTAGAACATTAGAAACATTGCAGCTAATAGTCCTCTTAGTAGTAAAAGAATGAATGTTTTCCCTATAACATTATGACCAAGTCAAAGATATTCACTGTTACCACTCTTACTGAACATCCTATTGCAACACCTCACCAGTGAAATAATGTAAGAAAAGCAAATAAAACCTACAACAGGCAAAAATATTGGAAACGATTAAACTATTCCCATTTTCATATGGCATGATTTGTTACACAGAAAATCTCAAGCACAGCTGAAAATAATGTAAACAGAAACAATTCTCAAAGAAGACTGAAAAATATTATCATATATAATTTAGCAAAATAGTTTATTAAACAATAATTGTCAGAATTACAAGTACGGTTTTACGAATCCTAATTCGTAAAACCATGTGAGAAAGTTACATGTCTCTATTGAAACTTGTTGTTCCATGTCCAGCTCTAACTGTTGCTTCCTGACCTGCATATAGGTTTCTCAAGAGGCAGGTCAGGTGGTCTGGTATTCTCATCTCTTTCAGAATTGTCCACAGTTTGTTGTGATCCACACAGTCAAAGGCTTTGGCATAGTCAATAAAGCAGAAATAGATGTTTTTCTGGAACTCTCTTGCTTTTTTGATGATCCAGCAGATGTTGTCAATTTGATCTCTGGTTCCTCTGCCTTTTCTAAAACCAGCTTGAACATCAGGAAGTTCATGGTTCACATATTGCTAAAGCCTGGCTTGGATGAGTGCAACTGTGCAGTAGTTTGAGCATTCTTTGGCATTGCCTTTCTTTGGGATTGGGATGAAAACTGACCTTTCCCAGTCCTGTAGCCACTGCTGAGTTTTTCGAATTTGCTGGCATATTGAGTGCAGCACTTTCACAGCATCATCTTTCAAATTTGAAACAGCTCAACTGGAATTCCATCACCTCCACTAGCTTTGTTCACAGTGATACTTTCTAAGGCCTACTTGACTTCACATTCCAGGATGTCTGGCTCTAGGTCAGTGATCACACCATCATGATTATCTGAGTCGTAAAGATCTTTTTTATACAGTTCTTCTGTATATTCTTGCCACCTCTTCTTAATATCTTCTGCTTCTGTTAAGTCCATACCATTTCTGTCCTTTATCGAGCCCATTTTTGCATGAAATGTTCCCTTGGTATCTCTAATTTTCTTGAAGTGATCCCTAGTCTTTCCCATTCTGTTGTTTTCCTCTATTTCTTTGCATTCATCACTGAGGAAGGCTTTCTTATCTCTTCTTATCATTCTTTGGAGCTCTGCATTCAGATGTTTATATCTTTCCTTTTCTCCTTTGCTTTTCACTTCTCTTCTTTTCACAGCTATTTGTAAGGCCCCCCCAGACTGCCATTTTGCTTTCTTGCATTTCTTTTCCATGCAGATGGTCTTGATCCCTGTCTCCTGTACAATGTCACGAACCTCATTCCATAGTTCATCAGGCACTCTATCAGTTCTAGTCCCTTAAATCTATTTCTCACTTCCACTGTATAATCATAAAGGATTTAATTTAGGTCATACCTGAATGGTCTAGTGGTTTCCCCTACTTTCTTCAATTTCAGACTGAATTTGACAATAAGAAGCTCATGATCTGAGCCACAGTCAGCTCCTGGTCTTGTTTTTGCTGACTATATTGCTTCTCCATCTTTGGCTGCAAAGAATATAATCAATCTGATTTCAGTGTTGACCATCTGGTGATGTCCATGTGTAGAGTCTTCTCTTGTGTTGTTGGAAGAGGGTGTTTGCTATGACCAGTGTGTTCTCTTGGCAAAACTCTATTAGCCTTTGCCCTGCTTCATTCCGTATTCCAAGGCCAAATTTGCCTGTTACTCTGTGTTTCTTGACTTCCTACTTTTGCATTCCAGTCTCTTATAATGAAAAGGACATCTTTTTTGGGTGTTAGTACATCATGAGAAATGCTGGGCTGGATGAAGCACAAGCTGGAGTCAAGATTGCCAGGAGAAATATCAATAACCTCAGATATGCACATGACACCACCCTTATGGTAGAAAGTGAAGAGGAGCTAAAAAGCCTCTTGATGAAAGTGAAAGAGGAGAGTGAAAAAGTTGGCTTAAAGCTCAACTAAGAAAACTAAGATCATGGCATCTGGTCCCATCACTTCATGGGAAATAGATGGGGAAACAATGGAAACAGTGTCAGACTTTATTTTGGGAGGCTCTAAAATCACTGCAGATGGTGATTGCAGCTATGAAATTAAAAGACGCTTACTTCTTGGAAGGAAAGTTATGACCAACCTAGATAGCATATTCAAAAGCAGAGACATTACTTTGCCAACAAAGGTCCGTCTAGTCAAGGCTAGGGTTTTTCCAGTAGTCATGTATGGATGTGAGAGTTGGACTGTGAAGAAAGCTGAGCATCAAAGAATTGATGCTTTTGAACTGTGTTGGAGAAGACTCTTTAGAGTCCCATGGAGTGCAAGGATATCCAACCAGTCCATTCTAAAGGAGATCAGTCCTGGGTGTTCTTTGAAATAAGTGATACTAAAGCTGAAACTCCAGCACTTTGGCCACCTCATCTGAAGAGTTGACTCATTGGAAAAGACTCTGATGCTGGGAGGGCTTGGGGGCAGGAGGAGAAGGGGACGACAGAGGGTGAAATGGCTGGATGGCATCACTGACTCGATGTACATGAGTCTGAGTGAACTCCGGGAGTTGGTGATGGACAGGGAGGCCTGGTGTGCTGCAAATCATGGGGTCACAAAGAAGCAGACATGACTGAGCGACTGAACTGAACTGAACTGAACTGATACTTGTTAGGGAACTAGCTTAAAAAGAGTAATGATTTAGAAAATTTGATCAGTAACATTCACAGATATCTTACCTAATGGATAAATGAAAAATTTTATACTTATCCATCAGAAATACCCACCCTTGGGTATTTATCTGAAGAAAAAGAAAACAATTTCAAAAGATATTTATAACACTGTATTAATAGCAGCATTTATCGATCCTAAAAGTTCAATTCAGTGAATACTTTTATAGTGCTGAACAAAGTCGTTTGCTCAAGTGCCTTTGGCTGCCTTCAACCATAATGTTACTCAATTTGTTTACCAGGTTGATTACAAAAAAAAAAAAACCACAACCTGTTTCTGTGTCTGAGTATAGAGCAGAGCCTGCCTAACTCAGCTGCTAAGTCACTTCAGTCGTTTCCGACTCTGTGCGACCCCATAGACGGCAGCCCACCAGGCTCCCCTGTCCCTGGGATTCTCCAGGCAAGAACACTGAAGTGGGTTGCCATCTCCTTCTCCAATGCATGAAAGTGAAAAGGGAAAGTGAAGTCGCTCAGTCGTGTCTGACTCTTAGCAACCCCATGGACTGCAGCCTACCAGGCTCCTCCATCCGTGGGATTTTCCAGGCAAGAGTACTGAAGTGGGGTGCCATTGCCTTCTCCTCCTAACTCAGAGTTTTATTTAAATCTGATAAATTATTTAGAGAACTCAGTTGGGTTTGTTTTCAGCTATGCATTTTTATATTTATTTTACACCCATCTTTTGGGTAGCATAAGTTGTTTTTAATTACTCTCTATGGTAACACTAAATATCATTGCCATTTTATGCATGCTTTCCTTCTATCTTTTTTTTTCCTCAATAAGTTTCCTTAGTAAAGAAAGAATTGAGCCCAATTGTGTGAGTATTTTTAATATCCATGGTACATAGTGCCAAATTGCTTTCCAAAAAAGGCTGTGCTAATTTCCATTACCAGTACGGAGGTAATTATGCTTCTTTTTCTGTCCCCTTATCTCAATCTGAAGTGATTTATGTGGTCAAATAACTCCAATCCATGCTCTAAGATTCACACTAAGTGTAAGAAAACTTTTACATAATGCTTTAGTTTCAATCCTAATTTACAGATGGCTTGAACTACACAGGTCAAATATAACTATATTATCCAGAGAAACTAAGAATGAAGTTAGATATAGAGAATTTTTTTATTATTATTATTTAAGTTGCAGCATGACAGGATGAGTTCATATGAAACTCCTTGCCTATTCCAAGCAGCTAGATAAAAATGTAACAACAACAATAAAATTAGTCTTGAGCTTGAAATAAAGAACAATTCCCATTTTGCAAAAGCTACTGATTAGCTACCACCATAGCTTTAGATAGAGAAAGGGAGTAGTAAGAATTTTTCTTGGAAATGGGACTGTTTTCTGGATTCCCCAGAAATAGCTGGAGTCAGGGATTCATGTGCAAATATTTATTCAAGAAAGTTCTTAATGAAAATCCTATAAAAGAGCAAATAAAGCAGATTGGGAAAGGGAAAGCCTTGATACAAACCACAGTGACAATTCTAGCACATAAAGCATAGCAGAATAATCTACCCCATATCAGAGAATAAGGGTTTATACTTTTCTGGTCTGGCTTCAGTGGGTCATCTATTGCTACCCACGATGTAGGTAGATACATTTTCAGATTGAATATCTCTCCTTAGCCAGAAGCAATTTCTGGAAAAGAGGTAGGTATCAAGTATCAGCATACTGGGGAATTGATATCCTGGTGTACTAAATGGAATCTGTGCAGGGCACCTGAGTTTCTACTATAAGATATAAAAGTTGGAGCTGTCATTTTGAAAAGCATGTGGTCTCAGTAAAGAAAATGAAAATATTCTACTTACTGACTCAAAGAAAACAATGCAGCTTGTCTCTCCCTGTGACTGATTGGAAAATAGGGAAAAGTCTTCTATGCTCTATATAAATCTCAAGCTTCCTCCAGGCATGAATGTGAACTACAAATTTTAACTCCTCACATGCTAAAGTGAAGTTGCTCAGTCGTGTCCAACTCTTTGCGACCCCATGGACTAGCCTACCAGGCTCCTCCATCCATGGGATTTTCCAGGCTAGAATATATCAAAACCAGAAATTAATATAATGACTGTCCCTGTTTCAGCAATACTGTTAGAAATCCTAATAGAAACAAATGCAGTTGTCTTCTCTTAATTTTCTAGCACCCCAAATGTGTACATGATGAATGGTAGGACATTAAAAATGAAGCTACAATAAAAGATAAAATCCACATCAAGCAGCATGTGCTATGAGATGAGTCAGTAGGAACCACATTCAGGATGGACAATATCCAAAGGATAAAATAATAGAACAACCTAAAGCATAGTGCACTACAGCAATATTTTAAATAATTGAAGAGATAAAAGAACCTCCATATTGTTTTCTATGGAGGCAAATTGATAAATGGCTGCACCAATTTACATTCCCACCAACAGTGTATGGTTCTCTTTTCTCTACATCTTTGCCAACACTTGTTGTTTCTTGTCTCTTTTAGTAATAGCCATTCTAAGAGGTGTGAGGCGGTGTCTCATTGGAGAGAGTATCCTGGATTAGCCAGGTGGGCCCAGTGTAAGTAATCACAAGCATCCCTCTAAATTAAAGAGGGAAGGCTGAAAGCAGGAAACAGGTCAGAGTGATGCAATTGCTGGTTTGAAAGATGGTGGGAACCCCACAGGCCAAGAAATGCAGTTGGCCTCGGAAAGCTGAAAGACGAAAGAGATTCTCTGGTAGAGCTTCTGAAAGGAACCACAGCCATGCCAACACCTTGATTTTAGCCCAGGGAGACCCAATTTGGGTTTTGATCTCTGGAACTATAAGCAAATAAGTTTAATGCGTTATAAACTACTAATTTTCAGATAACTCATTATAGCAATGATTGGAAACTACTGCACTAGAAAAGGCAGAGGAACCAGAGATCAAATTGCCAACATCCGCTGGATCATGGAAAAAGCAAGAGAGTTCCAGAAAAACATCTATTTCTGCTTTATTGACTATGCCAAAGCCTTTGACTGTGTGGATCACAATAAACTGTGGAAAATTCTGAAAGAGATGGGAATACCAGACCACCTGATCTGCCTCTTAAGAAATCTGTATGCAGGTCAGGAAGCAACAGTTAGAACTGGTCATGGAACAACAGACTGGTTCCAAATAGGAAAAGGAGTACGTCAAGGCTGCATATTGTCACCATGTTTATTTAACTTATATGCAGAGTACATCATGAGAAATGCTGGACTGGAGGAAACACAAGTTGGAATCAAGATTGCCGGGAGAAATATCAATAACCTCAGATATGCAGATGACACCACTCTTATGGCAGAAAGTGAAGAGGGGCTAAAAAGCCTCTTGATGAAAGTGAAAGTGGAGAGTGAAAAGGTTGGCTTAAAGCTCAACATTCAGAAAACGAAGATCATGGCATCTGGTCCCATCACTTCATGGGAAATAGATGGGGAAACAGTGGAAACAGTGTCAGACTTTGTTTTTCTGGGCTCCAAAATCACTGCAGATGGTGACTGCAGCCATGAAATGAAAAGACGCTTACTCCTTGGAAGGAAAGTTATGACCAACCTAGATAGCATATTCAAAAGCAGAGACATTACTTTACCAACAAAGGTTCGCCTAGTCAAGGCTATGGTCTTTCCTGTGGTCATGTATGGATGTGAGAGCTGGACTGTGAAGAAGGCTGAGCGCCGAAGAATTGATGCTTTTGAACTGTGGTGTTGGAGAAGACTCTTGAGAGTCCCTTGGACTGCAAGAAGATCCAACCAGTCCATTCTGAAGGAGATCAATCCTGGAATTTCTTTAGAAGGAATGATGCTAAAGCTGAAACTCCAGTATTTTGGCCACCTCATGCGAAGAGTTGACTCATTGGAGAAGACTCTGATGCTGGGAGGGATTGAGGGCAGGAGGAGAAGGGGACGACAGAGGATGAGATGGCTGGATGGCATCACTGACTCGATGGATGCGAGTCTGAGTGACCTCCGGGAGCTGGTGATGGACAGGGAGGCCTGGCGTGCTGCGGTTCATGGGGTCGCAAAGAGTCGGACACGACTGAGCGACTGATCTGATCTGATCTGCACTAAATCCTTAGGCCTGCCACGGGCAATAGTGTAACTCTGTAGCTGGCTAAAGCTCATGGGGTCTCCTTTTTGTCCACAGAATTGTTTTCATAATGTGCTGTACTGACTGCTTGTAGCTTTCTAAGTAAACACAGGCTGCAGGAGGGCTTAGCCTGAGGCCAGGAGAGCATCTTTGTCTTTGATAAGCAGCCACAGCTTTCCAGATCTTTAGCGGGTATTTGTGCTTTTAGAAACCTCTTCCAGCTTCCAGAGGTTGACTTGGTTGAAGTGTGACCTGGCATGGAGACACTTAAAGTGCTTCAGATAATATTAATGTGCAGACTAAATTGAAACCTTTCTTAGAGGAGAAATATGACAGCTCATAGATCTTTTAGGAAAGGTAAATAGAAAAATATTTTGCCACTTGTTGCTAGGCTGCCAAGATGGTGTGTGTTACCCAACACTAGGGAGTTCTAGCTATAAACCATTAGTTTGAGACCTACAGAGAAGCACGAAATCAGCTACCCCTCAACTTTAGACCTTAGAGCCAGACAAGCAGTCTGTGCTGAACTATGGATTACACAGCAGGAGAATGGAGTCTGAGAGTGAAAAACAGTGACTAATTTTGAGGTTCAATGTGATACCTATACACTCACATATAAAACCTGCATTTCCTGTGTCTTGAACAAATGTAACTAAAAATGTGTGGCAAACTGCAGCAAAAACTGGGCATTGGGAGCAAAAACAGGCTACTGAGCATTCCCCCTGCATTCAGCACCACCAGAGGTGTGGACAAGCCACCTACCCACTCCACTGACCTGACCCCTGGACACACCCCTCTACTCACCCCATAGAAGGAACAAGTTCACCCCCATCACCAAGCCAGTGAACAAGGGAACTCGCTACTTATTCTTGCTTCCTCTGCTACAGGAGGGGCCCTAGTGAAGCCTTGCCTGAATTTTTTGTCTGGCCTCTAGACAATTTCTTCTTGGAAGGCTCAGAACCCTGGTCGGTAGCACTTCAGTCAAAATGTGTTCTTGACTGTGCGTACCCCTTTCTCCAAAATCACATATGTGCTGATCTCATCCCAACCTCTTTGGAGCAGTTCCTCAGAATTACTGAGAGGCTTTCCTCCTGAATATAGTTCTCATTTTGCCCCAAATAAAACACAACTCTTCACATTTTGCATTTATTTTCAGTCAACAAAGCTCGTTAAATAAAAAGCTTGCTGCTACCAAAAAAAAAAAAAAAAAAAATGGAGGGGAGGAAAGATTGCCTTGGGGAGCTGAAATATTGAACCACGCTGGTCTGAGAAACCAATTTCAGAAGTAGCAGCAACATCATCTCAGGAATCCATGCAGAGGTGACTTTTTTTTTTTTCCAGTTGAAGTCATTCCAGGTAATTCTTCCAGGCATTTGAATCGATGGACAATAGCAGGCAGGTTTTAAGAAACTAAACCTGTGGTTTTCAAACATGTTTGCCTACTAAAATCACCCAAGGAACTGCCCAGGTGCTAAACTAATCCAACTAAATAGAAACCTCTGTATTTAGAACCTGGGGTTAGTTTTTTAAGTGCCTCAGTGGTCTTAACCTTACTAGTTCTAATCCAAGATATTGTGAAGGCTGTTTTACTAGACAAGTCACTTCCCGAGCACCAGAAACAACACATTAAATGACAGGAACAAGATGTTTTGGATATCACAGATGGAGAAAGAGGTAGCTCAAGTCCTGGGGGCTGAGGCTCCTGTCTATGAATCTATAAACATTCCAAGAAGGAAACAGTTTAAAATGACATTTAGTGAAAAGAAAAGAGAGTTGATGTAGGTATATTGCTTATCATACCTCGATCTCCTCACCCCCAAAATAATGATATTGAGTTATGCCAAAGTACTTTCTTACAAAGAATCTCCTTTTTGAATTAATTCTGCATACCTAGACTGAGGAGAGGCATCCCAACAAGATTAGAAACGAGATGACTTTCTCTCTTCCTGCTGAATGTGGCCATGTCTTTTCCGGGCAGTGTGCTGGAGAAGGAAATGGCAACCCACTCCAGTATTCTTGCCTAGAGAATCCCTTGGACAGAGGAGCCTGGTGAGCTGCTGTCCAGAGGGTCGCACAGAGTCGGACACGATTGAAACGATTTAGCATGCATGCATGCATTGGAGAAGGAAATGGCAACCCACTCCAGTAGTCTTGCCTGGAAAATCCCTTGGACAGGGGAGCCTGGTGGGCTGCCATCTATGAGGTCACACAGAGTCGGACACGACTGAAGCGACTTAGCAGCAGCAGCACCTTTAGGAATTTGATGTTGGCTTTTCTAATTTAGATGAAAATGGAGTCAGTTCATCATTTGGACTCCCTAAATATAAGCTATCTGGTGTTACTTTAGCTGTTTTTCTGGATATATATAACCAGAAAATGGTTATATGACCCAACTGGGTCATGTGGTAGTTCTATTTTTCAGTTTTTTAAGGAACCTCCATACCATTTTACACAGCGGTTGCACCAATTTACATTCCCACCAACAATGTAGGAGGATTTTTCTCCACCCACTTCAGCATTTATTTTTTGCAGACTTTTGATGACAGCCATTAGCAAGGGGTTAATAGCCAAAATACACAAACAGCACATACCACTCAACATCAAAAAAATGAGCCAATCAAAAAATGACAGAAGATCTTAATAAACATTTCTCCAAAAGTGATTTATTTCAGTAATAAATTTAGAAGGCAGAAGCAAGGGGTTTCCCAGGTAGTTCAGTGGTAAAGAATCTGCTGCAAATACAGGAGACATGGGATTGATTCTTGAGTTGGGAAGATCCCCTAGAGGAGGAAATGGCAAGCTGCTCCAGAATTTTTGCCTGAAAAATCCCTTGGACAGAATAGGCTGGTGGCCTACAGTTCATGGGGTCACAAAGAGTCGGACTGATTGAGCACATATACACATATTAATTTCATCTAGGATTCTTCTTTAGCCCACTATCTTCCTTTCTATAGGTCTAGGATCAGACTTCTTTCCATGTGAAGAGGCATGTTGCATTCACAACCACATTAGAACTAGATAGTTGAGTCTCTGATTCTGAAATTCAGTCATTCTTGCACAGATTACTATACTTTCTGTCCCATTCTTGAGTATTCATGGTATGTTGGCCTCCTCATACCACTCTTCTTGGATTATTACTTCCAAACATGGGTAAAGTTATCACTGAGTTTCCCTTAACAATTCAACATGGGCTTCCCTGGTGGCTCAGTGGTAAAGAATCCACCAGCCAGCGAAGGAGACAGGAGTTTGTTCCTCAACCAGGAAAATTCCACGTCACAGAGCGACTAAGCCCGTGCGTTGCAATTACTGAGCCTGTGCTCTCGAGTCCAGGGACTGCAATTTTTGAGCCCACGCACAGCAACCACTGAGGCCAGCACATCTAGAGCCCGTGCTGCCACAAGAGAAGCCACCACAATGAGAGGGCTGCACACGGCAATGAAGAGTAACCCTGCAACTAGAGAAAAGCTCACACAGCAACAAAGACCCAGCGCAGCCAATTAAAAAAAAAAAAAAAATCAACACTATTAACTGAAAATTACTTATTAGAGAAGCAATGACTTATTGATTGCTATCTTCACCCTGACTTCTAAGTTCTATAACTCCAAGGAGTAACATGATTTCAGTTAAGTAGAACTCATTATTAAAACAAATATTTCCATACAAAAGAATGCAAGCATAATTTGAATTGCGAATATAGTCTACTATTTCTAGAGTTTCATCAACATACTGATCAATATGTGAAAAATCATAAAATTGGTTGAATGTAATTCTGATTTATAATTGAAATAAAATGCTATGAAACTCATAGCTCTAAATGACAGTTGGTGATAATCTACAAGGCGATTTGTAAATGCATTTCTTTTGCTGTGAACGGTCTATAAATACATTTTGCCACTTTATATTGATGTCTTTTGATATTCAGGAGTTCACATATCAGGAATATGAGTCTTTGCAATTCAAGACTGAATAAGTTTTCTACTTAGACTGATCAGTCAGGAAGTTTAGATTCCTAATTAACTGTCACTCAGAGGGACCATGATCAGCTCACCACAACTAAAGAGCAATGTGATCAGTTTGTTTGATTACTGCTGCAGCCCCATGGCCCGCTGTGCTAACCATGACTACTATGTCTCTGGCTGCTAAGTGTCACCCCTTGGGCTCTACAGTACTAGGATACCATTGCTGCTGCTGCTAAGTCACTTCAGTTGTGTCCGACTCTGTGCGATCCCAAAGATGGCAGCCCACCAGGCTCCCCCATCCCTGGGATTCTCCAGGCAAGAACTCTGGAGTGGGTTGCCATTTCCTTCTCCAATGCATGAAGGTGAAAAGTGAAAGTGAAGTTGCTCAGTCGTGTCTGACTCCTAGCAACCCCATGGACTGCAGCCTACCAGGCTCCTCCATCCATGGGATTTTCCGAGCAAGAGTACTGGAGTAGGGTGCCATTGCCTTCTCTGAAGATCCCATTACCAAGGTTGAATTCAGGAAGACTTTCAAAGCTGATATTTCCGGTAGTTGTCCTTGGCCTTGGGAGGATAGTCACACATTTAAGCATCCCGATGTTCTCATTTCTAATGCATTGTTCAGGATCTTGATGGAGACAGTGTCCTCTCAGTATTACAGAAAACATAATTATCTAAGCGTATCTTTAGTAAATCAAGTTTGATAGTTCTGTTTTCCTGAGATTTTTGATTCCTGACTCTACATTGTACTACTTCCTGTTACCTTCAATTTCAAAGGATAGTTCACGAATGAGAAGAGGTTTCAGTCAAGCAAGCACTTTAGAAGCCACTTCCAGGTACCTGAGCTAAAATGAGTCCAGAATTCTGTTTTGTGTGCCAGTAGGACTGGGCCAAATGCTGCTATACATTATGACCCTTCTTCTTTGGTCTTGTTCCCATAAAATCCATTCCCACATTCATTCATCATCCACAACAGTTTCTGCTGATGTGTAATAGCAAAACCTTGCATCTTGTGTGTATGAATATCCTCGTAGATGGACGTGTACCTCAAAACAGCTTGATCTCTGAGTTTAGCTAAGCACCTTAAAAAGGAAGAAGAGCTCATGTGGGTATTTAACAATGAGCGTCAACTAAATCAAGAAGCCATCATCCAGTACTCTGGCAACGGGGTGGCCAACTTCCTTGGAAGGGGAGAGATTGTTTCTGTAGGCAGTGATAGCTCATCCATATTTGAAGGTTCAGAGTACTCAGATTCATTGGAATATGCCTCAATTGCTTGCTTCCAATTCATGAGTCCACTGTTTCCTCAATAACGCATTAATGCTAAGTAGACAACTGACAAAGCTGCATCTGTGTTGCAGTTCAGCCATCTGAAAAATAACTTTATTTTGATTTTTAAAAAAATGTTGAACCTTAGTCATATGAAATAAAACTTTTATCAATCACATTCTTGAGTTTCCTACTTGTGAATGGAACTAGGAATTTAAAGCCCAGATATTGTCATTTGTTCAAGTTCTACTATAGAAGGCCCACACCAGGCAATAGTCTTGAATGTTTTATGCCCATTACACTATTCCAGTAATCACTTAGCCTCCCAAATCATTTCTTTATGCATTTGTGCTCAGGCAACATTGAGTGATCATTTAATTACTGTTTGCTATTACAAACCACGAACCCTGCAGTGACCTATCTTGTACTGGTTGTGAAGTCATGATTAGCTTCAAATCTAATCAAATCAGTGAATGACTTCCAATTTTCATTTCTGCATTTCTTTTTTCCTAGTCACAGGGCTGTTACTAAAAATCAGTTTAGGAGAATAGAAGCTACTCTATATAGTCTATATATTTGCTATATTCTAGATATTTGAATATATAGATCAGGGGGTTAAACAGCCATTAGGAGAGCAAAAGTCAATAATGATTCCTTATTTTGAAGTATCAATGAAGATGGTCCCTCAGGCTCACCAGGAAACTGCAGTAAATCTCAGTGTCTGGGTATAATTCACTGGTTCTTTCAATCAAAAGCAGTAAAACAGTGGTTTTCAGAAACTCAGTAGTTAATCTACTGTTTTTCTTCAATTTTTATATTGGAGTATTTAATTGACTGGGGCTTCCCTGGTGGCTCAAACATAAAGAATCTGCCTACAGTGCAGTAGACTCAGGTTCAATCCCTATGTTGTGTTAACTTCAGGTGTACAGGAGAGATTCAGTTATACATATACATGTATCTTTTCTTTTTCAAACTACTTTCTCATTTAGGTTATTGCAGAATATGGAGCATAGTTTCCTGTGCTATACAGTAAAATGCAGTGGTCATGAACTTTTTCTATAAGAGGATGAAGAGTAAACATATTTTGCTTTTCAAGCCATGTGGTCTGTCTTAGGTTTTCTGCTCTACGGTGGTATCACGAAAATGGCCATTTACAGTACATAAAAGGACATGGTTGGTTTTCAATAAAACTTTCTTTATAAAACAGAAGGGTAGATACGACTTGAGAGCCATAGTCTGACCCCTGTGGTTGAGGAAAATTTGTATTTGGACACTTGGGTATTGGATAAGAGGGCTAAGGGATAGTTCCTATTGCTTCCTAGCAAGAAAAAGGAATATTAGTGGTCTTGAGAATATCTGTTAATTAGAAGATTTAAAGTATTTTGAAGGTTAATGCTTCATTATAGTCTTCATGGAATTTGTCATGTTAATCCTTAAAAACATGTAGAATTACTCTCATCACCTGTAGATTTGAAATATGTAAAATACTACTGACATGATTTTTTTAATAAAGATCTTCAGTAAAATTGAGCTTACAGTAATCAACCTTCAAATGCATAAATTGCCAGTGAATTTTAAACTTAGATTAAGTATAACTTTTCTGATAAACATGTGGCGTGCTTAAAATTTCAGAAAATCTGAGAGAAGTAATTTTTATGCCCTATAGATTATCTCAGGCATGATTTGTTTTTAACAAACTGCTTCCCTGATGGCTCAGTAGGTAAAGAATTCTTCTGCAATGCAGGAGACACAGGTTTGACCCCTGGGTTGGGAAGGTCCCCAAGAGAAGGAAATGGAAGCCCACTCCAGTATTCCTGCCAGGAAAATCCCATGGACAGAGGAGCCTGACAGGCTATGGTCCATGGGGTCACAAAGAGTGGGACACGGCTGAGCACCTAAGGGCAAGCATATTTGTTATAGCTGTACCACGGTATTCCTTTGAAATTTAACAGTTTTCTGGAAAATATTGAAGATGAGATCATATATTTAATCTTGTTTCAGCATCTACCCAGCTTTATAAAAAAAAAAAATATGTCTCTTAAGCTTTTTCTTGACTAATAATTTTTTGTAAATACTGGGAAAGCACTTTTTAAAATGCCTATGTCTTACACATGACAATATGTATTGATTTACTAAATGAGACAGAAAGGAGTCATTAGCTATTTTGAGAAGAACTAGGAAGATTTATCTTAAATTGCTATTGGTTGAAACATTATGTCAAGGGGGGCATTTTTTAAAGTAGTATTAAAATTTAGACTGACAACAGAACTAATTCTGTTTTTGTGGTGTGTGTGCCTCTAAAATTCCAATGTGCTCCAATATAGTGGTAAAAAATAAGTAAAAATATTTGGAAACCTTTGAGTCACATTTTTGTCATGGTTTATTTGAATACATAATAGACATTATCTTAGCTAGTGAATTGGAAATGATGCAAACTGGAACACTGACCATTCTAAGAGGCTTCTGCATTATCACTACTTTGTTTTCTTTGTAATGTTTTGTTTTCACCCATAAAATGAATCTAAACTTAAAAATATAACAGGAAATAACTTTTAAACCTGGAAATTTAATAAGGCAAGCTATTGTAAAATTCTTATCATTCTGTTTTCTTTTACATGAAAATCATGGAAAGTGGTAAAGGAATAAGTGAAAGTCACTCAGTCATGTCTGAATCTTTACAACCCCATGGACTGTAGTCCATGGAATTCTCCAGGCCAGAATACTGGAGTGGGTAGCCTTTCCCTGCTCCAGAAAGGAGTCAAATAAACCTTAATACCAGGTTAATGCATTGATGTTCATCAACAAAGATTCATGGTGCCAAGTCAGGGACTGACTAGAGTAAGATCTTACTAGTTGTCCAAACTGAGTTTTGTGTCCACCTCCTACTCTGAAAAGAAAGAAAAAGCTGGCTTGTTTTATATACTGCAAATTTCCATAAGGAAACTGGCTCATTTTAAAATTTTCACAGTGTGTACTACTTTTCTTTGCTCTAACTTATCAACTTTATTATGTTATATTTTGAAGGACTCAAATATCAAGAGGTCTTTCATAAAACCTTGAAGAATGTGTATCTGCAATAAACAGTATGTATTAGAAATCATATAAGGTTTTTCTCTTTGACCTAGTACTTCTACGATAAAATATTTTAATAAATATATACAAAACACTAACAAAATGTATGTAATTAAAATTGTTTAAATAGCTAAGAATATTTTCAAGTCATTAAACTGTATGAACCACAAATGATAAGCAGACATTAAATGTTTTCTAAACAAGTTTAGAAAACAATAGCATTGCTCTCTAAATGTTACCTAAACAATAACAACTTTCTCATGATACTTTAAGTAGAATCATAAGAAAATAGTATATTTAGCATATATAGTCACAGCACTAATTATCTGGTAATGTAGACATTTTGTTTTACTTTGTAAATACCTTTATACTCTGTTTTAGTAAGGAAAGTCTGGAGCAGCTTCTGATGCTTTTGTATCTGGTGGTAATGATGGATAGGCAATCACAGAAACCATGGATTGGTCAGAGAGAGTTCAGACGCTAGGGCTGAAGATCAAGACAACCTCAATATGGAAAGTTAGCTGGACAAACAGAAGTGCCAGTGATGGTGAAGTCTAAAAAGGGTAGTAGAAAAAGATGACTGATATAATTACTAGGCTTAATTAATTATTGTCAGTTGCAGAAGTATTGACTGTAGCTTGTTACAAAGGGACTTGCATTTTGGCTTTAATACATACTCAGGCTTCAAGCTTAAAGACTCAGTGACAAAACACACCAAAGTGAACACAAGTGGGTCAGAGTAGAAAAGGAGCAGATGGTAGCAAAGGTTTTTGGTATCCCCATGTCCCTTCCACTCAGCCCACTTCTAGCATCTGTGGCAGATATTCAAGCTCAGACCACCGGCCTCTTCCCTTGCCAGCCAACTCTAGGCTTTCTAGCCTCAGACTTACACCTAAGCGTTAAATGTCTGCTGGAACCCTGATTCTGAGGCAAATGAAGCCTGCAACTGTGGTACTTAACACTGTTAAAGTCAAAATTTGATCCACCAGAGAAGGGATCTGGCAGACCCTCTACTTGACTGTATTACAGATACAGAGAACATCCTGTATACCAGTCAGGGGTCTTGAGTAGAACTGGTCCCTAATTCCCACAGCAGTAGCTTTGAAACAAAACTTTCTTTTTTGGTTTGTTTGCTTTGCTTTTCCTTCTCTCTCCCCATACTCTCGGATCACTTCCCAAATATACTACCTAAACCTACATCTTCAGGCTTTTTTGGGAGGAGAGACACAAACTAAGCCACCGTCATTTTAATTTTCCGTGATAGTAATTCTAATGCTAGATAAGGATATTATAATAAAGTAAGATCATTGCCCTATTAACTAGAGATGAAAATTCTAAATGAAATATTGATAAGGTACATTAAAATTATGACAGTTATTACCCTGGATTAACCCAGGAAGGGTTATAGAAAAGAGCCAAAGTGTTGTTTTTAAAACTGATAGTCACCCTCACACAGAAGATACACTAGATTTGACACAAATATTTCAAATAAGTCAGTTCAGGAAGCTTTCTAGATAAAGATTAAATTAGATAATTGATGGATTTTACAAACTATAAATATTATAAAATATAAAATACCACTCAGTGATTATTTCATGGATACTTTAAGATATCCTTTAATCTTAAATAAGTAATAGATATCCTTGTATCATAGATACAAGCCCTTTAAGAAACATTTAAAACTCTTTCTTATAAGAGACTTAGAATAAAGGAATGTCACTATTACATGGTATTAAGTTTCAGATGCTATTTTTTCTACTTTATAAATTATATATAAATATATAATACATACAAATTATATAAATATAATACATATATAATATACTTAATATTATATTATATACTATATATAAATTATATAAATCAAATATATAAATTTATATATAGTATAAACTTTAGTATATATAAATAAATATATATAATTTTATAAATATAATATATATAAATAATATATAAATTCAAATTTTATTTGAAATTTTAGCAAGTACAATGAGAGGTATTTCTAAAACAATTCATAAAAAGTACATATTATAAAGGGCTTCCTTGTGGTTCAGCAAGGTACAGAACCCACTTGCAATGCAGGAGACATTGATTCCATCCCTGGGTTTGGAAGATCTGCTGGAGAAGGAAATGACAACCCACTCCAGTATCCTTGCCTGGGAAATCCATGACAGAGAAGTCCAGTGAAATACAGTCCGAGGGGTCGCAAAGAGTCACATATGACTTAATGACTGAGCACACACACAAGTTCAGTTCAGTTCAGTCACTCAGTCGTGTCCGACTCTTTGCAACCCCATGAATCGCAGCACGCCAGGCCTTCCTGTCCATCATCAACCCTGGAGTTCACTCAGACTCATATCCTTTGAGTCGGTGATGCCATCCAGCCATCTCATCCTCTGTCGTCCCCTTCTCCTCCTGCCCCCAATCCTTCCCAGCATCAGAGTCTTTTCCAATGAGTCAGCTCTTCACATGAGGTGGCCAAAGTACTGGAGTTTCGGCTTTAGCATCAGTCCTTCCAATGAACACCTAGGACTGATCTTTAGAATGGACTAGCTGGATCTCCTTGCAGTCTAAGGGACTCTCAAAAGTCTTCTCCAGCACCACAGTTCAAAGGCATCAGTTCTTCGGCAGTCAGCTTTCTTCACAGTCCAACTCTCATATCCATACATGACCACTGGAAAAATCATAGCCTTGACTAGACAGACCTTTGTTGGCAAAGTAATGTCTCTGCTTTTGAATATGCTATCTAGGTTGGTCATAACTTTTCTTCCAAGCAGCAAGCATCTTTTAATTTCATGGCTGCAGTCACTGTCTGCAGTGATTTTGGAGCCCCCCAAATAAAGTCTGACACTGTTTTCACTGTTTCCCCATCTGTTTCCCATGAAGTGATGGGACCAGATGCCATGATCTTCGTTTTCTGAATGTTGAGCTTTAAGCCAACTTTTTCACCTCTTTCACTTTCATCAAGAGGCTTTTTAGTTCCTCTTCACTTTCTGCCATAAGAGTGGTGTCACCTGCATATCTGAGTTTATTGATATTTCTCCTGTCAATCTTGATTCCAAAAGCAAATAATTGATTACAAGAATTGTGATTACAAGAAAGTTCTATTTTAAATCTGGTATGTTTTGAAATTTAATGTGAGAATGAAAAAGCATTTGGTATCTGAAAGTAGTAAGAATTCAATATTTAAAACATATCAGAGTATCCTGGAATCAATAAGAACAGAGGAAAAAATCAGAAAAACAGGTAACAGGTATGAAAAGTTGATTCACAGTCAAATCCTAAATGGATCAGAAAAATATAAAACAATACTGAATTTCACAAGTAATAGGAAAAATGGAAATTAAAACCAACTTCATATCTATTTTGCAGTGTTTAGAAAGCTCTATAGAATCTTGCCAAGGGTATGGACAAATAAGAATCCTCATACTGTTATATTTAATAAAATAGTCATTCCTACTTTTATAATGATCTTTATCATTACTATGCAGTAAGCTTTTAAAAAGTCTAGTATTTATTGAGTCAGAAGTTACTGCAAGCATTTGATATTTTATCATTTTATCTCATTTAATTAGCTCAACAATCTTTTGAAGCAAACCGTTAGTCACAATATATAAGTAAGGTTTACAGAAGAAAGGGCTTCAAGATCACACAGCTGGTAAAGGGCAGAAATAATACTCAAACCCAGGGTTATCTTGTAATTGACATGGTATGATGTAAAGCTCTAGGCTGTTGCCTGAAAGCTCTAGGATGTTGCCTGTCCTGATATCTTTATTTCCTGCTTCTGGGCTTAGAGTTTAATGTGATCATCACAGAGATATCTCTTCTAAGAATTTCCTGTTACAGTAAGTGGCTATTTTGTAATCTCCACAATGACAAATGATGTAGCTAAATTACCCACTGCTACATATTTCTCTTCACACTTAGCACTGTGAGTGGTGAAAATAAGGTACTTATTACTAGTGGGTAGAATTATAAGGGAGTGTTGCCAAAGTAATACAAACCCAGAATTGCTACTACCACTCCCATGACAATCACTACCCCCACCCACTACTACTGCCTACATATATATATGCACCGTCAGAAAAATGACTAGATAAAATGCTCCTAAGTACTATCACTGTAACTCTTTAATGTTCTACATTATAGCTGTCATCCTTTCATAATTAGTGGGTTTGAATTTTGTCCAACTATAGAAAAGATGGTCTTTTGGAATTCCGATCTTCACACAGCTTTCTATATTGGCTATGATAAACATGACAACTGATACTTATTCTGTAGAATTTGCAGTATGCATGTGTGAGTTGGTTCAGCCTTTACAAAAACATTTTGTCCATTTAGAAAGGCTGTTGATACGTGGTTATCAACATTCACAATAGGTTATGTAATTTGTTAGCTTGACATTTTATCCCTATTGTTATCTGTTGGTAGTTTGTTTATAACATCTATTTAAGCAGAAAGCAGATATTGACCTAGCTGATTAAAATCAAAGAGTAAATCTGGATTAATAAAGTAGCCTAATTTATCAGTGGGGTGGGTACTAACTAGAGAATACTGAATTCCTCCTGGGTAGCCTTTTAGAGATTTGAGTTTTCTTCTTTCAATACGTGATTGAGCTAATTATGGGGAAATCTTTTTAAATTGGGAAATCTATTCTTATTGCCATTCTTCCCATCAAAGTTAAGAACTCTAATTTTTGTTACTTTGCCTCTTTGCATTAAGACAGAACTCCACTTGATAAGCAGTAACCAAGTCTCTAAGGTGATTAGGGATTGAGTCTAATGAGGGCCAGGGTCACAGAGTAAAGCCATATACATGCCAATTAGCTTTATGCATTGAAATATGTTATCCCATGACTCCCCCTTGGGTTTCTACCTAGGCCAAAATGTGTAAGATAGAATTGGAGAGCGCAATGACTCAGCAGAAACTTTCTATCATTAGCTGAAGCGGGGGGCATTTCAAGTTCATGTCTTCTTCCATATTGGTTAACTTGATCTTTTTATTTTTTTTTAAATAAAGGGAGTATTTGGAGAGGTCATACGGTCTACATGTGAGTTGACAATAGCATAAATTGGGAAATGTAAGAGCTGACATACTTGAAAAATTCAGTGCAGTTGTATATTATTTTTCTTCCCACTTTATAATCTCAGTAAGTGTACACTTCTTACAGTATAATCTCACTACTTCAATAAATTTGTATGTTATATAATACATGCTTATTGTACAAAATTCAAAATTTTCTGAAGGGTATACATGAAAACTATTTCACCTTTTCTTCCTTATCCCTCAGACACCTATTTCTCTCTGTACTTAAACAACTAACAGATTCATGTTTACTCTTCTAGAGAAGCTTATTGTTTGAAGAAAAAAGCTTACTACAAGTTGTCTTCTATTCCTTATTGAAAATGGCTTTATTGTTTGAATCCATTCCTGTGATAGCTTTGGGAAACTACTACCTTCTGTAAATCATTGCCAAATAATTAATCTTCATAAGACTTAACTCACGTAATGCTGAATCAAAATCAGTGTTCTAAAGGAATTTCTCATTAATTCTTTTTTTCAGTCCTCAAGTCTTCATTTAGCACTTACCCTGCATCCAGTACCATGAATACTATATCCACATGTACCTTGAATTTTGTAGTAATCTGTGTACTGCAGGTTAGTCTAATGACTTTCTCCTAATGGTCAAATCTCATATAGGTAAAGCCATATAGTACAGAGCCAACTGAGTTTTTATAAGACTGTAAACAACCTTCAGTTTTTTCAGTTGTTCATTATATATCATAGTTTTAATGCCCTTTTCATTACTCTGCTTCAACTATGTAAAGAAATAGTTGACCCTTATAGATATTAATATAAAAAGTATTCAAAATATTTGATCAGCACAAAATAAAACTAACTTATCATCTCACTTGTATCCAGATGCTCTGCATTAGAGTTATCCAGTTAACTACATAATCTTATAAAATGTCTTTACTAAATACTATCCATAAACTTTTGGGAATTAATGTAAGGGGACATGCTGAGTCATCAGACTCACTCAAGTTGTACACTGAACAAAGACATTAAGCCAAGAGGATAGTCAGGACTACTCATCCCTACTCTGCTTTTCAGTCTTGCATCCTGCTATATAGCTGGGTCCATTTGAGGAGGAAGCATTTTCTTTGAAATGAGCAATCATCCACAGTGCTATGCCAGCCCAAATGAGCATTTTAATTCTAAAATGGGGCAGCATAATTTTTTCAGTTGCTGCCATTAAAAGGTGGAGTCTATTTCCCTACCCTTAAACTGGTCTTGTATATTGCTTTGACCAATTTAAGATGTGACAGAAATGCCATGTTTTGAGTTATAGAATTGACCCTCAGTAGGTTTTGTGTCAGAGAAGGCAATGGCACCCCACTCCAGTACTCTTGCCTGGAAAACCCCATGGACGGAAGAGCCTGGTGGGCTGCAGTCCATGGGGTCACTAGGAGTCGGATACGACTGAGTGACTTCACTTTCACTTTTCACTTTCATTCATTGGAGAAGGAAATGGCAACCCACTCCAGTGTTCTTGCCTGGAGAATCCCAGGGACGGGGAAGTCTGGTGGGCTGCCATCTATGGGGTTGCATAGAGTCGGACACGACTGAAGTGACTTAGCAGCAGCAGCAGCAGGAGGTTTTGTGTGCTTTTGACTTAGCCCTCTTGAGTCACTCCTCTTCAGACACCAATGAAGAAAGCTGTCTAGGCTATTGGAGAAAGAGAGGCTACATGAAGGATGAAGCAAGGTGCCGTCAACCACATGCATGTGTACTCAGATGTGTCTGACTCTTTGCAACCCTATGGACAGTTGCCCTTCAGGCTTCTACTAGACAAGGGAGAGAGATCATCTGGAACTTTCAACCTCAGCTGGTGTGCCAGTAAATGATTTATCAAAAGGAAATCCAGGTAAACCAGCTGAGGAATTTCCCAGGCAACCCAAAGAACAAGGGGAAAATATAAATCAGTATCATTTTAAGCCATAAACTTTTGAGTGGTTTGTATAACAGCAATAATTGATACTGAGTGCTGCACTCAATATGCCAGCAAATTTGGAAAACTCAGCAGTGGCCACAGGACTGGAAAAGGTCAGTTTTCATTCCAATCCCAAAGAAAGGCAATGCCAAAGAATGCTCAAACTACTGCACAGTTGCACTCATCTCACACGCTAGTAAAGTAATGTTCAAAATTCTCCAAGCCAGGCTTTAGCAATACATGAACCGTGAATTTCCAGATGTTCAAGCTGGTTTTAGAAAAGGCAGAGGATCCAGAGATCAAATTGCCAACATCCACTGGATCATCGAAAAAGCAAGAGAGTTCCAGAAAAACACCTATTTCTGCTTTATTGACTAAGCTAAAGCCTGTGACTGTGTGGATCATGATAAAGTGTGGAAAATTCTTCAAGAGATGGGAATACCAGACCATCTGACCTGCCTCTTGAGAAATTTGTATGCAGGTCAGGAAGCAACAGTTAGAACTGGACATGGAACAACAGACTGGTTCCAAATAGGAAAAGGAGTACGTCAAGGCTGTATATTGTCACCCTGCTTATTTAACTTATATGCAGAGTACATCTTGAAAAATGCTGGCCTGGAAGAAGCACATGCTGGAACCAAGATTGCCCGGAGAAATATCAATCACCTCAGATATGCAGATGACACCACTCTTATGGCAGAAAGTGAAGAACTACAAAGCCTCTTGATGAACGTGAAAGAGGAGAGTGAAAAAGTTGGCTTAAAGCTCAACATTCAGCAAACTAAGATCATGGCATCCGGTCCTATCACTTCATGGGAAATAGATGGGGAAACAGTGGAAACAGTGTCAAACTTTATTTTTGGGGGCTCCAAAATCACTGGAGATGGTGATTGAAGCCATGAAATTAAAAGACGCTTACTCCTTGGAAGGAAAATTATGACCAACCTAGACAGAATTTTCAAAAGCAGAGACATTACTTTGCCAACAAAGGTCCATCTAGTCAAGGCTATGGTTTTTCCAGTGGTCACGTATGTATGTGAGAGTTGGACTGTGAAGAAGGCTGAGTGCCAAAGAATTGATGCTTTTGAACTGTGGTGTTGGAGAAGACTCTTGAGAGTCCCTTGGACTGCAAGGAGATCCACCCAGTCCATTCTAAAGGAAGTCTGTCCTGGGTGTTCATTGGAAGGACTGATGTTGAAGCTTAAACTCCAATACTTTGGGCATCTGATGCGAAGAGTTGACTCATTTGAAAAGACCCTGATGCTGGAAAAGATTGAGGAGAGGAGGAGAAGGGGACGACAGAGGATGAGATGGCTGGATGGCATCACCAACTTGATGGATGTGAGTTTGAGTGAACATCAGGAGTTGGTGATGGACAGGGAGTCCTGGCGTGCTGTGATTCATGGGGTCGCAAAGAGTCGGACATGACTGAACAACTGAACTGAACTGAACTGAATAATTGATACTGTGTATTTTAAATCTTTTCATCAAATCCAAGACCCAAGGACAGAAGTAATTTTCCTAATTCTCAGAAAGGCACTATAGATGCTAGTGTGGATATTATAACTCTGAACAATGTCCAAAGAAATGAAACATATTCAGAGAGTATTAATAACATCTAATAGCATCAAAGGGAATAGTTCTTGAGTGACTCAGTCTTCCAGATACCTTTTACAAGGACAATCATCTTATCTCTTTGTGAAAAATCACCCTAATTATATGCCTGCCAAATGGGAGGAGGTTATAAAATTACCAACTCATTAACAGGAATACTTTGGGGGAGGGGTACATGCTAATGGCATTGAGTAACAGAAATGCTGCTAAAATTCATATCAAACATCTACACTTGGATCTATACAAAACCATTTTGGATTTTTGTGATTTGGCTTCTGTCCAACATTCTTTTAATTCAAAGAGAGTGGTTTGCTATTATGCTTGTGTAATTTAAAAAGAGTAGTATTCTATACTGCTACAAGTCTACGATGAAAATCATCTTTTGTATGGTCAAGAGAATTCCACAGTATTTTGGAATGTAAATAGCATGAGCATGTTCAGTAGGAAACTTATAAACTTTGTTTAGAGCAGTGACTTTACTATTAACCTGTACAGCTTGTATGTGTGAAAGTAATGTATCATTTAGACTTACTATCTACCTATTTGGTTTTAATATGATAAAACATGATATTTTATTTTGTAAAACGTTAATATTTCTAAATACAAAAAGTGAAATAGCTTATTAGTAAGTTACAGATTTTGTGCTTATGACAGATGTGTGTGATTTGATATATTTATGTTTGTAAATAAGCTGTGTGGCTTTTGAAAATATTTACATTATTATGTTCTGAAAAGTGACACTAAACAAAGGAAGTACAAATAAAACCAAATAAGTGAAAATAAGAGACAAAAGTAAATACAAAGTGGTTGTGGAATATTAAATGTTAACTTTATGAGTAACATTGTTTAGAAACTTTCAATTTTGTTAAAATAAAATATGTTCTACTGTATCATTCTGATTGAATTTCCATCCCCAAATGAATTAAGAATGTTGATTTATTATTTTGGTGGACAACATAAAAATGTGAAATGAAAGACTCTTGATATATTTAGTTTTCTTTTTCAAAATAAAAATAAACTAATCACATATGTATGAGAGGATTAAAGACATGTAAGAAGCTTCCTGGAAGCTCAATATAATGGCAAACCAGACTAATATTCTAATAGAAGTATCTAGTCTGATTTGGGGAAAGAAAGATATATACAGCTATTATCAAAAGTACTGAATTACCAACATAAAGGGTCCTTACCTAGTTTGGATTTGAGTCTTTTATGTTCACTTTGGATGGAAATAATGCTGAGAATCACATTTTTTAAAAAAGTTTTAAAGCCATCTCAATAATAACAGCATGAAAGTCCCATGCCCTTCATAAGGGGTTTTCCATGCTAGGTTTAGAATTAAGATGTTGGGGTCAGAATATAACCAACAAAATATAAATTTGGTTTGTTCCTTTTGATACAGTCAAAATGCCACTACCTAAACAAAGCTGTGTGGTAGTTTTGTGTTGGTTTTCCTGGCTGTGGCATGTTTTGCCACACAGGAAAGTATTCCAATTCTTTATCTGATATAGTATTGACATATGGCATGGTGTTAGTTTTGGGTGGCAGGTACTTGATATTTGTATATACTGCCAAGTGAATGCCGTAGTAAGTCTAGTTACCATCTATCACCACATATAGTTAAATATTTTTTTTCTTACAAGAATTTTAAAATTTACTATATTAGTAATTCATTACACAAGACAGTGTTAAGGATATTCACCATACAGTACATTACATCTCCAGGATTTATTTATAACTGTAAGACTGTACTTATTTCTCTACCACATTCAACTCCCCAACCCCCAACTCTAGCCCCAACAGCCGCCAATCTATTCTTTCTATCTATGAGGTCTTTATTTTTTTTCAATAAAGTTCTACATGTAAGTGAGATCTTAGAGTATTTACCTTTCTGATTTATTTCACCTAGCTCCATGTCCTCAAGGTCCATGCATACTATTGCAAATGGTAGGATTTCCTTCTTTAATTGCTGAATAATCATCCATTATTCCATTGGTAAAGAATCCATCTGCCAATGAAGGAGATGCAGGTTTGATCCCTGGGTCAGTAAGATCCCCTGGAGAAGGAAATGGCAACTCACTTCAGTATTCTTGCCTGGGAAATCCCATGGAAAGAACCTGGTGGGCTACAGCCCATGCAGTTGCAAAAGAGTTGAACACAACTTAACAGCTAAGCAACAATGACAGTATTCCATTGTACATAAACTTAATTCATATGTTCATCCCTCACAGGACACTTAGGTTGCTTTCATGTCTTGGCTATTATAAATAAAGCTGCAATAAATGAGATAGTGATTGTACAAGAGACAGGGATCAAAACCATTCCCAAGGAAAAGAAATGCGAAAAAGCAAAATGACTGTTTGAGGAGGCCTTACAAATAGCTGTGAAAAGAAGAGAGGCGAAAAGCAAAGGAGTAAGGGAAAGATATACCCATTTGAATGCAGAGTTTCAAAGAATAGCAAGGAGAGATAAGAAAGCCTTGCTTAGTGATCAGTGCAAAGATATAGAGGAAAACAATAGAATGGGAAGGACTAGAGATCTCTTCAAGAAAATTAGAGATACCAAGGGAATATTTCATGCAAAGATGGGCTTGATAAAGGACAGAAATGGTATGGACCTAACAGAAGCAGAAGATATGAAAATGTGGCAAGAATACACAGAAATGTACAAAAAAGATCTTCACGACCCAGATAATCACGATGGTTTGATCACTCACCTAGAGCCAGACATCCTGGAATGTGAAGTCAAGGGGGCCTTAGGAAGCATCACTATGAACAAAGCTAGTGGAAGTGATAGAATTCCAGTTGAGTTATTTCAAATCCTGAAAGATGATGCTGTGAAAGTGCTGCACTCAATATGCCAGCAAATTTGGAAAACTCAGCAGTGGCCACAGGACTGGAAAAGATCAGTTTTCATTCAAATCCCAAAGAAAGACAATGCCAAAGAACGCTCAAACTACCTCACAGTTGCACTCATCTCACACGCTAGCAAAGTAATGCCCAAAATTCCCCAAGCCAGACTTCAACAATATGTGAGCCATGAACGTCCATATGTTCAAGCTGGTTTTAGAAGAGGCAGAGGAACCAGAGATCAAATTGCCAACATCTGCTGGATCATCAAAAAAGCGAGAGAGTCCAGAAAAACATCTATTTCTGCTTTACTGCCTGTACCAAAGCCTTTGACTATGTGGATCACAATAAACTGTGGAAAATTCTTCAAGAGATGGGAATACCAGACCCCCTGACCTAGCTCTTGAGAAATCTGTATGCAGGTCAGGAAGCAACAGTTAGAAGTGGACATGGAACAACAGACTGGCTACAAATAAGGAAAAGAATACATCAAGGCTATATAATGTCACCCTGCTTATTCAACTTATATGCAGAGTACATCATGAGAAACGCTGGGCTGGATGAAGCACAAGCTGGAATCAAGATTGCTGGGAGAAATATCAATAACCACAGATGACATCCTTATAGCAGAAAGTGAAGAAGAACTAAAGAGCCCCTTGATGAAAGTAAAAGAAGAAAGTGAAAAAGTTGGCTTAAAGCTCAACAGTCAGAAAACTGAGATCATGATATCTGGTCCCATCACTTCATGGGAAATAGATGGGGAAAAAGTGGAAACAGTGGCAGACTTTATTTTTCTGGGCTCCAAAATCACTGCAGATGGTGATTGCAGCCAGGAAATTAAAAGACACTTACTCCTTGGAAGGAAAGTTATGACTAACATAGATAGCATATTAAAAAGCAGAGACATTACTTTGCCAACAATTGTCTGTCTAGTCATGGCTATGGTTTTTCCAGTGGTCATGTATGGATGTGACAGTTGGACTATAAAGAAAGCTGAGCACTGAAGAATTGATGCTTTTGAACTGTGGTGTTGGAGAAGACTCATGAGAGTCCCTTGGACTGCAAGGAGGTCCAACCAGTCCATTCTGAAGGAGATCCGTCCTGGGTGTTCATTGGAAGGACTGATGTGGAAGCTGAAACCAATACTTTGGCCACCTGATGAAAGAACTGAATCATTAGAAAAGACCCTGATGCTAGGAAAGATTGAAGGCTGGAAGAGAAGGGGATGACAGAGGATGAAATGGTTGGATGGCATCACTGACTCAATGGACATGAGTTTGGGTGAAATCCCGGAATTGATGATGAACAGGGAGGCCTGGGGTGCTGCAGTCCATGGGGTTGCAAAGAGTCGGACATGACTGAGGGACTGAACTGAACCGAAATGAAATGAGAGAGTGTAGATAACTTTTCCATTTAAGTACTTTTGTGTCCTTCAGAAAAATAGCCAGAAGTGGATAAATGAATCTTGGGTAGTTCTATTTTCAAGTTTGTTTGTTTTTTTTTTTTTTTTTTTAAGTGAAACCTCCATTTAGTTTCCCCCAGTGGCTGTACCAACTTACATTACCAGCAACAGTGCACTGCTGCTGCTAAGTTGCTTCAGTCATGTCTGACTCTGTGCAACCCCACAGACAGCAGCCCACCAGGCTACCCCGTCCCTGGGATTCTCCAGGCAAGAACACTGGAGTGGGTTGCCATTTCCTTCTCCAATGCAGGAAAGGGAAAAGTGAAAGTGAAGTCGCTCAGTCATGTCCGACTCTTAGCGACCCCATGGACTACAGCCCACCAGGCCCTCCGTCCATGGGATTTTCCAGGCAAGAGTACCAGAGTGGGGTGCCATTGCCTTCTCTGCAACAGTGCACAGAATTCCCTTTTCTCCATATCCCCACCAATGTTTATTTGTTTTCGTTTTGATAATAGCTGTTCTGACATGTGTAAACCATGTCTCATTATGGTTTTGATTTGTGTTACCCTGATTACTGATGTTGAACACCTTTCTATGTGCCTGTTGGCCATCTGTATGATTTTTTGGTAGTGATATACTGTGATTCTTTTATCTTTTGTGGGTGTACTATAGGTTTTGCTTTGTATTTGATGTGACTCTTACACATAAAACAACTTGTGTTTATAATAATGTATTTTAGGTCAATACCTTACATTTGAATACATTCTAAAGCTTTACATTTTTACTACTTTCTCCTTAACATTGTTTTTGATGTCACAATTTACGTTTACATTTTACATATACAATTTACATTGTATATACATCTTGTATATACACTAACAAATTATTGAATCTATAGTTACTTTTATTACTTTTGCCTTTAACCTTCATGCTTTATAAGTTATTGTCAAAACCTTTTTTCAGCATTATATTATTCTAAATTTTACTACATGTACATTTACCAGTGAGATTTGTTTTGTCACTAAGTAGCACCCTTCCCTTTCACCTTAAGTTTCCTTAACATTTACTATAAGGCTGGTCTAATGGTCTACTCCTTTAGTTTCTACTTGTCTGGAAAGCTCTTTATCGCTCATTCAATTTGGTAGGATAACTTTGCCAGTTAGAGTATTCTTGGTTGGCAGTTTCTTTCAGCATTTTGAATATATCATTATTCTCCCTTCCTTTCTACAAATTTCCTACTGAAAAATCTGACAAACTTCTTGGGGTTCCTTTCTACATGACAAATTGTTTTTCTCTTGCTGCTTTTAAGATTCTCTTTAATTTTTGACACTTTAATTATAATGTATTTTGGTGTCATTCTCTTTGGATTTCTCTTATCTAAAAATTTCTGTGTTTGCTGGATCTTCATTTCTTTCCTTTCCAAGGTTACGTAAGTTTTCATATATAATTTCCTAAAATAGTTTTCCTGCCTCTCTTTCTTCTCTTTTTGGGATCCTGGTAATGTGAATATTGCTTTTCTTGATGTTGCCACATACATTCCTGATGCTGTCTTCACTTATTCTTTTTCTTTTTGCTATTCTCGTTGGATGATTTCCACTACCCTGTCTTTGAGTTCATTGACTTCTCTCTTCTGCTGTATCTAGCCTATTGTTTAACCCCCTCTGTTGTTTATTTCAGTTTAGTTCCTGTATTTTTCAGTTCTGGAACTTCTATTTGGCATCGTCTTATATCCTTGAAATTCTCACTTCGTTTATCTGTTCTTCTCCTGAGTTTGGTTCACATTTATGACTATTGTTTTCAACTCTTTTTTAGTTATTAATAAATATCTCCATTAAGGTCTTTTTCTTAGGTTTTATATCTTGTTCCTTTATTTGGAACATACTCCTCTGTTTATTCAATTTGCGTCACTCTCTTTGTCGATTTATATGAATTAGGTAAAATAGCAACCACTTCCAGTCTTGAAAGAGTGGCCTCATGTAGTAGATGAAGATTATTGTTTAACCCTTTCCTGGGTCTTGATTGTCTCACAAACCTTTCTGATTATCCAAACAGTCTACATTATTATTAGTGGCTTCCAGTAGTTGAGTGTGTGCAAAGGCCTGTCACTGTCCTAAAAGAGAGGATCTTAGTCTACATTCAGGCAGATTAGAAATCAGACACTCAGACAGCAGCTCTTCCTCTTTCAGGGGAAGACTGGGAGATGATATTTCTATCTGCCTCTGCCCTGAATCTTGGTGTGATAGTTAAGAGCTGTTTGTTTACTACCATCCTATTGAACTTGTGAACACATATTCAAAAGCTTATATGAATATGCCAGCAGACCCAGGCTACCAATGGGTGTGTCTTCTGAGTGAAGAAGCCAAAGGGCCTGATGTGTACACATGCTCCTTTCTCAGATGCCAACCTGCAGCAGAGCAGTGGGAGAATGTGAATATGGCACACATCAGCCTCTCCAGTCTCCAGAGAGGGCTGTAGTCTGTCCTTAGCTACATCTTTACCAAGGAGCCTGCCCTTCGGGCCACAGCTGTGAATGTAAACAGGTCTCTTTAACAGACTGGGCTGTACTTCATTCTCCTGTCTCTGTACTGTGGCTATAGGTTGGTAGTTAAGAATTCTTTCTCCATTTATTACAGTCTATAAGGACGGTAAGTCCCACTGGCCACAGAGCCAGGCAATCAAAGAGTTTCTATAAGATAGCAGCTATAAAAACCAGGCACCAGATGTGTACACTGTCAGGAGATAACTGGTGACTTGGAGAAGGCTGTGATTATGAGAGTGACTGTGGTTATAATGACTTCAAAATCAGTCATGACTTCAGAATTTTCCTTTGACTTCAGAATCTTCCTATGATTTCAGAATCTTCCTATGTCACTATCTTGAACTAGAACCATCTCTGGTAAAAGTCAGTGATATGGTGTCACTACAGTAATCAACTCCCACTTAATACGAGCAATAGCATCCTAATTGCCATTGGATTAGTGAGTCATCTAGTGGCATTGCTCCATTTGATCCAGACAATAAGAAAAAAATTACTGTGCTTAGATTTCCCAGAAACCTGAGGAAGTTTTATGTGCTTCAAATTTATTACTCAGTGTGATTGCAGAAAACAAGCATGCAAAAGGGGGGACTGAGGCCAGTTGGGAGGAAAAGTGAATCTGATGGATTGTTATTTAACTGGCTGCTGTTGGATATGAAGCATGACTGCTTGGTGTCACCAGATTGTCCTATAAGAAAAGAAACTATCCTGAAAGTAACTGTTTATCTGGAGAAGGAAGAAAGAACAATGTAATTCCCTTGCACTTTCTAGTTGAATGTGCAGGCAATCTTGCTATCTCTCAATACTTCAGTAACTCTAGGGTAAGAAGCAAAAGTGCATAATTGAGACATAAAGAAAAGCACTGTTAGGCTCTGCTTGAAGTAACTGGCTAATATAAGTGCAGTGTTAGTGATTGCAGAAGCTACTAGGTCAACTACAGACAAGCAAATTTCCTGGAAAGAGATCATCTCTGATTAATTGGTACATACCTCTTCAAATACTTTATATCATTTGAAACTACCCTAATCACACATTGAAAATGAGAAAACTGAGCCTCAGGGTTTCCCAGGACAACTAGGAAGTGACAGAGCTAAGATTTAAATCCAGGTCTGTCTGCTTCTAATGTATTAATACATGCCCTCTTTCCTTCTGCATAGTAGGCATTTATCAGCTTGCAAATCCTTTGTGCATATATTTCTGATTTCTACTTTGATTTATAAATACACATGTCCTACAGACTGGCTGCTCTACTTAATATCTAGCTGATGTATCAGTACTTATTCTCTGATTATTGATATTTTCCCTGAAAAATCATTTCCCTAGTATTAATATTTACCATTTGAATGTGTAGTAAAATCTTTTATACAATGACTGATCCAGTAATTTAAGGTCTATATGTTGCTCTTTCCTCATCTTCTGAAGTATAACCAGTGACATATAGAAATTGCTAATAATTAAAGCACTTACTACATGTTTGGGGCTGCCCTAAATTATTTGCATTGATCAACTTTGAGGTTTGCTGCTGCTGCTGCTAAGTCACATCAGTCGTGTCTGACTCCGTGCGACCCCATAGATGGCATCCCACGAGGCTCCCCCGTCCCTGGGATTCTCCAGGCAAGAATACTGGAGTGGGTTGCCATTTCCTACTCCAATGCATGAAAGTGAAAAGTGAAAGTGAAGTTGTTCAGTTGTGTCCGACTCTTAGTGACCCCATGGACTGTAGCCTACCAGGCTCCTCCGTCCATGGGATTTTCCAGGCAAGAGTACTGGAGTGGGGTGCCATTGTTTACAGCAGAATAATTAGGCACGGTTTTTCTCCTGTTGTTCAGGTGAAGAAACAAGACAACTTCTCTGTCCTCTCATAGCTAGAAAATAGTAAAGCCAGATAAAAACATAGGCACTAAGATTCCTTCTGTTAGAGACTAATCACTATGTTAACTTGAAAAATCTTTTGATTCTGTAAATCTTTTTTGAATCCATCCTTATGCCAACTGTCAGCAATGGAATCCAAGCCAACATCCTTCTTTTACAACAACTCTTAACTCATGCCCCATTACCCAGTATTCTTCCTTACCAGTGTACTCTCTACATCACAACCAACATTGTTTAAGAAGTAAATATGATTTTCTCTCTTCCTACAGAAAACCCATTCAAAAACCTTCTAATATCCTTCCAATAAAATGGAATTACGTTAATACTGCTCACAATGGACTTAACATACTGGGCCTGGCTCCTGCAGACCTCTCTCTCATCATCTGTCCAGAATCTAAATCTTCAATCTAAATGATATGCTGTGTGCTCAACTACTTCAGTCATGTCTGGCTCTTTGCAACCCCATGGACCGTATCCTGCCAGGCTCCTCTGACAATGGGATTTTCCTGGCAAGAATACTGGAGTGGGTTGGTTGCCATTTCCTTCTCCAGGGGATCTTCCCAACCAAAGGATCAAACCTGAATCTCCTACATCTCCTGCATTGCAGACAGATTCTTTACCACTAAGCCACCAGGGACAGCACTGTACAAATACTTCCTATTCCTCAAAGTTGCTGCTCTCTTTCACGACAGTGCTATGCCCTTCATGTGCAACTTTCCATCCTATCTCCAACACTTTCATGTAGGAATATTTCTGGAGACTCTTCAGTTTCTCTAACCCCATCATTGTTAGTAACTTGAACTTTATTACTTGTGTTAGTATTTCCCGTTCGACTCAAAGCATTCTGGGAGCAGGGGCCATGTTTGAAACCTGTCATTGCTAACACAGCACAAAGTACAGGAACGTCTATCCTCCCCCTCCACACATATAATACATGAAAACATCCATGAATACATGCACATGCAACCACATACATGCTCAAACACATGGGTGCATACACCATCCAGTAAATTTATATTCTTCTAGAGCATGGTTTTGTTATAGATAAAACACTTAACTAGAGGATAAACAGAGACAAACTTTAATTGGATATTTCCAGGTAATGGGACATTTCCTCAAACTGACCTAAGAAAACCAACGTAATAAATGTTGCTCCCAATTTTCAAAGATTGTGTTCAACATCGTGTAGTCTGAAGATTGATTCTCTGTCTTTATTTAAGATCCTTCAGGATCTTCTAATTTCAAAAACAGCGTTGGGTTTCTCTCCACCTCTTGTAAATTCCTCTGTATTGCTATGTACTATAGTAAATATGTTTTACTGAATTTCTATATGATACATTTTAAAGAAAGCTTTAAAGTAATTTTTCTTAAAGGGCTGTGTTTACTTAATTTTAAACATTAACATCTTTGATGCCTAATCCAGTAGAAATTTTAAGATTCAACTTTTTCATTTAATATTAAGGTGCAATTTTTTTTTCTTCTAATAGCATAAATAGAACTGTTTACAGCATACTAAAGAAAGACTTCCCAGATAGCTCAGTTGGTAAAGAATCCGTTTGCACTACAGGAGACCCTGGTTCAATTCCCAAGTCAGGAGGATCCACTGGAGAGGAATAAGCTACCCACTACAGTATTCTTGGGCTTCCCTTGTGGCTCAGCTGATAAAAAAAAAAAAAAATTACCTGCAATGTGAGAGACCTGGGTTTGATCCTTGGGTTAGGGAGATCCCCCGGAAAAGGGAAAAGCTATCCACTCCAGTATTCTGGCCTGGAGAATGTTTCTGTTCTAGCCTATGGTGAAAAAAAAAAGAAATACAGAAAGAAAAGAAAGTATAAATATAAGTGAAATAAAGCATTTTTCACATTAAAAATGAGAAAACACTTTGAAGTAAACAAAATTGTCTCAATATTGTCGCTAAATACGGTAATGGGATTCCATTGGGATATTGTAATCAGACATAAATCTAGAAGCTTTAACTAATTAAAAGTCAATATTTTAAAAATCTATTTCAATATGGGTAATTTTAAGAAAGCAACTTCTTCAGTCTACATAGAAGAGAATACCAAATTCATTCCACAAAACTTTTGTTTGTGTTTAGGCATTCAGTATAGCATGCTGTGATTTCCTGGTAAAAATACATCTCTTAAAACAGTAATTTTTTTTTAATTTTGGCATGTATAATTTAGTGTATATCTTAACACTATCACTAGTTCAAGCTTTATTTTAAGAAATGGCAATCTTTCTAAGTACTCCCAGAAATTAATTCAGAGTATTTAAATATGAGGAGGAAAATGTTATTTTTAACCCTGAAAATAAGGTCTCTAGTTGTTCCAGAAAAACAAAAATATCTTTTTAATGAAGCTGTTAAAATATTTTATAAAACTGACTTCTCTGTTCCCACCCTGTCTCTTGTTCTGCAACTTGACTATAATGACTTTGTAGGCTTCCTTGTCACAAATCTTGTCTCCCTCAAATCTCTTCTAGTCACCACTTGTCCCATATAAAAAGCAACCTGACCACATCACTTCACATATTATCAGATCAGATCAGATCAGATCAGTCGCTCAGTCGTGTCCGACTCTTTGCGACCCCATGAACCCCAGCACGCCAGGCCTCCCTGTCCATCACCAGCTCCCGGAGGTCACTCAGACTCGCATCCATTGAGTCAGTGATGCCATCCAGCCATCTCATCCTCTGTCGTCCCCTTCTCCTCCTGCCCTCAATCCCTCCCAGCATCAGAGTCTTCTCCAATGAGTCAACTCTTCGCATGAGGTGGCCAAAATACTGGAGTTTCAGCTTTAGCATCATTCCTTCTAAAGAAATTCCAGGATTGATCTCCTTCAGAATGGACTGGTTGGATCTTCTTGCAGTCCAAGGGACTCTCAAGAGTCTTCTCCAACACCACAGTTCAAAAGCATCAATTCTTCGGCGCTCAGCCTTCTTCACATTCCAGCTCTCAGTTCATAATTCCCATGTGGTTACAATAGAAGGTTCGAACTTTTTAATATGACATGAAAGGTCTTCAGGAATGGCTTACTTTCTTCCAGGATAGCCTGTCAGGAGCGCTATACAACCTTGGTGAAAGTGGAATAGCCCAGCATTGGTGAATCCTGAGACTCTGTTTCACTCAGAGTCACAGCCAGATCTTTGTGTTTAGCTCTTGGTCACAGGAAGACTACAGCCATCTCTAGCCATCACATTCTTTCATGACACCATCTAAGAGAAGAAGATATGGTTTATCTTTGTGTCTGTCTCCTTATCCAGGGAAAACCTTTTTGGAAGCCACATCCATCCTCCCAGCAGAACAGCCCTTTGGTTTTATTGGCTATAGGACAGGATTATATACCTACTCACACTAGTGGTAAAAAAAAATCTGCCTGCCAATACAGGGGACTTGGGTTTGATCCCTGGGTCGGGAAAATCCCCTGGAGTAGGAAATGGCAACCCATTCAGTATTCTTGCCTAGGAAATTCCATGGAAAGAGGAGCCTGGTGGGCTACAATCCAGGTGGCTCCAAAGAGTCAGACACAACTGACTGACTAAGTACAGCTAATTATCAGAAGCTATCAGTTTAGGCTCAAGTGCTTTAATCAGTTTTTACTAGTTGTAATTCATTCCCTGGAGCACTAGAGAAAACTACCTCTCCTGAATATATTGCCACGTGAACAAACTTGGGGTTGAATTTATTTGCCAATAATAGAGCAATGGATATGTGGTATGCAAATAATTATTTCCCAATCTTCTCAAAAGTTTTAAAAGTTTGGCAAGTTTCACATGTCCTGAGCTTCCCTGGTGGCTCAGATGGTAAAGAGTCTGCCTGCAAAGCAGGAGGCCCAGATTTGATTCCTGAGTCGGGAAGTTCCCCTGGAGAAGGAAATGTCAACCCACTCCAGTGTTCTTGCTTAAAGAATCCCATGAATGGAAGAGCCTGTCAGACTACAGTCCATGGGGTCACAGAGTCGGACACAACTAATTTACTTATATCCTAGGAACTCTCCCTTTACTGAGTTTATTTCTCATCTTCCATTCCTTTCACTATGCAGTTTTGAACAAGCTTGTCTAAGGTACAAACTCTTTCTAGTGAACCAGAAAAGAGAATATTATAAGTCTAGTGTTTTATCCTCCTAGTCACATTTATAGCCCTAAAATCCTGAATTTCTTTTAGGTTACTGTCCAAACCATACCTTTATCATGTCAGGCTTTGACTCTTGATCCTACTTTTTTCTCCACCTCACTTCTACTGCTATGTTGGCAGCTGCCAGATCATCTCTAACAAAGCCTCTCTAACTTCACTTGTATTTGGTCTCTCTCTTTCTCGCTTCCAAAATATACTGGATGTATTTTTGTCATCATTGTCAAAATGTCCCTTATACAATTAGAAATCACGTGTGCTTTCTATGTATTTTTTAAATTAATGCATGGATTTTTACTTATTCGAATGCACTTTAACTCAAACTCTCTTGATTTTTCAAAATAACCAAAGACATCTGTTACTTACTGTTGCAAGAATTTTAAGTTGATATGTAATATATCAATACAAACATAATAGAATCAGTGCTTGCTTATACTAATGAGTTTTATTCATGTATCTCATCCACTAAGAACATTAATTAAATTCATTATTTTTATGGTAGCTCTACTAGGCTATTACAACTTTCACACTATAGGTAAGTTGCTGTAAGCATCTATTTATTAATGGCTATTACTAGAGTTTCTTACCAGATATGCCACAATTTCTCCTTTTGCTATTACAAGCATCTTATTTCTTTTTCTGAACTGTAATAATTACCATAAATATAGTATGGTAATTATTGATATCAATTTTATTAATATTGATATTGATATCAATATCTTTATCAATTGGTAACATTGATAAAGATAGAAAAACATTATACTGTATAATAAATAACATGAGTACATGTTCAGGTATGTTGTCAGTACATTATATAATACATACAATATACACTACAAATATATATTATCCATATTTTAAAGATTAGAACTGAGACAACTTGCCAAAGTCATACAAATTAGTTGTTCAATCAAGAGCCACACCAAGGCATTCTGTATCTAGAGGATAGTAAGTGCCTCAAGAATGAATAAGTTGTATATTCAATTCCAGAGAAATAAAGTATGTTTCACCCCAGAATAAAGCAAGAATGGAAAACTTAGAAAATAAGAAACATTTCGCACTTGATATTTGATGGTGCTTAAAAGGCAATTTATTAATGTTATCTCCAAATCCATACACTTAAAATCCAAATTGTTATAAGGCAATGAATAATATGACCTTATCCAACTTTCTCAGAATTACCTTTAGTTGTCTTTGTTAGAGTGGCGCCCCATCCCAGTACTCTTGCCTGGAAAATCCCATGGACGGAGGAGCCTGGTAGGCTCCAGTCCATGGGGTCGCTAAGAGTCGGACACGACTGAGCGACTGCACTTTCACTTTTCACTTTCATGCATTGGAGAAGGAAATGGCAACCCACTCCAGTATTCTTGCCTGGAGAATCCCAGGGACAGAGGAGCCTAGTGGGCTGCCGTCTATGGGATCGCACAGAGTCGGACACGACTGAAGCGACTTAGCAGCAGAGTAATCTTGCAGCGTCTTTATTGTTTCAGAAGGTAAAGAATGTGCCTGCAATGTAGGAGATTCGGTTTCGATCCCTGGTTGGGAAGGTCTCTGGAGAAGGGAATGGCTACCCACTCCAGTACTCTTGCCTGGGAAATCCCGTGGACAGAGGGACCTGGCAGGCTACAGCCCATGGGTTGCTGAGTCAAACACAACTGAATGGAAAACACTTTCACTCCTACTTGTTAACTGCTATAGTGATAGTATTTCTACCTAAATCATTTAATTGACAATTGATACAATTGTTTGTCGTATTTCTTTTTCAGTTTTTAATTTCTATTTACTAACTTTTCACTTTTATTTATGATTTCAGTTCAGTTGTGTCCAATTTCTTGTGACCCCATGGACTGCAGTATGCCAGGCTTCCCTGTCCATTACCAACTTCTGGAGCTTGCTCAAACTCATGTCCATCGAGTCGGTCATGCCATCCAATCATCTTATCCTCTGTTGCCCCCTTCTCCTCCTGCCCTCAATCTTTCCCAGCATCAGGGTCTTTTCAAATGAGTCAGTTCTTTGCATCAGTTGGCCAAACTTTGGTTTCAGCTTCAGCATCAGTCCTTCCAATGAATATTTAGGACTGATTTCCTTTAGGATTGACTTGTAAAGCAATGATATAATCCTTGGGTTCAGAGAATATTGACTGATTGTGAAAATTTAAGATTACTAACAAAATTACATTGACAGCATTTTGCTTATTTTACATCATTCAGTTATGCTTTAAAATTATATCAAATTTTAAAGGTGTCTGGCTTATTGGACACTTGCCTTTTGCTACAGACTGTTCTATTTAACTTTGTATGTTATTTAATCCACACCTCCTCCCCATGAATTTACTGCTATAACTAGTACTCTGGAAGAGGGGCTGTGAAAGGACAGGAAATCAATTGAGTATGTATGTATGTGAATGATGAATAACCTGTACATAAAGCAGTATCATTTATCAGATTGAGTCCACATACAGAGTAGGATCATTTTGTAGAACTAATAAAGTATAAGTCAATGGTATGATATAAAATATGATGAAATTTGAAGAATACAGGTCAGTAGAATATTTATCTTTCTCAATACCATTATATATTAACAATTTTAAGCAATATTTATTTTGTGTCAATATTATAAGTACTCTAAGTACTATACATGAATAGTCATTTAATACTCTCAAAAGTCATAATAAGTACTATTTTCTTAATTTTAGAGACACATGATAAAAAAATTGACACAAAGTCTAAGACAACTAAATTGCTTATGGTTAAAAAGCTACAAAGTGGTAAAGACAAGAATTATAATATTAAATGAGTCTTTTTTATAGATACTCAGAAGGATTTGATACCATCCTGCTACTGCTAAGGCACTTCAGTCATGTCCGACTCTGTGTGACCCCATAGACGGCAGCCCATCAGGCTTCCCCGTCCCTGGGATTCTCCAGGCAAGAACACTGGAGTGGGTTGGCATTTCCTTCTCCAATGCATGAAAGTGAAAAGTGAAAGTGAAGTCACTCAGTCATGTCTGACTCTTAGCGACCCCATGGACTGCAGCCTACCAGACTCCTCCATCCATGGGATTTTCCAGGCAAGAATACTGAAGTGGAGTGCCATTGCCTTCTCCAGATACCATCCTAGACTGTCCTTTTATCAGATTAGATTATGGCCTATAAAGATAGGCATAAGAGAAAAAAAAAACTGGCAAAAAGACTGCATGACTTACCTGTGTGCTATATTTTACATTATCAATTTAACCAAGAGACATGATCTACTTCTAATCTTAAGACCAAACACTGCTTCTAAAGTTTAATAATGAATAATAAAAAAATCTGAAGAAGATGTAGGCTAGGATGTATATATAAAATCATCTCTGCAAGATTATATGTGAGATTATAAGTATACCTATATAATTTATTAGATTTAGCCAGATCATAGCATGTCAACTCTCACACTACAATGTAGCCAGTATGTGGGCAGATATTTCATGGTTTTATTCCATATTATAGCTGCATTGTTTACATAAGTGCTTGGAACATGGTAGATATGCAGAAAGTGTTAATTTAATGAATGAGTGTATTTTTTTTCCCGCCACATCCCATACAGTCCAACAATAGAATGATGGAAAGCGTTATCCTATATTGGTTTAAACAGTGTATTTCACACAGTACTGCTTTGTTTTACCCTCAATTAAATCAAAGAAAATATGACATATAAAACATATTTAGTAATATAGATTATTAAAATGAAGAGAACAAAGGCTAAGAGTCTATATAAAACAGCCTTCGATTCCCGAAGATCAAATTTAGAGAATATGCAAATATTTTCATTTTCAAGAGGTGAATAAGATAAAATAGAATATTTATTTCATCTGTGAGAGGTCATTGATCAATGCCTAGAACATAGATACTATTGATTGAGTCTTTTTTCAATACTTATGGACTCCTGAATAATTAAAGCACATTTGTCCTGCAGGCCTGTGAGGCTGTCATGCTACCTGACCTACCAAGAACCAATACAAATGCTACTCTGCATTGACTGCTATCTTCAGGCACTCAGTCATGCTATATTGATTTGTCCATGTAATCTCATTCAATCTCCAAAACAGGAAAAAAACTGGAACATATCATTAGTCTCCTCTTACAAATGAGGAAATTGGAGTTTAGAAATCCAAGTCTGACTCCAGAGCCCAGTTTCTAAGCCAGTGCTTCTCAAGCCACTTATTTCTAAGTTTCATTGGGATATAATTGATGTACAGCACCATAAATCTGAGGTGTATAGTAGAATGATTTGATTTACATGTACTGTGAAATGATTCCCATAATAAATAAACATCTACCTTCTCATAGGTACAAAAAAGAAAAGCCTATTTACTTGTGATGGGAACTCTTTGGACTTTCAACTTTCAAATATACCATATAGCAGTGTTAACTGTAGTAGCCATGTTGTATACTATATCCTAAGTATTTACCTACCTTTTAAGTTCATACCTTTCAACAACCTTCATACATTTCCCCCTCTATACTCCCTTTTGAAAACACAAATCTGATATTTTACTATTAATTTGCTTTAAAAAAAATTCCTATATCAAACTGCATTTATCATTGTCTGACTTTGTTCACTTAGCATAGTACCTTCACAGTCTCTCCATGTGATTGCAAATGAATGTCTATTTCTTATGTCTGAAAATATATGTATATATTGGAAAATGTTTTCAGTCACATAGATATGTATACATAAAATCTTACACATTTATCCATTCATCTATCAGTGGGCATTTAAGTTGTTTCCATGTCTTGGATATTGTAAATAATTCTGCTGTGAACATGGAGATGAAGATATCTTTCTGAGTGTCTTTATTTCCTTTGGATATATTCTCAGAAGTGGAATTGTTGGATCATATGGTAGTTCTGTGCTTTGATTATTATAGCTTTATAATACAGTTTGAAGTCAGAAATGTGATGCCTTCCACTTTGATTTTTTTGGACATTGCTTTGGCTATTCAAAACCTTCTGTGGTCCCATATAAATTTTAAGATTGTTTTTTCTACTTCTGTTTCTAAAAAGCTATTGGAATCTTGAAAGGAATTACATGAAATCTATAGATGAATTTGGGTAGTATGAACATTTTAAAAATATTCTTCCAGCCCACAGACACCAGGTACCTTTTTTATTTATGTCTTCAATTTCTTTCAATATCTTATAGTTTTCAATTCTTATAGATCATTCTCCTCTTGGTTAAATTTATCCCTAAATATTTTTATTAGTTTGATGCTATTGTAAATGAGATCACTTTATTTCTTTTCCCAATAGGTCATTAGTATATGGAAGTACTGTTGTTGATCTTTTTATGTTAATTTTGTATCATGAAATCTTGCTGAATTTATTAATTAGATATAACAGGTTTTCTTGTGTTCTTGGGATTTTCTATATATAAAGTCATCAGCACATAGAGCTAATTTAACTTCTTTTCCAATTTTGAAGCCTTTTATTTCTTTTGCCTGATTGTTCTTGCTAGGACTTCCAATCCTATACTGAATAGAAGTATTGAGAGTGTCTTGTTCTTGTCTTAGAGATAAAGGTTTAAATCTTTTGCTATTGAGTTTGATGTCTCTGCTTCTTAAGATTTAATGCATGTACAAGTCACTCAATGTATTAGAAAACCAAGGTCAGGGGTGGTGCCTCAAACAGTGAATTTTGTCAGTCTCCTAGACAATGCTGCTGCTAATCATGGACCATAATTCTAGCAGTAAGGCCCTATATCACTATGCCATCTAAGAATTTTATGATAGGTGCATGAGTATGTATTACATAATATTTATTTATAATAAATGCAATTGAAATATGAGTATTTCAAAGAAACCAAATTAAAGTAGTATCAAGCAGACTGTTATCAATAACCAGTTTGAGTTATATAGCAGAATACTTCTATCCCATATCATCAGCACTAATGTCAAAGTCATAAACTACATACATATACCATTTTTTCAGTGTTAGAAACAATTATGAAAGCTCTAGATATCTTTACATGAAAAATTTTGGTATCTTTAAGCATTTCCAAAGCTTGACATGCTTGTTTGTTTTCAATAAATTAATGTAATATTATACAGATCATGAATAACAGCAAATAATTTTTAAATATATTATGAAGCTTTTGCCTCCATTGAACATTTTCCTGATTATTTTAGGTACATACCTTTCATGACAATGACAAATTTTATCAATGTGTGAAAGAGAACTGTTTCTGAGCTAAGAAAACAAACATGTCAACAACTTGGGTAACTGGAGAAACATTGTTTTACCAACTCAAATTTGATAAGTAAAACTTAGATTTTTGTCTTCCAAGACTATAAATAAATAGAAATAAAATTCCCAAGATATTTTCTTATAAATTCAAAAATAAATAAGTGATTAGAAAATGAAGGTAGTGTCATAACAGTGAAGAAATAATAAAGCATCATGTTAATCCACAGTTCAAACAATGCATGTTGATTCTTATTTTACAAAGGACATTTTGCTTTTGTTTGATTGCTAAGTGACTCTTTTGTGACCGATGGACTGTAGCCTGTTAGGCTCCTCCGTCCAAAAGATTACCCAGGCAAGAATACTGAAATAGGTTGTCATTTCCTTCTCCAGGAGATCTTTCTGACCCAGAGATCAAACCGACATCTCCTGCATTGGTAGACGGGTTCTTTATCAGTGAGTCACCAGGCAAGCCCACATTTTGCTATGCTTCCTGAAAATATCTTGTTTATATTGAAATATCACATTTTAATGATATTCTTACTAAGTAGGTTTTTATACAATAAATCTGTGTACATACTCCTATTACAACTCAGAATACTGCTTGTCACTAGAATAAACATTTTTCTGGAGAATGTACATTCTGTATGTATGTCTGTATCCTCAAGTTACAATTAATATTAAGAGTTAAAACAGCAAGTTCACATTATGTTAAATGGATGTTATTTTCTCTACTTGGACATCACAATCTATATTTTTAATTTAAAGTCACTTTTTTCAACAAATATTTTCTGACTATCGAATTATGCTAAAGGATGGTCTTTATTTAAGGTGTTTAAAATTCAAAGCAAACAAATGTATGAATAATAACCATAAAAAACATGAAATGGTGAGGCCATTCATTTGACTATAAAGAATTTTAAAGACTTAACATCCTCTTTAAAAAAAAAAAAAGGCCAAATGAAAAAAACCAAACAAACAAAAAAAGAAATAATTAGAAAGATTTTTAATACCTGCTAAGACTGAAGTGACTGAGTATGAGCAAGACAACAAACTAGAAGTGTAGGTGGTAGAGGTGAAGTGAGGAGTCTGCTTAATGCATATTCCCTACAGATAAAATGAGCCCAGAACCTCCGAATAACTTGCATAATGTTCAAGCATAAATTCTTTTTTAATAATTCTAAATAGCAGACCAGTATTCATAGGTATATATCAAATGGCTCTTGTTTCCAGGCACTGTTCTGGAGATGTTAGACTGTTAAAAGTAGATCATTCAGATTACAATTAGACAGATAAAGCTTTTCTCAGCAACTTTAACTGATTTAATGTCTTATTTTACTGCTAAAATAAAAACAATGATTCCAATCTGAAAAGAATCACTGAAAATTCAAGTTGTTGTAACACCTCTACAAGAAATGGTATTCTAAACAAGTAAATATTTTCAGTATTTATTTAAAACATTTATGGTTATTTAAAAAAAATGGATTTTGACCGATGGTCCTAATCTTTTGCTCAGGGTGCACTGACCAGAGCTCATTAGGCGTTCAGGAGGGATACTGAAAGATGCTGTTCTGAATCCCATGAATTTTGAATGTTGGCAAATGGACTGCAAAACCTAGAAGAGAACTTCAAGAATTCCGTATTTTCCTACTTTGCAGTTTATAGATTGGAAGTTATGAAACTGTCATTTGATCCTGTTTGAGCTAAAATAAAAGCCTCTTGATGAAAGTGAAAGAGGAGAGTGAAAAGTTGGCTTAAAGCTCAATATTCAAAAAATGAAGATCATGGCATCTGGTCCCATCACTTCATGGGAAATAGATGGGGAAACAGTGTCAGACTTTATTTTTTGGGGCTCCAAAATCAATGCAGATGGTGACTGCAGCTATGAAATTAAAAGACGCTTACTCCTTGGAAGGAAAGTTATGACCAACCTAGATAGTATATTCAAAAGCAGAGACATTACTTGGCTAACAAAGGTCCATCTAGTCAAGGCTATGGTTTTTCCAGTGGTCATGTATGGATGTGAGAGTTGGACTGTGAAGAAAGCTGAGCACCAAAGAATTGATGTTTTTGAACTGTGGTGTTGGAGAAGACTCTTAAGAGTCCTTTGGACTGCAAGAAGATCTACCCAGTCCATTCTAAAGGAGATCAGTCTTGGGTGTTCTGGAAGGACTGATACTAAAGCTGAAACTCCAATACTTTGGCCACCTCATGCGAAGAGCTGACTCATTAGAAAAGACCCTGGATCTGGGAGGGATTGGGGGCAGGAGGAGAAGGGGATGACAGAGGATGAGATGGCTGGATGGCATCACCGACTCGATGGACATGAGTTTGAGTGAACTCTGGGAGTTGGTGATGGACAGGGAGGCCTGGAGTGCTGCAATTCATGGGGTCGCAGAGTTGGACACGACTGAGCAAGTGAACTGATTGACTAAGCTAAAATAAATGGCAGTTTCTTAGGCTGACTCTTAAGCTGAATCCCATGTCTATTCGCTGATACCTTAGAAACCTCTGAGGAGATAATATCTATTCATGATCTAAAGCACCTCTTCAATAAATAGACCACATTAGATAAATAAGAAAGTAGATGAAATTCCAGAATGGAGATTAGATCTATAGCCAAAAGGATCACATTTTCAAAGTCTCTCAGCCAGACCTCAAATCATCCCCAAATACTCAGAACCCAGTCCTTATGTTCACACTGTGTGTAGACTTCATGCAAAGTTCCATTTGCAAATTCTATAAAAAGTCTGATTGACAGAAATACTGGTTAGAGAGGAGCAGAGCAGGTGAGGGTGCAAAAGAGGATGTATCCGGTTCACTGAATGCCCAGTTTCTGAATAAACTGTTGCACGACATCTCCAAGGAGTTCACAGAATGTTGTCAATTCTACACTGAGTTGATGCTTACTTCCTTTCTGTTTAATAATTTAGAAAATAAAACTTGTTTGTATCCTCATATCACTTCATAAATAGCTGAATTTGCCTCTCTTCCATTCTCTCTTTCTATCAGATCAGATCAGTCGCTCAGTCGTGTCCGACTCTTTGCGACCCCATGAACCGCAGCACGCCAGGCCTCCCTGTCCATCACCAGCTCCCGGAGGTCACTCAGACTCGCATCCATCGAGTCAGTGATGCCATCCAGCCATCTCATCCTCTGTCGTCCCCTTCTCCTCCTGCCCTCAATCCCTCCCAGCATCAGAGTCTTCTCCAATGAGTCAACTCTTCGCATGAGGTGGCCAAAATACTGGAGTTTCAGCTTTAGCATCATTCCTTCTAAAGAAATTCCAGGATTGATCTCCTTCAGAATGGACTGGTTGGATCTTCTTGCAGTCCAAGGGACTCCCAAGAGTCTTCTCCAACACCACAGTTCAAAAGCATCAATTCTTCGGCGCTCAGCCTTCTTCACAGTCCAGCTCTCACATCCATACATGACCACAGGAAAGACCATAGCCTTGACTAGGCGAACCTTTGTTGGTAAAGTAATGTCTCTGCTTTTGAATATGCTATCTAGGTTGGTCATAACTTTCCTTCCAAGGAGTAAGCGTCTTTTAATTTCATGGCTGCAGTCACCATCTGCAGTGATCTTGGAGCCCAGAAAAACAAAGTCTGACACTGTTTCCACTGTTTCCCCATCTATTTCCCATGCAGTGATGGGACCAGATGCCATGATCTTCGTTTTCTGAATGTTGAGCTTTAAGCCAACCTTTTCACTCTCCACTTTCACTTTCATCAAGAGGCTTTTTAGCCCCTCTTCACTTTCTGCCATAAGGGTGGTGTCATCTGCATATCTGAGGTTATTGATATTTCTCCCGGCAATCTTGATTCCAACTTGTGTTTCTTCCAGTCCAGCATTTCTCATGATGTACTCTCTTTCTATACCCACACATTTATACATATAGTATATTTAGTCATGAGATAGTAAGGAATGTTGAGGTAGCTTATAATTTAAATATTTTAATACCAGTTTTTACATGATTCATATCATGCATGTTTAGTTAAAGGTGATCCTGCATCAAGAAGACTTATGATTGCCCACCATAATGTTAGTTGCTTAGTCATGTTCGACTCTTTGCGACCCCATGGACTGTAGCTTTCCAGGCTTCTCTGTCCATGGAATTCTCCAGGCAAGAATACCAGGGTGGGTAGCCATTCCCTTTTCCCAAGGGATATTCCCAATCCAGGGATCGAACCTGGATCTCCTACATTGCAGGCAGATTCTTTACCACTTGAGCCGCTAGGGAAACCCACCATATATTAGAGCAAAGTTTAGGCAATTATAAGATGCCACTGAGTCTGCAGTGTGTTTTTCCTGCTGTTAAGGGATGAATGGGGTCTTCTGTCACATGATAGTCAAGATGCAGAGGAGACTGAGACTAGTACCAGTCAGCTGACTGGGAGTAAACTCTAGAGGAAGGACTTAATCATTATTGGAAAAAGCGTGTTTTTGTTTTTTTTTTCTTTAAAGGTTAGAGGGCAGTGGTGACAACATTAGAATCAAGCAATAAGATTGATGACTATTACCAAGAGAAGGAGTTTAAATAAATAGAAATGGTTCTTAAGACTAAAACTAGAACAGAAACACAAATCCACACAGGGGGCTGTTTGATACCAAACCCTATACCATTCACCATAACCCTCTCAAGCAGCCCCTAAACTGCTGCACTCTTTCTCCTTGGGCAATCCATTGTGATGCCTCTTCTGAGCTTCTCAGAAAGTAGAATCAGTCAAATGCTCTCCAATCTGGAGGACTAATTGATATCACATCCACCTTTAGCACATAGAAGGACAAAGCCTAGCCAGAGTTTATAGGAAAGCAGAGAATTAAAAATATCAGGAGAAGGACACTAAAGTTGGTTTTCTTCACACATCTTATAACAAATGCATTGAACACCCAGTATATGGCCAGAGACTAAAACAGGCACCAGGAAAACTTATCCAGACTCATTTCACATAACCTGAGACCACATGCAGTGCACTCCAGCAGCAATGCCCTTGTCTGTTCTTGGAACACAACATATCCTGGGCATCCACATGTCCCCTCTTCCAGGAATTGCTCACCAGAGTGACTTCATCTTACTCAATTCTCTTCATTATTTTGGCATTAGCTTAATTGATGCTTCTCCAGAGATATCTTTGACATCCATCCCAAATCTATTATAATCTCTCATCACACTCTTTCCTATCTTTTATAGCTCATAGAAGTTTTGGATCTCTTTGTGTGTGTGTGATTATATCTTATTGTCTACATTTCCAATAAACTGAAAGTTAGTAGTTCTCAATCTTGACTTCACATGAAATCGGAGCCTTTTAAAAAAGTATCAGTGTCAAAGACCTCATTCTTAAAGATTCAAATTTAACCTGGAATGTGGTTTGGGCCTCCCACGTATTTAAGAGCTTCCCAGATGCTTTTGATATGTGGTAGATAAAGCTGAGAATCTGATGTACAGTCTTTGAGACAAGGATCTATAAGGGGACAAGAGCTGTCTCTCTTTGGTTTACTACTACACCCACTATGTCCAACAGAGCACCTGCTGCATATCAGAATCCTGAATGAAGTCAAGGTCCTGAGGTTTAGTCACTCAAATCACATCCAGAATGAGCATGTTTTCCAGTTATGACTCAAAGGCTCTTCTTGAATATTTGTCATAAAAGAAGGGTAGGAAGGCAGTTCCAGAGGCAAGCAAGATATTATTTGTGTGATCTGAGGAGGTTCAAGATACAGGTACAGAGGGTTTAAATATTCAACCTCTGATGATAATGCTGCATGGTTGTTGGCAACATTTTTACCTTTTTTTTTTTTTTTATTTTGCTTAACTTTACAATATTGTATTGCTTTTACAATACATCAAGATGGTTCCGCCGCCAGTATACACGTGTTCCCCATCCTGAACCCTCCTCCCTCTCCCCTCCCCACACCATCCCTCCAGGTCGTCCCAGTGCTCCAGCCCCAGGCATTTGTTATCGGGCATCGTACCTGGACTGACGACTCGTTTCAGATATGATATTATACATTTTTACCTTTTTTGTGACTTACTTGATGAGATGGCTGGATGGCATCACTGACTCGATGGGTATGAGTCTGGGTGACCTCCGGGAGCTGGTGATGGACAGGGAGGCCTGGCGTGCTGCGGTTCATGGGGTCGCAAAGAGTCGGACACGACTGAGCGACTGATCTGATCTGATCTGATCTGATCTGAAAAATGACAATAGCAATGCTACCTACCTTATGGGGTTGTGAACATTTAATTTAAGGAATATGCATGAGTATATAGGAAGTGCTAAGTGTCAACTGTTATCTGTGTCGCTATCAGTAGCTGAGTAGCTTGTTCTGAAAATGCATATTAACCCTAAGGGGATGACACATTAGAAGGGAAGTTACTCATCTACCTCCATCACTCCAAAACATGAGCTCTGTGTGTCAACATGATGAAAATAACATTCTAAGCACTGACTCATCCGATGAGGTCACAATTGTAAATCAGAGACCATTAGAATGACGTCTAGCCACACAGTTCATAGAAGCACAGAGAATTTCCTCCAAAGAGAACCCTAGATTTTTCCTTTCCCTTTGTTTTGTTTTCTTTTGACATGGACATTTTCCTCCAAGATGTAAATTATCTGAGTAGATACATATCTGTGTGAAAATTACTTAAATACTAGAAAGAAAATAATTGTATGATGAATTAAAGGAATTGGAATGAAAGGAATTAAGAAAGGGTTGAAAAGAGATAAGGTAAACTTTTAAAGCATCAGGAATTAAAAATTCAGATTCTCTGGGATAATATTAAGAGAATTTGTAAGTGCCAAAACTCTAAAGGCCATTTGTGTGCTGTCATCTGGTTAATATTCATCTCCTTTCAAAGGTTTGCTACCAAGGACTGCCAATTTATAAAACATGTAAATAGTTCAGAGATGGTGTCCTTCATTTTCCTTGTAGAAAAAGCTAGCTGGAAAAGCTATACAGCAGCTTGAAACTTATTAAACATATGCTTTACTTCTATAGATGATTTTTGTTCAAACTTATTCTCTCAATGCCGAAGAGAGTATAACCAAGCCCAGAAGTGCTGATGGTGGTGATTTTTCTTTTTTTTTTTTCTACTGAGTGTGTATGTGAGAGTGGACCTCATATGGTCCATACTTGCTGCTGCTTTTATTTACTAAGAAGGGAAATTAGTTAAAGGAAATCAACCCTGAATATTCATTGGAAGAACTGATGCTGAAGCTGAAGCTCCAATTCTTTGGCCACATGATGCGTAGAGCTGACTCATTGGAAAAGACCCTGATGCTGGGAAAGATTTAAGGCAGAAGGAGAATGGGATGAGAGAGGATGAAATGGTTAGATGATATCACCAGTTCCATGGACATGCGTTTGAGCAAGCTCTGGGAGATGGTGATGGACAGGGAAGCTGCATGCTGCAGTCCATGGGGTCACAACGAGTCAGAAACAACTGAATGACTGAACAACAACGAAAAGACCACCTTTTTCCAATCCTGTAACTTTTAAACATCATTTTTGCTGCAATAAATGGCTGCTTTTCTTCAGAACTGAATAATGTTAAGTCACAGTGATCAGTCTGGTCTTCAGAGTGTGTTCGTTCTAATTTAGGAGTATAATTAGAAATGCTGCTGGAGAAGGTCATCTTTCAGAAATAATGATGCTAAATTCCTTCTGCTGGAAAGATCTTCAAGTCAGAGACTTTTTTCCTCTATACATACCTGAGTAGAAAGTCACCACCATCATTGAAAATATATGAACACTGACATGAGAAATGTTTCAAAGCTGTTGGCATCACATATTTCATGTATTTCCTTATCAGTGTGAGGCATAAAAATAATTCAGGTTAATTGTTTAATTCTTAGAGTTTAACAAAATTCTAAAAATAAGATAAACCCTTAGTGTTAGACATTTAGTTGGATGTTATTATAAAGTGCCTTACATGTCCTAGAATTAATAGGAAGACAATCTTTAGCCCAGTCAGAGCTTTTAAAGGATGGGTATCATTAACTGAGCTTCCCTGGTGGCTCAGACAGTAAAAAAAAAAATCTGTCTGCAATGTAGGAGCCTTGGGTTCAATCACTGGCTGAGAAGATCCCCTGGAGAAGGGAATGGCAACCCACTCCAGGATTCTTGCCTAGAGAATTCCATGGATAGAGGAACCGGGCAGGCTACAGTCCATGGGGTCACAAAGAGTCAGACACGACTCAGCCACTAACACTTTCACTTTCATCACCGACACAGACAATGTATGAGCCACACTTTTATATCTTTGTCCTCATCTATTGCAATCTTTCTCCTCAAAACTATATGTTAAATACAATACAGTCAGTGTTATTATCTGAACCTGTCATTTAAGTAATGGACTTTTTGTTGCATCAAAAAAATTGGTCAAAATATTACAAAAGATTTACTTTACATCCTGCTTTGTATTTGGAATAAAGAAAAGGTTTTCTTGGAACATTCACAACCTAAGGATTGATTTAATCCGGGTTCTTTTATACTTCCTCACAGAACTGTCCCAGAGTACTCCTTCCCGGGGCTTCACAATCAATAGAGCATTTTTACATACAACATACCAGCTTAACTACAGCAACATATGCTATTTGGGGTTTGGTTTGTCTCACTGTCTTCCCTTGTAGCTCAGATGGTAAAGAGTCTGCCTACAGTGCAGGAGGCCTGGGTTCAATTCCTGGGTCAGAAAGATCCCCTGGAGAAGGAAACAGCAACCCACTCTAGTATTCCTGCCAGGGAAATCCCATAGACAGAGGAGCCTGGTGGGCGACAGTCCATGGGGCTGCAAAAAGTCTGACGTGACTGAGTGGCTAACACAACACACCTTAGAAACAGGTGGTAGCGGATTAGTTTGATTTAAAATGAGAGCTTCTGTTTCTGCTAGTTTAGCAACTAGTAACTTCTGTTAGCTATCTAAATACTGATTCTCTCAGAAGGAGAATTTATTAAAACAGCTGTGGTCTGATAACTGTTCAACATCACAGAACAGCAGCATTGCAACTTTGAAAGGCAAGTTAAAGGACCTTAACCTGTGTGTCAGCTGCTCTCCTTTGCATATTGTTGCATATAAACATTTCTTTATCCTTCTAACAAGCACCCGGTGGCTTTTATAAAATGCCATTTAATATCATTCCACGCTTATTGTAAATTCTATCCTTGTTAAAAAAAATCAATTCCAGTTTTGGAAATGCTGCATTTTATCATTATTTATTCAGGATACAAAATCCTCTAATAATTGCCTGAAGGAAATCATCATTTTAGGCTTAATCTGAGTGAGTGAACTCAGTATGTAGTTTTGGAAATGAGAATGGCCCAAGGACTTTCATCTGCCCTTCAAGGCATGTAAAAATAATAACAATTTAGAAGTTGCAGTCCTGAACTGGAGACTAAGAGAGAGGACCGCATCATGTTTTTCACCGCATAACTGACTGGAGTGGATCGAAGGACAAAGCCTATTTAGAAGCACAGTAATGGTATAGATTTAGAATGACACAGGAACTGACATGTGTTGGAAGCCCAATGAATGGATACAACAAGGTAGGGGTCTGGTTTTCTCTTAGGCATTCAGAGTTTCCTGAAAGAAGTACTTCTTTAAAGTTCTCTGGGGTAATCTGCTGCTGCTGCTGCTTGCTGCTGTCGCTTCAGTCGTGTCCGACTCTATGTGACCCCATAGATGGCAGCCCACCAGGCTCCTCTGTCCATGGGATTTTCCAGGCTAGAGTACTGGAGTGGGGTGCCATTGCCTTCTAACTGGCAAACAATTTTCTAAAGCCAAATTTGGGACAAAGAGTTCAGAGTAAAGAATAGCATGTTTATTGCCTGGAGTCTGTTGGAGACCTAAATTATAGATTTTGAATATAAAAACTCTCTTGCCTTCAAATAAAAAACTGGTGTTTTGAAGCTTCAAACTTTGAAATGAAAATAGAAAGCTATTCTTTTAGCTTGAATTAGAAAGAATTGAAAGATGATGGGAAATTTACCAATGATAATACAAACTATGAAAATGAGAACAGTGACAGTCTTAAACTTCTTACAGCAGATAGGCATTATTTGGCATCAGTTACTCTTTTCCTATTTTCAGAATTTTACAAGCTGTCGTTTCTCCATTTTTTCAAAAAATATCTTATGTATATTCTGCTTAAAATGCTGGGTGACAACAGATATATCATGAGGTTTACTTTGACTTTCATTTCTGAATTTGATCTATAATAACCTCATGAAAATGGTAAGAATATGGCTTTTAAATTTTTAGGAGAAAATGTATCAACTCCTATTTTAGGGATGGTGACCAGCTGACACTTGTTATTACAGGTGACAATGAAAAAGCCTATATAAACTACTAAAGCTAGCACGTAGGTTTTCATGCTTGTTTCTTCTTTGCTTTTAAGCAAAAACTTTAAAATGGGGGCTTTCTTCACCCTTCAGATATAGCTGGACTTTGTGTGCAGAAGTTGTTCTGAGCGAGGTTAAGTTTCCCTCAGGCTGGATGGCTACTTTGAGAAATGGAAGAAAAAAAAAAAAGGTGATGAGTACATTATTGTCTCTGGGTTTAATATAGCCCAGAAGGCAAGTTATTCTGTGACAGAATCTCTATGGCTATTATGCTCCGATATTGGTGCCCATTGATCTCCCTCAATCAGACCTTGATAATACTGCAGGCCCCTTCCTTTGGCAAAGGAAAAGAGGACTATAACAGTAAACAGGAGCAACTGATAACACCAGCTGTCTCTTTTCAGGGCAGATGGGGCATTACCCATCCCTCCCCTGGGGCTAGGCCAAAAAAGGACTGAATTATTATAATTAAGATTTTCTAATTTTTGAGTCATATGTATGGATTCAGTCTCTAAGCATCAGTCTGTGACTATAAATGAAGCCGTCCCCTTGAAAACAAAAATATCTTATTTCCTTCAACTAATATATTTATCAATTAGTAAAAAAAGAAAAAACTAAAGTGTTAAAATCTTGGCTCCTCTGCTTAATGGCCTCATAAATTTGAATGAATTGCTTAACTTTTCTGTCTCAATTTCTTAATCTGAGTAATGGAAATGATAATAGGTGCTCGTCTGGTGTAACTGCTGCTGCTGCTACTGCTGCTAAGTCGCTTTAGTCATGTCCAACCCCATAGATGGCAGCCCACCAGGTTCCCCCATCCCTGGGATTCTCCAGGCAAGAATACTGGAGTAGGTTGCCATTTCCTTCTCCAGTGCATGAAAGTGAAAAGTGAAAGTGAAGTCGCTCAGTTCTGTCCAACTCTTAGCGACCCCATGGACTGTAGCCCACCAGGCTCCTCCATCCATGGGATTCTCCAGGCAAGAGTACCGGAGTGGGGTGCCATTGCCTTCTCCGCTGGTGTAACTGGAAGGATTCAAAACATACATATGTAAAAAACACTGAACAGCGAATTGCATCTTATAATTGTTCCACAATTATTAATCCTTACTATAATTAATAAAACTCCAAAGGATTTGTACACAGAAGTATGACCAAAATTTGACGTTGACTTTTGTGTATGTTTAAAGAGCCTTAAGGCTTGATTTGATATGACTTTTGTTGAAGTATGGTTTTAGGTCCTATAAAAACAATCTTAGCATTTTTTAATGAAATGTAGTTACATCAGAAAGATTTCAGGTTTGTTTTAAGACCACCAAAGTAAAATGAACATCACAATAAAGTGAGTCACATGAATTTTTTGGCTTCCTAGTGTATATAAAAGTTATATTTATACTATATTTTAGTGTATTAGTAGCGCAATGGCTTTATATCTCAAAAACCAATGTGCATACCTCAATTTAAAAATATTTTATTGCTAACAAGTGCTAACCATCATCTGAGCCCTCAGCCAGTTGTAATCTTTTGGCTGGTAAATGAGAATGCAATCCAGCTGATGCACTGGTTTTTTGCTTTAAGAGACCCTCTTTGCGACCCCATGTACTGCAGCCTACCAGGATCCTCCATCCATGGGATTTTCCAGGCAAGAATACTGGAGTGGGTTGCCATTTCCTTCTCCAGGGGATCCTCCCATCCCAGGAATCAAACCCGGGTTTCCCCACATTGTAGGCAGATGCTTTACCGTCCGAGCCACCAGGAAAGTGAGCTGCTACTGCTAAGTCACTTCAGTCGTGTCTGACTCTGTATGACCCCATAGATGGCAGCCCACCAGGCTCCCCTGTCCCTGGGATTCTCCAGGCAAGACTACTGTAGTGGGTTGCCATTTCCTTCTCCAGTGCATGAAAGTGAAAAGTGAAAGTGAAGTTACTCTTAGTGTGCGACTCTTAGTGACCCCATGGACTGCAGCCCACCAGGCTCCTCTGTCCATGGGATTTTCCAGGCAAGAGTACTGGAGTGGGATGCCATTGCCTTCTCCAAGGGAAGTGAGAGACCCTAGGCAAATAATCAAACACTTCCCTGGTGGCTCAGCAGTAAAGAATCTGCCCATAATTTGAGAGACCCAGGTTCAATCCCTGGGTTGGGAAGATCCCCTGGAAAAGGGAATGGCAACCCACTCCAGTATTCTTACCTGGAAAATTCCATGGACAGAGGAATCTGGCGGGTTACAGTCCATGGGGTCACAAAGGGTTGGACAGGACTGAGCAACTACTACCATACCTGGACTTTTGATCTACGGAATTATCATCAAATAAACACGGGTTTTAAGTTGCTAACTGTGTGGCAGTGGGAAACTATTAATAATACATCACATAATTGTAATCAACATGCTTCTTATAAACATACATTCTCAGCAACTCAGAAGCTTCCCTGTATATTAATTCATTAAAATAAGCCAAAATGTTAAGTTCTGCCATGGCTGTGCCTTCTACTCTTGGATTTCCTTTCTGATGCTTCCCACTTCCATGTAGCTTGCTTTACCCTCCAGCCATACGTTTATCATTTCTAGAGACAGAAAAACGCCAATAATGATGAAAGCAAACTGTACCCTCTCATTTACTCAGCCTCCTATCAGTATCTCATGACAGTGAGAAATGCATCTGAAGAGATACCATCTCCTGAAAGACCATCATGATAGACATTGATGTTCACAGGTGCCTCAGTGAATGATTAAGTCTCTGGATACCATAAAGAATGTACAGCAGGGTACAGTTTCAAGCTCCATGAATAATTTTATGCTGTCAACTTATTCTGCCCCTAGTGGAAAATGGAGTGATAGTAAAACCTCTGTAGTCAGAGGTGGACTCTACTTCAACTTCTCTTCACCACATAAACACTCTATTTCCTGCCCTTGTGACACTTGTGTCACCAAAACCCTAACTGCAACCCTTTTTTCCTACAGTTTGTACAACGTATCTTTAAACATATTATCACAGGACAAAACTTTCTCAAGGATAGCAGAATAATATCCACATATGAATCTTTTCCTTTGCTAAATTTAAACCAGCTCCCTCTCATAAAACAACACAACTCAGCTAATTTCTTTTTATAGGCTTCATACCTTATATCTCATTTCTAAACTCTTAATAGCAATAGCCACCCAGACATCGAATCTCTGGGTTAAGTGGCAAAACATGTAAAAGACATTGGATTTTATATAATTTAGATGCTGTTTCAATCTTCACTGAACTGACAAGCAAACAAATGTTCAGGTATGAAGTTTCAAAGATAATTAAAAGAGAAAAGAAAGCCTTTTAAATAAACCTATCAACTTATTTTCCATAGGAAAATAAAAGGTTCTAATCCTTTCAAAATGAATAGCAACAAAATTAAATTCTATTCAGCTCGATCTAATTTTCGAAAAGGTAAAAGAAAATATTAGCTAGAAAAAAATGTTTTGCCAAGGCCCATGAGCTTCAGCTAAACTAAACACTACTTCTCTAGCATATTTCTAATTAAATATGCAATTAAAATGTTCACTGCCCCTAAGGCCTCCCATCCTATTTAAATAGCTTCTTGTCCTACTTTAAAAGGTGAGTTATAATTTTTCAAGTGTTTTTAAAAATCCTTTAGATTTGCTATGTGATTTCTTGAACAAACTTATTCCTCACTAAATGTATGAAGTTAGACACATGAACAATTCTTTACATATTTAATAAATTGACACCTCTAAGTAGTTTATATGTCAAAGGACACACACAAAAATCTGAAATGAGTGCCTTTAAAAAACAGTAAGCATGATTCAGATCCAGTTACCTACTATATATATATATATATATACCTCATGCAAAGAGTTGACTCATTGGAGAAGACTCTGATGCTGGGAGGGATTGAGGGCAAGAGGAGAAGGGGACGACAGAGGATGAAATGGCTGGATGGCATCACTGACTCGATGGATGTGAGTCTGAGTGACCTCCGGGAGTTGGTGATGGACAGGGAGGCCTGGCCTGCTGCGATTTATGGGGTCGCAAAGAGTCGGACACGACTGAGCGACTGATCTGATCTGATAATGTACCAATGGAAAACTATAAAATCAATATTCCAACTAATTGTATATCAAGTATGTATTATCTAAAAGATATGAAGCTTTACATATTTCTATTACTTCAAATAATGCTTCTCTGTAGCATGCCTTTAATTCAAGTATATACCTATTTTAGTCAGAACATCTGAGTTTGCTAACTTTATCAAAGTATGGTTAATATGTATGGGAAAAATTTATTTCAATTTTTGAATATTTTTTTAGATAATTTGAGATGAATCACATTCAGCTTGTAACAAAGGACAGCTGATTGTTTAATTAGATCTCTAAGCTTTCCATTTTATCACATTTCACTGATAAAGTAAATCAGTGACTAAGGCTGCTGTTACTAGAGTCTCATGGTAAAATTTAATTATTGTTTAAATGTTTATTTCTTTGATAGTGGTCGGGCTTTAAAAAAAAATGTCTGTGATTGTTCCTAGGAAGATACCAAACTATTAACAGATTTCAGGTTCTCTCCTAAGAGGGCAACCCTGGTGATTATACTAGAAAAATGTACATTTGTGAATTTCAGATCATAAATAAGTAGTTGTTGTTGCTGCTCAGTCGCTAAGTCATGTCTGACTCTTTTGCAACCGCATGGACTGTAGCACGCTAGTCTTCTCTGTCCTTCACTATCTCCTGGACTTTGCTCAAATTCATGTTCATTGAGTCAGTGATGCTGTCTAACCATCTTATCCTCTGTCTTTCTCTTCTCCTCCAGCCTTCAATCTTTCCCAACATGAGGGTTTCTTCCAATGAGGAAACTCTTCATATCAGGTGGCCAAACTATTGGACCTTAAGCTTGAGCATCAGTCCTTACAGCGAATATTCAGGGTTGATTTCCTTTAGGTTTGACTGGATCTCCTTGCTGTCCAAGGGACTCTCCAGCAGCAGCACAATTCAGAAGCATCAGTTATTCGGCCTTCAGCCTTCCTTATGGTCCACCTCTCACATCCATACATGACTACTGGAAAAACCATAGCTTTGACCATATGGACCTTTGTCAGCAAAGTGATGCCTTTGATTTTTAATACACTGTCTATGTTTGTCACAGCTTTCCTTCCAAAGAGTAAGCATCTTTTAATTTTGTGGCTGTGATGATTTTGGAGTCCAAGAAAATTAAGTCTGTCACTGCTTCCACTTTTCCCTTCCATTTGCCATGAAGTGATAGGACTGAATGCCATAATCTTTGTTTTCTGAATGTTGAGGTTTAAGCCAGCTTTTTCACTCTCCTCTTTCACCCTCATCATGAGCCTCTTTAGTTCCTCTTCACTTTCTGCCATTATAGTGGTATATCGTTTGCATATCTGAGGTTGTTGATATTTCTCCCTGCAATCTTGATTCCAGCTTGTGATTCATTCAGCCTTGCATTTCACATAATGTACTCTGCATATAAGTTAAATAATCAGGGTGACAATATACAACCTTGTCGTACATCTTTCCCAATCTGGAACCAGTCAGTTGTTCCAGATCCAGTTCTAACTGTTGTTTCTTGACCTGCATACAGCTTTCTCAGTCAGGCAAGATCATCTGGTATTCCTATCTCTTCAAGAATTTTAAGGATGAAAAGGCAAAAAATAAGTGGCAAATACTTAGAAAGCAAAGATGTCTTAGTTTTAGTATTTGTCCCACCACCACTTTGTATTTACTTAGTAGATCTCTGAATAATGTCTTTTTATTTTTTAATGGCACTATTAATGTAATTCTGAGATGAATCATAGAAACTAGTATCAAGCAATGTTGAAATATATCTGAAGAGAAAATCAGACAGTGAGAGTATCATATAGATAAGTAATGGTGGGAGTTTGTATTTTAATGCTCTCTCTGCAGAATAATCTCTATATTTACTAAAATTAGGCACATGAAGGCCATGTGACCCAGTGGTCCCTCTTCCTGTATAACTACAAAGCTCAGCTCTCATTAAGGACAAGAAGACCACATGTAAGGATTCATTTCAGCAGCATTTATGGGATAAACAGCCTGGGGACACAAATTGCCATCACTAAAGACTGGATAAGATAGATGCATATTTCAATATATTAAATAATTGGAAAGAATGCACCAAATATGCATAAATAAATATGACTATATCTTAAAACTATATTATTAAACAACAATGGAATAGAAAATAAGATTTATATGAAAACATATACAAATCATACATATGACAATAGATGAGCTGATATATATGAAATTTCTCTGTGTGTGCTGTGTATGCTCAAAGAGTAATCTACTCTTTGCAACCCCAAGGACTGTAGCCTTCCAGGCTACTTTATCCATGGAATTTTCCAGGCAGGAATACTGGAGTGGGTTGCCATTTCCTTTACCAGGGGATCTTCCTGACTGAGGGATCAAACCCACATCTTTTGGGTCTCCTGCATTGTCAGTCATATTCTTTACCACTGAGACACATGGGAAGTCCTTGAATTTTCTTTAGAAACTTAGAGTCAACTGTAAAGTCACAGATAACTTCACTTCCATGGAGGGGCAATGTGGGGATGGGGATTTTTATTTCTGGCTTTATCACTTATAAATATTTTTATGTTTTACTAAGAAAAAATTAAATTCAGTAATAAAACCATATTGTGAATATTAAATGGAAAAAAAAAAAAACCCAAAATAACAAAAAAACAGTAGGTGCCTAAGAGGTAGAATGGAATAGGGTTGGGGTATTCAAGAAACATTTCAAGGGTTGATGATCATAATGGATAATGTGACATGGGCTGAAGATTTTGATTAAATGCTCTGCATCTGAGGCTCAAAATAAAATCTGATAAAATGCAAATAATACTACTGAATACACATTTACTCAGGAGAACAGCTGGATTTACTTTATGATCTATTTACATATAAATAATGATAGGCTCGTTGAAAACTTTCTTATTTAATCTTTCCTCCCAGGTTTACTCAATAGCCTTTTAGTCTAGTTTTAATTATAGAACCTGAAAGCATTCAAATTTGGTCTATAATTCATTCTGTTACTAATAGAATAAGACTTTTTCAAAGTTAGACTGTTTTTCATAGTTTGCCTTTATTTGCTTTTGCAGACTATGAAAGTGTTTCGGTTTTGATTTTCTTGTTTCTGCAAACTCAAAACTAGGTCTATTTAGAAAATAAATAGTGATTTATTAGTGATATGAACACGTACATGCTCAGTCATATCAACTCTTTGTAACCCAATGGATTCTATCCCACCAGGATCCTCTGTCCATGGAATTTTCCAGGCAAGAATACTGGAATGGGTTACCATTTCCTACTCCAGAGGATCTTTCCAACCCAAGAATTGAACTCAGAGATATGAAAGAGTCATACCAAAAACAAAAGCCTGTAATTCTGTAGAGGCTGTGTTCTAATAAATACTGAAATATAAACAATTTAATAGCATTAAAAATTATAATCGCAGATTTTAAAATTTCATAATTTTTCTCTTATTTAAAAATAGCATTTTTGTCTCAGCCCCTGTAACATATATGACATTCTAACTTATTTGAGCAGGTTATTATTCCAAAGGAAACATATGAAAATATTAAATATCCCATATTTTCCTATTTTCAGGGTTTAAAATTTTTTGTATAATTGTTATTATAATATATACAGTTAACCCTTGAAAAACACAGGTTTGAATGGTGCTGATGCACTTACACATGAATTTTTTTCAGTAAACTACTGCCCACCCTCCCTATTTGAAGGCTCCACATCTGGGAATTCAACCAACCTCAGATGCAAGCTTAATACATGATCCAAGCTTGGTTGAATATGAGTCTGATACTTGAATATACTGGTATTTAGGTGTCTGTAGCAGGTCCTAGAACTTCTCCCCTGTGTGTATCAAGGAATGACTGTATGAACATTGCTTGTTAATATTAAATGTTGATAATTGCTGTCTTATACATGTTGTTGGTTTTGTTTATACACTAAGTCATGTCTGACTCTTTGCAATCCCATGGACTGTAACCCACCAGGCTCTTCTATCCATTAGATTCTCCAGGCAAGAATACTGGTGTGGGTTGCCATTTCCTCCTCCAGGGGATCGTCCCATCCCAGGGATCAAACCTGCATCTCCTGCGTTTCCTGCATTGGCAGGTGGTGGACTCTTTACTACTGAGCCACCAGGGAAGTCTTAGACATGGAATCAACAAGAAAAGTAGAAAAACTTATACTGTTAAAGAACACCTTATTTCCTAAGTATTAATATTTTCACTTTAAAAGGAACAGTATAGCGTTAATCCAACTTCAGTCTAAAGCTAAAAGGAAAAGAAAGGTGTGCTTATAGACCCATATTGTATCTGGAGTTTTATTTTGACTTCAGCAGCACAAATCACTACTGATGATGAGGTAAGAAATGGAGCCTAGAACTCAGCATTGATGTGCCTCTATAAGATATATTTAAGAAAATGCTTGGAAAGTCTAATTGTGTGCCCACTCAGATTACTCAAGTTGGCAGGTTCTCATCTGGGAAAGGCAGAATTTCGTAGCCAACAAATTTAAGAATGTGTCTAGCCCGGAACTAGGGAGATTCAAGAAGCTGCAGCACTAAACTTGCCCTTGCCAGATATTTTCCAATGCCCGCTGCTGAAAGTCAGTTCCTTTAGCTAATCACAGTGAGATGTAACTTGCATAAGATGTTTGCGTGAAAATGTGTATTTTTACCAAGGTTCTCTAAGGCTATTTCAGCTTCCTCAAAGGAATTACATATGGTATGAGGTGAATTTTGAAAAATGGATAGGAAAAATTGGCGTGAAAAGATGGAAGTGGAGGCAAGACAAGTCAAGGGAACAGCTTTAACTTGACATGGAAGTTTTCAAATGTGACATGTGTTCAGAGATGCAGGGAATTTATTCAGGAGAGTACTGAGAGATAAGACTGGAAAGAGGGCTTGTGGTTACTTCGTGTATAATTTGAATTTAAACTTAAGTATCTGGATTTGAATATTTATCAGCATTCCCAGATTATCATATCCCATTGAGCATACCCCCATATGTGTATATTTATTCATTATAAACATGCACTCATATATAAATACAAAATATGCATGTTTATAGTGAAACAAATCTAAAGTTTTAAAGGCTGTTATAAAAATACATAGAAATAGACTTTTAAGACTAAGAACCCAAATGGATTGTTAAACAACCTCCTAGAGTCAAAGACTCTAATTCAAAGACCAAAGTTATAATAGGCTTCCCTGGTAGCTCAGATGGGAAAGAATCTGCCTGCAATGTGGGAGACCTGGGTTCAACCCCTGGATTGGGAAGATACTTTAGAGGAGGGCCTGGCAGCCCACTCCAGTATTCTTGCCTGAAAAATTACCATAGACAAAGTAGCTTGGTGGGAAACAGTCCATGGGGTCTCAAAGAGTTGGACATGACTGAGTGACTAAGCAGAGCACAAAGTTTTAATAAGTAATAAAGGTTATTGAACAAGGAAGTGATATACTGATCTCAAATGTTGTCATCTTTATTCAATAATTGTTTTCTACTAGAAAAATTTTACAACAGTTTGATATAGCGTAATTACATAAATTCAATAAGTTAAAGAAATATAAAGAAAACACAACACATAATGAGTGACTTCACTTTAACTTTTCACTTTCATGCATTAGAGAAGGAAATGGCAACCCACTCCAGTGTTCTTGCCTGGAGAATCCCAGGGATGGGGGAGCCTGGTGGGCTGCTGTCTATGGGGTCGCACAAAGTTGGACATGACTGAAGCGACTTAGCAGCAGCAGCAGCAGTAGACCTAAAACAAATATTCTCTAGGTATACTCTGTAGCTCTGTATTTATCTTAGAAACACTTATGAGGACAGTTCATCTTGTCCCAGTTATCTGATACAGGTTTGTATGTGGGTGCTCACTTTGCATGTGTCTGACTCTGTGTGACCCTGTGGACTACAATTCACCAGTCTCAGTCCATGGGATTTTCCAGTCAAGAATACTGGAGTGGGTTGGCATTTCCTCCTCCATGGGATCTTCCCAACCCAGGGATCAAACCTGGGTCTCTGCATTGCAAGTGGATTCTTTACCATCTGAGCTAGCAGGGAAGCCAGAAACTGGTTGAGAGCAATTTAACTCTCAAGCCATACTTTGTGTACCTGTGTAGAATCTCAGAGACTCTGGTTGGAGGAGAGAAGGTTGAGAAAGATGAATCTGGTGGATGTTTGAAACTTTATTTCTACAGGAGCATCTCTCATCATCCAGCCTGTACACTGAGCCTTCAAGAGAATTACATCTGATAAAATCCCCCTGCTTTCAAGATAAAAAGTGAAAAAACACTGGTTAAGTGTTTTACAATGCCAAAAGGAAGCAGGATTTCTTTCCAATTAAATAGAATTTTACACTGAGCTTTGCTGAAGTTTCAGATCACTGTCAACCTGGATAGTGTTGTAGTGCTGGTTCTCAATAGAAATTTACATTTTTTTCAATTATGTTTCTTAGACAAATAGCATTAAGACAAAGTTTACTCTGATAACACGGTCTGGCAATGGAGATATACAAATTATACATTGCAGTGTTGTTGTTGTTGTTCAGTCACTCAGTCGTGTCCGACTCTTTGTAACGCCATGGACTGCAGCACTACAGGCTTCCCTGTACTTCACCATCTCCCGGAGCTTGCTCATTCGGTGAGTTGGTGACAGCATCCAACTATCTCATACCCTGTTGTCCCCTTCTCCTCCTGCTTTCAATCTTTCCCAGCATCAGAGTCTTTTCTAATGAGTTGGCTCTTCACATCAAGTGGCCAAAGTTCTGGAATGTCAGCTTCAGCATCAGTTCTTTCAATGAATATTCAGCCTTGATCTCCTTTAGGATTGACTGGTTTGATCTCCTTGCAGTCCAAGGGACTCTCAAGAGTCTTCTCCAACACCACAGTTCAAAAGCATCAATCCTACGATGGTTAGCCTCATTTATGGTCCAGCTCTTACATCCATATGTAGCTACTGAAAAAACCATAGCTTTGACTATACAGACCTTTGTTGGCAAAGTAATATCTCTGCTTTTTAATATGCTGTTTTGGAATGAAATGCTCATATTGTTTTCTCTGTCATATTAAACGAAAATAGAACAAGGTAGAAAAAAATCTCTTTTAGTGTAGAAGTCACTGCATATCTTCCTTTAAAGGAAGAATATTAATCCAGTTACTTAAGAGAAATGATTATTGTTGTTAGTATGAAATTCTACTTATATTCTTTGGCAAAAACATCACATTTTAGATTTTTATTCCTTTTAGAGAAAAGACATATTAATAATCGTGACAATATTCTTGATTATTTCATATTAACTGATAAAATATATTCTCCATTCTGAGATATTGAAATTTACAATCCAGTAAGGCTGAATATATAATTGTGATGAAGATATAAATATTAATATCATAATTAATACAGTAAAAATATCCTATGACTGTTATAATAGTTATGAAGTAGCAATTGTTAATGATAATTAATTAATAATGGTTTTTAAATTGGGAAAATGTGGATGATGAAAATCAAATAGTAGTGACATCCCTGGTAGTCCAGTGCTTAAGAATCCACCTAGCAAAAGAGGGGACATGGTTTCAATCTGTGGTTGGGATTCCACATGCTACAGAATAACTCAACCTGTGCACCACAACTTCTGAGCCCATGCTCCAGAGCCAACAGCCATAACAAAAGAGCCCGCATGTTACAACTAAGGCTTGAGGCAGCCACATAAATAAATGAATAAAATTTTTTGAAAAATCAAATATCAGACTTTCTTAGAGGTAAAACTATTACATGTTACTTGGTTGCAACTCACTAATTGCAGAGCAATTATTTCTGTGCTACTATTTTTATTTGATATTAGTGATTAAAAATGTGGAGTTTGAATTTCATAGTATCTAATTTAAAAATCATTAAAAATCACTAATAGAAAAGTAGTTTGAACTTTCCCCCCCACTTTTTCCCCAGAGTTAACATTTTCTAATAAGCAGGAGTGATTACTTAATTCCTAAGATCTGTGAAGAAATAGACTAAATAAATCCTTTCTTCCTCTCTCATTGTCAGGGTTATTGCCAAATTATACTGGATCATTTTAAACATTTCTTAAACTTTATTAATTTAGAATATCTGCTTTGTAAGCTGAGATTTTACCCCTTGATATTGACTCATTGGAGAAGACTCTGATGCTGGGAGGGATTGGGGGGCAGGAGGAGAAGGGGACGACAGAGGATGAGATGGCTGGATGGCATCACTGACTTGATGGGTGTGAGTCTGGATGACCTCCGGGAGCTGGTGATGGACAGGGAGGCCTGGCGTGCTGCGGTTCATGGGGTCGCAAAGAGTCGGACACGACTGAGCGACTGATCTGATCTGATCTGATTATGTAAAGGTGAGTTTAATTAAAATAATAGGTTTTACCAAATAACAGCTTGATGGAGCAATCTCTTAGGACACAAAGGGAAATATGCAATGGACTTTTATGTTGATAACTTTTTTAGTATATGGGGAGGGTATGTCTCTTTCTGTGTTAACTAGGAAAGGGAATGTCTTTCTTTTATACCAAGTTCCCAAGTCAAATTAGTCTGACAATCTTTACAGAATGTCTCCTATTGATTTATCCTTGTTGTATTTTTGGATATAAATTCCTGTTATGGATATAAAGAAAAAATTGGGGTCTTGGCAAAATTTTTCATGTCATAACAAAATCACACGTTAAATATTTTTGGTAAAATTTGATACATATTTATAATTCTTAATCAAATTGTGTTTGATGTCCAATCACACTAATGCAAGGTTTTATATCCTCAGCACTGTTGACTTTTGGGAACAAATAGTTTGTTGGGAGGAGCAGACCTGTATATTCTATGTATGAATCAATGGCATCTGTGGACTAGACGTCAGTAGCACATCCATACACACATGTGCATGCATGTACATACACACAGTAACACAATAAAATTGTGTCCAGATCTTGCCAAATGTCCTGTGGTAAGCAAAACTGCCCCTGGTTAAGAACCACTCATCTAATACATATTTTATAAGAAATTGTGCTTTAGGCTACAAATAGTAAGTTCTGTTTGTTTGGACAATTCTTGTACTTTCAAAGTTCTGTATTTTAGCAACTAAAGTTTATACTTGGCAAAGATAGATAATTGATGTAAATGTGTGATATTTGGTAGGAAAACTAGGTAATTATTTTACTAATGGAAAATTGCTAAATTCAGTGTAAAATTAGATTTCAAACTTTGCTACAACGGTAGTAAGTTTTCATGAATCAACACTATGAAGTTACATATGATTACAATACACCAAATTAATACACATGAACATTTCTCTAATATACATATCAAAAGAATTACATATACCTAATAGCTGGAAAAACTAAGATTTTGAAATACTAGCCAAGATTTCTTAATAATAATTATTATGTTTGTTATCATGGGAAAAGGGAGAAAGTAGGAATATAAATACAATTTAAACATATATACAAAAATTTAAAAGGAGGCAAAAGATGATGGAGAAAAAAACTGGATTTTTCCAGAGAGGCTGATCATCCTCACAGTGGTTTTTTCCAGAAGATAATCCTTTCTGATTAAGACTGTAGATCAGTGTGAACAGAAACTCCTAGAAGGAAGCTCAAGTTAAGAGTTATTCTCCGGAAAATATGAAAATTCTTTCCTTGATGGTTTACTATTGCCTTCGCCCTCATTAATGTTCCATACTACATTTAAAGTTTTAAAGGTTAATAATGGCACCCCACCCCAGTACTTTTGCCTGGAAAATCCCATGGATGGAGGATCCTGGTGGGCTCCAGTCCATGGGGTCGCTAAGAATCGGACACAACTGAGCGACTTCACTTTCACTTTTCACTTTCCTGCATTGGAGAAGGAAATGGCAACCCACTCCAGTATTCTTGCCTAGAGAATCCCAGGGACCAGGGAGCCTGGTGAGCTTCCGTCTATGGGGTCACACAGAGTCAGACACGACTGAAGCGACTTAGCAGCAGCAGCAAGCTCTTATTGTCTCTTAAAACTGACACAGTTCCCCCCAAATTGGGAGAGCAGTACTGTGAACAAGTGTGACAACATAAAGTGACCGGACTAGATGTAACAACCAGGGCAACATCCAGCAGCAGCAGCAGCACCATGAACCCCAGTGATGGTGGGACTTAGGGTGACACTAGAGAAATGGGGCTCAGGTACAAGTGCAGAGATGTCAAGAAACATTTACAGGGGAATATCTGAGAAATCAACCCACACAAAAAAAATCTGACTCATAGGTTTGTATGGTATTCAATAAACGATGAAATAAAAGTGGTTTTAGAGTATAATTGACACTACTTTTAAGCACTCATGGTTAAAAGACAAGTTTTGTCTTCAGTAAAAATTGAATGATTACTACAACATAGTTCTCAAGGTAATGAGCAACCGTTGTTCTTATATACATCTTTATTACAGGTGTTCTTTATATACTTCTCTACACACATTGCAGAATTTGTAAAGCTTCCATTCACTGCTACAACACTGTTCTCAATGTACCAAGCAAGGAGCATTCTTTTTTGTTGTTGTTGTCATTAACATACCTTGTTTGATATGCATATAGAGAATTGTATACAAACACTTGTTCAGCATTCTTAGAAATATCTTTGTTATAAAAGTATTACTAGTGAAATGATACTTCAGTTCAGTTCAGTCGTTCAGTCATGTCCGACTCTTTGCGACCCCATTTATCACAGCACGCCAGGCCTCCCTGTCCATCACCAACTCCTGGAGATCACTCAGACTCACGTCCATTGAGTCAGTGATGTCATCCAGCCATCTCATCCTCTATCGTCCCCTTCTCCTCCTGCCCCCAAATCCCTCCCAGCATCAGAGTCTTTTCCAATGAGTTAACTCTTCGCACGAGGTGGCCAAAGTACTGGAGTTTCAGCTTTAGCATCATTCCTTCCAAAGAAATCCCAGGGCTGATCTCCTTCAGAATGGACTGGTTGGATCTCCTTGCAGTCCAAGGGACTCTCCAGAGTCTTCTCCAACACCACAGTTCAAAAGCACCAATTCTTTGGCGCTCAGCCTTCTTCACAGTCCAGCTCTCACATCCATACATGACCACAGGAAAGACCATAGCCTTGACTAGGCGAACCTTTGTTGGCAAAGTGATGTCTCTGCTTTTGAATATGCTATCTAGGTTGGTCGTAACTTTTCTTCCAAGGAGTAAGCGTCTTTTAATTTGATGGCTGCAGTCATCATCTGCAGTGATTTTGGAGCCCACATCCTAGAATGTGAAGTCAAGTGGGCCTTAGAAAGCATCACTACGAACAAAGCTAGTGGAAGTGATGGAATTCCAGTTGAGCTATTTCAAATCCTGAAAGATGATGCTGTGAAAGTGCTGCACTCAATATGCCAGCAAATTTGGAAAACTCAGCAGTGGCCACAGGACTGGAAAAGGTCAGTTTTCATTCCAATCCCAAGGAAAGGCAATGCCAAAGAATGCTCAAACTATCGCATAATTGCACTCATCTCACATGCTAGTAATGTTCTAAATTATCCAAGCCAGGCTTCAGCAATACATGAACCATGAACTTCCAGATGTTCAAGCTGGTTTTAAAAAAGGCAGAGGAACCAGAGATCAAATTCCCAACATCCACTGGATCATTGAAAAAGCAAGAGAGTTCCAGAAAAACATCTATTTCTGCTTAATTGACTATGCCACAGCCTTTGACTGTGTAGATGATGACAAACTGTGGAAAATTCTGAAAGAGATGGGAATACCAGACCCACCTGACCTGCTTATTGAGAAACCTGTATGCAGGTCAGGATGCAACAGTTAGAACTGGACATGGAACAACAGACTGGTCCCAAATTGGGAAAGGAGTATGTCAAGGCTGTATATTGTCACCCTGCTTATTTAACTGATATGCAGAGTATATCATGAGAAAGGCTGGGCTGGATAAAGCATAAGCTGGAATCATGATTGCCGGGAGAAATATCAATAACATCAGATATGCAGATGACACCACCCTTATGGCAGGAAGTGAAGAGGAACTAAAAAGCATCTTCATGAAAGTGAAAGAGGAGAGTGAAAAAGTTGCCTTAAAACTCAACTTTCAGAAAATGAAGATCATGGCATCTGGTCCCATCACTTCATGGGAAATACATGGGGAAACAGTGAAATGATACTTTGATACATATAAAAGATACATATATGTTTTCTAGTGGTTATGAACATTCTTATGTGGTACATACATTTATATGTAGCCTGCTTCTTCCAACAGACAACACTTGGCTGTTGTCTTGCCAAGTCTAACTGCTAAGTGACTTACAAGTGTGCAACTATCCCAGTTTCATTGTTTCAATTAATTTTTGACTTATAAAACATGCAAGAAGTATAACTCTTGGTTGGAACACCAGAGAAACATCTATTTAGAAATCAAAAATTTTCTCCTATCAAAATTTATCCAAGCATAGAAAGATCTTTTTCTGATATCACTTATTCCCTTGACAGATAAAAGTAATTCTGTGTCTTCTGAACAAGCTTCATTTGCTAAGTTCACCAAAACATTCATTTTAAGTCATCCATTCATTCATTCAATGAATATTCACTAAATTCTGGCTATATGCCATGCATTTTTCTAGGTACTGGAGATGTGTTATCAAAGGAAATCAAATTTCTATTCCTTCATAAAACTTATATTCTAGCGGGGGGAGGGTACAACAAGAATACAGGCAATAAATAATACAGCAAATAATCACAATCTATCCTGTGCAATATGTATTGTGGCATAATAAATGCAGTGAATAAATTTAGTATGTACTTTTAAGTAGTAGCAAACCTGTTCCATTTTGATGAGCTCATTTACATTTTAACCACTGTACCCTTTAGTAATTGTGTTACAGTGCAACTAAAAAAGATCTGCTATAGCGTCTTAACCAGATGAGGACTTCTTTTCTCATACAAAAATGTAAGGCCGTCCAAGGGTTTTCTGTCCAGTGCTTTTGCTATGTATCCACAAATCATCAAATTATTTCCATATACATTCAGTTATTTGGAATATAGCTTTCATTCTGAAGGTAACAAGGTGAATATTGCAGTCTATTTCCATGTACTGTACTCCATAGGAGAGGAAAGGGGATTGCACAGAAGAAATGATGCCTTCCCCTTTCAGTCAGCTTCTTAAAGCCATTGCTTGCATCCCTGATCATTCGACTTCTGCTTAAATCAAATTGGTCATTCCCAGCTACAAATAAGGGTGAGAAATATGGTGTTTTAACCTAAACACAGTGTTGTCCTGAGGAAAATTAGGATTCTGATAGCAAGCCAGTAGTGAAAGTGTTAGTGGCTCAGTCGTGTCTGACTCTTTGCAAACCCCTGGACCTTAGCCTGCCAGGCTCCTCCATCCATGAGATTTTTCCAAGCAAAAACACTGGAGTGGGTTGCCATTTCCTTTTCCAGGGGATCTCCCCAACCCAGGGATCAAACCCAGGTCTCCTGCACTGCAGACAGACTCTTTGCCATCTGAGCTACCAGGGAAGCCAGTAGGGATAATGAATATTTGACAAGTTCCCAGCAGTCCCGGCCACAGACTCCTAGACGAGATTTCTCTAACACAGCGGGGATTTCTTTAGCATTAGAGAAATGTTAGAGATTTCTCTAACATTCTTTACTCATTTGGCAGCCAGAACAACCTGTGGCATGCTGAGCATGCTCAGAAACTGGTAGAAGGACCCCCAAGTAAATAAATGGATGAAGTCTTTCTATTACTTGTATGGTTACTCCCTTCTTGTCTCTAATAGGGAACAATCCTAAGTTAAATAGTCCAAAGTATCATGCAGGGGCCCAGGTTGTATTGAGCCCACAAAGATAAATAATCTGTACAAGTTGTACATAATTTCAAAGAGATGCAAATGGCATCCTCAGAGAACCTAAATTCATAAGACCAAAAGGATTTTCACATATGAGGCAAATATACAAATGCATTCTATAAGAAAGCTGTATTTTCTGTCTTTCTTAAGTGTGAATATCTTTAAAAAGTAGTGCTTCTCTGTAGACTTTATGTTAGAGCTCTAAGATTTATGTGAATCTTAAGCCTTCATCTTTTTTGGATGTATCTCTCCAAAAAAGATAAATCATCTATGAAACTCTTACTTGGTAATTATATGAGCTCTTACCTTCCACTAAAATGTGAAAGTTCTTATAATTAAGGCTTACTTTTAAAAATAAGGTTATGGAGCTGCCAAAAAAGTAATATATATATATATATATATATATATATATATATATATACGTGCACAGTCATGTCCAACTCTTTGCAACTCCCTGGACTGTAGCCTACCAGGCTCCTCTGTCCATAGCACATTCCAGGCAAAAATACTGAAATGGGTTGCCATTTCCTACTCCAGAGGATCTTGCTGACCTAGGGTCGAACCCATGTCTCTTGTGTTTCTTGAATTGGCAGGTTCTTTACCACTGAACCACCTAGGAAGCCTATTATATATAGATAGGCACACACAAGCAGACATATACATATGTATGAAAAATGAAAGAGACATCATGTATGGAAACTGAAGATATTTCTTTCCTGACTCTGTTTCCATGAAGCTGATGGAGTGATCATGGTTGAGTTTTGTTTCAAGATGATAGAAAACACCATAAATCTTTTTAAAACCTCAGGAAAAACACTAAAAATGTTCATAAGATGGAAAATAATATGTGAAAAAGTGAAAAGAAGTTACCATTTAAAGACTTAAGAAGTATGCAAAGACAAAGTAATAGTTGATAAATGATTATTCTTCACCACCATATGATTTTTGATAAAGTGTCAAAAACTCCAGATTTCCTGTTGAAAAGTTACCTGGGTTTCAAGTTTTTAAAATTCTAGTCATGTGCTTTGTTTTGCTAAGTCTCAGATTCAGACCTGGAAACATCAGGCAGAATTAGGATTTGTTTTTTCCCACTGAATGAAATCTGATTTATACTTTATCCTGAAAAATGTACTACTCTGATCTGTAAAGTAAGCATAGAAAACACATACACATGATTATGCATGTGTGCATTAGTGTGCATGTGTCCTGATGTACATAGAGTTATTTATAAGTTGATATAAACAACTTTTTCCATGTCTGATATTTTCCTCCCTGATAATCACATTAAAGAAACTTCTTAAATAACCATACCATCTGTGGTTAAGACTGGGAAAAAAAAAAAAAAAAGCCAACTTAATCAATTTTTGTCTGTATAGCTTATCCTCATTTAAAAATGAGGGAAAACACATCGTGCTATGAAAATTTTTCAATAAAATGCCCCATCATCTCTGTTTCCAATGTGATACTTCATCATAGGGCTAAATAATATATGAAATTCCAAATGTTTGCTTCACCTCAGTGTTGAAAAAAACTCCAGAATTTGTAGTGATGCACCAGAACCCTTCTTCTTCACAATCTAATGTGGGGAAAAGGCGGGATGGAATCAGTTATTACTCATTTTAATTATAGTCAGTAACAATGTTAAGTATTTTAAGTTTCATGTAACACTGTGCCTGGCCACAATATATATTTAGAAAAGTTTGTGGAACAAATGACTAAATGTATGCACCAAGTCTGAAAAGTGTAGAAAATTATCCCAGCCTTTTTAAATCTTATGAGACTGAAGATCAATTTTTTCTCAGGAACTGCATAAATAGTCAATGTTATCCATAATGTCCCCAGGTTAATTTTAATAGTGAATTTCATAAGGTGGTGTTTTATCCCCCTCAATAGAAGCAGATGATACCTTGTCAATTATCTGCATTTAGCCCAGCAGACATAACACGGAGACTAAAAAAAGCAATCCCAGTGTGTAGCTTTCTCATCATCTAATTTGATCTGAGGGCAAAATTTGGATTACCTAAGGCAGGAATTTCTAAAATTTACTATGCATAAGAGTTACATGAAGTGATTATAAGAAGAGATATTTCCAAGGCTTTGATCCTACAGTCCCTGATTTGATGGATTAGAACAGAGTTCCTAATTTTTAAAAATAAATTATTTCTGTTAACACTTGATAAACACTGACATGTAGAAAGTGTGACTATATCCTTATTTCACAGATATCAGTTTTTGACAATAAATGTCAACCAGGGGCCTTGAGATCATACTCAACTGCAATAAACAAGAGTGCAGAGATTCCATTTTGCTGATTAAGAGTAAACATGCACATTTTAAATTTAAACATAGTAGAGATTTGGATTGATAATTAGAAAAATATTTTGGAACAAGGTTATTTGAGTAAATAAGAACTTTGCATGATTTCAAGTTAAGAGTTTCATTAGAAAATATATCGGATATTCATCACTTTACAAATGTATGGGTCATAAAAGTACCATGATTCCATGCCATAAAATCTGGGTGCAAGTTTAGTCCTTTAAAATTTTAAAAATGGGTGATTGTAACTTCTTAATATAGACATGAAATAAAAAGATTCAGTAAAGACTCCACAAATCAAAGACAACCATATATCTGTGTATGTATATACAACCATACATTAAGTAAACTCATTGATGCAGTATATTATAATTTTAATAGCCAATTAACTTTTGGAGGACTATGTTCAAAAATTTTAGAGCATTTGATTATGAACCACTGTTTCTATAAATAAAGACTAGAATCAACTACTGAGACCATTTTAAGTTTTTAAAATGGCAAAAGCATAAAACTATATTCATATTTCTCTTTTGTCAACTTTGAAAATAGGAAAATGTGCATATAAACATATGTATGCATGTTATAGGCACATAAATTTTATGTGTTTATACAGATCAAAATAACTTAAAATTATAAAATCATGAAGGCATGAGTTTAAAAAAAATATTTGTCCTCTCAGACTTGTTATTTGGCCTGCCAAAAGATAGCTGCTATTGACTCTGAAGCTCCTGGGAATATTAAGGTCTTTAAAGGAATTATTTTCTGCCTGGTCTCCATTGACACCAAACAACTTAGATATTGGTGGTCTCTGAGGGTCAGAGTCTAGGGGAAGATCAATAAAAGCTGCAAACAACCTCATGTTGTTTTAACAGAATTCACAAGGTGAGAGAAAATAGAATGTGCATCTCAACTGTTGACTTCAGTGCCTGGACTCATAGATTAAAATAAGAAAAACCCAACCAACTTTTAATGTTTAAAATAAGAAAAGCATCAGAGCTACATTAACCTGCATGCTTGAGAATAATTATGAGAAATTTTGATACACTCTCCTCTTAATTACCTCATCTTTTTTTTTTTTTTTTTTTTGGTCTTATTTACTGCAGCTTTATTAAGGTATAAATATCAAATAAAAAATTATATATGTAAGGTATACAATGTAGTGTTAAGTATACCTGTGCAGTGATGACAACAATCAAGCAAATTAACATACACATCAACTTAAAGAGTTACTAACTTGAGTGTAAGTAGTAAGAACAATTAAGTTAGAGAGGACACCCTCTTCCAACAACACAAGAGAAGACTCTACACATGGACATCACCAGATGGTCAACACCGAAATCAGATTGATTATATTTGCAGCTAAAGATGGAGAAGCTCTATACAGCCAGCAAAAACAAGACCAGGAGCTGACTGTGGCTTGGACCATGAACTCCTTATTGTCAAATTCAGACTGAAATTGAAGAAAGTAGGGAAAACCACTAGACCATTCATGACCTAAATCAAATCCCTTATGATTATACAGTGGAAGTGAGAAATAGATTTAAGGGCCTAGATCTGATAGAGAGAGTGCCTGATGAATGAGGTTTGTGACATTGTACAGGAGACAGGGATCAAGACCATTTCCGTGGAAAAGAAATGCAAAAAAGCAAAATGGCTGTCTGGGGAGGCCTAACAAATAGCTGTGAAAAGAAGAGAAGTGAAAAGCAAAGGAGAAAAGGAAAGATATAAACATCTGAATGCAGAGTTCCAAAGAATAGCAAGAAGAGACAAGAAAGCCTTCTTTAGCGATCAATGCAAAGAAATAGAGGAAAGCAACAGAATGGGAAAGATTAGAGATCTCTTCAAGAAAATCAGAGATACCAAAGCAACATTTCATGCAAAGATGGGCTCGATAATGGACAGATATGGTATGGACTTAACAGAAGCAGAAGATATTAAGAAGAGGTGGAAAGAATACACAAAAGAACTGTACAAAAAGATCTTCATGACCCAGATAATCATGATAGTGTGATCACTCACCTAGAGCCAGAAATCCTGGAATGTGAAGTCAAGTGGGCCTTAGAAAGCATCACTACGAACAAAGCTGGTGCAGGTAATAGAATTCCAGTTGAACTATTCCAAATCCTGAAAGATGATGCTGTGAAAGTGCTACACTCAATATGCCAGCAAATTTGGAAAACTCAGCAGTGGCCACAGGACTGGAAAAGGTCAGTTTTCATTCCAATCCATAAGAAAGGCAATGCCCAAGAATGCTCAAACTACCGCACAATTTCACTCATCTCACATGCTAGTAAAGTAATGCTCAAAATTCTCCAAGCCAGGCTTCAGCAATATGTGAACCGTGAACTTCCTGATGTTCAAGCCAGTTTTAGAAAAGGCAGAGGAACCAGAGATCAAATTGCTAACATCTGCTGGATCATGGAAAAAGCAAGAGAGTTCCAGAAAAACATCTATTTCTGCTTTATTGACTATGCCAAAGCCTTTGACTGTGTAGATCACAATAAACTGTGGAAAATTCTGAAAGAGATGGGAATACCAGAACACCTGATCTGCCTCTTGAGAAATGTGTATGTGGGTCAGGAAGCAACAGTTAGAATTGGACATGGAACAACAGACTGGTTCCAAATAGGAAAAGGAGTTCATCAAGACTGTATATTGTCACCCTGTTTATTTAACTTATATGCAGAGTACATCATGAGAAACGCTGGACTGGAAGAAACACAACTTGGAATCAAGACTGTCGGGAGAAATATCAATAAACTCAGATATGCAGATGACAGCACCCTTATGGCAGAAAGTGAAGAGGGGCTAAAAAGCCTCTTGATGAAAGTGAAAGTGGAGAGTGAAAAAGTTGGCCTAAAGCTTAACATTCAGAAAACAAAGATCATGGCATCTGGTCCCATCACTTCATGGGAAATAGATGGGGAAACAGTGGAAACAGTGACAGAATTTATTTTTCTGGGCTCCAAAATCACTGCAGATGTTGACTGCAGCCATGAAATTAAAAGATGCTTACTCCTTGGATGAAAGTTCTGACCAACCTAGATAGCATATTCAAAAGCAGAGACATTACTTTGCCAACAAAGGTGCGTCTAGTCAAGGCTATGGTTTTTCCTGTGGTCATGTATGGATGTGAGAGTTGGACCGTGAAGAAGGCTGAGCGCCAAAGAATTGATGCTTTTGAAATGTGGTGTTGGAGAAGACTCTTGAGAGTCCCTTGGACTGCAAGGAGATGCAACAAGTCCATTCTGAAGGAGATCAGCCTTGGGATTTCTTTGGAAGGAACGATGCTAAAGCTGAAACTCCAGTATTTTGGCCACCTCATGCGAAGAGTTGACTCATTGGAAAAGACTCTGATGCTCGGAGGGATTGAGGGCAGGAGGAGAAGGGGACGACAGAGGATGAGATGGCTGGATGGCATCACTGACTCGATGGATATGAGTTTGAGTGACCTCCGGGAGTTGGTGATGGACAGGGAGGCCTGGCGTGCTGCAATTCATGGGGTCGCAAAGAGTCAGACACAGTTGAGCGACTGAGAAACAAACAAACAAAAAAAAGCAACTGAGAAACAATTTGTAAGTAGTATAAGCATATTAAAGGGAAATATGGGGAAATGGTGTCATGGAAGGTGTGGAACTCACCCCCTACATGTGTGCACACACACATACAAATACATCAAAAATACATCTACCTGGGAACAATCCTCAGTGAAAACTAACTGGAAACTGCAGAAAGATCCGATCAGATCAGTCGTTCAGTCATGTCCGACTCTTTGCGACCCCATGAATCACAGCACGCCACGCCTCCCTACCCATCACCAACTCCCAGAGGACACTCAGAATCACATCTATCGAGTCAGTGATGCCATCCAGCCATCTCATCCTCTGTCGTCCCCTTCTCCTCCTGCCCCCAATCCCTCCCAGCATCAGAGTCTTCTCCAATGAGTCAACTCTTCGCATGAGGTGGCCAAAACACTGGAGTTTCCACTTTAGCAACATTCCTTCCAAAGAAATCCCAGGGCTGATCTCCTTCAGAATGGACTGGTTGGATCTCCTTGCAGTCTAAGGGACTCTCAAGAGTCTTCTCCAACACCACAGTTCAAAAGCATCAATTCTTCGGCACTCAGCCTTCTTCACAGTCCAGCTCTCACATCCATACATGACCACAGGAAAGACCATAGCCTTGACCAGACGAACCTTTGCTGGCAAAGTAATGTCTCTGCTTTTGAATATACTATCTAGGTTGGTCATAACTTTCCTTCCAAGGAGTAAGCGTCTTTTAATTTCATGGCTGCAGTCACCATCTGCAGTGATTTTGGAGCCCAGAAAAATAAAGTCTGACACTGTTTCCACTGTTTCCCCATCTATGTCCCATGTAGTGATGGGACCAGATGCCATGATCTTTGTTTTCTGAGTGTTGAGCTTTAGGCCAACCTTTTCACTCTCCACTTTCACTTTCATCAAGAGGCTTTTTAGTTCCTCTTCACTTTCTGCCATAAGGGTGGTGTCATCTGCATATCTGAGGTTATTGATATTTCTCCCAGCAATCTTGATTCCAACTTGTGTTTCTTCCAGTCCAGCGATTCTCATGATGTACTCTGCATATAAGTTAAATAAACAAGGTGACAATATACAGCCTTGTCGTACTCCTTTTCCTATTTGGAACCAGTCTGTTGTTCCATGTCCAGTTCTAACTGTTGCTTCCTGACCTGCATACAGATTTCTCAAGAGGCAGATCAGGTGGTCTGATATTCCCATCTCTTTCAAAATTTTCCACAGTTTATTGTGATCTACACAGTCAAAGGCTTTGGCATAGTCAATAAAGCAGAAATAGATGTTTTTCTGGAACTCTCTTGCTTTTTCCATGATCCAGCGGATGTTGGCAATTTGATCTCTGGTTCCTCTGCCTTTTCTAAAACCAGCTTGAACATCAGGAAGTTCACGGTTCACATATTGCTGAAGCCTGGCTTGGAGAATTTTGAGCATTACTTTACTAGCGTGTGAGATGAGTGCAATTGTTCGGTAGTTTGAACATTCTTGGGCATTGCCTTTCTTTGGGATTGGGAAGAAAACTGACCTTTTCCAATCTTGTGGCCACTGCTGAGTTTTCCAAATTTGTTGGCATATTGAGTGCAGCACTTTCACAGCATCATCTTTCAGGATTTGGAATAGCTCCACTGGAATTCCATCACCTCCACTAGCTTTGTTCATAGTGATGCTTTGTAAAGCCCACTTGACTTCACATTCCAGGATGTCTGGCTCTAGATCAATGATCACACCATCATGATTATCTGGGTCATGAAGATCTTTTTTGTACAGTTCTTCTGTGTATTCTTGCCACTTCTTCTTAATATCTTCTGCTTCTGTTAGGTCCATACCATTTCTGTCCTTTATCGAGCCCATCTTTGCATGAAATGTTCCTTTGGTATCTCTGATTTTCTTGAATAGATCCCTAGTCTTTCCCATTCTGTTGTTTTCCTCTATTTCTTTGCATTGATCGCTGAAGAAGGCTTTCTTATCTCTTCTTGCTTTTCTTTGGAACTCTGCATTCAGATGCTTATATCTTTCCTTTTCTCCTTTGCTTTTTGCTTCTCTTCTTTCACAGCTACTTGTAAGGCCTCCCCAGACAGCCATTTTGCTTTTTTGCATTTCTTTTCCATGGGGATGGTCTTGATCCCTGTCTCCTGTACAATGTCACAAACCTCATTCCATAGTTCATTAGGCACTCTATCTATCAGATCTAGGCCCTTATATCTATTTCTCACTTCCACTGTATAATCATAAGGGATTTGATTTAGGTCATACCTGAATGGTCTAGTGGTTTTCCCTACTTTCTTCAATTTCAGTCTGAATTTGGCAATAAGGAGTTCATGGTCCGAGCCACAGTCAGCTCCTGGTCTTGTTTTTGCTGATTGTATAGAGCTTCTCCATCTTTGGCTGCAAAGAATATAATCAATCTGATTTCGGTGTTGACCATCTGGTGATGTCCATTTATAGAGTCTTCTCTTGTGTTGTTGGAAGAGCATGTTTGCTATGACCAGTGCATTTTCTTGGCAAAACTCTATTAGTCTTTGCCCTGCTTCATTCCGTATTCCAAGGCCAAATTTGCCTGTTACTCCAGGTGTTTCTTGACTTCCTACTTTTGCATTCCAGTCCCCTATAATCAAAAGGACATCTTTTTGGGTGTTAGTTCTAAAAGGTCTTGTAGGTCTTCATAGAACCTTTCAACTTCAGCTTCTTCAGCGTTACTGGTTGGGGCATAGACTTGGATTACTGTGACATTGAATGGTTTGCCTTGGAAATGAACAGAGATCATTCTGTAATTTTTGAGATTGCATCCAAGTACTGCATTTTGGACTCTTTTGTTGACCATGATGGCCACTCCATTTCTTCTGAGGGATTCCTGCCCGCAGTAGTAGATATAATGGTCCTCTGAGTTAAATTCACCCATTCCAGTCCATTTTAGCTCGCTAATTCCTAGAATGTCGACATTCACTCTTGCCATCTCTTGTTTGACCACTTCCAGTTCATGGACCTGACATTCCAGGTTCCTATGCAATATTGCTCTTTACAGCATCGGACTTTTGGTTCTATCACCAGACACATCCACAGCTGGGTATTCTTTTTGCTTTGGCTCCATCCCTTCATTCTTTCTGGATTTATTTTTCCACTGATCTCCAGTAGCATACTGGGCCCCTACTGACCTGGGGAGTTTCTCTTTCATTATCCTATCATTTTGCCTTTTCATACTGTTCATGGGGTTCTCAAGGCAAGAATACTGAAGTGGTTTGCCATTCCCTTCTCCAGCGGACCACACCCTGTCAGATCTCTCCACCATGACCCGCCCATCCTGGGTTGCCCCACGGGCATGGCTTAGTTTCATTGAGTTAGACAAGGCTGTGTTCCTAGTGTGATTAGACTGACTAGTTTTCTATGAGTATGGTTTCAGTGTGTTTGCCCTCTGATGCCCTCTTGCAACACCTACTGTCTTACTTGGGTTTCTCTTATCTTGGGTTTCTCTATCCATAAAGATTATCATTTAGGATCAAAGGAGAGAGAGAGAGAACTCAGACAAGCAAAAATGAGAAGAGTTTAATACCCATGTGCATGCATGCATGCAAAATTGCTTCAGTTGTGTTAGACTTTGTGTGACCTTATGGACTTCAGCCTGCCAGGCTCCTCTGCCCATGGGATTCTCCAGACAAGAATACTGAAGTGGGATACCATGCCCTTCTCCAGGGGATATTCCTGTCACAGGGATCAAACCCGTGTCTCTTATGTCTCCTGCCCTGATAGGCAGGTTCTTTACCACTAGTGCCACCTGGGAAGCCCATTCAACACCTAACTCACCCTAAAAGAAATGTTGAAATGTCTTCTCTAAGTGGAAAAGAAATAAAATATAGAAAAGGAAAAATCCCACTAGGAAAGGCAAATATATAGTAAGGGCTGACAGTCAACCACTTAAATAAGCTAGTATGAATGTTAAAAGATTAAAAAATTATAAAAGCAATTATAACTACAATAAACAGTTGAGATAAACATAAAGATGTGAAATATGACCTAAAAAATACAATGTAGCTCAGAGTCAAATTATATAGATCTTCATCTTGTGTCCTCCACTTCCTTGCTCTGTCAATTAGGAGAGAGTATTATTCTGTACCTTGGCCCTCACTTTTCCACTGTGGATGCACTTATTTGCAATGGACGGTTGCTTACTTATTTTGATTGCATGTCTTTGAATTTAAAAAACTCCACTCATGACAGCGACTTAGATACCTGAATCAGATAAATCCAAAAGATTATTTCAATAATAAGCTTATTGTTTACAGATGTCAACTATTATTCCAGGGATCTCATTCCTGTGATTCTATTCTAAGGAATAATTAGATATCTCAAAATGTATATCACAAATTTTTCATCACAGTATTACTTATGACAAAAATTAGGAACATTAAATTTCCACCAATAAGCCATGATTTAACTACATCAAGATAAGTACAAAATGGGATTCCCAGGTTTCTCAGTTTTAAAGACTCTGCCTGCCAATGCAGGAGACATGGGTTCAGTTCCCTGGAGAAGGAAATGGCTACCCACTCCAGTATTCTCGCCTGGTGAATTCCATGGACAGTGGAGCCTGGACAGTCTATAGTGTCACAAAAAGTTGAACATGAATAAGTGATTAACTCTTTCATTTTTCATTAACAAAAATAACCCAGGACTATAAATGTATCCTAGTTAGAGTTAATGATCAGTAAAATTTTATAATCCAGGCTCCTTTTGTGAATCTGGATAAAGTCATTACATAGCAGAGCAAGTACTTGGTATAAACGGAGGGCATCACATCCTGAAGGCGTAAGACTGAGCTTTATCACCATTTAAATTATTTTTAGACCAATCAGTTATTGATACTATATCATCTTATTAAATTACAGTGATTTCTGGCAATAGTTTCTTCAAAGGTAAATCCATTAGTTAATTCAGGTAACACACTTATCCTGTTTCCTAAAACCTCACATTTTATAATTACTAACCTGAAGTTACTGACAATTTTATCAATTTGCATAAATAAACCACCCTATCAAATTTCCCATAATTACTGAGTTTACAACATTTTCACATAGTTGGAAATAAATTGTGTATTTATGTAAAACCCACTTTTGTAATTCACTGGAGGGAGAAAAAAGTGTTCTCCTCACTGTGGCAGATATATTTGTTCTTGTTTCAAATCATCTAAATTCTAAAGCTTATTGTACACTACCAATCTTGTTTCTATGGTTACCATGGAAAAGAAAAACGCATATTATTACACACAAATCCACTATTTAAAGAATGACCAAAAAGGTTAAGAAATCACACATGGATTTCTGTTATTTTTAACCTAGGTTGTCACAAGATTAGAAGGACAAAGTATAAAGTGAGAAGTGAAAGTCAAAAAGGAAAACTAAAAAAATAAAAAGAGAAATGTGCACAGAAATTTTTGAACACAGTATTAAACTATTATACCCTCCAAGGACATAAAGCACACAATGTGTATGTGTGTGTGCCCATGTGTACGTGAGTATACTTTAAAACCATGTAAATCGATAGGAAGGAGGAAGTTTGATAGAAAGACTATGAGTTTTAAAGATGACCTTCTGCAGTATAAACCTGGGGAAAAAAATTTTGCATCTCCAATCATTAAAATAAAGCTGAATTCTTATTAATCATTATTTCAGAGTTAAAAGATTATAAAATAGAACTTTTGACTGTATCATTAAGTGCTATAAAATAAAAAACGCAATATTGTGAATTTGAAAAATCAAGATGAAGTTATATGCAATCAGTTCAGTTCAGTCACTCAGTCATATCCTACTCTTTGTGACCCCATGGACTGCAGCACACCAGGCTTCCCTGTCCATCACCAATTCCCGGAGCTTACTCAAGCTCATGTCCATCGAGTCAGTGATACCATCCAACAATCTCATCCTTTGTTGTCCCCCTCTCCTCCCACCTTCAATCTTTCCAAGCATCAGGGTCTTTTCAAATGAGTCAGTTTTTCACATCAGGTGACCAAAGTATTGGAGTTTCAGCTTCAGCATCAGTCCTTACAATGAATATTCAGGACTGATTTCCTTTAGGATGCACTGGTTTGATGTCCTTGCAGTCTAAGTGACTCTCAAGAGTCTTCTCCAACACCACAGTTCAAAAACATCAGCTCTTCAGTGCTCAGCTTTCTTTGTGTCCAACTCTCACGTCCATACATGACCATTGGAAAAACCATAGCCTTGACTAGATGAACTTTGTTGGCAAAGTAATATCACTGCTTTTTAATATACTGTCTAGGTTGGTCATAGCTTTTCTTCCAAGGAGCAAGCCTCTTTTAATTTCATGGCTGCAATCACCATCTATAGTGATTTTGGAGCCCAAGAAAATAAAATCTGTCACTGTTTGCATTGTTTCCCCATTTATTTGCCATAAAGTGATGGGATCAGATGCCATGATCTTAGTTTTCTGAATGTTGAGCTTTAAGCCAACTTTTTCACTCTCCTCTTTGACTTTCATCAAGAGGCTCTTTACTTCTTTTTTACTTTCTGCCATAATGGTGGTGGCATCTGCATATATGAGATTAGTGTTATTTCTCCCAGCAATCTTGATTCCAGCTTGTGCTTCATCCAGCCCAGCATTTTGTCTGATGTACTCTGCATATAAGTTAAATAAGCACGGTTACATTCTACATTAGATGTTAAAATGTGAGGGCAAGAAAAATGCAGTCCAAGAGAAACAAAAAGAGATCAAAGGAGATAAGTTGTCACACTGAAGACACATGCCACAGAGTTTTCAAAAACATTTTAAAATGTGTTACTAAGAGCAGTATTTATATTGTCAAATGCTGGAGTGCATTGTGGGGAGATACTACATTCTGTTTTGATAAGAATATTAACCAAATATGAGCCAAATATAGCCACTTCTTAATAAAATGGAGAAGAAACATTTCCTATGACCCTAAAATTCCCCCAAAAGGGTTATGAAGGTAGCACTTATATGGTAACAACGAATTGGAATGACATGCTCTCAGGCAAGTGGCTAAGTTATAGAGAATGTTATAGCGATCAAAGGAAGCACAACCTGAAGACACAAAACTGAGCTCTATAACCATTCTAATTATTCTTAAACCAATCATCTATTCATAATGATAATTATTAAATTATGGTGATTTCTGGCAACAACTTTTAAAAAGATAATCCATTAGTTAATTTAGGTAACACATTTATCCTATTTCCTAAAACCTCATATTTTATAATTACTAATCTGAAGTTACTGAAAATTACATCAGTTTGTATCAATAAATTGCCCTACTCTTCAGCAGTTGATATACAAGGAGTTACATGTTTTGCTTTATAAAAATACTTTATGAGTACAAATTAAAAAGAATGATTCTATGATACAATATCACTTATGTAGAATAAACAAAGGTACAGATACCTGTGGACAAACTTGTGGAAGGAATCTACATGGGAAAAAGGCTGAGTGGACAGAAGAGATAGAGGGGAAAGGAAGGCTTTAAGTATATTAGTGATGACAAAAGAGATTAATTGAGTCAACACTCAGCTGTCTGTCCTAGAGTTAAAGAAAAAAAGCAATGGTGATAGTATGTCACATGTGCTTTTGAATTTTTGAAGCATTTTTGAATTATTGTAATAATTTTTGAATTATTGTAAAGAAGAATTTCAGTATCTAAGGATTGACAAAACTTTCAAGTGTACCTATAATGAAGAGACTTAGCTGTTAGGTCTTTTTAGTTTCCTTAGTAAATGTTTACTAGACTGGTAATGTATATATTATGTCTTTTTACAAACTAGGTGCATTCATTTTAAAATAGCTGTGTTTCTCCCCAAAAATAAAACTACAAAATTTAGTAGCCACAGGACTTAAGGACATTGAATATTTTCATCCTGCTTGGGAACATGTCACAGGATCCTAGATGATAAGATTGACTGTGTAATAAATATCTATATTTCTATCTATTTGCTGAAAAACTCCCCTTTGCTTTCTAAGTAAAAAGTAATATACCTGGAAGGAAATCATATTCTAGTCTGGAACATTTTTACTTGGGTGCCAAACATGACAATGCTAAAATATGGAGGAGATTTGACAGTTTATTTACATCAATGTAATAGTTCTTCAGCTTTTTATTAGTAGCTTTGAATTTCACTAAGACTAAAGAAAAATGAGTGTATATGGAAATATGAAAGTAGGTAATTAGTGAAAAAAATGAGAACAAGTACAACTCCTGCCTTCAGGGACCTAATTTCCTCATGAAAAACACCAGCTAGGAAGCAGATGTCTTCCGTATAGTGATTTTGTACCATGATGAGGAGGACATAATGCAGGACGTTATATAAGAGTTCACAATCTTAGGTTATTTTAGTTTGCTCTGAAAGAAAGAGATACTATTCTGAGATTTGAGAAAGCAAGTTTAATATATCCAGGTGATGGGAGGGACAAATACATTCCTAGAAAAGGAAAAATAAAGTAATTTATAAATACACATAAAGACAGAGCACAGTTCATTCTGTGAACTGCAGTTCCTTCAGTATGGCGGGATATACGAAATGAAGGAAAAGAGAGAAGCAGGGTCCAGATATTGATGAACTTTGGATCACTGAATAATAGGACTTTACATTGGAGGCAGTGAAAAGTCATTTAAGCATGACGCTGGGATGATTAAATGGTGCATCAGAAAATCAACTTTCTATATGGAAAATTAATAGGAAGGGAGATTTATTAGGAGATATATTAAAATAGGCATGCATATCCTGAGTAAAGAAAGAAAACAAACATGGGGAAGTAAAACTGTACAGACAGTAACAAGATTAGTGGATGTCAAGGGCTGAGGAGGAGGGAAGGTTAAGTAGGTAAAGCATTGGGTGTTTTTAGGGCTTGAAGCTACTCAATATTACAATGGTGGATGCATGTCATTATATACTTGTCAAAGCCCACTGAATTTAAAACACTAAGGATACATTATATACTTGTCAAAGTCCACTGAATTTAAAACACTTACAGTTCATGTAAGCTGTGAACTTTAGGTGATAATGATGTGCCAGTGTAGGTTCACCAATGGTAACAAATGACACACTGTGGTCAGGATGTCAATAGTGGGCAAAATTGTGGGTGTCAAGAGACAAGGGGTATAAGAGAACGCTCTGTACTTTTCATTCATTTAACTGTGAGCACTTAAGGGCTCTAAAAATAAAGGGTTTTTTGGTTAAAAACTGCAGTAGAGATGTAAAGAGAGGACATATTTGAGAGCTTGTAGGAACTAGGATGGAGAAGGCAATGGCACTCCACTCCAGTACTCCTGCTTGGAAAATCCCATGGATGGAGGAGCCTGGTAGGCTGCAGTCTATGGGGTCGCTGAGGGTTGGACAGGACTGAGTGACTTCACTTTCACTTTTCACTTTCATGTATTGGAGAAAGAAATGGCAGCCCACTCCAGTGTTCTTGCCTGGAGAATCCCAGGGATGGGGGAGCCTGGTGAGCTGCCATCTATGGGGTCACACAGAATTGGACACAACTGAAGTGACTTGGCAGCAGCAGGAATAGAAATTGTTGAATAGGAAGCAATAGAAATTGTTAAATGATCAAAAATGGGTGAACATAGAAGTGAAAGTATCACTCAAGTTTCTCACTCAAGAGTGTGAAGTAAGGCATTACATTAACTGCAAAACTTTCAGTGGTAAATGGAAGTGAGGAGGAAAAGCATGCTAGGGGAAGAGGTTTGTGAACAATGATTATTTCTGATTGAACTGAGTCCTTGCAACTCATTACGCAATGCCGTCTAGATGGCTGGAAAACAGTGGCAGGCAGAGGCTGACCACCTGAGGCCAGAACCCCCAAAAAGCAACCTACAGATATGAGCATGTTTACATTGTCTGGACTGCACATTACACAGTCTGGTCAAGTAACACAGATTTGTATTATGATGTTGATATTTGTCACAGCATCCCCTCCTTGATATACAGAGTATATATGTAAATGAAGAAAGAAAAGAAATACCTAATTTCCTACTTAGATGTGTGTCACTGTGTTACTGAGTGATGTTAGTCGCTCAGTCATGTCCAACTCTGTCGGACTGTAGCCTGCCTAGGCTCCTCTGTCCATGGAATTCTCCAGGCAAGAATACTGGAATGGGTTGCCATTTCCCAGTGACCTATCAGAACACGTAAGAGTAAGCCAAAATGGAGGAAAGATATAGAGTGAGAAACCTTTTATCAAAGGGAGATTAAAATAAAATGACAGGGATTTCCCTGGTGGCTCAGTGGCTAACTCTGTGTTCCCAATGTCTGGGTTCAATCCCTGGTCAGGATACTAGATCCCACATGCTGCAGCTAAACATCTTGCATGCTGCAACTAAGACCTGATGCAACAAAATAGATAAATATCTTACAAAACAAATAAAATAACACTCTGCACCATCTCTGTGGCAACAAAATGGCCATTTTTCACTACTACACTATGTGTGTGTGTCCTGTTTACATGTGTGTGTTCCCTAAACTGAGTAGTGAGGATCTGCTCATTGTAAAGCGTTCTCCAAAGCCTGTTAATTCCATGGTCTTTTTCAATTACTCTGAATTCCCTTTGACAAAAAAAAAAAAAAAAATTGCATTTGGATAGATGTGCTTGCCAAAAAGGTCATTTAGTAAAAGAACTGGCTTATTCAGAGCTCTTACCATGAGAAGAATGAATTAGAATAAAACGACCCACTTTCAAACTTGCTGGTAGCATGGAACTTAATATCTATTTGGAGCCTTATAAAAAGTTGAGAAGATGACCTTTACAAAAAAAAAAAAAAAAATCCAGGAAGCATCCAAGAAATAAAATACCCTTCATGTGGAAAGTGTAGAGTTTTCACCAAGCAAATGGTTGGGCCTTAATGGCTAATAGTAGTATCATTACTACTAGTAGAAATGATATCATTATTATTATTATTGAAATACTGGGTGTAGTGAGGAGCTAGTAGGAATCTTTTTCAGTCAGTAGTTTGGGCCATGGTGGTCTTAGCACAAATCAATCCCCTGTTCTTATATTTTACAGGGCATCGCAGGTGAGGTTGAGAAGTTGAATAGCCCTTCCAAAGCACATGGGCCTGTAGCTCTGGAAATAACTGTGTGTTGTATGTATCAGTTGCATCCTACTCTTTGCAATCCCATTGACTGGAGCCCACCAGGCTCCTCTGTCCATGGGATTCACCAGTCAAGAATACTGGACTGGGTTGCCATTTCCTCCTCCAGGGGATCTTCCTGACCCAGGGATCAAAGCTGTCTCTCTTGCATCTCTTGCATTGCAGGCAGATTCTTTACCATTGAGCCACCTGGGAAGCCCCTAGAAACAACTGTACCTCTTCCTGGATACAAAGAGCCTAGTGTGAGCTCAGTTGCACAGGCAGAGTCCTGGTGTACAGTGAATCCCCTGCTTCCTGTTTCTAAGAATTTCTTAGAATTACCTGGGGGTAAGCTATAAGGTGGATTGGAGAAGGAAATGGCAACCCACTCCACTGTTCTTGCCTGGAGAATCTCAGGGACGGGGGAGCCTGGTGGGCTGCCATCAATGGGGTCGCACAGGGTCGGACACGACTGAAGCAACTTAGCAGCAGTAGCAGCAGCAGATAACCATGAAAAGTGTGCAAGTCTTAGTCACTCAGATCAGATCAGATCAGTCGCTCAGTCGTGTCCGACTCTTTGCGACCCCATGAACAGCAGCACGCCAGGCCTCCCTATCCATCACCAGCTCTCGGAGGTCACCGAGACTCACATTCATCGAGTCAGTGATGCCATCCAGCCATCTCATCCTCCATCGTCCCCTTCTCCTCCTGCCCTCAATCCCCCCCAGCATCAGAGTCTTCTCCAATGAGTCAACTCTTCGCATGAGGTGGCCAAAATACCAGAGTTTCAGCTTGAGCATCATTCCTTCCGAAGAAATCCCAGGTCTGATCTCCTTCAGAATGGACTGGTTGGATCTCCTTGCAGTCCAAGGGACTCTCAAGAGTCTTCTCCAACACCACAGTTCAAAAGCATCAATTCTTCAGCGCTCAGCCTTCTTCACAGTCCAGCTCTCACATCCATACATGACCACAGGAAAGACCATAGCCTTGACTAGGCGAACCTTTGTTGGCAGAGTGATGTCTCTGCTTTTGAATATGCTATCTAGGTTGGCCATAACTTTCCTTCCAAGGAGTAAGCGTCTTTTAATTTCATGGCTGCAGTCACCATCTGCAGTGATTTTGGAGCCCAGAAAAAGAAAGTCTGACACTGTTTCCACTGTTTCTCCATCTATTTCCCATGTAGTGATGGGACCAGATGCATGATCTTCGTTTTCTGAATGTTGAGCTTTAAGCCAACCTTTTCACTCTCCACTTTCACTTTCATCAAGAGGCTTTTTAGTTCCTCTTCACTTTCTGCCATAAGGGTGGTATCATCTGCCTATCGGAGGTTATTGATATTTCTCCCAGCAATCTTGATTCCAGCTTGTGTTTCCTCCAGTCCAGCATTTCTCATGATGTACTCTGCATATAAGTTAAATAAACATGGTGACAATATGCAGCCTTGACGTACTCCTTTTCCTATTTGGAACCAGTCTGTTGTTCCATGACCAGTTCTAACTGTTGCTTCCTGACCTGCATACAGCTCTCTCAAGAGGCAGATCAGGTGGTCTGGTATTCCCATCTCTCTCAGAATTTTCCACAGTTTATTGTGATCTACACAGTCAAAGGCTTTGGCATAGTCAATAAAGCAGAAATAGATGTTTTTCTGGAACTCTCTTGCTTTTTCCATGATCCAACGGATGTTGGCAATTTGATCTCTGGTTCCTCTGCCTTTTCTAAATCCAGCTTGAACATCAGGAAGTTCACGGTTCACATATTGCTGAAGCCTGGCTTGGAGAATTTTGAGCATTACTTTACTAGAGTGTGAGATGAGTGCAATTGTTCGGTAGTTTGAGCACTCTTTGGCATTGCCTTTCTTTGGGATTGGGATGAAAACTGACCTTTTCCAATCTTGTGGCCACTGCTGAGTTTTCCAAATTTGCTGGCATATTGAGTGCAGCACTTTCACAGCATCATCTTTCAGGATTTGGAACAGCTCCACTGGAATTCCGTCACCTCCACTAGCTTTGAGCTTAGTCACTCAGTCATGTCCAACTCTCTGTGACCCCATGGACTGCAGCCTGCCAGTCTCCTCTGTCCATGGGATTTTCCAAGCAAGAATACTAGAGTGGTTTGCCATTCCCTTCTCCGGGGGATCTTCCTGATCCAGAAATAGAACCCAGGTCCACATTGCAGGAAGATTCTTTATCTCCTGAGTCACCAGGGAAGCCCAGATAACCATAATCTGAAGCAAATTTTACAGTTTATGGAAGATGCAAAATCAGATGGGGCTAGTGGTAAAGAACCTGCCTGCCAGTGCAGGAGACTTAAGAGATGCAGATTTGATCCCTGGGTCAGGAAGATCCCCTGGAGGAGGAAATGGCAACCCCCTGCAGTTTTCTTTTTTTTTTTTTTTTTATTTTATTATTATTATTATTATTTTAATTTTTCTTAACTTTACAATATTGTATTACTTTTACTATACATCGAGATGGATCCGCCACCAGAATACACGTGTTCCCCATCCTGAACCCTCCTCCCTACCCCCTTCCCACACCATCCCTCCAGGTCATCCCAGTGCTCCAGTCCCAGGCATCTGTTATAGGGCATCGTACCTGGACTGACTCGTTTCAGATATGATATTATACATATTTCAATGCTATTCTCCCTAATCGTCCCACCCTCTCCCAGTCCCAGAGTCAAGCAACTTCTACAGCTCAATTCCAGAAAAATAAACGACCCAATCAAAAAATGGGCCAAAGAACTTAATAGACACTTCTCCAAAGAAGACATACAGATGGCTAACAAACACATGAAAAGATGCTCAACATCACTCATTATCAGAGAAATTCAAATCAAAACCACTATGAGGTACCATTACACGCCAGTCAGAATGGCTGCGATCCAAAAATCCACAAGCAATAAATGCTGGAGAGGGTGCGGAGAGAAGGGAACCCTCTTACACTGTTGGTGGGAATGCAAACTAGTACAGCCACTATGGAGAACAGTATGGAGATTCCTCAAAAAACTGGGAATAGAACTGCCTTATGACCCAGCAATCCCACTGCTGGGCATACATACTGAGAAAACCAGAATTGAAAGAGGCACGTGTACCCCAATGTTCATAGCAGCACTGTTTACAATAGCCAGGACATGGAAGCAACCTAGATGTCCATCCACAGATGAATGGATAAGCAAGCTGTGGTACATATACACGATGGAGTATTACTCAGCCATTAAAAAGAATACATTTGAATCAGTTCTAATGAGGTGGATGGAACTGGAGCCTATTATACAGAGTGAAGTAAGCCAGAAAGAAAAACACAAATACAGTATACTAACGCATATATATGGAATTTAGAAAGATGGTAACAATCACCCTGCTTATGAGACAGCAAAAGAGACACTGATGTATAGAACAGACTTTTGGACCCTGCAGTTTTCTTGCCTGCAGAATGCCATGGACAGAGGAGCCCGACTGGCTACAGTCCAAAGGGTCACAAAGAGTCAGACACAATGGTAGTGACTTAGCATGCAAGAAGTGAAACTAGTGTGTGATCAGGTTCATGTGCATCCCTGACCTGATTTCCATTCATGGGACCTGTTGTGTCCTTGGCACATTCAGCTGCTGCTTGCATCATGGATGATCTGCTGCTCAAGTTGTAGCCAGGCATTTTGATTTGGGGGAACAGGATGTTTCAGAATAGATGGAATTCCCCAAAGGCTTAGAAATGGACTTGAGAACATGAGAGGATCTTGACCCAAAATCTTGCATATGTATAAATGGCCTGCTAGATGAGAATCTTGTTGGCAAGATTTCATGATTTTCTGTGAATGTTATAAATGTTTAGTGTCATAAGGTATGTAGGTAAATGTTGACAACCTTGCTGTAATTCAAGGGCAGTAATCAGAAATATGAAAATAAATCTGGAGACAGGAGTTTGAGGCCCTTGTGAGTATGGAATAGGCAAAGAGGTATGCTTTTTGGCTTTTTTTTTTTTTTTTTTTTTTTGAGGACCAAGTAGGATAAAGTAACTATATAGTGCTGAATGTATAGGTCATCAACTTCTAATCATAAAATGCTGACTTGCTAGCAACAATAGGGTTAAAGCTTGCCAGACTTGGAGTTTTTACAAGGACCATATCCAATTTATTAAACAGTTTTATCGATATCACTTATGAGGAATGTATACCTTAGTGAATTCATGACACTACACGGCTAAGAACAAGGTCTCAGAACATAATGCATTGTCAAATGTAGATACATCATTTGCTAAAACTGAATTCTACTGAGTTGAGAAAACATATGTAATGGGCAACACCTCTGTCCCCAAACAACTCTTGAATGACAGGTAAGTTTGATTGGGAGGATATAAAGCAGTATACTAAACTAAAATTTTAGACACAATCAAGAAGTCTACAATGCATGAGATATGGTTATAGGATGCCAAAAAGGGGCAATGAACACATAATCAGCTTGAAGTAATTGCAGTAAGAAGAATGACTCATTTTGAGCAAGAACAGCCTTTGAAAGAAAAGAGTCATAAACAGAGCTGGCAATGATTATTAACTTCCATTTGTATGCCACACAATACATTCCAAAACACTTCTACATGTTTTATCTCAGTTGAATTGGAAAACAATCCTGAAAGTTAGAAAAGGCAGGTATTGTTCTGCTTGTTTTATATGCAAGGAAAGGAATACAGAGAGGTTAATTGAGCTGGCTGAGGTCACACTGCTAGTTAGAGAACCAGCAAGGAACAGAACCTAGGTTTCCAGCATCTTCGTGTAATGTATTTTAACCACCCGCGGCTGGACACAGCAGTTTTGCTGAACAAAGAAATTTTTCATTCGTGCACAGCTTAGAGAACATTGGTGTTTTTAGCCAGTCTTAGCCTATTAATAACAATGATGTCACTTTCACCCTCTCCAGCCAGGAAATCACAGGACCCCAGAGGTCATCTGGTTCATCTACCATCAATCATACTATAACATTCACCAGTCCAACATTATATTAACCTTTTTGACAATCCCATCAAAATGTTTATTCTTGTTGATCTTAGGGCCAAGTATGTATTTCAGAGAAATGTATGATACATAAAATAGCTTAGTTTTACTCAGAAAAGTAGAATCTTTCTGAAAGAAAATCCTCTACTTTGCCTCAGGGGTGGATGAGAAGAAGATGAAGTATTTATAGTGCATATCATCATCAGGGATGTTTAAAAAAAAAAAAATCACCTGAAAAAAAAAAAAAAAAGAGTTTCTGCTTATTTTATTACCTAACATATAATTTTCTATATTTCAAATACCTAAATCAAATTCCACAGCACGTCAGTGCTAGAGGAGGGAGGAGAAAAACAGCTGCAGTTGGGTATCTAATCCCAACCTGTCAAGACCTGCTGTTGATCAGCAGTGGGCTCCACATTTAATTGTCAAACAATTGATTTTTTCCCAGACAATGTGGGTGAAGTGGAGGAAAAAAAATCTCCCCTATTTGCACCCAGGACAGCTTCTTCTGCTTGCAATAACCGAACCCCAAATCAAAATAATTTCACTCCACATCCTAAATATCAATTCTCAATGTATCGAACATCCAAAATATCCCCCTTCATCTTTCAGTTGAGCACAAGAAAGTATAATCTAAAGTGGGAGTGAAAAGCATGATCTGAATCAAGAGAGCTGTTTTGCATAAGGCAAAGCTGCACTTTAGTTTGCATTTGAATATATTTCAACTTTGAAGATCTACATTTCTCTCCCTACAATGGCATTATCATTGATTGCAAGACTTGTATGAATAAATGAGGCTTAAATGACAACTACATGACTTAAAGTCCTTTCATCAGAGAGAATACTTGCAATTTGTCCTCCAGTTGGAGACTCAAAATACAGCTAGCAAAATCTAAATTTGTTTAATGTTCTGCCTCTTTCCTCATTGGCTGCCTAATGTTTTTGATCTAGTCAATTCAGCCCATTACTGATTGATAGGCACCATCGCAGTGCAGCTACTGATGCTGCCTCCCTATGATCGATAGCAATGGGATATTGCTTCACATTATATATCAAAATATTCACATAGTTCTTTCGTCATGCTCAAAGAGTCACATTTCCTTTTTCTTTATTAAGCAAAATCAATTCCACACATTTGAGTTCCAGAAAAATGGAACGACACTAATCTGAACACTGTGGAGAATGAAAGGAATATAAGACAGAGTCACTGATCTCAAAAAATGATGATATTGATACATGTTGAAACCTTACAATTCAGGGTAGTTAGGCCTTTTAAATATAAAGAAGAATGTCCTACCCATTCTTTTAAATAAGAGGACACTGAGTTTCAGAGCTATTTAATCACTTGCTAAAGGTCACTCAGTGAACGCACCACATGTCTTTGTTCCAAAGCCTGCAGCACATTTTGAAGTCTCCCAAAACATGTTATTGTCTAGTTGACAAATAAGACATGAAAGCCATGCAAGTTATGCTACAATAGCGCAAATAAGATAATAAAGATTCTTCTTACTGATCATAGAGATACTAGTTATTACAGAACCTCTGTTATAGCAACATAGTGAAGCTAGATATTGTCAGATGATATTTTTAAAAGGCTTGGGGGGAGTTAAGGTATTTAAATGCATTTTTGAAGAACAGTTCATGGGGTTCCCAAGGCAAGAATACTGAAGTGGTTTGCCATTCCCTTCTCCAGTGGACCATGTCTTGTCAGAACTCTCCACCATGACCCTTCCATCATGGGTAGCCCTACAAGCATGGCTCATAGTTTCATTGAGTTAGATAAGGCTTGGTTCATGTGATCAGATTTAGATCAGATTGGTTGGTTTTCTGTGATTGTGGTTTTCATTCTGTCTGCTCTCTAATGGAGAAGGATAAGAGACTTATGGAAGGTTCCAGATGGGAGAGATAGACTAAGGGGGAAACTGGGTCTTGTTCAGATGGGCAGGCTCAGTTCAGTCACTTAGTCATGTCTAACTGTTTGCAATCCCATGGACTGCAGCACGCCAGGCCTCCTTGTCCATCACCAACTCCCAGAGCCTACTCAAACTCATGTTCATTGAGTCGGTGATGCCATCCAATCTTCTCATCCACTGTTGTCCCCTTCTCCTCCTGCCCTCAATCTTTCCCAGCATCAGAGTCTTTTCCAATGAGTCAGTTCTTCACATCAGGTGGCCAGAGTATTAGAGTTTCAGCTTCAGCATCAATCCTTCTAATAAATATTCAGGACTGATTTCCTTTTGGATGGATTGCCTGGATCTCCTTGCAGTTCAAGGGACTCTCTAGAGCCTTCTCCAACACCATAGTTCAAAAGCTTCAGCTCTTCAGCATTCAGCTTTCTTTATAGTGCAACTCTCACATCCATACATGACTACAGGAAAGAACATAGCCTTGACTAGATGGACCTTTGTTGGCAAAAAAATATCTCTGCTTTTTAATATGCTATCTAGGTTGGTCATAACTTTCCTTCCAAGGAGCAAACATCTTTTAAATTTTTGGCTGCAGTCGCAATCTGCAGTGATTTTGGAGCCCCCAAAAATAAAGTCTATCACTGTTTCCCCATCTATTTCCCATGAAGTGATGGGACCAGATGCCATGATCTTCGTTTTCTGAATGTTGAGCTTTAAGCCAACTTTTTCACTCTCTTCTTTCAATTTCATCAAGAGGCTTTTAGTTCTTCTTCACTTTCTGCCATAAGGGTGGTGTCATCTGCATGTTTGAGGTTATTGATATTTCTCCCAGCAATCGTGATTCCAGCTTGTGCTTTATCCAGCCCAGCCTTTCTCATGATGTACTCTGCATATAAGTTAAATAAGCAGGGGGACAATATACAGACTTGACATACTCCTTTCCCAATTTGGAACCAGTCCGTTGTTCCATGACCAGTTCTAACTGTTGCTTCCTGACCTGCATACAGGTTTCTCAAGAGGCAGGTCAGGTGGTCTGGTATTCCCATCTCTTTCAGAATTTTCCACAGTTTGTCATCATCTACACAGTCAAAGGCTTTGGCATAGTCAATAAAGCAGAAATAGATGTTTTTCTGGAACTCTCTTGCTTTTTCCATGATCCAGCGGATGTTGGGAATTTGATCTTTGGTTTGGTTCCTCACCCTTTTCTAGATTCAGCTTCAACATCTGGATGTTCACAATTCACGTACTGTTGATGCCTGGCTTGGAGAATTTTTAACATTACTTTACTAGCATATGAGATGAGTGCAATTGTGCAGTAATTTGAACATTCTTTGGCATTGCCTTTCTTTGGGACTGGAATGAAAACTGACCTTTTCAAGTCTTGTGGCCAATGCTGAGTTTTCCAAATTTGTTGGCATATTGAGTGCAGCACTTTCACAGCATCATCTTTTAGGATTTGAAATAGCTCAACTGCTCAGTAAATCTTTAATCCAATTTTCTGTTGATGGATGGGATGGGCAAATAGATGGGAAAAAATGGAAATAGTGACAGACTTTATTTTGGGGGGCTCCCAAATCACTGCAGATGATGACTGCAGCCATGAAATTAAAAGAGACTTGTTCCTTGGAAGAAAACCTATAACCAACCTACACAGCAACAGAGACATGATTTTGCCAACAAAGGTCCAACTGGTCAAAACTATGATTTTTCCAGTAGTCATGTATGGATTTGAGAGTTGGACTATAAAGAAAGCTAGCTGAATGCTGAAGAGCTGATGTTTTTGAACTGTGGTGTTGGAGAAGACTCTTAAGACTCCCTTGGACTGCAAGATCAACCAGTCAATCCTAAAGGAAATCAGTCCTTAATATTCATTGAAAGGACTGAAGCTGAAACTCCAATATTCTGGCCATCTGATGTGAAGAACTGAATCACTGGAAAAGGCCCTGATGCTGAGAAAGATTGAAGCCAGAATAAAGGGACAACAGAGGATAAAATGTTTGAATGGCATCACCGACTCGATGGACATGAGTTTGAATAAGCTCCAGGAGTTGATGATGGACAGGGAAGCCTTGCATGCTGCAATACATGGGGTCACAAAAGAGTTGGGCATGACTGAGTCATTGAACTGAACTGAAGAACATTAGGATTTGAACAGATAAGAATATACTGTAAGCAGGGAATAATATGAACAAAATCTCAGTAGATATTTGAAGCAGTCTGTCTGGGTGTTTAGAAAGTAGGGCTTTACATGACCTCTTTGGTCTTAAAGAGTGGACTGGCTGACACAAGGTAGCTCTCAACAAAGCCAGAGCAAATATCTACCTGATGGGTATAGCAGACAGCATGGATTTATATCTAGGCTCTCTGTCATATAGTTTGAAATCAGGAAGCATGATGCTTCAAACTTTGTTCCTCTTTCTCAAGTTTGCTTTGGCTATTTGGAATCTTTTGCAGCTCCAATCAAATTCGAGAATTGCTTGCTTTACAACAGACTGGTTCCAAATAGGAAAAGGGATTCGTCAAGGCTGTATATTGTCACCCTATTTATTTAACTTATATGCAGAGTACATCATGAGAAATGCTGGACTGGAAGAAACACAAGCTGGAATCAAGATTGCTGGGAGAAATATCAATAACCTCAGATAGGCAGATGACACCACCCTTATGGCAGAAAGTGAAGAAAAACTCAAAAGCCTCTTGATTAAAGTGAAAGTGGAGAGTGAAAAAGTTGGCTTAAAGCTCAACTCAGAAAACTAAGATCATGGAATCTGGTCCCATTACTTCATGGGAAATAGATGGGGAAACAGTGGAAACAGGGGCAGACTGTATTTTTCTGGGCACCAAAATCACTGCAGATGGTGGCTGCAGCCATTAAATTAAAAGACGCTTACTCCTTGGAAGGAAAGTTATGACCAACCTAGATAGTATATTCAAAAGCAGAGACATTACTTTGCCAACAACTGTCCATCTAGTCAAGGCTATGGTTTTTCCTGTGGTCATGTATGGATGTGAGAGCTGGACTGTGAAGAAGGCTGAGCGCCGAAGAATTGATGCTTTTGAACTGTGGTGTTGGAGAAGACTCTTGAGAGTCCCTTGGACTGCAAGGAAATCCAACCAGTCCATTCTGAAGGAGATCAGCCCTGGGATTTCTTTGGAAGGAATGATGCTAAAGCTGAAATTCCAGTACTTTGGCCACCTCATGCGAAGAGTTGACTCATTGGAGAAGACTCTGATGCTGGGAGGGATTGGGGGCAAGAGGAGAAGGGGATGACAGAGGATGAGATGGCTGGATGGCATCACTTACTTGATGGACGTGAGACTGAGGGAACTCTGGGAGTTGGTGATGGACAGGGAGGCCTGGCGTGCTGTGATTAATGGGGTCGCAAAGAGTCGGACACAACTGAGCGACTGATCTGATCTGATTAATATGTATGTGAAAAATTCTTTGAAATTTGAAAGAGATTGTTCTGAATGTGCAGATTATTTGGGATAGTGTAGACATTTTAACAATATTAAGTCTCCCAATTCATAACCACAGTACATCATTCCATTTATTTTTGTTTCTTGAATTTATTTCATTAATGTCTTGTAGTTTTCAGCACACAGATATTTCATCTCGTTGGTAAAATTTATTCTCAGTCATTTTATTCTTTAAGATGCAATTATAAACGGTATTTTTTTTATTAAGTCTCTTTCTGATAGTTTGTTACTATTGTATAGAAATGGAACACATTTGTATATTGATTTTGTATCCTACAAATTTACTAAATTCATTGATACTTTTAATAGCCTTTTGGTGGAGTCTTTAGGTTTTTCTATACATAATATCATGTCATCTGCAAAAAGTAGCAGTTTCACTTCTTCCCTTCCAATTTGAATGCCTTTTATTTCTTTTTCCTGTCTAATTGCTCTGGCTAGGACTTCCAGTACTATGCTGAATAAAAATAGTTAGCATGCATGTCCTTCCTTATTTCTTACCTTAGAGTAAAAGCATTCAGTATTTCAATGGCAAGTATGTTATTAGCTGTTGGTTTGTCATATATAGCCTTTACTAAGTTGATATATATTCCCTCAATACCCAATTTGAGAATTTTTATCATAGATTTTGAATTTTGTTAAATGTATTTTCTGTATTTTTCAAGATGATGTATAATTTCAATTCTTCATTTTGTTAATGTAACATATCACATCGATCTGTGGGTATAGTACCATTTTTGGATATCTGGAATCAGTTCAGTTCAGTCATGTCCAGCTCTTTGCAATCCCATGAACCGCAGCACACTAGGCCTCCCTGTCCATCACCAACTCCTGGAGTCCTCCCAAACCCATGTCCATCAAGTTGGTGATGCCATCCAACCATCTCATCCTCTGTCATCCCCTTCTCCTGCCCTCAATCTTTCCCAGCATCAGGGTCTTTTCTAATGAGTCAGCTGTTCACTTCAGCTGGCCAAAGTATTGGAGTTTCAGCTTCATCAGTCCTTCCAATGAACATCCAGGACTGATATCCTTTAGGATAGACTGGTTGGACTTCCTTGCAGTCCAAGGGATTTTCAAGAGTCTTTTCCAACACCACAGTGCAAAAGCATCAATTCTTCAGCACTCAGCTTTCTTTATAGTCCAACTCTCACATCCATACATGACCACAGGAAAAAGAATAGCCTTGACTAGATGGACCTTTGTTGGCAAAGTAATGTCTCTGCTTTTTAATATGCTATCTTGGTTGGTCATAACTTTCCTTCCAAGGAGTAAGCATCTTTTCATTTCATGGCTGCTATCACCATCTGCAGTGATTTTGGTGCCCCCCAAAATTAAGTCAGGCACTGTTTCCACTGTTTCCCCATCTATTTCCCATGAACTGATGGAGCCAGATGCCATGATCTTAGTTTTCTGAATGTTGAGCTTCAAGCCAACTTTTTCACTCTCCTCTTTCACTTTCATCAAGAGGCTCTTTAGTTTTTCTTCACTTTCTGCCATAAGGGTGGTGTCATCTGCCTATCTGAGGTTATTGATATTTCTCCTGGCAGTCTTGATTCCAGATTGTGCTTCTTCCAGCCCAGCATTTCTCATGATGTACTCTGCATATAAGTTAAATAAGCAAGGTGACAATATACAGGCTTGATGCACTCCTTTTCCTATTTGGAAACAGTCTGTTGTTCCATGTCCAGTTCTAACTGTTGCTTTCTGACCTTCATACAGATTTCTCAAGAGGCAGGTCAGGTGGTCTGGTATTCCCATCTTTTCAAGAATTTTCCACAGTTTATTGTGATCCACATAGTCAAAGGCTTTGGATATCTGGAATAAGCCCCATTTGATCTTTGCATACAATCCTTTTAATGTATCATTAAATTTAGTTTACTAATATTTTATTGAGGATTTTTGCATCTATGTTCATCCGGCTATTGGCCTATAATTTTCTTCTGGTGTCCTACTCTGATTTTGGTATGAGGGTATTGCTGGCATTGTGAAATGAGTTTGGAAGTGTTCCCTCTCCTATTTTTTATAAGTATTTGAGAAGGATTGGTATTAATTTTTCAAATACTTGGTAGAATTCATCAATGAAGCCTTCTAATCTTGAACTTTATTTGTTGGAAGGTTTTTGATTCCTGATTCAAATCCTTACCAGTAATCAGTCTCTTCTAATTTTCTATTTCTTCATGATTCAGTCTTAGTAGGTTATATGTTTCTAAGAACTTATCCATTCCTTTTTGGTTGTCCATGAGAATCTTAACTAAAGTTACACTGGATAAATTACTGGGATAAGAGTGAATTGAGACACAGAAGCAACTAATAATAGTCATTATTACCTTATTCAAATACCCATGCACTGCCCTGATTTCTCCCTTGTCGCATTTGCTGTTATCTCTATTCATTTTTCTAATATAAAAAATAACACAATTTTCTCTTTAGTAGTTAATGCATCCTGAACATTTTTGCATACACTAAACACTTAGCAGTTTGTTTTTATACACGCTAGTCACTTGAAAATGGTTGTTTACCACGTGTAATATCATATGCAAAACGAATCACTAGTCCAGGTTCAATGTATGATACAGGATGCTCGGGGCTGGTGCACTGGAATGACCCAGAGGGATGATATGGGGAGGGAGGTGAGAAGGGGGTTCAGGATGGGGAACACGTGTACACCAGTGGCAGATTCATGTTGGTGTATGGAAAAAACCAATACAATATTGTAAAGTACTTAGCCTCCCATTAAAATAAATAAATTTTTTAAAATTAAAAATAAATAGTTGTTTACTTATGCCATCTATAAATTTTTTCTTAAATAATGTGTCTAGATTCATGGGGTTGCAAAGAGTCAGACACGACTGAGTGACTGAACTGAACTGAACTGAAGGTATTTGAACTATCTGACACTTTGATAAATTACTGGCCTGTACTAGATGTCTTATAGCTACTTGTTGAATAAATAAAATGCATGAATGAATAAAGAATAAGAGCAATCACTGACATAATTGTACCATGTCTATGCTACATGTTTGATGTATGTTACATATTATTCATTTAATATTTATAACAACCTTATGATGTAGTGAAATAAGTATTTATTTAAATACCTTATTACAGATGAAACGATTTTAATGCCACATTGATAGTAAATTACAAAACCAATAACCACACCCAGGTACTCTGATACAGTCATTTCTGTTAACCACTATGCTGTGAATGAAAGGAATAATTGAAGTTACACAATATGTTTCAGTCATTTTTCTATGAAATCTTTAGCTATAATAAGTTTTGCTATTTTATGTCACATGATTCCTTAAAATAATTTTATAAAATGAACATTAACAGTAGATGTTGAACTCTCTCATTGAGTCATACATGAGTTTATAAATGTGTAGTATATGTAATTTTCTAAATTTTAAGGATTTGATATTATGAGATACTATCTGGACAATGCAAAGACTGCTTGCCAATGTTAACACCAGCAGCACACAGTAAAAAGAAAAAAGAACAACAATTGGAATATTGCATTATTATGAATGCAATTTCCTCTGCATCTTTTATATGTACCTAACCAAAGGATTGATAGTAAATTTAATGAGCAATCTGTTCTGCTGAATGTGTGTGATGCTATTATATGAAATGGAAACAACTGGAAGTGTGTCAGAAATGCACTTTACAGCATTAGTAGAAAATGTCATTGATTGATCAGTGTCACACTGTGTTTGACCTCCAAAATTACCTCTGCAGTTTGGAAGACAAATGGCATATGAAAGAAAGTTTCAAAAAAATCCACATTAAAAAAACAAAATTCAGCTATTTTTTATTAGAAAAAAAATGATAGTATCTCTTTGAATGAATGTGTCAATAAAATGTCTCCTGTCACATAAAGTAAAGCAACTGTTTTGGTCAATTGTATTGTCTTACCCTTTAGCTATGCCAGGCATCCATTTGGTCAACTGCTGTATATATTGTTTTACTCCTGCAATTGTAAATTGTATCTGATGTCTGCTAAATGCCCCTTATTTACTGGGCATTTATAGAGATATTATTTCAGTTTACTTGACTCAGATCAGATCAGATCAGTCGCTCAGTCGTGTCCAACTCTTTGCGACCCCATGAACCGCAGCACGCCAGGCCTCCCTGTCCATCACCAGCTCCTGGAGGTCAACCAGACTCACACCCATCAAGTCAGTGATGCCATCCAGCCATCTCATCCTCTGTCGTCCCCTTCTCCTCCTGCCCTCAATCCCTCCCAGCATCAGAGTCTTCTCCAATGAGTCAACTCTTCGCATGAGGTGGCCAAAATACTGGAGTTTTAGCTTTAGCATCATTCCTTCTAAAGAAATTCCAGGATTGATCTCCTTCAGAATGGACTGGTTGGATCTTCTTGCAGTCCAAGGGACTCTCAAGAGTCTTCTCCAACACCACAGTTCAAAAGCATCAATTCTTCGGCACTCAGCCTTCTTCACAGTCCAGCTCTCACATCCATACATGACAACAGGAAAAACCATAGCCTTGACTAGGTGAACCTTTGTTGGTAAAGTAATGTCTCTGCTTTTTAATATGCTATCTAGGTTGGTCATAACTTTCCTTCCAAGGAGTAAGCGTCTTTTAATTTCATGGCTGCAGTCACCATCTGCAGTGATTTTGGAGCCCAGAAAAACAAAGTCTGACACTGTTTCCACTGTTTCCCCATCTATTTCCCATGTAGTGATGGGACCAGATGCCATGATCTTCGTTTTCTGAATGTTGAGCTTTAAGCCAACCTTTTCACTCTCCACTTTCACTTTCATCAAGAGGCTTTTTAGCCCCGCTTCACTTTCTGCCATAAGGGTGGTATCATCTGCATATCTGAGGTTATTGATATTTCTCCCAGCAATCTTGATTCCAGCTTGTGTTTCTTCCAGTCCAGCATTTCTCATGATGTACTCTGCATGTAAGTTAAATAAACATGGTGAAAATATACAGCCTTGACATACTCCCTTTCCTATTTGGAACCAGTCTGTTGTTCCATGTCCAGTTCTAACTGTTGCTTCCTGACCTGCGTACAAATTTCTCAAGAGGCAGATCAGGTGGTCTGGTATTCCCATCTCTCAGAATTTTCCACAGTTTATTGTGATCTACACAGTCAAAGGCTTTGGCATAGTCAATAAAGCAGAAAGAGATGTTTTTCTGGAACTCTCTTGCCTTTTCCATGATCCAGCGGATGTTGGCCATTTGATCTCTGGTTTCTCTGCCTTTTCTAAAAGCAGCTTGAACATCAGGAAGTTCACGGTTCACATACAGCTGAAGCCTGGCTTGGAGAATTTCCAATCCACAGGATTGGAAAAGGTCAGTTTTCAGCCCAATCCCAAAGAAAGGCAATGATAATTTAAGTCCTAGCTTTTGACCTTGCTTAAATCACCCCTATCCACTCAGTGAGGATGAGTGAGGAAAGAAATGCTAGTTGAGCCAGAAGAGCACTGACAAGACTAACAGGGCAAAGGCGGCAGAATTTTGCAAATCGTGAGGACCATTAACTAGCTAATTTGTAGAGGAAACTGAAAGAATGCATCTTGTTAGGATGAGCCAAGGACATGATCTAGTTACTACCCAAGAGTAAAGATTATTCATTTTGAAGAAAAAAGTCATAGAAAAAGACAGGAGGATTTGATGTATTATTAAAGGCTTGAAAGGCATTTATTTGACATTATAAACTTTTATTATTTTTTAAACAGGTAAACTAGCAGTATCCAAGAATTTAAATTCAAAACCAATAGTTGCCACTTCCTCCATAACTTTTTCAAGTCTCCAGAGGCAACTAGTGATACACTGAAGCTTATCTATTATTAGTTATTCTGATACTAATGGCCATAATTCAAAAAGGCAAGTACATATGCTACTTTGTAATGTATTAGCTTTTTCCATTATCTTTGACTCCAGCTCTGAAAGATGAAGGTATACCACATCTTTTCTGCCTCTTCCCCTATCTCTCCTCATGCCCATTTGATCAAAATTTTAGATCACTTTTAGTGCTTCAATTGATTATTTAGTAAATGCAGATGATACACATTCTCTCTTTCTCATTTAATCTTCTTTAGACATTCTATTTCTTAATTACTGATGGGGTGTGAATATTAATATCCCTCTAATTGCTCCACATCTCTTCCCCACTCCTCACTCCCTTTTCAACATTTGCATCTCCTTATAATTATATATTATCAAAGTGAGCATTTTTTTACTTTGAAAATAATTATGTATTTAGTCCTTTGTCCACATATAATTTCTGAAGATTGAAAACAAGCTTTACATCAGTCTGACTATATAAATATCTTTCACGGCAAAAATACACAGCAGAAGTAAAATCATTCCAATCTTTACTAGCATCTGTAAAGCCCAATGTCAGGGTAAGAGTAAAATTCAAAGGAATGTTCCTTACATCAAGGACTGATTCTTTTTCTTATATTCTTTTAGTTGTTTCCATAATGACACATTTTACTTTGTTTCATACGTAGATCTTTATTATTACTTATGTTCAGTTTGTTTTTTTCCTGAATTTTCTAATGTTCAGATCTATGGCAAGAGAATGAAGAGGTAATTCCTTAAATATATCATTTAGCCTATCTTCCAGCAAACTTTTTGCATTCAGTTCCTTGACTATTGCCTAGTCAGTATTTTTCTTGGATGATCATTCTGGAGCCACTGACGATTTCAGTCCCAATATGACTTAGCATAGCATAACTACTTTCAATGGTCCAATGTAGATTGAATATTTGGGCTCCCCCATTAATATCCTGAAAGATGATGCTGTGAAAGTGCTGCACTCAATATGCCAGCAAATCTGGAAAATTCAGCAGTGGCCACAAGATTGGAAAAGGTCAGTTTTCATCCCAATCCCAAAGAAAGGCAATGCCAAGGAGTGCTCAAACTACTGAACAATTGCACTCATCTCACACGCTACTAAAGTAATGCTCAAAATTCTCCAAGCCAGGCTTCAGCAATATGTGAACCATGAACTTCGTGATGTTCAAGCTGGTTTTAGAAAAGGCAGAGGAACCAGAGATCAAATTGCCAACATCTACTGGATCATGGAAAAAGCAAGAGAGTTCCAGAAAAACATCTATTTCTGCTTTATTGACTATGCCAAAGCCTTTGACTGTGTGGATCACAATAAACTATGGAAAATTCTGAAAGAGATGGGAATACCAGACCACCTGATCTGCCTCTTAAGAAATCTGTATGCAGGTCAGGAAGCAACAGTTAGAACTGGTCATGGAACAACAGCCTGGTTCCAAATAGGAAAAGGAGTACGTCAAGGCTGTATATTGTCACCATGTTTATTTAACTTATATGCAGAGTACATCATGAGAAATGCTGGACTGGAAGAAACACAAGTTGGAATCAAGATTGCCGGGAGAAATATCAATAACCTCAGATATGCAGATGACACCACTCTTATGGCAGAAAGTGAAGAGGGGCTAAAAAGACTCTTGATGAAAGTGAAAGTGGAGAGTGAAAAGGTTGGCTTAAAGCTCGACATTCAGAAAACGAAGATCATGGCATCTGGTCCCATCACTGCATGGGAAATAGATGGGGAAACAGTGGAAACAGTGTCAGACTTTGTTTTTCTGGGCTCCAAAATCACTGCAGATGGTGACTGCAGCCATGAAATTAAAAGACGCTTGCTCCTTGGAAGGAAAGTTATGACCAACCTAGATAGCATATTCAAAAGCAGAGACATTACTTTACCAACAAAGGTTCGCCTAGTCAAGGCTATGGTCTTTCCTGTGGTCATGTATGGATGTGAGAGCTGGACTGTGAAGAAGGCTGAGCGCCGAAGAATTGATGCTTTTGAACTGTGGTGTTGGAGAAGACTCTTGAGAGTCCCTTGGATTGCAAGGAGATCCAACCAGTCCATTCTGAAGGAGATCAATCCTGGAATTTCTCTGGAAGGAATGATGCTAAAGCTGAAACTCCAGTATTTTGGCCACCTCATGCGAAGAGTTGACTCATTGGAGAAGACTCTGATGCTGGGAGGGATTGAGGGCAGGAGGAGAAGGGGACGACAGAGGATGAGATGGCTGGATGGCATCACTGACTCGATGAATGCGAGTCTGAGTGACCTCTGGGAGCTGGTGATGGACAGGGAGGCCTGGCGTGCTGTGGTTCATGGGGTCGCAAAGAGTCGGACACGACTGAGTGACTGATCTGATCTGATCTGATTAATATACTGAAAGTTTTTCCCCACGAGCGATAGCAGTTGGAAGTGGGGACTTTGGGAGCTGATTAGATCCAAGCTCATGAATGAGATCAGTGCCCCCTTATGAAAGAGATCCCAGAGACTTCCCTGGCCTTTTCTGCCATGTAAGGTTACCAATGAAATTGGATCAGATCAGTCACTCAGTCGTGTCCGACTCTTTGCGACCCCATGAACTGCAGCACGCCAGGCCTCCCTGTCCATCACCAACTCCCGGAGGTCACTCAGACTCACATCCATCGAATCAGTGATGCCATCCAGCCATCTCATCCTCTGTCGTCCCCTTCTTCTCCTGCTCCCAATCCCTCCCAGCATCAGAGTCTTCTCCAATGAGTCAACTCTTCGCATGAGGTGGCCAAAATACTGGAGTTTCAGCTTTAGCATCATTCCTTCCAAAGAAATCCCAGGGCTGATCTCCTTCAGAATGGACTGGTTGGATCTCCTTGCAGTCCAAGGGACTCTCCAGAGTCTTCTCCAACACCACAGTTCAAAAGCATCAATTCTTCGGCACTCAGCCTTCTTCACAGTCCACCTCTCACATCCATACATGACCACAGGAAAGACCATAGCCTTGACTAGACGGACCTTTGTTGGCAAAGTAATGTCTCTGCTTTTGAATATACTATCTAGGTTGGTCATAACTTTCCTTCCAAGGAGCAAGCGTCTTTTAATTTCATGGCTTCAGTCACCATCTGCAGTGATTTTGGAGCCCAGAAAAACAAAGTCTGACACTGTTTCCACTGTTTCTCCATCTATTTCCCTTGTAGTGATGGGACCAGATGCCATGATCTTCGTTTTCTGAATGTTGAGCTTTAAGCCAACCTTTTCACTCTCCACTTTCACTTTCATCAAGAGGCTTTTGAGTTCCTCTTCACTTTCTGCCATAAGAGTGGTGTCATCTGCATATCTGAGGTTATTGATATTTCTCCCAGCAATCTTGGTTCCAACTTGTGTTTCTTCCAGTCCAGCATTTCTCATGATGTACTCTGCATATAAGTTAAATATACAGGATGACAATATACAGCGTTGACGTACTCCCTTTTCTATTCGGAACCAGTCTGTTGTTCCATGTCCAGTTCTAACTGTTGCTTCCTGACCTGCATACAAATTTCTCAAGAGGCAGATCAGGTGTTCTGGTATTCCCATCTCTTTCAGAATTTTCCACAGTTTATTGTGATCTACACAGTCAAAGGCTTTGGCATAGTCAATAAAGCAGAAATAGATGTTTTTCTGGACCTCTCTTGCTTTTTCCTAGCCATCAGCAAATCAAGAGTGAGCTATTACCAGACCTGGAATCTACTGGAATGTTGCTCTGGGATTCCTCAGACTCCAGAACTGTAAGAAATGTGTCTTGTTTGTTTATAAGCCACCAGATTATGGTATTCCATTGTGCCAGCTCAGATAATCTATGACACAACATCCACTGTAGAAGCATCATCCCAGGGTTTAATTTCCCTGATTTCTTTAGTCATGGCCACTGTTTCTGCCACCCTACAGCCTCTGCTCCCACTTGTGTATACAAGTACATCCAAGTACACAAGATTGTGTGTACTTGGATGCCAGCTTTTGGGGATTCCTTCCTCAAGTATTTTGTCAGTTTTCTCCTGGGGTGTCTGCCTTTTTCATACTGACACATTGCAACTTCTTATATATATTTGTTGCAAAATTTTTTTTTACCTATGTACTGAGCAGGTGTTAGTTCTTCAGTCATGTCCAATTCTTTGGGACACCATGGACTATGGCCTGCCAGGCTCCTCTCTCCATGGAATTTTCCAGGCAAGAATACTAGAGTGAGTTGCCATTCCCTTCTCCAGGGGATCTTTCTGACCCAGGAATTGAACCTGGTTATCCCTCATTGCAGGCAGATTCTCTACCGTCTGAGCCACCATGGAAGTTCCCTATACCGAACAACTGCCTCTGAAATGATGTATGGAGGATAGTTGTTTAAGATGCTGCCATTTAATAAAATGTATTTATCTTGAATTTATAATTAGACAGTTTATCTTGATGTAGAATTTCAGGTTGAATATCATTTTCCCTAAGGAATTTGAGGTTACTCTGCCTTTATCTTCTGTAATCCAAACTTGATTTTTTAAAAAAATGCAATTCTTATCCTTCCTTCTTTGGAGCTGACTTGTTTTTCCTCCTCTGTCTAGAAGCTTTTGAGAACTTCTCCCCATTTTTCTAGTGCATTGAAATTTCAGAAAGTAAGCCTATACATGGGCCTTTAAAATTTTATTGTTACAATTTGTGAACACTTTGATTTGAATCATTTATTGGGTCTAGTAAATTTATTGGGTCTATTCCTTTTTCTCCAATTTTTCTCTTTTTTTACTCTAATCAACTGAAACATAACAAACACATAGAGCAATGTATAAACTTACAGACTGTTAAAAGAATGGCCTCAAAGTGAACATATCTCTCCTATCTTGACCACCCATCTAAAAACAGAAAAGATTATAAAAAACAAGATCTGAGAGGGCTGAGCGTCCGGGCTTCTCGGCGCTGTCATGGCGGGCTTGCTGAAGAAGACCACTGGCCTGGTAGGATTGGCTGTTTGTGAAACTCCACATGAGAGGCTAAAAATATTTAAAAAACAAAAAAACAAGATCTTCTTGTGCTGACTTTTAGTTACTACACTTCCCATTCTGTACAATGTAACTCTTACTGCAATTGCTAAATATGTAAACACATTTTACTTGTTTTTTTTAAGCTTTATGAATAGTCATATAATATACTTATGTTTCTGGATTATTTTATCCAATATTAGCTTTATGAGATCAATATTTGAATACAGCAGTGGTTCCTTTGCAGATTATTTTCTTTTAGCCATACCGATACCTATTAGAATATCTCATTGTCATGTTAATTTGTATTTCCCATTATTAATGCTTGATTAGATTTTCAAGATTGTGTGTACTTGGATGCCAGCTTTTGGGGATTCCTTCCTCAAGTATTTTGTCAGTTTTCTCCTAGGTTGTCTGCCTTTTTCATACTGATACATTGCAACTTCTTATATATATTTGTTAAAAAAATATTCTCTTGTCAGTAGACTTTTTTTTCTTTTCTAATTCCTTAATGGGACCACCTCACAAACAGAATTCTTTAATTTTAATATTATCCAACTTACTGTTTTCCCTTAGATTCAAGGGCTTCTGTGTCTTGTTTACCTAGCCCACATTTATAAAGATATTTTTTACTGTATTTTAAAAACGTTAATATTATCACTTTCATATTTTAGATCTACAGTCAACAGGAAATAGATTTTTGTGTACGGTGTGAGATAAAGGTCGTTTCATTTCTTTCATGAGAAGATCCAGTTCATCCAGAACCTTTTATTGAAAAGAACATCTTGTCTGTAGTATTTTGCAATACAATGCTTGTCATAAATCATGTATCCACGTGTCTTGTGTTCCATTGTTTTCTTTGCTATCCTTTGTACCAGTTTCATCCTATATTAACTTAAGTACCTTTAACATCTTTCTTGATTTCTGAAGGACTAAATCTTTATGCCGTGCTATTTTTCAAGAGTTGTCTCGGATGTACTTTTCCTTTGTATTTTGATGAACAAGATTAGAATGATCTGTAAAAATCCATTATATAACCTACTGGGATTTTAAATAAAATTGCACTGAGGCCATAAATTAATTTGGAGAGATTTGTTCTCTTTACAATTTTGAATCTTTCAATATTTGAACATGGTATATTCCTCCACTGAGTCAGGTCTTCCTTAAGGCTCCAATAACATTGTACGGCTTTTGTAAATGATTTCCAAATATTTCCTTAGATTTATTCTTAACACATATGATGACTTTCCATGATAGAGTAAATATACTTAAATTTTATTTTTTAGGTTACAGCTTCAAGGCTTAACAGGGATCTGTTTTACCATTCCCAATGTTAACACTTAGGGAATTGGACAAAGTATCTGTAAAAAGGATTTCAGACATGAGCAGAGTAGGACTGGGGTCTCTTAGAGAAGGAACACACTGAAGTGAGCCCTACAACTCTCTCAGCTTAGAGACAATAGTGGAGACAAAGCTGGGATGCAGTACCCCACCAGAGTTGTGATGTTGCTGAGTTAAGGAGGTTGAGATGGGAATTTAAGGAGGCCAAGGTACTAGCTAAAATTTATAGGGCACAATACTAGGGAGAAGGGAACAATATAGAGATTCCAGAGATTTACACAAAGAACCCCTTGTATTATTTATAAAGTCCTTATCTGGGTATGCATAACAAGAAATTACCTGGTGCCTTAGATGGTAAGCCACCCCTTGTATTATTGATTGTCCTTATCTGGATATGCATAATAATAAATTACCTGGTGGCTTAGACAGATAGAGTCAAGGGATTAGGTCTGATAGACAGAGTGTGTGAAGAACTATGGATCTCTATCTCTGTTCATGACATTGTACAGGAGGCAGGGATCAAGATCATCCTCAAGAAAAAGAAATGCAAAATGGTTGTCTGAGGCCTTAGAAATAGCTAAGAAAAGAAGAGACGCTAAAGCCAAAGGAGAAAAGGAAAAATATATCCATCTGAATGCAGAAGTCCAAAGAATAGCAAGAAGAGATAAGAAAGCCTTTCTCAGTGATTAGTGCAAAGAAATAGAGGGAAACAATAGAATAGGAAAGACTAGAGATCACTTCAAGAAAATTAGAGATACCAAGGGAACATTTCATGCAAAGATTGGCACAAAAAGGACAGAAATGATATGGATCTAACAGAAGCAGGAGATATTAAGAAGAGGTGGCAAGAATACACAGAAAAACTATCCAGTATTTTTGCCTGGAGAATTCCATGGACAAAGGAGCCCTGTGGGCTAGCCCATAGGGTTGCAGAAAGTCAGACATGACTGAGCAATGAACACTTTATTTCTTAGAGAAATAACCATTGGAAGTAAGTAGGGCCATCTGTGAAGTACACTGTGTGACTGAAGTTATTTGTGTCCTACAGGTAGACTGGAAAGACCTCGTAAGCCATAATATACTGAGTAGAATGCTAAAAAGGGTGTCATCTTAGTAGGAATCTAAATTAGCCCTACAGTAAAAGAAATAAACTGAAAAATATTCATCCCTTGCTCTTGCTAATTTTCATAAATATGTAAAAGATAAAAAAGACTTATGAAGAGATAAACATAGATCATCATTTCTGAAAGTTGAAGTGCTGACTCATTTGAAAAGACCTGGATGCTAGGAAAGATTGAGTTCAGGAGGAGAAGGGGATGACACAGGATAGATGGTTGGATGGCCTCACAGACTCAATGGACATGAGTTTGAGTAAACTCTGGGAGTTGGTGATGGCGTGCTGCGGTTCATGGGGTCACAAAGAGTCAGACACAACTGAGCAACTGAACTGAACTGAAGAAGATATCTGCTGAGTAGTCTGATATTCAGATATTCTTCCCCTTACAATCAGATTACGCCCCAGTAAAGTGGAAATTATCAAGTCAAAAATGCATTTAATGCAACTAGCCTACCATTTTAGCTTAGCCTAGCCTACCTTAAGGAGAAGGCAATGGCACTCCACTCCAGTACTCTTGCCTGGAAAATCCCATGGATGGAGGAGCCTGGTAGGCTGCAGTCCATGGAGTCGCTAAGGGTTGGACACGATTTCACTTTCACTTTCACTTTTCACTTGCATGCATTGGAAAAAGAAATGGCAAACCACTCCAGTGTTCTTGCCTGGAGAATCCCAGGGACGGGGGAGCCTGGTGGACTGCTGTCTATGGGATCACACAGAGTCAGACACAACTGAAGTAACTTAGCAGCAGCAGCAACAGCCTACCTTAAACATGGTAGTTTAAGTTACTCAGTTACTCACATTAGCCTTGTTATTTAATCGCTCAGTAGTGTCCAACTCTTTTGCGACTCCATGGACTATAGCCCACCAAATTCCTCTTCTGTACATGGTATTTCCCAGGCAAGAATACTGTAATGGATTGCCATTTCCTCCTCCTGAGGATACTCCTGACCCAGGGATCAAACCCACATCTCCTGCATTGTTAAGTGGATTCTTTACCCTTGAGTTATCTGGGGCATTAGTCTATAGATTGGCAAAATCATCTACCACAAATCCTATTTTATAATAAAATGTTGATTCTCACATGTAGTTTAAGGAATATTGTACTGGAAGTGAAAAACAGGATGGATATCTGGGTGCAGAACAGTTGTGAGTTTATTGGCAATGTACTGCTCAGTGATTACATGGCTGACTGGGAGTTATGCTCTGCCCTCTGCCCAGCATCATGAAAGAATCATACCTCATACTGCTGGCCCAAGAAGAAAAATCAAAATTCAAAGTACTGTTCCTAATGAATGTGTAATGCTTTTACACCATCTTAAAGTCAGTTTTCATTCCAATCCCAAAGAAAGGCAATGCCAAAGAATGCTCAAACTACCACACAATTGCACTCATCTCACACGCTAGTAAAGTAATGCCCCAAATTCTCCAAGCCAGGCTTCAGCAATACATGAACCGTGAACTTCCAGATGTTCAAGCTGGTTTTAGAAAAAGCAGAAGAACCAGAGATCAAATTGCCAACATCCATTGAATCATTGCAAAAGCAAGAGAGTTCCAGAAAAACACCTATTTCTGCTTTATTGACTATGCCAAAACCTTTGACTATGTGGATCACAATAAACTGGAAAATTCTGAAAGAGATGGAAATACCAGACCACCTGACCTGCCTCCTGAGAAACCTGTATGCAGGTCAGGAAGCAACAGTTAGAACTGGACATGGAACAACAGACTGGTTCCAAATAGGAAAAGGAGTACATCAAGGCTGTATATTGTCACCTTGCTTATTTAACTTATATGCAGAGTACATCTTGAGACACGCTGGGCTGGAGGAAGCACAAGCTGGAATTAAGATTGCTGGGAGAAATATCAATAACCTCAGATATGCAGATGACACCATCCTTATGGCAGAAATTGAAGAAGAACTAAAGAGCTTCTTGATGAAAGTGAAAGAGGAGAGTGAATAAGTTGGCTTAAAGCTCAACATTAAGCAAACTAAGATCATGGCATCAGGTCCCATCACTTCATGGGAAATAGATGGGGAAACAGTGGAAACAGTGTCAGACTTTATTTTTCTGGGCTCCAAAATCACTGTAGGTGGTTATTGCAGCCATGAAATGAAAAGATGCTTACTCCTTGGAAGGAAAGTTTTGACCAACCTAGACACATATTAAAAAGCAGAGACATTACTTTGCCAACAAAGGTCTGTCTAGCCAAGGCTATTGTTTTTCCACTGATCATGTATGGATGTGAAAGTTGAACTATAAGGAAAGCTGAGCACTGAAGAATTGATACTTTTGAACTGTGGTGTTGAAAAAGACACTTGAGAGTCCCTTGGTCTGCAAGGAGATCCAACTAGTCCATCTTAAAGGAAATCAGTCCTGAGTGTTCATTAGAAGGACTGATGTTGAAGTTGAAACTCCAATACTTTGGCCACCTGATGCAAAGAGCTGACTCATTAGAAAAGACCCTGATGCTGGGAAAGATTGAGGGCAGGAGGAGAAGGGAACAACAGAGGATGTGATGGTTGAATGGCATCACAGACTTGATGGACATGGGTTTGGTTGGACTCCGGAAGTTGGTGATGGACAAGAAGTCCTGGCATGCTGCCGTTCATGGGGTCTCAAAGAGTCGAACACAACTCAGCGACTGAACTGAACTGAGCTGAAAGTCACATAATCCTAAATCGAATCATCCTAAATCAGGGATGTCTGGACTCACATTTTAAATGAGGAGTGAAAGTCTCTGAGATGAAAAATGACTTGCTTGTGGTCATAAGGTACACAGAGAAAATAAATACAAAGGGAGATTGAAAAGTATATTTTAAAATAAAATGCTTTGTATTAGTCTCTGTTTTTTTTTTTGTGTGTGTGTGTGTGTAATAAAGTTTTATTAAAGTATAAAGGAGATAGAGAAAGCTTCTGACATAGGCATCAGAAGGGGGTAGAAAGAGTACCCACTTGCTAGTGTTAGCAATAAAGTTATATACTCTCCAGTGAATCCAAAGAATGTCTGGAGGTTGTAAAGACCTCATCAGACCTACTCCCATAATTTACATTTTAACAGAATTAGCCAGAAAGTTTAATCCAAAGACTGTCCTCAGGCAGGATACATCATTGTTATATAATCCTAAGGAATGTAGAGAAAGAAAAAAGTTTGTTCTTTCTTCCTCCTTGAGAATTCCAGACCCCTCTCTCCTTGGGGACCCCTCTGACTTCCCTGGTGGCTCAGATGGTAAAGCGTCTATCTACAATGCGGGAGATCTGGGTTTGATCCCTGGGTTGGGAAGATCCCTTGGAGAAGGAAATGGCAATCCACTCCAGTACTATTGCCTGGAAAATCCCATGGACAGAGGAGCCTGGTAGGCTACAGTTCGTGGGGTCGCAAAGAGTCGGACACGACTGAGCGACTTCACATCCAGACTCCTTATCAATCTGCCTAGGAAATGACTCTCTCATTCCCCCCTTTTCTTTTAGGAGAATTATGTTGCCTAGGGAAAAGGGGCATCATTTTCATTCCATAACTACTTATGAGCTGACAAGGGGTGTTGTCCCTAAATTGGTGAGGCAACATATTCTCCTAATCCTCATATTGAGGATTTTTGATCCAGGGGCCCCAAATAGTAGTTGGAGGAAGCTACAGCAGTAGCAGGAGTTTGAGCAACCATTTGCAACTTAAAAGCTTTCATGCGTCTAGAAACAAATCCAGTTATACAGTTACAGATGCAGTGAGCAAACAGCAAAAACAAAACAATCAGAATCAAAATTAAAAGTCACATCATGTCCATAGTTAAAGTACAAAGTGTTGCACCAGTCCATTTTAGGGTTGGTAAAAGTCATCAGCTGAAGAAGAGGCATCACATGTGATTGTGGAAGGTATTCACAGACTTGGAGAAAGTCTTTTCTTTGAAGTGGAGATGTCCACCATGGGAAGCCTTCCACTGATGAAGAGGGGAGTGCTCCACAGACCTAGCAGTTAGACCGATTGTGGAATGCAGCTTAGGAGTGAGCCCAGGACAGGAAGACATTGTCTTGAGGATCAAACGGCAGACTCAGGATTTTTGAGTCAGCAGAAGTAGACTCACATAGATTATCAGGCCCATCCGCTGCCCTTTATTTAACTCTAGAGCTTGGGTCAGAGCCACAAGCTCTGGTAACTGAGCACTGGTTCCCTGGGGGAGAGATTTTGCTTCCAAAACCTGTTCAGCAGTCACCACGGCGTAACCTGCTTTACGCTTTCCATCCTGAACAAAAGAACTGCCATCTGTAAATATTTCCATGTCAGGATTGTCTAATGGGGTATCCATTAGATCTTCTCGAGAGTTCAAAGGAGTGAGGCTGGAATTGTTAGCTCCCATCTTGTCCTGAAGGATCCCGGATGAGCCCCCAAGATGAAAGGTTGTTAATGAATCACGCAAAGACACCGGGATTCTTGGCTCCCGGAGAAGAAGAATTCAATCCAGGGCCAGAGACGAGGCTTGATCACTCAGAGCTTTTGTGTAATAAAGTTTTATTAAAGTATAAAGGAGATAGAGAAAGCTTCTGACATAGGCATCAGAAGGGGGTAGAAAGAGTACCCTAGTCTCTGTTTTTTAAAACCATTAAATTCTGTTTGTAATATTAGTAAAACAGCAATAGGTTATCTTCAAGAACTAATCAAAACAAACAAAAAAATCATAGAATAAAATATAAATGCAGTCACAAGGGAAAATTGAAACTTTTAAGCAAATTATCTTGTAGATCATGTGGATCAAGATACTGCCAAAAAAGAAATTAGTGATAAAATGTTTACAATGCAGTACATTTTATACAAGAATAAATGTCATAAAATCTTGTCTTTTAACTGAAACTATTTTTAAAATTTATTCTAATTCAAAATACTTTTGACTGAAAGTAACTTAAATTATTAAAAATGTTTATAATGAACATCTTTCAAGTTATGGAATTATTTCAAATTTAAACACTCTTGTACTTAATTTCTGGCTAAGTTATGACCTCAATTATAAATTTCCAAAGGTTTATTAAAGAACATTAACTAGGAGCTCTAGGATCATTGCCAATCATATTTGATGACAGCTGTTTCTCAGCTACGTAATAAACACACAGTAACTGGAGAACTGACATTCTAATCTGTACAGTCAATACCATAATCACTACAAACCTAAATAGGGAATGAAAGATTTTTTTTTTTTTTTTTTGCTTTTTACAGCTTCCACTCTATAATACGCCATCCTCAAACACATATCTTAAAGGCAGCATAAAGACCAGTAAGTGTAGATACATTTCTTTGGGTTCTTCCAAATATCCCTCCCTGACATAGCTTCCAAATGCCTGTTCGATTTGTTCCAGCTTGGTACCCAACCCAGTCTGGCTTTTGATTTGCACCTGAAAATATTTTGCATTTGAGGTTTTAAATTCTTCTATGCTTTTTTCAACTCTAACTCTTGGACTCAAACTCAACACAAGGTTCTTTCTACTGTTAAATATATAGTGAAACTGAAGTGGCTCAGTCGTGTCCGACCCTTAGCGACCCCATGGACTGCAGCCTACCAGGCTCCTCCGTCCATGGGATTTTCCAGGCAAGAATACTGGAGTGGGTTATAGTATTCATCCTAAAAAACATTTTTTTAGACTCAAAAAAATGTTTGGTTATACCCTGTATACCATTTGTAACCATCTTTAATTATTGATATATTATGAATATTATCTATGTCAATATACTTATTATTATAATACACATTAGGAACACTGTGTGCTTCACACGTATAACCTATTTCAGCCCTCACACTTCTTCCTACTTCACTGAGAAAATCAAAAGCTTCAGCAGAGAACTTCACAGGATTCTACCAACAAAATGGCCCCATCCACCTACCAGCATTTAGCCCTCATTTTTTCCTATCTGTTGCCACAAAAGATCATCCCAAACTTCTATCTAAACTCAGTCTCTCTACACAAGTACTAGACCCTGTTATGCCATCGCCTCAACAATGCTCTCTCTTGCTTCTAAATCAAATATATACTTATGTATTTTTACTTTCTAGTGGATTATTCTTGTTGAATTGTCTATTTGGTCCATTAGCTTGATCAGGATCCTATTTCCCCTGCCTGTCACTTCATTTCTTTCTTCTCTTTGCAGCAAAACTCATCAAAAGTTGTGTTGCTTTAATTCCTCTCTTTCCAGGCTCTCTTAACTCACCTCAGTTAAGCCAGGAAGCCACCAAACCCACTCTCATCCAAAGATGTCAAAGATCACTTGTTACTAATCTAATTTTCAATCCTCTTCTTACTTGATACAGAAGAATAGTGCCTTAGATCCAGTTAATTTTTCCCTCCTTCCTTCTCTCTCTTCCCCCCACACCTATCTCCTTTCTTAATTTATCTATCAGGACATCACAATTTTCTGAGTTTCTTTTTACCTTATTGGCTGGTTCTCTGCAGTCTCCTTTACTGGGTTCATCTTTTATCCTCTAGCATTTAATTCTAATACTTCCAAACTCAGTCCTTGTTTTCTTACATTTGTACTCTCTCTCTTAGGGACTGTATTAATTTTCATTGTTTCAGGTACTCCCCCAAATGTGTTTCTAAATTTTCTGTGATCTCCAGATTAAATACATAATTGATGACTGAAAATTTCAGTTGGGTGCCCAATAAACATCTTAGATTCAGCAGGTTTGAAACTGATTATCTTTGCCTGCTTTCTCCCATCACACCCACCCACTCCTTCCATCTTTCTTCCCCGTCTCAGCTGATGGCAAATCCACCTTCCAGTGGCATAGATCAAAAAACATTGGAGTGGGACTTCCCCGGCAGTCCAGTGAAAGTCTCTGCCTTTCAATGCAGAGAGTGTGAGTCTAATCCCTGCTTGGGGAGCTAAGATCACAAACACCTCACGGCCAAAAACAAACAAAACAAAACAAAAAAAGAGAAGCAATATTGTAACAAATTCAATAAAGACTTTCGACACAGTCCACATTAAAAAAAAATATATTGAAGTCATCCTTCAACTCTTGTTTTTCTCTCATGTAAATTCAATATGTGGTCAAATTCTTTTCTCTTTAAAACATATCCAGAATACAAAAACTTTTCATCATCACCATTGCTATCTTCCTGTCTGGGTCAGAGTCTGTCCCCATTTCTAACCTGAATTGCTATAAAAAATTTAATAAATAAAAATACCTGCTTCTGTTTTTGTCCTATATAATCTACTTCCATGCCATTAGCCAGACTAAATTCATTTTCTTAAAGCTTTATTGAGATATACTTTATATACAAAAAAAACATGTATTCAATATAATAAGTTTGGACATATACACACACTGCTGAAAGCATCACTATACTCAAAGTGTTAGGAAAGTAAAATGGTACAGTTGCTACGGAACACAGTATGGAGGTTCCTCCCTATCTTCCACATTGAAATTAGAACTATCATGGGATCTAGCAATCCCACTCCTGCAAGCATGTCTAAAGAATAGATATCAGGATTTGAAGCATTATCTGCACTCCCACGGTCATCCATGGCATCATTATTCATAAGAGCCAAGGTACAGAAACAATCCAAATGTCCACCGACAGATGAATGGATAAACAGGTGGTTCAGTTCAGTTCAGTTCAGTTGGTCACTCATGTCTGAGTCATTGCGACCCCATGGATAGCAGCAAGCCAGGCCTCCCTGTCCATCACCAGCTCTCAGAATTTACCAAAACTCATGTCCACTGAGTCAGTGATACCATCCAACCGTCTCATCCTTTGTCATCCCCTCCTACTCCCGGCTTCAATCAGAGTCTTTTTTTTTTTAATATAAATTTATTTATTTTAATTGGATGAGTCAGTACTTTGCATCAGGTGGCCAAAGTACTGGAGTTTCAGCTTCAGCATCAGTCCTTCCAATGAACACTCAAGACTGATTTCCTTTAGGATGGACTGGTTGGATCTCCTTACAGTCTGAGGGACTCTCAAGAGTCTTCTCCAATACCACAGTTCCAATGCATCAATTCTTCAGCACTCAGCTTTCTTTATAGTCCAACTCTCATATCCATACATGACTACTGGAAAAATCATAGCCTTGGCTAGGCAGAGCTTTGTTGGCAAAATAATGTCTCTGCTTTTTAATATGCGGTTAAGGTTAGTCGTAACTTTCCTTCTAAGGAGTAAGAGTCTTAATTTCATGGCTGCAATTACCATCTGCAGTGATTTTGGAGCTCAAGAAAATAAAGTCTGCCACCATTTCCACTGTTTCCCCATCTATTTCCCATGAAGTGATAGGACCAGATGCCATGATCTTAGTTTGCTGAATGTTGAGCTTTAAGCCAAATTTTTTACTCTCCTTTCACTTTCATCAAGAGGCTCTTTATTCTTCTTCACTTTCTGCCATAAGGGTGGTGTCATCTGCAAATCTGTGGTTATTGATATTTCTCCCAGCAATCTTGATTGCAGCTTGTGTTTCCTCCAGCCCGGTGTGTCTCAAGATATACTCTGCATATAAGTTAAATAAGCAGTGGGACAATATACAGCTTTGACATATTCCTTTTCCTATTTGGAACCAGTCTGTTGTTCCATGTCCAGTTCTAACTGTTGCTTTCTGACCTGCATACAGATTTCTCAAGAGGCAGGTCAGGTGGTCTGTTATTCCCATCTCTTCCAGAACTTTCCACAGTTTATTGTGATCCACACAGTGAAAGGCTTTGGCATAGTCAATAAAGCAGAAATAGATGTTTTTCTGGAACTCTCTTGCTTTTTCAATGATCCAGCAGACATTGGTAATTTAATCTCTGGTTCCTCTGCCTTTTCTAAAACCAGCTTGAACATCTGGAAGTTCACAGTTCACATATTGTTGAAGTCTGGCTTGGAGAATTTTGAGCTTTACTTTGCTAGCATGTGAGATGAGTGCAATTGTACAGTAGTTTGAACATTTTTTGGCATTTCCTTTCTTTGGGATTGGAATGCAAACTGACCTTTTCCAGTCCTGTGTCCACTGCTGAGTTTTCCAAATTTGCTGGCATATTGAGTGCAGCACTTTTACAGCATCATATTTTAGGATTTGAAATGCTCCACCAGAATTCCATCACCTCCACTAGTTTTGTTCATAGTGATGCTTCCTAAGGACCACTTGACTTCACATACCAGGATGTCTGGCTCTAGGTGAGTGATCACACCATCGTGATCATCTGGGTCAATAAGACCTTTTTATACAATTATTCAACCTTAAATGTGATGGAAATTCTGCCATTTGCAATGACATGGGTGGACCTGGAAGACATTAAGTGAAAAAAGTCTAGACAAACACTGTATGATGTATTTAAAATAGTAAAACTAAGGAATAATCCTTTTAAAACCCAAGTTGAATTATATCTTTCCTCTGTGCGAAAACTTGAGCTGTGTTTGTCTCATTGTGATGGTCACAGTTATCCACAAGGCCAGGAAGGCCCATCATTATTCAGGCCACTGACTGTCTCCCCAAGACTTCTCTCCACCTATTATGTTCCAGTCATGTGGAATACCCTCCTTTTCCTACAACATGTCACACATGGTCTGATTACAGGGTCTTAGTCTGCTATTCCCTCTACATATGACAGTCCCTCCACAGATATTTGCTAGGCTAAATCTCTTACCATTGATCTTTGCTTAAATTTCACCTTTTCAATCATGTTTACCCAGACCACACTTAAAAATTCTGCAAATAAGCACTTATTCCTATTCCAGCACCCATGATCCCTGTGTACTTAACATCTAAAATAGTCAATAATTTACTTATTTGTAACTGTGCTTCTTGTTTGACACCTCCCCAAAAATAAGTTTTATAATTGATATATTCTGTGATCTCTTACATTCACTGATATACAAAATAGACATGATGTAATATTGGACAAATGATTGAATATAATAATGGACATCGATATAGCTTTTCTTTTATAAAATCTATGTTCTATTTTCTTTGTAATATTTTTTCATTTACTACTTATTTTTATTTTAAATGATCTTATTTTCTTAGGATGTTATTTTATATGTTAATCAAGTTCTATTTGGAGTTTATTTTGATGTAAAAAAAATGAGTAAGATCTTTTATAAAAGGTAGCCAACTGTTTCAATACCATTTGTTAATTCTTTTCCCATCCTGGAATCTAAGGGAAGAAAGTAAAGAAAGCAAAATCAACTGGGCCTAAAGCTATAGGGTGAGTAAGTGATGGGTGAGAACAGTTGGGTTAAGTCAACTTATTTATACATAGGCTGTATATATGCATTGTACTTATTTCTGGACTTTTTATAGTATTCCCTTGTCTTATGCAGTCTATTCCCAACCCAGAAACTTGAGTAACCTTTTAAAACATGATGTCATTTCTTTGCTCAAAAACCTACCTTTCTTTCATAGTAAAAGCCACATACACACAAAGACAGAAATATACATCAATGGAACACAATAGAAAGCCCAGAGATAAACCCACACACCTATGGACACCTTATCTTTGAAAAAGGAGGCAAGAATATACAATGGAGAAAAGACAATCTCTTTAACAAGTGGGGGTGGGAAAACTGGTCAAACACTTGTAAAAGAATGAAACTAGAACACTTTCTAACACCATACACAAAAATAAACTCAAAATGGATTAAAGATCTAAACATAAGACCAGAAACTATAAAACTCTTAGAGGAGAACATAGGCAAAACACTCTCCGACATACAGCAGGATCCTCAGTGACCCACCTCCCAGAATATTGGAAATAAAAGCAAAAATAAACAAATGAGATCTAATTAAAATTAAAAGCTTCTGCACAACAAAAGAAACTATAAGCAAGGTGAAAAGACAGCCTTCAGAATGGCAGAAAATAATAGCAAATGAAGTAACTGACAAACAGCTAATCTCAAAAATATATAAGCAACTCCTACAGCTCAATTCCAGAAAAATAAACGAACCAATCAAAAAATGGGCCAAAGAACTAAATAGACATTTCTCCAAAGAAGACATACAGATGGCTAACAAACACATGAAAAGATGCTCAACATCACTAATTATCAGAGAAATGCAAATCAAAACCACAGTGAGGTACCATTTCACCTCAGTCAGAATGGCTGTGATCCAAAAGTCTACAAGCAATAAATGCTGGAGAGGGTTTGGAGAAAAGGTAACCCTCTTACACTGTTGGTGGGAATGCAAACTAGTATAGCCACTATGGAGAACAGTGTGGAGATTCCTTAAAAAACTGGAAATAGAACTGCCATACAACCCAGCAATCCCACTGCTGGGCATACATACCAAGGAAACCAGAATTGAAAGAGACACGTGTACCCCAATGTTCATTGCAGCACTGTTTATAATAGTCAGGACATGGAAGCAACCTAGATATCCATCAGCAAATGAGAATAAGAAAGCAGTGGTACATATACACAATGGAGTATTACTCAGCAATTAAAAAGAATACATTTGAATCAGTTCTAATGAGGTGGATGAAACTGGAGCTGATTATACAGAGTGAAGTAAGCCAGAAAGAAAAACATCAATACAGTATAATAACGCATATATATGGAATTTAGAAAGATGGTAATGATAACCCTGTATCAGATCAGATCAGATCAGTCGCTCAGTCGTGTCCGACTCTTTGCAACCCCATGAACCGCAGCACGCCAGGCCTCCCTGTCCATCACCAGCTCCCGGAGGTCACTCAGACTCACATCCATCGAGTCAGTGATGCCATCCAGCCATCTCATCCTCTGTCGTCCCCTTCTCCTCCTGCCCTCAATCCCTCCCAGCATCAGAGTCTTCTCCAATGAGTCAACTCTTCGTATGAGGCAGCAAAAGAGACACAGATGTATAGAACAGTCTTTTGGACTCTGTGGGAGATGGGGAGAGTGGGATGATTTGGGAGAATGGCATTGAAACATGTATAATATCATATAAGAAATGAATCGCCAGTCCAGGTTCAATGCAGGATACAGGAAGCTTGGGGCTGGTGCACTGGGATGACACAGAGGGATGGTATGGGAAGGGAGGTGAGAAGAGGGTTCAGGATTGGGAACACGTGTACACCCGTGGTCTAGTAGTTTTCCCTACTTTCTTCAATTTCAGTCTGAATTTGGCAATAAGGAGCTCATGGTCTGAGCCACAGTCAGCTCCTGGTCTTGTTTTTGCTGATTGTATAGAGCTTCTCCATCTTTGGCTGGAAAGAATATAATCGATCTGATTTCGGTGTTCACCATCTGGTGATGTCCATGTATAGAGTCTTCTCTTGTGTTGTTGGAAGAGGGTATTTGTTATGACCAGTGCATTTTCTTGGCAAAACTCTATTAGTCTTTGCCCTGCTTCATTCCGTATTCCAAGGCCAAATTTGCCTGTTACTCCAGGTGTTTCTTGACTTCCTACTTTTGCATTCCAGTCCCCTATAATGAAAAGGACATCTTTTTTGGGTGTTAGTTCTAAAAGGTCTTGTAGGTCTTCATAGAACCTTTCAACTTCAGCTTCTTCGGTGTTACTGGTTGGGGCATAGACTTGGATTACTGTGACATTGAATGGTTTGCCTTGGATACTGGAAAAGGCCAGTTTTCATCCCAATCCCAAAGAAAGGCAATGCCAAGGAGTGCTCAAACTACCGAACAATTGCACTCATCTCACACGCTAGTAAAGTAATGCTCCAAATTCTCCAAGCCAGGCTTCAGCAATATGTGAACCGTGAACTTCCTGATGTTCAAGCTGGTTTTAGAAAAGGCAGAGGAACCAGAGATCAAATTGCCAACATCCGCTGGATCATGGAAAAAGCAAGAGAGTTCCAGAAAAACATCTATTTCTGCTTTATTGACTATGCCAAAGCCTTTGACTGTGTGGATCACAAGAAACTATGGAAAATTCTGAAAGAGATGGGAATACCAGACCACCTGATCTGCCTCTTAAGAAATCTGTATGCAGGTCAGGAAGCAACAGTTAGAACTGGTCATGGAACAACAGACTGGTTCCAAATAGGAAAAGGAGTACGTCAAGGCTGCATATTGTCACCATGTTTATTTAACTTATATGCAGAGTACATCATGAGAAATGCTGGACTGGAAGAAACACAAGTTGGAATCAAGATTGCCGGGAGAAATATCAATAACCTCAGATATGCAGATGACACCACTCTTATGGCAGAAAGTGAAGAGGGGCTAAAAAGCCTCTTGATGAAGGTGAAAGTGGAGAGTGAAAAGGTTGGCTTAAAGCTCAACATTCAGAAAACGAAGATCATTGCATCTGGCCCCATCACTGCATGGGAAATAGATGGGGAAACAGTGGAAACAGTGTCAGACTTTGTTTTTCTGGGCTCCAAAATCACTGCAGATGGTGACTGCAGCCATGAAATTAAAAGACGCTTGCTCCTTGAAAGGAAAGTTATGACCAACCTAGATAGCATATTCAAAAGCAGAGACATTACTTTACCAACAAAGTTTCACCTAGTCAAGGCTATGGTCTTTCCTGTGGTCATGTATGGATGTGAGAGCTGGACTGTGAGGAAGGCTGAACGCCGAAGAATTGATGCTTTTGAACTGTGGTGTTGGAGAAGACTCTTGAGAGTCCCTTGGACTGCAAGAAGATCCAGCCAGTCCATTCTGAAGGAGATCAATCCTGGAATTTCTTTAGAAGGAATGATGCTAAAGCTGAAACTCCAGTATTTTGGCCACCTCATGCGAAGAGTTGACTCATTGGAGAAGACTCTGATGCTGGGAGGGATTGAGGGCAGGAGGAGAAGGGGACGACAGAGGATGAGATGGCTGGATGGCATCACTGACTCGATGGATGTGAGTCTGAGTGACCTCCGGGAGCTGGTGATGGACAGGGAGGCCTGGCGTGCTGCGGTTCATGGGGTCGCAAAGAGTCGGACACGACTGAGCGACTGATCTGATCTGTACACCCGTGGCGGATGCATGTTGATGTATGGCAAAACCAATACAATATTTTAAAGTTCCAAAAAAAAGCCACATGTATGTCTGTCCTTTCTCTGGTAATTTATCTTTAAAATGGTTATTTTTTTAATAAGCTTTTTATATAAATCTTCTCAAAGCATATTATTTCTTTTGCACATAGTTTCAAAGACTATTTTGTTAACCTACTCTTCAATTTTAACTAATATATATCAATGAATTTTTCATGAGGTCTAAGGAAAGCCTCAAAGGATGAGCTGGCTTGAACAGAATATACTGACACCTAGTGGGTTAGGTTGGTTGATGGATCACAGGTCTCCATCATCCACTTTTCATCAGATCAGTGGCTATGATCAGGCCACACCTACCACACATAACACAAAAATCCCACTCGTCTGGAAAGAAGAAAATAAGAAAGTGAAGCCTGAAATAATATTGTGTGTGACTTCCAGGAGAAGGCAGGCCTGTTGTGTGTAGTGATTCCATGTCCCATTGTTCTAAACACCTACACCCCCAGCCCCAACACTGCTTCATGCCCAGCTCAGCTTGGCTTATTCCTATAGGGATAGATTTAGGAGAAACTGATCATGAATCCTGTTAAGCAAGCTACTTTGGCATCATGGTATCATAGAAACTCAGTATTTACAATTTTACGTATCTTCCACAGCAATAGGAGAAGGCAATGGCAACCCACTCCAGTACTCTTGCCTGGAGAATCCCATGGACAGAGGAGCCTGGTAGGCTGCAGTCCATGGGGTCGCATAGAGTCGAACATGACTGAAGTGACTTAGCAGCAGCAGCCACAACAATGGTCAATAACCATCTTTAAAAAACAAACAAACAGGTTTTACAGACCTCATATAGTCTCTCTTGACTCTCTCCCCCCATCCTCCTCCTCCTCTTTCTTCAGTTCCACCTTTTTCTCCCTTTTTTTCACTCTTTAAAAGTGTAAAAACCCACATGTCTTACCAAAAATAGGCCAAAACTGGGTTTGGTCTACAGGGGCCATCAATACCTGATAGAAAGGGAGCTGTCTTATTAAAATTTTTATCAAAATTTTTTTCCACTATTACTGTATCTTAAGAGTACCTTAAACATGTAACATATTCCAACTGACTCTCAAGAAATAAATTATTTAATCTCTTAAAGATTCTTCTCTTAAAGATTCTTCAGCCACGGAGGCACACTGCTCAGATCTCATGCCGTGGGGAGCAAGATTAATGGACAGTCTAGCAGCAACTCCCCATACCCACTGGCGCCTTTGTGCTGATGCCCTACCTCCCCCAGGCCTCTCTCAGCCAGTGAGTGAGCATGGCAGAGATACTAAGAAAGCCCACACCTACAAGACTTGGAATTCCTATGATGGATGACTTGGGGTCAAGGAGACCCCATTAGCCTGGGTTATCCTTTCTTAGAAAAATATACTGCAGTCTGAGTTTCCACCCACCCCATCCTTTTTTCTGACCCACTTCATTTTTGCAGGCTTCAGACTTGCATTGTAGGCCAAACACTCTCCCTCTGCTTCTTCTTATGCCCCACAGACTTTTCTCTCATAAACTATCTTAGACATCTAATCCCACTTGGATTTTATCTCTCAGAGGACCCAGACTAACACTTGTTTTCATCTCTGAGAAGCAAATAACCTTCATGCTATTTCTCATCTTCACCAGGTTAAAAGATATTAGCTGGCTGGGGCTGCCATAACAAAGCACCACAAACTGGGGAGTTTAAACTACAGACATGTTTTGTACCTCAGCTCTAGAGATTAAAAGTGCAAGATCAAGTTGTCTGCAGAGTTGATTCCTTTAGAGGATTTTTGGTAAAAGTCTCTTCCATGTATCTCTTTATTTTTTGATGAGTCACTGGCAATTTGGGGTGTTCCTTCCTTCGTCTTCATACCGTCTTCCCTCTGTTCATGCCTATCTCTTCATACTGCACTCTTTTTATAAAGACACCTGTCTTATTGAATTAGAGGCCCATCCTACTCCAGTCCCCCATGGCTCAGAAGGTAAAAGTATCACAAGTATCACACCCACAATGCAGGAGACACAGGAGATGCAAGTTCAATCTCTGGGTCAGGAAGATATTCAGATATTCTTGTCTGAAAAACCCCATTGATAGAGGAGACTGAAAATGGGTTCAATGGGTCACAAAGAGTCCAACACAACTCAAGTGACTAAGCACACACCTACTCCAGTATGACTTGAATCTTACTTATATCCTCAGTGACACTATTTCCAAATAAGGTTGCATCCTGAGATAATGATAGTTAGGATTTCCACATATAAGTTTTATGGGTACACAATTCAACCCAAAACACCAAACATGATACCTAGCTTCCTCCTAAGGGACCATGAACAAAACAAACAAAAAATTACCTCTCATAAAGTGATAGTGAAGATTTGAGGGTGATATAGTTAGAATCATAATGTTCATCACAAAGCAAAAATGTAAAAATGCTTGCTTGATGTTCTTACAAGACTTTCAGCCAATCACCCCTGAGGAATAGATTTCCTCAGTAAACAATTCCCTACTTATTACCTGCCTCCCAAGATTTTACTAATCTATCTCCCCTTCCCATTTTTCTTTCCTCTTACATCTCTTCTCTCCTCCTTTCCTTGAAGAAGGGAAACAAATCTTTCTGATTTTCTTCATATCTAATCACTGTTGCCCAGGAGTAAAAATGGGACAACTGCAATAAGCAAGACTTGTCTATTTGGATGCAAAATGCACCTTGAAATAATATTTTACTCTCCTTCAGGCAGCAGACAAGTAATATAAAATGTTATCACGGGAGCTTATGGAGTATACAACACAAATTTATTGCTTCATAAGACTGATGGTCTGGAATACAGTGAGCCGCAAATGGGATATGGCACATTTTATAGGAAGGCAATTTTTCTTAAAAACGTTTTTATCATAAAAGTTTCTCCCCTTTAGAAAAATATTAGTATTGATAGTTGATAATAAGTTTTAATGCTGGGTGAAATGAAAATAAATTGTAATTATCCTCCCATAAATTCTCACATTTCATGACTGTTTAACCCTCTCGCTGAATGACAGTGGCTTCAGTTCTATACATAAGGGACTATTCTAAATGGCACAGAATAATCAATCAGCTGGCAAACACTCTCATTTCAAGCAGATCTGTTGTGCTCTTGGGGACCAAAATTAGCAAGTTAATGCAAACTAACAATTCCAGTTGATAACATCCCTTAGGGATTATGTGAATTTGATCCATCTTCCTCTGAGACTTTATTCCCTATATGAACACTAATTTGATAATTAGAGTCTTTAAAAGAGAAAGATGATTGGGGAGAACTTGAATATGTATATATTATATCTGAAATGTATTAGATGTTCAAACTAAACACTATCATGTTACATTTTTTTCTACTTTTTTAATTTTTTTATAATCAATAAAAGAAATTCTTATCAAAAAGAGATATATTCTAGAAAAAAAAAAAAAAAAAGAGAAAGAAATCATGACATTTAAGCATGGCAAAAAGAGGACTGTGCTGCTTCTATTTGACCCTTGTATGACTCAGGACTAAGTGTTGGTCATATCAAATTCAAACAGACACAAACTTTACCCAACAGCTTGCCCCTATTGAAATTGCTATATCACTGTATCATGGGATCATATAGCTACACTTGATATCAATATCAGTTTACAAACCATATCAAAATGCAATAGTTTCCCAAGCATATTATTGCTTTCCTCATTGGAATTGGGACTAGATGTTAATATAATACATTGTCACTGCATTTTCTAATCCATGTAAGACTAGCTTGCTTACTTTTGAATCATGGAGTTTAGAAATCCAAGAGTTACATCTAACTCTTCACTTTCCTTCACACCTAACCTCATCTTTAACTCTGCCTTTTCTAAGACTTCATCATGATTGCTTTGATTTCCACTACTTTTGCTACTGCCCATCTACTTTTCCTGCAGCTGGAATTTTAAAATGATATTATGGCTATAAAGAAACTTAAATGCATTATACTCTTGATATAAGTACACATACTTTGCTCTGTGCTTCACATAAGGAATTAATGCAATCTCCACACTTCCACACATCAGCATGAGAATATTCTGAATCGTAGACTTTTAAAAATAATCAGTTTCTCCTTCTACTCCATATTCTTTCAAATAATGTCCACCAAATTATTAGCTTGCCCTTTGAAACAAAATAAAAACCTTCTCTGTATTTGCTGATTCCATTGCATTTTCCAATTATCTATAATTTTTAAGGATATAGGATCTACACTATAGGATATGCAAGATTTATATGCATATATCTAGCCTAAAAATAACACAAGGCCCACCACCCAGGTTAGTCCATAGTTTCAAAGGAAATATCTGAAGTCCCCTGTAATTTCTTTCACAATTATATTCCCAGCTGTCTTCCTGGAAGTAAAATTCCATCCTTGGGCTTTCTATTTATGGCAGCAGTAGCCTGGCTTATTTCAGATCACCCCTCTTAGTGACAGAAAGAAAATCATGTAAATTGGAAAAAATATTTTAAAGGAATCTATTTGATGGAGTTAAAATGCTAACAAGACAGAGTGCTCTTGAAGATAAGTGAGCCTAATGTTCTAGGCTTTTCTCCTAGGCATTAATCAGAAGCCAGGAGGCTGAGAAGCCAGAAAGAATATGGTAAGTGGGACATTTAGCAGCACAGAAAATCTTTTAAGCATCTTACAGGAATGTGGAACAACAGTGGGCTGCAGGCATGCCAAGAGAAGAGGGCTTGGTAAAACTTTGGGGTTTTAGTTGTAAATGCCAGGAAAAGAATGAACAATGAATAGATAAACCTAAGTTTGAATCAAATTAAATTCTACTTGGATTAAGGAGATTTGCCCTTCCACTAACTGCCTGCTAAAAGCAAAGAATTCTCTCTAGGAAAGATGTTTCAGAGTCTCAAAATGTCCCTCTAATATTTCATACACGTCCAGAATTCAATCAAAATTCACCAGAAATAACCACAGATAAAAATGAATAACATAAAAACAAAGTGAAAAACACAACACAAATACATACGTGACAGGCTTATCCTGAAAACAGTGTTGCATTTGTTTTTTGGTTCTTTGTTTTGACCTTCAAAATTTTCCTTTAGGTACTTAGTCCGACCATGTTTGTGTGTATGTTTGTTTTTTTAAAAAATGGGTTTCGTTTTTTAATGTTTAAAAAGTTGGAAATTTTGTTAAATATTTTGGGTATTTTAGTAGGAAACATTTTTATAATATTGTACTGGGACTTTTGGTAGGAAAGATTTTTAGCCTACCAAATGATCACTCATCTACTCAAACTGTCTAGGTTACTCTAATCAAGAGCTCCAGGTCACTGAAGTTCTGAGTTTTCAACTTACTTGAACTGTTAGTAACATATGACATAGTTGATCACTTATCTCTTAATGCTCTTTCTCTACATTTCTTGTGATACTCTCTGTCTCTTGATTTTGTTTTCCTTCCTCACTGGCCATACCTCCTGGGTGTTCATTGGAAGGACTGTTGAAGCTGAAACTCCAATACTTTGGCCACCTGATGCGAAGAACTGACTTACTATAAAAGACCTTGATGCTGGGAAAGATTGAAGGCAGGAGAAGAAGGGAGCATTCGAGGATGAGATGGTTGGATGGCATCACAGACTCGATGGACATGAGGTTGAACAGGCCCTGGGAGTTGGTGATGGACAGGGAGGTCTGGCGTGCTTCAGTCCATGGGGCTGCAAAGAGTCAGACACAACTGAGCTACTGAACTGAACTGAACCACTGGTATCACTGTGCAACTGTGGCCTTCATTCCAGCCATCACTCTCATTCACACAGATTCTTCCAATAGTCTCATTGCATTTTCTTTTACTTATATAATGTTCATTTACTCTCCATAAACCAGTCAGAGTAATCCTACCAACATGGAGGAAAGAACTTATCACAGCTATATCCAATACCTCTGATATGTTAATTACCCAAAATTAAATCCATGTTCTTTGCATGGTCAACAGGCTTCATTGCATTTGGTCCCTGTCCACTCCTCTGACCTCATCCCCTCCACTCTATCCCTGTTCATTGTATTTCAGCTTTACTGGCCTCTTGACTCTTCTGTGAATATGCCAAGCATACTCCTACCTCTGGTAGTTTTCTTCCTGGACTTTCAACAATACAAAGCCAAATGAGAACCTAAAGGCAGTTTCTCCTCAATGAGTTCTACCCTAACTACTTCACTAAAAATAGTGGCCTCCAAGGACTTCCCTGGTAATTCAGTGACTAAGACTATGCACTCCCAGTGCAGGGATCCCAGGTTCAATTCCTGGTGGGGGAACTACATTGCACATGGTGCAACTAAATACCCTGCTTGCCCCAACCAAAATAGAAAATCCTGCGTGCCACAACTAAGACCTGGTGCAGCCAAACAAGCAGATAAAAATAAATATTTTTAAAAATAGAATAGTGACCTCCATCACTCTCTATCCCCTAACTCTACTTTAGTTCAATTCATACTCAGCTGCTAAAGAATCTGCCTTCCACTCTGGAGACCGGGGTTCAATCCTTGGGTCAGGAAGACCACCCCCCCTAGAGAAGGGAATGGCAACCCACTCCAGTATTCTCATCTGGAGAATTCCATGGACAGAGGAGCCTGGCAGGCTATAGTCTATGGGGTCGAAAAGAGTCAGACACGACTTAGTGAATAACACACACATCTCCACATTTCATGCTATATATACATTTATTTATTTCTTTACGTGCTTCCTCTCCTCAAAAATTTGATCTTGATGGAAACTTGGAGCTTTTTTGTTGTTGTTGTCCACTGATACAGCATCAGCTCTGGAACAGAGCCTGGACAGGGCAAACATTCCGAAAACAAAACATAATTTACTCGATTCTATCTCACTGTACCAATTTGAATGCAGTAAAGAAATGAAACAAAATTTTTAAAAATGATATTTCCCACTGCCCCTTGTTGTACTCATCAAAATTTCTTCTCGAGGTATTCATGACTTCACAGCCTGACCCCATCTGTCTCTTACGCCTCATCTCACCTTATGAATCACTTTCTTACAGAAGGCCCCTCTAACCTCCAGCTTGGTTGTTTAGCTGCTTTTCTCCGAAGAGGTTGTGCCCTTTCGCAGCTCTGTGCTATGCCTCCTAGTTCCCCCTTAGCCCGGAATGACCTCTTTCCCTGTTTCTGACTAATGAAATCTTTCTCTTTCTTTGACTCAGGTCAAATGTCATATATACAAATAAATCAGCTGCACTCTTCTCAGTAAAAATTAATCTCTTTCTGCCCAGACCCTGCCAAGGCACTTCATTTTTTATTGAATTTTTGGCACTTTATACCATGTGCTTTATATTAAATGTAATGATGTGCCTGCCCACTCAGGAGAAACTAAGCTTCATGAGGACAGTGGTCTCTTTCTAATCACATTCGCATTCTTCCTTTAAGCTTAACAGTGTTTCATATACACAGTCAATATTCAATTAAATATTGCCAGAGTTCTTTTAACTACCATCATATCCAGTTGAACTGGTATGAAAAATATCCAGTTATTCTCATTTTTAATGTTGTTTTGATGCATAAAGTTATAAACTCCATTTCCTCTGCTTCTGACTGGCATATATTATTAATAGTATGATGATCAATCATTTGGTAAATAGTGTTTATTTGCAACATGTTTACAAATAAATCTACATTACTTAAAAATAGGATACAGCTATTAAAATAATTTAATACATTAATAAAGAAACAAACATGAAGAAATAAAATACGTAGTTCTGGCATAAGGGTAGGAAATTCTCTTTGAAATATTAAGGGAAACTAGGTTTTCTCAGTCCTTTTAATTCTTTGATTCTGACCTGTATTGATTGCACTGTATTTTCAGTTTCCCTTGTGTATATTTACTTATCAGTCTTTAGGAAGTTGGAGTAAATATCTATGGAATAGCAAATATTTCACTACAGTTAAATCAGAAGATATTTTGTGGAGATTCTCATAAATAGGTAAATGATAAAGAGTTCAGATTTGAGAGGACCTTACTATGCCAAGATATTTGTATTTATTCCTTATGCACATGAAGAGACAATGAAGAATTTTAAGCAGAAAAGTAATGTAACTGTATTTGAGATTTGAGATCATAACAATGGATTCAGCAGGAAATATAAACAATCTAGGGAAGAAATTTGAGTCAACGACTTTGTTAGTGCAAAGAATGAAGGACTCATTTTTGGTAGCATCAGTAATCAGATCAGATCAGATCAGTCGCTCAGTCGTGTCCAACTGTTTGCGACCCCATGAACCGCAGCACGCCAGGCCTCCCTGTCCATCACCAGCTCCCGGAGGTCACCCAGACTCGCATCCATCGAGTCAGTGATGCCATCCAGCCATCTCATCCTCTGTCGTCCCCTTCTCCTCCTGCCCTCAATCCCTCCCAGCATCAGAGTCTTCTCCAATGAGTCAACTCTTCGCATGAGGTGGCCAAAATACTGGAGTTTCAGCTTTAGCATCATTCCTTCCAAAGAAATTCCAGGATTGATCTCCCCCAGAATGGACTGGTTGGATCTTCTTGCAGTCCAAGGGACTCTCAAGAGTCTTCTCCAACACCACAGTTCAAAAGCATCAATTCTTCGGCGCTCAGCCTTCTTCACAGTCCAGCTCTCACATCCATACATGACCACAGGAAAGACCATAGCCTTGACTAAGCGAACCTTTGTTGGTAAAGTAATGTCTCTGCTTTTGAATATGCTATCTAGGTTAGTGAGGGGAAAAAAAAGAAAAAAATGATTGCAAATGTAGATCATAGATCCTACACAGACCCTATACAAGCAATTTATTAACACATTTGCTAATTCTGATTTTATTAATGTTTATTGGGTGCTTACTGTAAGTCTCATACCCAAGAGTATATTGCTATTAAATAGTTATAGTGTAAAATAGTGATTTTTTTTTTTTACATAGTCAAGGAGATGAGATGAATGATAACATTTGAGAAAAGACATTTGAGAACAGTAAGGATGAAGTAAAGATGAAAAGGAAAGGTATTTCAAACTATGGAAACAGTATGTGCATTTCTGGCAGCAAAACAGGGCATGGCAAGTCTAAGGAACTCATATAAATCTAGAAATGTCCTAGTATGAGAGGAGACTGAAGAGACAGCTAAGGGCTGGGTGAGGATAGACAATGCAAACCATATTAAGAATTTCTCTCTTTTAATAATAGGACTTAGACACTCAATCACTTTTGCATTAGTTTTATTTTCTTGAATGCATAAGAAGCTTGGCATATGACCATGGAGTCTCAAAGAGTCAGACATAACTTAGCTACTGAACAACAAAAATACATAAGAAAGACATAAGGCAAATATATGTCCTCGCATCCTAGGCATATTTGAAGTTAAAACCCTTTCTGTCCTTTGGATCGGGGGAAAAATATTGTGTTGTAATTTTAATGAAATGACAAATGAGAAAAAAAAAAGGTTTTCTGTTTGTTTCTCCCTACCTCTCCCCTGGCAATCCTAGAATTGATGGAAGGTAGGAGATGTTATATGGGGAAGGCAATGGCACCCCACCCCAGTACTTTGCCGGAAAATCCCATGGACGGAGGAGCCTGGTAGGTTGCAGTCCAGGGTCGCTAGGAGTCGGACACGACGAGCGACTCACTTTCACTTTTCACTTTCATGCATTGGAGAAGGAAATGGCAACCCACTCCAGTGTTCTTGCCTGGAGAATCCCAGGGACAGGGGAGCCTGGTGAGCCCGTCAGGGGTCGCACAGAGTCGGACACGACGAAGCGACTTGGCAGCAACCGCAGCAGGAGATGTTATATTATAAGGACTGAGAAACCAGAAAATCATAACAGGGGTATATTTTTACAAAACAGTCCAAAAGGAAATAGAAAATGAGCTGAACTTGCAAGACATATTTGTGTGAGGCCTTCATAAGCATTTGGGATCTCATATCAGGACCAAATGTGGGGCCACCTGATTTTTATCTGGACTTGCATAACCATGTCCATCTGCCTGTTGTTGCTATCCTAGAGCACTTATACACAGTGATCCTGGTATGCTTCAGGGAGGAAATTCCCCTTTGCATTAGAGGATTCGAATTGCACAAACAAGCTTGAGGCACCTGGACCCCCAAAAGTGAGAATGCAGTTAACAGTTTTAATGCCATATTTGTGTTTCAGAAGAAGCTCTCTGGCTGCAGAATGGTAAAATATTGAACACAGGAAGTAGAGAATACATGCAGCTTTTGCAGGTTATTGTAATACACATCTCTACACATCTTATACCATCTGTGTAACAGTGGGGGCAAAAATGAATGTGAAAGGTTAAATAAGCAATTTTAAAAGAATTATGGACAGCATGCTAGAGATACGGAAGTTGAGAAAAAGCATCCGGCCAAAGAAGCCACATCATCTGAATGAGGAAGAAAACTAATGAGTTTGGAATTAAACGAGTAGAAAGATTTCAGGTAATATCTCTGTGTTGATCAGTTCAGTTCAGTTCAGTCGCTCAGTCATGTCCAACTCTTTGCGACCCCATGAGTCGCAGCACGCCAGGCCTCCCTGTCCATCATCAACTCCTGGAGTTCACTCAAACTCAAGTCCATCGAGTCGGTGATGCCATCCAGCCATCTCATCCTCTGTCATCCCCTTCTCCTCCTGCCCCCAATCCCTCCCAGCATCAGTCTTTTCCAATGAGTCAACACTTCACATGAGGTGGCCAAAGTACTGGAGTTTCAGCTTTAGCATCATTCCTTCCAAAGAACACCCAGGGCTGATATCCTTTAGAATGGACTGGTTGGATCTCCTTGCAGTCCAAGGGACTCTCAAGAGTCTTCTCCAACACCACAGTTCAAAAGCATCAATTCTTCAGCGCTCAGCTTTCTTCATAGTTCAACTCTCACATCCATATATGACTACTGGAAAAACCATAGCCTTGACTAGATGGACCTTTGTTGGCAAAGTAATGTCTCTGCTTTTGAATATGCTATCTAGGTTGGTCATAACTTTCCTTCCAAGGAGTAAACATCTTTTAATTTCATGGCTACAATCACCATCTGTTGATAGGAAATTGCAAATGTAGGTCTGGAGCATTGTTAAAGTTGGAGGTTACTGATTTTTATCATATGCAGAAGATCAATAACAAAGAACAAAAACTATAGTAAGGGTCAGTTGAAATAATTTACAAATACCATTCCATCTGGTCTTCATAATAATGCTACAAGATAAACAGTATCAGGACACAAATTCATAGATGAGAAAAGTGAAGCTTACAGAGGGCAATTTACCTCAATTCTGAATTTGACGTTTGCCTTCTTTAATTACTATCATTTTTTGCCTCTCTATAAATGACTGGGCTTGCCCAGAAACAGAAGCATCTCCAGCAAAGGAGAATGGAGAGAAGACTGAGATGCATATGAAAAAAAGGCAGAAAATTGAATGATTTTTTGACATCAAGGGTAGAGATTTGATGATTTTGAACATTGATTTTAATGACATTTGTTAACCTTAAAAAGTGCTTCAAGAAGTGTAGGATGAGAAATGAGAACAAGTTATTTCAGTCATTCAAAAAAACTTTTTTGAGCTGCTGATTGGTACCAGGTACTCTTCCAGGCACTGCAGATTTAACAGTGAACAAAAGAGAAAAATCACCTTCCTAATGGAGATTAAATTATGGTAGAAGATAGATAATAAACAAACAATTGTGCAACTGATGACCATGATTTGACAACAATAAGGAGCTCAAGGGAATAACCCAAGTGAAGTAGATTCTCTGGATTGAAAGTTGGGCAAACATAAATTGAAAAATGAAGAGTTGATGCTGGAGTAGGATAAGGGAAAGATGGGTTATTGCTTTGGGTTATGTATTAGAAGAAAGGATCTAACCTGAAAGTTGCTGGGGAATGTTGGCAGAATGTACAGAAACCATAGTAAGATGTGGTTAGATACCTTTAGGGGGTTCTTGAATATGCATGGCCTCCTTCTACTGTGTAGTTTTCAACAGGAAGTTGTAACTATTGGTTCTCAAAATGTTGCTTTCATTAGAATCACCTAGAGAGCTTGTAAAACAAAAGTCTGGGTCTACTTCAAGAGTTTCCAATTCAACGGATTTGAGTTAGGGCCAAAGAATTTTCATTTTTAACTATTACCCAGGTGATGCTAGGGCTGATGCTTGTTGGATGATACCTTGAGAGTAATTCCCTTAAATAAGAGTAAACTTCATAGATTCTCAGAAAAGTCCAGACTTTAATCACATTACTTTGCTCTCTATCCCAACCAATTCTTAATCATAGACAGCAAGAGATCTTGAGCTAACTTGAGAAATTCTGCTCTTATATGATTATTTAAAAACTGAATATAAATCTGTTCTGCTTTGCTCTATCCCTAAAAAAAGTCCCTTAGTCTCATTATAATAGAGGTGCCACACTTATTGCAAAATGTCAATTTTGCTGCTAAGGAATAAATTCTTAAAAGTGCATTTCACAGAATATACAAAAGCAACCAATTAAAAAAACTTTTCTCACAGCACAACTTCACTTTAAGTATTCTAATCATAATGAATACTTTCTATTCCTGTAAAAAAAGTTTTCGGTTATGACTATTAATAACTTAAGAAGAGAGATTTTAATATTTGCTTCCTTCCCCAAAAAGATGTCCTTTTCATTATAGGGGACTAGAATGCAAAAGTAGGAAGTCAAGAAACACCTGGAGTAACAGGCAAATTTGGCCTTGGAGTACACAATGAAACAGGGCAAAGGCTAATAGAGTTGTGCCAAGAGAACACACTGGTCATAGCAAACAACCTCTTCCAACAACACAAGAGAAGACTCTACACATGGACATCACCAGATGGTCAACACCAAAATCAGATTGATTATATTCTTTGCAGCCAAAGACGGAGAAGCTCTATCAGATCAGATCAGATCAGATCAGTCGCTCAGTCGTGTCCGACTCTTTGCGACCCCATGAACCGCAGCACGCCAGGCCTCCCTGTCCATCACCAGCTCCCGGAGGTCACCCAGACTCGCATCCATCGAGTCAGTGATGCCATCCAGCCATCTCATCCTCTGTCGTCCCCTTCTCCTCCTGCCCTCAATCCCTCCCAGCATCAGAGTCTTCTCCAATGAGTCAACTCTTCGCATGAGGTGGCCAAAATACTGGAGTTTCAGCTTTAGCATCATTCCTTCTAAAGAAATTCCAGGATTGATCTCCTTCAGAATGGACTGGCTGGATCTTCTTGCAGTCCAAGGGACTCTCAAGAGTCTTCTCCAACACCACAGTTCAAAAGCATCAATTCTTCGGCACTCAGCCTTCTTCACAGTCCAGCTCTCACATCCATACATGACCACAGGAAAGACCATAGCCTTGACTAGGCGACCCTTTGTTGGTAAAGTAATGTCTCTGCTTTTGAATATGCTATCTAGGTTGGTCATAACTTTCCTTCCAAGGAGCAAGCGTCTTTTAATTTCATGGCTGCAGTCACCATCTGCAGTGATTTTGGAGCCCAGAAAAACAAAGTCTGACACTGTTTCCACTGTTTCCCCATCTATTTCCCATGCAGTGATGGGACCAGATGCCATGATCTTCGTTTTCTGAATGTTGAGCTTTAAGCCAACCTTTTCACTCTCCACTTTCACCTTCATCAAGAGGCTTTTTAGCCCCTCTTCACTTTCTGCCATAAGAGTGGTGTCATCTGCATATCTGAGGTTATTGATATTTCTCCCGGCAATCTTGATTCCAACTTGTGTTTCTTCCAGTCCAGCATTTCTCATGATGTACTCTGCATATAAGTTAAATAAACATGGTGACAATATGCAGCCTTGACGTACTCCTTTTCCTATTTGGAACCAGTCTGTTGTTCCATGACCAGTTCTAACTGTTGCTTCCTGACCTGCATACAGATTTCTTAAGAGGCAGATCAGGTGGTCTGGTATTCCCATCTCTTTCAGAATTTTCCATAGTTTCTTGTGATCCACACAGTCAAAGGCTTTGGCATAGTCAATAAAGCAGAAATAGATGTTTTTCTGGAACTCTCTTGCTTTTTCCATGATCCAGCGGATGTTGGCAATTTGATCTCTGGTTCCTCTGCCTTTTCTAAAACCAGCTTGAACATCAGGAAGTTCACGGTTCACATATTGCTGAAGCCTGGCTTGGAGAATTTTGAGCATTACTTTACTAGCGTGTGAGATGAGTGCAATTGTTCGGTAGTTTGAGCACTCCTTGGCATTGCCTTTCTTTGGGATTGGGATGAAAACTGACCTTTTCCAATCTTGTGGCCACTGCTGAGTTTTCCAAATTTGCTGGCATATTGAGTGCAGCACATTCACAGCATCATCATTCAGGACTTGGAATAGTTCCACTGGAATACCATCACCTCCACTAGCTTTGTTCGTAGTGATGCTTTCTAAGGCCCATTTGACTTCACATTCCTAGATGTCTGGCTCTAGGTCAGTGATCACATCATTATGATTATCTGGGTCTTGATGCTCTTTTTTGTACAGTTCTTCTGTGTATTCTTGCCACCTCTTCTTAATATCTTCTGCTTCTGTTAGGTCCACACCATCTCTGTCCTTTATTGTGCCCATCTTTGCATGAAATGTTCCTTTGGTATCTCTGATTTTCTTGAAGAGATCCCTAGTCTTTCCCATTCTGTTGTTTTCCTCTATTTCTTTGCATTGATCACTGAAGAAGGCTTTCTTATCTCTTCTTGCTATTCTTTGGAACTCTGCATTTAAATGTTTATATCTTTCCTTTTCTCCTTTGCTTTTCGGAGAAGCTCTATACAGCCAGCAAAAACAAGACTGAGATCTGGCTGTGGCTCAGATGATGAACTCCTTATTGCCACATTCAGACTGAAATTGAAGAAAGTACGGAAAATCACTAAACCATTCAGGTATGACCTAAATCAAATCCCTTATTACTATACAGTGGAAGTAAGAAATAGTTTCAATGGACTAGATCTGATAGACAGAGTGCCTGATGAACGATGGACAGAAGTTCAGGACATTGGACAGGAGACAGGAATCAAGACCATTCCCAAGAAAAAGGAATGCAAAAAAGCAAAATGATGGTCTGAGGAGGCCTTACAAATAGCTGAGAAAAGAAGGGAAGCAAAAAGCAAAGGAGAAAAGAAAAGATATACCAATTTGAATGCAGAGTTCCAAAGAATAGAAGGAGAGATAAGAAAGCTTTCCTCAGCGATCAATGTAAAGAAATAAAGGATCAATCCAAGAAGATATAACAATTATAAATATATATGCACCCAACATAGGAGCACCGCAATATGTAAGACAAATACTAACAAGTATGAAAGGAGAAATTAACAATAACACAATAATAATGGGAGACTTTAATACCCCACTCACACCTATGGATAGATCAACTAAATAGAAAATTAATAAGGAAACACAAAACAATGAATTTTACCTTTTTCTCAAGCACACACAGAACCTTCTCCAGGATAGATTACATCCTGGGCCATAAATCTAGCCTTGGTAAGTTCAGAAAAATTGAAATCATTCCAAGCATCTTTTCTGAACACAATGCAGTAAGATTAGATCTCAATTACAGTAGAAAAACTATTAAAAATTTCAACATATGGAGGCTGAACAATATGCTGCTGAATAACCAACAAATCACAGAAGAAATCAAAAAAGAAATCAAAATTTGCATAGAAATTAATGAAAATGAAAACACAACAACCCAAAACCTGTGGGACACTGTAAAAGCAGTCCTAAGGGGAAAGTTCATAGCAATACAGGCATACCTCAAGAAACAAGAAAAAAGTCAAATAAATAATCTAACTCTATACCTAAAGCAATTAGAAAAGGAAGAAATGAAGAACCCCAAGGTTAGTAGAAGGAAAGAAATCTTAAAAATTAGGGCAGAAATAAATGCAAAATAAACAAAAGAGACCATAGCAAAAATGAACAAAGCCAAAAGCTGGTAAAAAAAAAAAAAAAAAAAAGAATGAAAAAGATGATAGAATTCTGCCTTCCTTCTTTCCTTTCTCTTTTTCTTTGATTTCCCTGCCTCAAAAATACTTTCCTTTTAAGATTTTCTTTATGAGGCTCACATATGAAATGAGTATAGACACAAGGAAGGGAAACAAGCCCCTATCTAGATATTGTTGACATTCTTTGTTGTAGAAGAGCCCTGGGCCACCTCCACAGGCCAACAGTTCACCTACTCCCCAAAGAAATGCCAGTTACCATGTGACACCCAATGGAATGTGCTGCCCTACTCACTTTGTGCTAACCATCAGCAGGATCGAAAATGACTCCTCCCCACCATCACCCCCTTTCTTCCTTCCCATTTCCCTCCCACCCTCATGGATCCCTTCCTTTGGCCACTTTCCCTTGCCTTCTGACTCCCTTCCCTTCTCACAAAAAAATAAATAAATAAAATAAAATAAAAATAGAGGAAAACAACAGAATGAGATAGACTAGGGATCTCTTCAAGAAAATCAGAGATACCAAAGGAACGTTTCATGCAAAGATGGGCTCAATAAAAGACAGAAATGGTAGGGACCTAACAGAAGCAGAAGATATTAAGAAGAGGTGGCAAGAATACACAGAAGAACTGTACAAAAAAGATCTACACGACCCAGATAATCATGATGGTGTGATCACTCATCTACAGCCAGACGTCCTGGAATGCGAAGTCAAGTGGGCCTGAGAAAGCATCACTACGATCAAAGCTAGTGGAGGTGATGGAATTCTGGTGGAGCTATTCCAAATCCTGAAAGATGATGCCGTGAAAGTGCTGCACTCAATATGCCAGCAAATTTGGAAAACTCAGCCGTGGCCACAGGTCTGGAAAAGGTCAGTTTTTCATTCCAATCCCTAAGAAAGGCAATGCCAAAGAATGCTCAAACTACCGCACAATTGCACTCATCTCACATGCTAGTAAAGTAATGCTCAAAATTCTCCAAGCCAGGCTTCATGAATACGTGAACCATGAACTTCCAGATGTTCAAGCTGGTTTTAGAAAAGGCAGAGGAACCAGAGATCAAATTGCCAACATCTGGTGGATCATGGAAAAAGCAAGAGAGTTCCAGAAAAACATCTATTTCTGCTTTATTGACTATGCCAAAGCCTTTGACTGTGTGGATCACAATAAACTGTGGAAAATTCTGAAAGAGATGGGAATACCAGACCATCTGACCTGCCTCCTGAGAAACCTGTATGCAGGTCAGGAAGCAACAATTAGAACTGGACATGGAACAACAGACTGGTTCCAAATAGGAAAAGGAGTGTATCAAGGCTGTATATTGTCACCCTGCTTATTTAACTTATATGCAGAGTACATCTTGAGACACGCTGGGCTGGAAGAAGCACAAGCTGGAATCAAGATTGCTGGGAGAAATATCAATAACCTCAGATATGCAGATGACACCACTCTTACGGCAGAAAGTAAAGAGGAACTAAAGAGCCATTTGATGAAAGTGAAAGAGGAGAGTGAAAAAGTTGGCTTAAATCTCAACATTCATCAAATGAAGATCATGGCATCCGATCCCATCACTTTATGGCAAATAGATTGGGAAACAGTGGCTGATTTTGTTTTTCTTGGCTCCAAAATCACTGTAGATGGTGATTGCAGCCATGAAATGAAAAGATGCTTACTTCTTGGAAGGAAAGTTATGACCAAACTAGACAACATATTAAAAGCAGAGACATTACTTTGCCAACAAAGGTCCATCTAGTCAAGGCTATGGTTTTTTCAATAGTCATGTATGGATGTGAGAGTTGGACTTTTTAAGAAAGATGAATGCAGAAGAATTGATGTTTTTGAACTGTGGTGTTGGAGAAGACTCTTGAGAGTCCCTTGGACTGTAAGGAGATGCAGCCAGTCCATCCTAAAGGAAATCAGTCCTGGGTGTTCACTGAAAGGACTGATGTTGAAGATGAAACTCCAATACTTTGGCCTCCTAATGCAAAGAGATGACTTATTTGAAAAGATCCTGGTGCTGGAAAAGATTGAGGGCAGAAGAAGGGGACAACATAGGGTGAGATGGTTAGATGGCATCACTGAGTCAATGGACATGGGTTTGGGTGGACTCTGGGAGTTGGTGATGGACAGGGAGGCCTGGTGTGCTGCAGTTCATGGGGTCACAAAGAGTCAGACACAACTAAGAGACTGAACTGAACTGAAAAGTTATTGACTTTGCATATTTTCAGTAAAGGTTCTTATTTTACTCACAAAATATACCAATAATAAAGCAGCTTGTTTTATCCAAATCACTCCTGGGATTCTCTGGCTAGTCTCTCAATCTCCTTGTCCCTTTTTGAATAGTCTTTTCACCTCTATAACATTTTCTACACGTTTTTAATGTCATGTAACTCTCTAGATACTTCTTTCAGGTCAAAGCTTATGTGTCATTTCACTGGATGACCTGTATCTGACTCCATTCATGCTAGCTCCAGATTCCTTTATTCTAAGTACTCATTGGACATTGATTTTTTTGTTTTGCTAACTTGATTGAAATGAATATATAAATACATACTGTTGGTATATATGAAAATATGTGTGTATACATAAATATGTTGGAGAAGAAAATGGCAACCCACTCCAGTATTCTTGCCTGGAGAATCCCATGGACAGAGACCTGGCAGGCTACAGTCTATGGGGCTGCAAAGAGTCGGACACCACTGAGTGACTAAGCATGCATGCATACATAAATATATGTGTAAATGTAAAAATTAAAAGGGTATAGATTGATATATGTTCTGGAAGTTTTACCACACTTGTATACCATCAACCATCCAGATTAAGAATCAAAATATCACAGAACAGTATTTGCCATCCCGTGCCCCCCTGAAAATTTGGACAAAAAGTCTATGTGTCGTCAGTTCCATTCACATGTGGATAAGCTCATTAAATCCAACTTTCCTCTGCCTGGGCCCTAGGCAGGTCTAGGCTTTTCCCAGGGAATGCTTTTCCTGAATAATGGCCAACAGTTACAGAGATTCTGGAACCCAGCCTTAGACAGCATGAACATGGGCTTTGGAGTCAACAAGAGGATTATATTAAGCTCTTGGTTACTCTGGACTCTCCTGAGAGATCTGAAGTTTAAAATATCTACTTTATGAGATTTGGGTAATTCACTTTCTATCTTTCTTTCCTTTCTACTCCAGTTGATCATTGAATGGGGGTTATGGGGCCCTGCCCACCAAGCTGTCCAAAATTCACATATAATTTACAGTCAGCCCTCTTTCCACATCCCTGGTTCCTCTGAATCTTAACGTTCAACCAACCGCTAGTGGAGCAGTACTGTAGTATTTACCACTGGGGAGGGCGGGGGGCAAAATCTGACTCTAAGTGGACCTGTGAAGTTCAAACTAGTGTTGTTCAAAGGCCAACTCTACTTCAATTTCTTGTTTAAAAAAGATTCTCTGTTCCTCCATAATTCTGCCAAATATTTCTCCTCTTATTCTTTAATTTTCTGCCATCTTGTAGAGATGAAAAATATTTTAACAGATATAGGATTCTTTTCAATCATCTAATAAAAACATCCATCACATGTTTTGTGTCTGGAGTCAGCATGGTTGGTCAATTTATATTTATTATCTCCAATTCTCATAATCTTGCTTCAAGGTAGACAAAATTATCTCAGAGATGCTAAGGGATTTTTCTTGCACAGAGAATTCATACTCTTGAAAGTAGTATTTGAATGTAGATATTTGTCATTCCTCTGTGCCTCACTACTTCTTATATATTGTGTTATATAAAGGCTGGGTCCCCAAGGGAAGAAACACTGAATGAAATCAGAAAAAAATGCATTTATTTCTTTGACAGTCTGCTTCAAATTCATAAGAATTTATTTTTTAAAAAGTCCTTGAATATAACTGAAACTTTCTGTTTAAAATTTCTTATTGAGGTTTCAAATATTTAAGCAATGACTGAACCATCTCTAACTGAAATCAAATGATCGTGTTATGACTGCTCTATGAGTGGAACAAAATGCTTCAGCCCCACCCAGAAGAACATTACATTTGTCAATTCCATACTACCTCTGAGGGAATAGATTGATAAAGACAAATAAGTTACATGGGTAAAACACCTTTTTAAACATTGACTTCTAATCTCTGCACTCCATTATAGCTTTATCATATCATGTCTCTCTGAGTGTAAAGATATACTTTCAGTGCAAGTTGTCATTCAGTCCACAGTTTTTAACAAAATGGTAGTTGATAAATATCTTCAAACAGGCATATTGCTATATATGTCAAGAATACTATCATTCAATGTAAGTGGTTTAGATGTATTTGAGTTTCTGTATCTGAGCATTGTACACTTGGGAGCATAGCAATTTCAAAGCAGTTTCACAACAGTACAAGATTATTTTACTGCAGGTCTTCCTATCCTCTGCTGTGTGTTGTTTTTCTGCTTGTTCATGTTTTAACTGAAATGTAATGACAATGATTCTCATTTAGGTTATTGAAATTTTGATTGAAGATTGAGATTAAATAGGTATATACACTATGAAGGGAATTTATATTGCTCTCACTTTCTGTTTACTGTGATATAAACTATATTTTGTGAGGTAAGATGTTATTAGACTTACACAAATTTACACAAAAAAGTATTACCCCAATTACAAAATTCCATTTTTTATTTTTAATATATACTATTTGAATTTTATGTAATGACTCTAGGCTTTTGAAAGGACCAACTGCTATTTTACATATTAAATTTTCATGGTAGTTGAACATGAATACAAATAGGATATAACATTTGCAACTTAAGAGGAAATATCCAATAAGGTAATATAAAAAATTTTGGAACAGTTTACTTGATGAATGCATGATGAACATGTTTGAAAAGTGAAAACTCTTAAGATGGTCATCTTTCACATTCATTATTCTACAGTTAGGTAGAAGAAGAAGCTTTGAAGTCAAATGACAAGAACTTTTTGAGAACTTTTATCATGATATATTTTTACAGGTCTCCTCATGCATTTTAATAAAGCATGAAATAAATAAATGTGTATTTATCCTTGACACTCAGTTCAGTTCAGTCCAGTCGCTCAGTTGTGTTCAACTCTTTGTGACCCCATGAATGCAGCATGCCAGGCCTCCCTGTCCATTACCAATTCCCGGAGTTCACTCAGACTCACGTCCATCGAGTCAGTGATGCCATCCAGCCATCTCATCCTCTGTCATCCCCTTCTTCTCCTGCCCCCAATCCCTCCCAGCATCAGGGTCTTTTCCAGTGAGTCAACTCTTCACATGAGGTGGCCAAAGTACTGAAGTTTCAGCTTCAACATCAGTCCTTCCAAAGAAATGCCAGGGCTGATCTCCTTTAGAATGGACTGGTTGGATCTCCTTGCAGTCCAAGGGACTCTCAAGAGTCTTTTCCAACACCACAGTGCAAAAGCATCAATTCTTCAGTGCTCAGCTTTCTTCACAGTCCAACTCTCACATCCATACATGACTACTGGAAAAACCATAGCCTTGACTAGACGGACCTTTGTTGGCAAAATAATATGCCAGCTTTTGAATATGCTATCTAGGTTGGTCATAACTTTCCTTCCAAGGAGTAAGAGTCTTTTAATTTCATGGCTGCAGTCACCATCTGCAGTGATTTTGGAGCCAAGAAAAAGATAGCCACTGTTTCCACTGTTTCCCCATCTATTTCCCATGAAGTGGTGGGACCGGATGCCATGATCTTCATTTTGTGAATCTTGAGCTTTAAGCCAACTTTTTCACTCTCCACTTTCACTTTCATCAAGAGGCTTTTTAGTTCCTCTTCACTTTCTGCCATAAGGATGGTGTCATCTGCATATCTGAGGTTACTGATATTTCTCCTGGCAATCTGGATTCCAGCTTGTGCTTTTTCCAGCCCAGCATGTCTCATGATGTACTCTACAAATAAGTTAAATGAGCAGGGTGACAATATACAGCCTTGATAAACTCCTTTTCCTATTTGGAACCAGTCTGTTGTTCCATGTCCAGTTCTAACTGTTGCTTCCTGACCTGCATATAGGTTTCTCAAGAGGTAGGTCAGGTGGCCTGGTATTCCCATCTCTTTCAGAGTTTTCCACCGTTTATTGTGATCCACACAAAGGCTTTGGCATAGTCAATAAAGCAGAAATAGATGTTTTTCTGGAACTCTCTTGCTTTTTTGATGATCCAGCAGATGTTGGCAATTTGATCTCTGGTTCCTCTGCCTTTTCAAAAACCAGCTTGAACATCTGGAAGCTCATGGTTCATGTATTGCTGAAGCCTGGCTTTGAGAATTTTAAGCATTACTTTACTAGTGTGTGAGACGAGTACAATTGTGCAGTAGTTTGAACATTCTTGGGCATTGCCTTTCTTTGGGATTGGAATGAAAACTGACTTTTTCCAGACCTGTGGCCACTGCTGAGTTTTCCAAATTTGCTGGCATATTGAGTGCAGCACTTTCACAGCATCATCTTTTAAGATTTGAAATAGCTCAACTGGAATTCTACAACAAATAACTACATAAATTTATTTCAATACTATTGCTCTAAGATACATTTAAAAAAAAAGGTAAAATGCTATGAGCTATTATAACATGGAACCCTTAAAATAGCATCAGATCAGATCAGTCGCTCAGTCGTGTCCGACTCTTTGCGACCCCATGAACCGCAGCACGCCAGGCCTCCCTGTCCATCACCAGCTCCCGGAGGTCACTCAGAGTCGCATCCATCGAGTCAGTGATGCCATCCAGCCATCTCATCCTCTGTCGTCCCCTTCTCCTCCTGCCCTCAATCCCTCCCAGCATCAGAGTCTTCTCCAATGAGTCAACTCTTCGCATGAGGTGGCCAAAATACTGGAGTTTCAGCTTTAGCATCATTCCTTCTAAAGAAATTCCAGGATTGATCTCCTTCAGAATGGACTGGTTGGATCTTCTTGCAGTCCAAGGGACTCTCAAGAGTCTTCTCCAACACCACAGTTCAAAAGCATCAATTCTTCGGCGCTCAGCCTTCTTCACAGTCCAGCTCTCACATCCATACATGACCACAGGAAAGACCATAGCCTTGACTAGGCGAACCTTTGTTGGCAAAGTAATGTCTCTGCTTTTGAATATGCTATCTAGGTTGGTCATAACTTTCCTTCCAAGGAGTAAGCGTCTTTTAATTTCATGGCTGCAGTCACCATCTGCAGTGATTTTGGAGCCCAGAAAAACAAAGTCTGACACTGTTTCCACTGTTTCCCCAGCTATTTCCCATGCAGTGATGGGACCAGATGCCATGATCTTCATTTTCTGAATGTTGAGCTTTAAGCCAACCTTTTCACTCTCCACTTTCACTTTCATCAAGAGGCTTTTTAGCCCCTCTTCACTTTCTGCCATAAGGGTGGTGTCATCTGCATATCTGAGTGTTTCTGGCTCTCTATGCTATTTTATACTGTTCTGTTCATACTGTTCATGAGAACCCCATGAACAGTATGTACAGAACAGTATAAAATAGCATAGAGAGCCAGAAACATATTTCCAGAATGGTGGAATTTACCCTCAAATCTGAAAGGTGATTTAAAATTTGTTTTTCAAACACAATAGAAGCATATTCCTTACTTCTGAGTGTAAAGTGTTCTTTCCTGATTGAGTTCCTGATTGGTAGGTTGCTATCTAACAGGCACTGATTCAGAGTACCAGACTGATCACCTCCTAGAGTTCTCCTATTTTTTTTTAATTGAAGTATGGTTGATTTGCAGTGTTGTGTTTGTTTCGGCATATAGCACAGAGATTAAGGGGAAAGAATCTGAAAAAGATTAGAAATTTTTAAGACTAGAAAATTGGGGAACATTTTTTGATAGAGGGATATGTATAGATCTTAGGAGGGAAGGTGACGGTAGATGTTCAGTGAAGAAATGAAGAAGAGGTGGACAAAACACACAGTTCATTAAAATGAAGCTGACTAGCTAGACAATGGTGACTACAGTGGGCTTTTGTCAAACAGGTTAAAGAATTTATTTGCTTTCCTAAGACCAGTGCATACTCAGAGTACATTTACATGAAATCTGGCATGATTAAATGTGTAGGGTTTTAAAGAAGTTTTTCTTTTCCTCAGTGTCTGTGGAAAAGAAAATGTAGGAAGACAAACTCTGAGGCTACTGTAGTCATATGGGCAAGAATGTTGTTAGATTGGCCTGATTATAATGGGAAGAATGTGTATGTTTCTAAGACACTTATATCTTGTGCTGGATATTTATACCAAAGCTCTTTAATCTCTTGCACTGTATCATTTCACTATGTGCAAATTTTGTCCACTATGACTGCAGCCATGAAATTAAAAGACACTTACTTCATGGAAGAAAAGTTATAACCAACCTAGATAGCATATTCAAAAGCAGAGACATTACTTTGCCAACAAAGTTTCGCCTAGTCAAGGCTATGGTCTTTCCTGTGGTCATGTATGGATGTGAGAGTTGGACTGTGAAGAAAGCTGAGCACTGAAGAATTGATGCTTTTGCACTGTGGAGTTGGAGAAGACTCTTGAGAGTTCCTTGGACTACAAGGAGATCCAACCAGTCCATTCTGAAGGAGATCAGCCCTGGGATTTCTTTGGAGGGAATGATGCTGAAGCTGAAACTCCAATACTTTGGCCACCTCATGTGAAGAGTTGACTCATTGGAAAAGACCCTGATGCTGGGAGGGATTGGGGGCAGGAGGAGAAGGGGACAACAGAGAATGAGATGGCTGGAGGGCATCACTGACTGGATGGACATGAGTCTGAGTGAACTCCGGGAGTTGGTGATGGACAGCGAGGCCTGGCATGCTGCAGTTCATGGAGTCGCAAAGAGTCGGACACGACTGAGCGACTGAACTGAAATGAACTGAACCCAAATATACCATGAGCTCAGATGGTAAAGAATCCTACCACGCATTAAAAATGTTTTTCAATGGCCAATTTTTGTCTTCTGGATAGTGTCACTTTATCAATATGTGTTATTTAGGAAGCTAAGAAGTTTATAAATTACTGTGTCTGGAAAAACCATACCTTATCTGTTAAAGCAAATGAATAGAGTATGCCACATGATGAACTGATATGTTTTTATTCACCATGATTTTCCCTCTGATCTAGAAGATAACAATAACATACAGAGCCATAGAGAAATCCACAAAGAGAAAAAAGTTCCATTCCCAACCACGTTTTTGTCCAGAGTCAGTCAATAGACAATCACTTGTCTACAAGAAGAGTCACTTTTAAAAGTCTTTCCCGTATTGTCATTTTTCCAGGGGAGATTATTATGATTACTTGAAACAGCAGTGTAACTCCCGAAGAAAGAGGTTAAGAGAGGCCCTTGGAAGAATAACAGTAAGTATGGAAATCTTCTGTAAAATGAAATGCCTCATTTTACTTCTAGTAATATTTTCTGCAATAAGATTTATCACAAAAGCATAATTGCTTTTTGCAAAACCATCACTATACAACTTTTGTCATAAAACTCAAAAGTAATTTTGGATGTGCTGAAACTCTTTAGTAATTTCTTTTGGTAGATCATTAGATTTAATTTTAATTAAGAGCATAAATTATGACAATTAATTTTAGAACATTGACTTATTATTTGTTACAAGGCAAGCTATCTATGCTAAAATAATGCCTTTGATACTTAATATTTTTATGTTGGGCATGTCAAGTAGCATTCCTCTTTGTTAGTTTCTTCATTTATAAAGTAAGACTAATACTAGTAGTGAACTGATCCATCAAACTAGACATTGATTTGAGCATTAATGAAGCTAAAATACATTGAAGGCTTAGGTCAAGGCCAAGCACATGATAAACCCAGGTAAGTGAATCTATCATCATTGTCATCGTTGTCATCATCATTATATTTATGAACTTATTATAATCAAATTTCATTTCTGCTATGCAGTAGTTGAGTCTTAGAAAACTTACAAGGTAAGAGTGAATATGGTATGTGGGTTCAGAATTTTTACTCTATATTTTCCTAAATAAGAGGAAAATTCCAATAAGTAAAAATATTTTTGAATTGTTCTAACTAAATTGAATTCTTCTGTTGTTGAAAGTAAGTTGAACTACGTAGCTCAGTTTTGGATGTCCTAGTGCATTTATCATATTTACATAAGGTTTACATACGACACACAATAGATTTGGTCAAAGTAAGGCAGTGGTAATATTCTTATGCAAGACTGAATATACACATAGTGAGGAAGGAAGTGCATTAGGAATCTAGGGCCAGAATTTAATGCTAAATTGTAATTGAAAAAGATGTGTTGCTTGGAAACTGCAGAGAACACTGCTTTGTTTCAAGTGAAGGGTAACACAAATCATGCATTAAAATAGTAGAATCGTTTTAAAATTTCAACAATGCAATTGATGAGAGTTTTAATAATCTCTGACACATAACTTGGAATAGCACATTTCAACATACAGATGCTTCACCAAGATAACCCACAAGCACTGATAGATTTATATTGAAGTTTGGTTACATATCTTTATGGGTCTTCAGGTTATGGTTGCATAAACTGAACTCAGATTAAGGGTAATGAAATATTCCTTCTAAGAATAATCACCCTTTCAGAAAAAACTGCACCTAATCAGAGGTGTCACACACCATTGAGTTTTGTGCAGAGAATTTGCTGTTTAATAGCTGTTTGGTGACATTTGCAATTGGATGCAGTTATAAAATAATGTAAGAGGCTAATGTGTTACTTGGCAGGAAGAGTGAGTCCTTTCACTCCCTCCCAATTTTAAAACATGATGACCCTGAAAGTTAATGAAAATAAAGAGATCCACACAAGAGAGCAGAGAGAGCAGAAATCACAATATGGTGGCAGTGACTACTCATGCTTTGTTTGGCTACTTGAGGGATGAAATTCAAATGCTTACAGACAAATTCCTGTACTGTAAGGTGTTCATACCATCATTTAGTTCTCCCTCCAGAAAGCTTGTTAAATATAAGTCTTCTTCCATGGCTCTGGAAGTTTTCCCACATTGGAAAATTATTGATCTATCTAAAGAAAAGTTTCTGAGACCTTTTCTGAGATATTTTGGAAATTCATCCTTTATTTGACCTGAAATATTTCACTACTCTTTATCTTTGCATATTCTACTAACTCCTTCTAAAATAGTCAGTCACTCTTGCTTTCTCTTATCAAAACATTAAACCCAGTTTAAATTTCCCAGTTTGATGATCCTTAGGTCTTCTAGGCAGGGTCAGTTTCTCTATTTTCTGGCCTCACCTAGTGCAAAAACTCTGTTCATCCCTCAGTAGAACTTACCAGATTGTTCTCCTATTGGTCTGGTCGTAATCCTGCCTGCTTCTCTGGTCTTACACACCTCTAGAACAGAGATTCTGTATCATTTAACGTTATATTTTTGGTGTTTATCAGTTGTCCTAGTACATAGCAGTTGCTCAGTAAACCCTTTTCAAATGTGGCTCAATACTGATTGTTTCATAGAAGATGATTAATTTTCTAGTTTTTAAAAAACGAGTATATTCAATAAACCCACTGTGTAAGTACATTGGGTAAGGGTGTTAAACACCTCCTATATATGAATAGGGAGATGAAATTCATATCCTTGAAAAAGTTCAAGTCCTTTGAGGAGCTTACTACTTAATGGTATACCAGGCAGACTCATTTAAGAGTAGGAAGAATGAATAAGTGTGGTGTGGGCATTGCTAGAAACCACAGACCTTAGAGATCACCTCAGCTTCTCAGAGGGAGAAGCACTGCAGGATGGGCTGAAAGGGAAGGGAATTTGTTCAGGCCAACACCTCAGATAGAAGCTTTCTGCACAGAAAGAACAGTGAGTGCAAAGACATGGAAGCTTGGGGAAATAGAGCATTTTCTGGGAACTATAAGTAAGTATTCTTGGAGCATAAGATGTGAATAAGGCGGGGGGAGGGTAATAAGAGGGAGAACAGAAGATAAGACTAAACTAATTAATCAAGGAAAGCCCACAGGGACCTACGAAGCCATCCAAGGCAATTTAGACTTTATCCTGTCTTGATGATGAACCTGAAGCCCCAAGCCTTTATGTGGTTTGTTCAAACTCACACAGAGCTCACTGGCGAGGGAAGGAGAAAGGACCTTGCCTACAGCGTGTTACTTAATGAGAGTTTGCTTCTTCAGAATATGTTGTAATCAGTAATTAATTACCATTGAATCTTGGAATCCCTATGAGATAGGGCTGCTTGCTTCACTTTTCAAGATGAATCTGATTAACAGATGAGTCAAGGCCACAACAGTGTCCTTCTGAATTACGGATTAACATGAGGCAGAGTTCACTGTTCAGCTTACTTTTCTTTTGCCGCACTTATTAAATTGTATGTTTATATCTGTGAACCAAGATCTAATATTCCATCTAAATCTGATTTTTTTTTTAATTCATGTAACTTTCTGACCTAAAATTATATAACAGATTTGTTACCCCATTGAGAGTCTGTTAGTTAAAGTTAAGTTGCTCAGTCGAGTCCGACTCTTTGCGACCCCGTAGACTGTAGCCCACCAGGCTCCTCTGTCCATGGGATTCTCCAGGCAATACTGGAGTGGGTTGCCATTTCCTTCTCCAGGGGATCTTCCTGACACAGGGATCAAACCCAGGCCTCCCGCATTGCAGGCAGATGCTTTAACCTCTGAGCCATCAGGGAAGCCCGAGAGTCTGCTAACAGCGAAATAAATATCTGATCCATATGTAGAAAAATAAAATTCAGTATAGAAAGAGATAACACATTATCTTTGATGTTTGTGTTACCTGATAGAGGTAAATGTGATGTCATAGCTCTACTATTAGCTAATAGTAAAAAATAAAGCTAATAACTTTTTCAGGTAAAAATAAATTTTTAGTAACATGGTTTACTTCCCAAGTGAAATGCCTGTGTGCACATTGCTAATGAAAATCAATCTCTCTTTTAAGAAGAATATGTGTTTCTTGAAAAGGTTTTTAAATAACCTATGTAAAAATAAACTCATCCTTAGGGCAAATTGCTTAAATGAAATCAGTGTACTGCTATCTGGAAGGGTTGGATGCTCACAGGATTTACAATACTCCTGTCTTTATTGCCAAGACAATCAGCTCACCTCTGAAGGCTTATGAAATGATTTTCATTTCTTTGTCCTTGGGACATGTGGAAGTGCTGGGGAGTAGTGAGATAATTATAATGGGATTTTTCCCCTCCTAGGATACGAATTCACTTTAGAAATTGCCTTCCTCTTTAGTGATAAACAGTAGATGTTTTGATCAAAATAATCTGAATAATAATACTCAGCATGCATTCTCCTCCCTTTAAAAGTAAACGATGGCTTTCTTTTATTATTCAGACTAACAACTGTATGTTAGACAGGATGCCTTTAAACCTTGAGGTTATCTTTAAAAGAGAAAATAAGTTCCTGTTTGACTTGGTAAAGGTGGTTCTGATCAATGAATTTAACATTTTCATACCATCAGAGAAGACTGTTGACGATTATGCTTTTTACTCCCTCTTATATATTTTCTGAGAGCAAGCATGTGTATAACATATCAGCTGAAATATATTTATTTTAAATATTTTAATTATATCTACTTTATTAAACTATATACTCATTTTAATCATACTATAGTATAATAGATGGGGAAACAGTGGAAACAGTGTCAGACTTTGTTTTTCTGGGCTCCAAAATCACTGCAGATGGTGACTGCAGCCATGAAATTAAGACGCTTGCTCCTTGGAAGGAAAGTTATGACCAACCTAGATAGCATATTAAAAAGCAGAGACATTACTTTACCAACAAAGGTTCGCCTAATCAAGGCTATGGTCTTTCCTGTGGTCATGTATGGATGTGAGAGCTGGACTGTGAAGAAGGCTGAGCGCTGAAGAATTGATGCTTTTGAACTGTGGTGTTGGAGAAGACTCTTGAGAGTCCCTTGGACTGCAAGAAGATCCAACCAGTCCATTCTGAAGGAGATCAGCCCTGGGATTTCTTTAGAAGGAATGATGCTAAAGCTGAAACTCCAGTATTTTGGCCACGTCATGCGAAGAGTTGACTCACTGGAGAAGACTCTGATGCTGGGAGGGATTGAGGGCAGGAGGAGAAGGGGACGACAGAGGATGAGATGGCTGGATGGCATCACTGACTCGATGGATGTGAGTCTGAGTGACCTCCGGGAGCTGGTGATGGACAGGGAGGCCTGGCGGTGTGCTGCAATTCATGGGCTTGCATAGAGTTGGACACGACTGAGCGACTGATCTGATCTGATCTAGACAATACTCTTTGTTGATTTTCCTCCTTTTGCTTTACAGCTTTTTCTCCACTCACTCTCTGAGCACTGGTTCTCAACCTGAAGGCAAGTTTTCTGAGAATTTCAATTTCAGTTGTCTTCTCTTCTGTATTCATTCCCTGGGCTACCACAACCATGCTCATTATTTCATTGTCTAAGTAATGAAAATTCTCCACTCAACCTGCTTGCCATTTTCACATACTCACCTCAAGCTCTATGTATTCCAAGCTCAACTAAAATTTTCCTTTCTCAGATGTGTTCTGTTTTCATACCCACTACCTGAGAAAATGAAACAATCATTCACTAGATCATTATAGGTGTTCAGTCGCCAAGTCATGCCTGACTCTTTTGCGACTGCATGGACTATAGCCCGCCAGGCTCCTCTGTCCATGGCATTTCTCAGGCAAGAATACTGGGGTGAGTTGCCATTCCCTCCTTCCGGTCTCTCCCCAACTCGTGGATTAAACCCTCTTCTTCTGCCTAGCAGGTGGATTCTTTACCACTGAGCCACATGGGAAGCTGAGAGAGTCATTTCCTAGGCAGGTTGATAAGGAGTCTAGGGGTTCCCAGGGAGAGAGGGGTCTGGAATTCTCAAAGAGGAAGAAAGGACAAACTTTTTTTCCTTCTCTACATTCCTTAGAATTATATGATACTGTATCCTGCCTGAAGACAATCTCTGGATTAAGGACAGTCTCTGGATTAAACCTTCTGGCTAATTCTGTTGTTTTAAAATGTAAATTATGGGAGTAGGTCTGGTGAGGTCTTTACAACCTCCAGACATTATATGGATTCATTGGAGAGTATATAACTTCATTGCTAACACTAGCAAGTGGGTACTCTTTCTGCCCCCTTCTGATGCCTATGTCAGAAGCTTTCTTTATCTCCTTTATACTTTAATAAAACTTTATTACACAAAAGGTCTGAGCGATCAAGCCTCATCTCTGGCCCCGGATTGAATTCTTCTCCTCCGGGGGTCAAGAATCCCAGTGTCTTCGCGTGATTCAACAACAACCTTTCAAAGCCCTATACACCAGATATCCGAGGCACAAATGCAATTGTTATCCTGGATTATTATTTTTCTCTCTCTGCCCACATCAAATCAGAAGTAAATAAAGCACATACAATTCTAATTCCTGATCATTTTTTAATCCTTTCTATCTTCTTCTTCCTAATGCCTTTTGTCCTAATGCCATATTCTCATGCTGTTTGAATCACCTTTCAGTGATGGATCTGATTATATTAATTCTTTTGCTTAAAAATATTACCTCTGGACCAGTATTGACTAAATGAATAAAACATAACCTTATCAACACAGTCAGAACTTTTCATGATATAAAACCTGCTTTTTTTGGTCTTTCTTTCATCTACTCTGCACAGTAGGACCCAAACTAACATCTGTATCAATATGTACAAGGCCTCAAGATAGGGATGAATAGAGATGATTATTCAGTTAAAGATAGAGGTGATGATTACTCAGTGAATAACTAAGAATCTGATTCAAAATATTACTTTAGCTATTGCATTGAAAGATGATATAGTAGAGCAGAATAAGTTATTTACAAAGATGCCAGAGAAGATGCGCGAGGTTTGGAGGGGGAGATACTACAGAGCTTAGAGATCAGGGTCCACTCTGTGTCCCATTGTCTCATGTGGCCCAGCAAGTGTCTGTTTACCAAACATTTGCTTTTCCATCTCTGTCTGAATTACCTTTTTCCCCTTTGAAGTCCCAAACCACTATTCAACAAATCCTGTTTTGTCTTTAATTGAAGATAGTACTTAAGGTGAGGATTTCAGCCATTTTGGTTTTATTCACTTTTTATTCACTTTTATTAAAAGTGAGTTTTATTCACTTTTCCTTGGTTCTCTGGAGAAGGAAATAGTAACCCATTCTGGTATTCTTGCCTGAGAAATCCCATGGACAGAGGAGCCTGAAGGGTTACAGCCCATGGGATCACAAAGAGTCGGACACGACTGAGAGACTAAACAAAGACAATAATTCCCATTTATACTCTTTACTAAATTTTCTCTGTTAATCTGTCGCATGTAAATTTAATCCTTGGGCCAGTCAGAAGAATCCTAGAAGAGTAGAGAAAAATGTCTTGCTCCCTAACACAGTGACAGATTTTAATATTATTCTTGAAAAGGGGAAGAAAATCAAAACTTTGACTATTTGTGCTTTAGTCTTCCTAACCCAGTTTACTTTGATAATGATGTAGAATACAAGTTCCTGCCATAGATTTTTTTTTTAATCTACCTAGCCAACTTATGATATATAGATAGATAGATACAGATGGATATATAGAGAGATATATAGATATATATAGTTAGATAGATAGATATAAATGTTTTGTGAGCTATTCAGTTTTATTATGGGGTAGTAATAGATGCTCAGTTTTGTCTGATTCTGCAACACTATGGACTGTAGCCCACCAGGCTCCTCTGTCAATGGCATTTCCCAGGCAAGAAGACTGGAGTGGGTTGCCATGCCCTTCTCCACGGGAACTTCATGACCCAGGGATCAAACTCACATCTTCTTTGTCTCCTGCATTGGCAGCAAGCTCCTCTGTCCATGGAATTTTCCAGGCAAGAATACCAGAGTAGGTTTCCATTTTCTATTCCAGGGATTTTCCTGACCCAGGGGAAAAAAACCTACATCACTCATGTCTCCTTCATTGGCAGGTGAGTTCTTTACCTCTGTCACCACTTGGGAAGCCTGCAAAAATAGGGTAGGTTACATAAAATCCATGAATTCTCATGGTGTTTTAGATGGACTTTTGTTTTTTGTTGTAATTGACTGTCATTGAGGGCAAATTCACACCCAGGCTTGCAGAAATTCCTTTCTTGATTCAGTAGTTCTAATATTTGAAACACTCATTCCCTATGAGATACACAGATATGTATTCCTTGAAGAAAAGAATGCACTCTCTGACATATTCCAGAGATTATGCTCAGTCACTGTATTATTTCCCTTCTCCCCCATCTTAAACCAAGCATCCTTTTATTTTTATAAATTTTCTTTGTATATCAACTAAGTTTTACTTGTAATTCTTAAAAAAAGAGGCTTACTCTATTTTCCAGAAATAATATTTTAATCAAGATTTACGCATTTTAGACTTCATTCTTCATAGTGATGACAGTTACAGATTTACTTGAGAGTCATCTAGTTTTTTACATACACTTGTAACCAGGTTTTATAAAAAACGGAGCCATGAATCAATGTTTTTCTGTAGTTAAGGGATTTCAATTCAGGAACACTCGCTAACCTCCAGGTTTTCAGCATGATTACATTTATCTATATTTAAAGTACAAAGGAATCAACATGCTGGAAAGTAATTGCTCCGTTGCCATAGGGAAAGAGATTAGGAAAACTGTGAGTTTAAGGAAGAAATGGCCTGGGTAGTAATCCCTTTTATTATCTACTCTAAGCCATAAATGATTCTATCCCTAGCCTAATAAATAATTATGTCATGAACTGTAAGGTCAGAGGACTTTAGCAAGATTGTTAAGAAGTGCAACTATTAGGAACTTTGCATATTCCTAAGGTCTTATTATCTCTTTTAAAAGTATGTATTTGACAGCAGTGAATAAAATGCAGATGCTAATGCACACAGCAGGGAAGAACAATTACTAAAACCATTCATTTACTAGGTGATCTTTGAGGCCCCTTCTAACTTTAAAATTCTATGCCTATGTCTAAATTAGAGTTATTTTTGTTTGAGTTGGCAAAGTTAATCATATGTTTTAATTAAGATACCTTTCTTTCATTAAATGACTGTGTATCAGATCAGGGAATTATATTAAATGGGGAAACCCAAATTTGTCTGGAAGGCCAGGGTCATAGAGCAGGCAGAATTTAGACAAATAATCATGAGCTCACAACATATGTTTGCTGGCACAGCCTGTGCTAAGGGCTCTGTCAATTGGGTAGGGGAAATAAACAAATCTATAGACAGTCCTGATGGGAACAAGAATCAGCAGAGATAAACATGGAGAAAATAGATAAGGCTAACTGAGTTTTCAGGAAAGTGCAGACAAAGCAAGCTCTAGGGGTGTAAGTTTAATTCTATTTTTCTATTGGGCCTCTCCGATTTTCTCCATGGGTTTTATGTCCACGATAAGCTCTCTTAAAATTTCTTCTAACACTATGGGCATAATTTTGGATCCATTCTTTCATTTAAGAAATGCTTAATAAACATTTACAGAAACAGTTCTGGAAAAAAAGGACAAATCAGGAGCTAGGTTTGGGAGTCCAGTGGATGTTAGTGTTAGGTAGTTAGAATAGGACAAAGGAGTCCAGAATGGCCATGGCTAAAAGACAAGGAAGGGAAAAGCCCATGAAAATAGAGCAAAGGTAGGTTCAAGGACCAGAGTGAGGACCTCAGGTAGAACAAACAGCACTCCTGGCTAGCCTAATTTACATATGAACAGGCCCGGGGGGAGGATAAAAAACATAAAAAGAGGAGGCAAGAGGCCGGGGGTCTCTAACTCTCTTTTGCTTTCTCTTTCTCTATCTCTCTCGAGCTCGCTCTCTCTCTTCTTTTGAGTCTTTTGAGTCAGCATGCCCTCACATCTGGAGGATGTATTTTCCTTTATCTTCTAAATAAAACGAAACTGTAACATGGAGCTGTAACACTGATCTGTCCAAGAGCTGTGACACAGTCTGTCCGAGGTCTGTAACCCTCGTCCGTCACTTCAAATTTTTCTTGTGAAGAGACAGAATCGAGGAAATTACACACTCCCTCGACATCTATGGTGCCATGACTCTGATTTAACCTGGCTGAAATAACCTCGGCACAGCCCCCGCAAGGAGAAGGCCAAGCACAGCAGGAGCCCAAGTCAGCAAAAGTGCCTATGGTGGAAGCTGAATGCAAAGAAAACCCAGCGCAGGGAAAGTGACAAGAAGCCCAGTGTGCTGGAAACTGGGACATCAGGAAATAAACTCAGCAGAAAGCTCTCGCAGCTCAGTCTCAGATTCCAGAAGACCTCTGATGAAGGAAGGAAGTCCTCACTCCTATGGCTGGAAGGACATATGCCTAAAAAAAAATCTTAATTCCTTTATAATCTCTCATTTCTTGTTTCCTCAAACAAGAGGAGAGGCTACTCCTCAGTATGTCCCAAAGGCTCCACTATCTGCTGACCCCCAGTAGCTGTTACCCAAGGCAGTAGGGGATCTTCTGTCCTTAATCTTCTTTGTGCCAAAGATCGGGTCAATGAAAACTGTGAGCACAGGTCAGGTATTTAGAAGCTTTTCTGGCAGGTTATGAAGGAGATTCCTTGGTATGCTTTTCCCACTGCTTTTTCCTCCCATCCTTCAGCTCCTCTCTCTTGGGACTTGAGCCCAGTCAAACCCCATGATGCTTGGCTTGAGGACCTAATGAAGGTCAGGCTCTGATATCTCATTGCAAAAATTCACTTAAAGACACAGCAATAGGTAAGAGATGGATTTGTTCAGATTCAGAGAGAAACACACTCTGCAGGGTGTGGGCCATTGCAGAAGGCAAGTGCTTAGGCCATGGAGTGTGGTGTGGCTAGATTTTTCTGAGCTGAGTATATTCATATGCTACTGAGTGAGAGGATCATCCCAACCATTGGGGAACCACCCACTCCTCTGTGTTTTGACAGTGTCTGGGAACTGTCCTGCCACCTGTGTGTATCATTTAGCTTGCAGATTGGGGATCAAGGTTTAGTTGAATTTGACTTGTCACCTTGGACCCATTTGATTTTAATCAGTTTATGTTATGCCCTTGTGCTATGTCATTCTTTCAAAGGTTGGGCCCTGCCCCCTTCCCTCCTGTTTCATGCTCTTTTCCTGAGCCCCATCTGGGCCCACAATGTTGCCTCTACAATCTTCTGGAGGGACAACAAGAAAATAGCTGGCTCTTGGGAGGGAAATACTATATCATATCCAATCCCTCTAGATATTCAGTCCTTCATCTTCCATGTTTTCTACAACATGTGCAACATCAGCATCTCTCAGTGAACCCGCTAGGGTGCGAGACAGGCACACAATGCCTGCTAGAAGTCCATCTGTTGGCATCCCTTCAAAAGCAACTGGGCTTCCAGGGATAATGTTTGCCACTTTGGGAGTTAGCCCGGCAGGCCGTTTGGGCCCAAACCCTTACCACCCTCCTCCTAAAGTTACAAACAAATCTCTGGATCAAACCTCCACTCCACTTTTATGGAACATCTGGTCTGTTGTGTCTTACCAATTTGTTCTTAAGTCAATTACTAACTCCTACAACCAGGACCCTGATCCCTTTTAGGCAACATTGCTCCATCCCCCCTATTATTAAAATGCTTTTAATGCCCCTAACAGGGACGGATAACCCACTCCTTGGTCATTACTTCTGTTATTACCTAAAATGGGTCTATGACAACGAAATGTTTACTACTGGAAACACCCTAAGCTGCACTTATGAAGAACTAGGTGAGGAAATCAGTGACTTACATTCCCTTAGAGCAGTAAGAGGATAAGGCTTATGACTGTTTCACCAGGTTCCCAGTCTCAGGGCACAGGCTTGGATAGCTTTACATCATGATATCTATTCCCATCTGCAGTGAACAAACTGGAAATGAGTTAAAATTACAACCCCTTAATCCTACCCAGCACAGGTCACACTGGAGACCCTGGGGACACCCAACTCCAGTCTTGGGGTCACAGGAGGTTGAACTGCCTTGACCTGCCTAGGGATCTGGTCCTCGAAATGTTGTCACTCCTCAACCTGCTTGGGGATCCACCAGTCCAGTGATCCCAGATCATCATGCCTCAACCTGCTCAAGGACCCAATTCTCGGGAGGACAACCTGCCTCGACCTGCTTGGGGATTCAATCTCCAGGAGGCTGTCACACCTCAGCTTGCCTGGGGATCTTCACCTTGACCTGGGGACACCTGGCTCTCAGGTCACAATAGTAGTGGGTAGGATAAGTTTCAAAAAGATTTACCCCTAAGGAAGTCCCTCATTTCCTGATCTGTGTGAAGGCAGGACTGAAACAGCCCAGGAAAAAGTAATCAGCTATGCCTGGATCTCAGAAATAACTCAGGAGCCCAATGAGAACCCTATTGCCTTTCTGGAAAGGCTAAAAGAAGCCCACCAAAAGTTTAGCAATCTGGACTTAGACTCTTACGAGGGACAGGTGATTTTAAAGAACAAATTCCTGTCCCAATATGCATTAGACATCAGAATAAAGTTACAATAGCTACAACAGCAGGACCGTGCTGCCTCTTTAGATAAGATAGTCCAGACAGCCACCAATACCTTTTATAACAGAGAACAGGAGAAGGCCAAGGCCCAGGAGAGGGAGAAAAGGAAAGAGACAAGGCATGCCCAGATGCTGGCTACCCTCCAGGGAAGCCCTATGGCAAACACTGAATCCTTGAAGGACAAGGCAAGAGGCAAATGCCTAATCTGTAGACAAGAGGGGGCATTGGGCCAAAGAGTGTCCAAACTGTGACAAGTCTTCTAAAACTGCCTGCTATAAATGCCATCAATTGGGACATTGGGTGGCACGCTGCCCTCGGGACCCAAGAGCCTCAAGGTCAAGCGCAAAGCCTTCCCTCATGATGGTTCAACAGGACTGAAGCGGCCCTCTTCTGCCAGCCCGCCTGTCACAGATAACCATCATGGGGCTGGAGCCAAGTGTGCAACTGGATGTGGCAGGTAGGTCCGAGAATTTCTTGGTTGACACAGGCTTACTCTGTCTTGATCTCCTACTCCGGAGCCTTCTCCTCCCAAACGTGTACCATTTTGGGTGCTATAGGAAAAACAATTACTAAAAGATTCACCCAAGCAATTCTTTGTTGCTGGGATGGACAAATATTTTCCCACCAGTTTTTGGTGGTCCCTGAGTGTCCTACTCTGAAGGAGATCAGCCCTGGGATTTCTTTGGAAAGAATGATGCTAAAGCTGAAACTCCAGTACTTTGGCCACCTCATGCGAAGAGTTGACCCATTGGAAAAGACTCTGATGCTGGGAGGGATTGAGGGCAAAAGGAGAAGGGGACGACAGAGGATGAGATGGCTGGATGGCATCACTGACGCGATGGATGTGAGTCTGAGTGACCTCCGGGAGTTGGTGATGGACAGGGAGGCCTGGTGTGCTGCGTTTCATGGGGTCGCAAAGAGTCAGACACGACTGAGCGACTGATCTGATCTGATCTGATCTGAGTGTCCTACTCTTTTATTGGGAAGAGATATACTCACCAAACTGGGGACCACCCTTGTGATGGGAAGCTTTTCAGCCCCTGGAGCCCTACAGCTTCTGCTTACTACTGAAGAATCCATTACACCCTCTCCAATACAGAGGGACTGAAAACTATAGGAGTACAAAATTAACCCCCAGGTATGGGACCAGGGGACTCCTGGATGAGCCCACCAGGCTGAACCGGCCATCATTTTCCTCCAAGATGCCACTCAGTTTCCTAACCTCAAACAATATCCCATCACAGAAGAGAGGCTCAGGAGAGACTACAGCCTCTAATAAATATCTTGCTTTTGGGCTATTGATCCCCACCAATTCTCTGTGTAACACCTCCATCCTCTCAGTAAAGAAAAAGGATGGAACCTGGTTAATAGTTCAAGATTTCCGGATCATAAACAAAGCTGCAGTCTTCCTCCATCCCACAGTACCCAATCCCTATGTAATCTTGGGAGAAATCCCACCCAGTGCCAAGTGGTTTACAGTCTTGGATCTCAAAGATGCATTTTTTTTTTTTGCATACCACTGGCTAAAGAAGTTCACGGTTCACATATTGCTGAAGCCTGGCTTGGAGAATTTTGAGCATTACTTTACTAGCGTGTGAGATGAGTGCAATTGTGTGGTAGTTTGAGCATTCTTTGGCATTGCCTTTCTTTGAGATTGGAATGAAAACTGACCTTTTCCAGTCCTGTGGCCACTGCTGAGTTTTCCAAATTTGCTGGCATATTGAGTGCAGCACTTTCACAGCATCATCTTTCAGGATTTGGAATAGCTCCACTGGAATTCCATCACCTCCACTAGCTTTGTTCATAGTGATGCTTTCTAAGGCCCACTTGACTTCACATTCCAGGATGTCTGGCTCTAGGTGAGTGATCACACCATCGTGATTATTGGGTCGTGAAGCTCTTTTTTGTACAGTTCTTCTGTGTATTCTTGCCACCTCTTCTTAATATCTTCTGCTTCTGTTAGTTCCATACCATTTCTGTCCTTTATCGAGCCCATATCTTTTTGCCTTCAAGGGGGAGACTCCAGGAGAAAAACACCAACAGATGACTTGGACAGTATTACCTCAGGCGTTCAGCAATAGCCCCCACCTGTTTGGACAGACTCTTAGCAGGGATCTCTTAGATCTGGACCTGGGACCTAATGGGAAAATATTACAACATGTAGATGACTTCTTAATCTGCTCTACAGATGAGAAAAAATGTCTAGCAACATGCAATTCAGTTGTAAGCTTTTTGGCAGAGAGGGGATATAAAGTCTCCTGTGCTAAGGCACAAATGATTGAGACAAAGGCTACTTACCTGGGAGTTCAGATTACACACGGGTCCAGGAGGTTGTCCTCTGATCGGGTACAAGGAATTCTCCAGTTGCCCTCCCCCACGACTTGAAAATAATTGTGGGGCTAACTGGGAATTGTAGAATCTGAATACCCAACTATGGTCTAATTGCTCAGCCCTTATATGAAAGCTTGAAGGGACGGGATGATTCAATCCCTCTGATGTGGGGAACTCCTCAAAAGAAGGCAGAGGCTACACTAAAACAAATGTTAACTCAAGCACCTGTCTGGAGGTTGCCAGACCCAGAAAAAGCATTCCAACTTTATGTCCACAAAAGAGAAGGAATAGCCTTGGGAGTGTTAACTCAAAGGTTGGGATCTGAGCCCCAGCCTGTAGCTTACTTATCCGAGACTCAACCCAACCGCCCAAGGCTGGCCTCCTTGCCTTCGAAATCTTGCAGCTATTGCAATTTTGATAGAAAATGCTTTGAAACTCTCTTTTGGGGGCAAACTACTATTTTTCCAGCCACCAAGTGAAATACTCCTAAATGGGAGAGGCCATTTATGGATGTCTGATCAAAGAATTGTCAGATATTAAGTATTGCTGATGGAAAGCCCAGGCCTCACTATATCCCCTTGTAAGGTTCTTAACCCAGCAACCATCTTGCCTACCGACGAGGGCTCTCTCCTCTTTCATTCTTGCCTAGAAACCTTGGACCACTGGACAAAATCCCGAGAGGGATTGTTGGAAGATCCTCTGACCAACCCTGAGGAAATCTGTTACACTGATGGAAGCAGCTTTGTCTTGCATTGAAAAAGAAGAGCTGAAAATGCAGTAGTCTCCAATTTTGAGACCATAGAGGCTAAACCTTTGCCACCAGGTACTTTAGCCCAATTCGCTGAGCTTATAGCCCTGACTTGGTCTTTAGAGATGGGAAAAGGAAAAAGAGCATACACTGACTCCAAGTATGCCTTTCTGGTGTTACATGCACACGCTGCTATTTGGAGAGAAAGGGACCACTTGACCACCCGAGGGTCCCCAATCAAATATGGTGATCTAATCCTTAGTCTATTGGAGGCAGTCCTTCTGCCTGCTAAGGTTTCAGTCTCCCACTGTAAAGGACACCAAAAAGGGAGCATGGAAGTGGCACGAGGGAGCCAAGCAACTGATCAGACAGCTAAGAGAGCAGCATTACAGAACAATAACTTAATAGGGGTTGCCACCTTAGTTCCACAGACTAATTTGTCAGAAACTCTTTCATATACTGAAGGTGAGACTCTTAAAACTAAGAATGAGGGCTTTCAGGATCATATGGGGTGGTTCCAAAAGAAGGGACTTCTTTTCCTGCCTAGAAAGCTCCAATGAAAGTTGGTTAACTCCTTACATGCCACCACTCATTTAGGGGAAAAGGCCCTCCAAAGATTACTAGAAAGGTCTTTCAGAGGAACAGGCCTCCAAATGACCATAAGGTAAGTGTTCTCCTCTTGTCCCTCTTGTCAATTAAACAATCCCCAAGGAACTCGAAGACCCCACTTGGCCCAGCCTGTCCAACGATGAGGGACCTACCCAAGAGAGGATTGGCAGATGGACTTCACCCAGATACCAGTTTCTCAACGGTGTAAATACCTATTAGTGATGATAGATACATTCACAGGATGGATTGAAGGCTTTCCCACCTGGACTGAGAAGGCTGAGAAGTAAAAAAAACCTACTCCATGAAATCATTCCAAGATTTGGTCTGCCCAGGTCATTAAAAGGGACAATGGGACATCATTTACTTCTAAGGTCACTCAAGGGATCTGTAAAGAATTGGGCATTACTTATTATCTCCATTGTGCCAGGAGGCCTCAGTCTTCAGGAAAAGTAGAAACAGCCAACCAATTCTTAAAATCAGCGATAAAAGAAATAACCTAGGAGACTTCCCTGAAATGGAAGGAGGCTTTACCAATAGCTCTCCTCCACACCAGTATTGTCCCTAAGGAACAGATTGGTCTTAGTCCTTACGAGATGCTATATGGGAGACATTTTGTTTATGCCAATGACCTCTTCCTAGATCCAGAGGCTCAGACCCTCTGGTCTTATACCATGGCCATTGGGCAATTCCAACAGGATATACACTTGTGGGGTGTCAACCAGGACCCAAAAGATTTTAAGGAGCCACCACTATATGCTCCAGGGACTCAAGCCTTAATTAAAATATGGAAAGATGGGTCTCCAAAGGCTCAACTCCAGCCCACATGGAAGGGCCCCTACTCTGTAATACTTTCTACCTCCATAGGAGTCAAGGTATCAGGACATGACTCCTGGATTCACTACTCATGAATCAAGCCATGAAAGAAAATAGAATAGGACACTCAATACACCTGTGAACCCCTGGGAGATCTCAGATACCTATTCAGAACTACAAATGAGTGCATTCTAATGAAACCTACCCCCCCTACCCCCCCCACCCCAAAATCTATTTTCTGGAGATAAGATTTCTCAGGACAGCTCTAAGGAGCCAACACGGCTTGGCAGGGGGTGTCCTCCAAAACAGAAAGGATATAGCCAGAAAGACCTCAACATCCCTATTCCCAAAGAACTGGGCCTCCCATCTCTTGAGGGGGAAATGTTAGGTAGTTAGAATAGGACAAAGGAGTCCAGAATGGCGTGGCTAAAAGACAAGGAAGATGAGAGAGTCATGTCCTAGGCAGACTGATAAGGAGTCTAGGGGTCCCCAAGGAGAGAGGGGTCTGGAATTCTCAAGGAGGAAGAATAAGGACAAACTTTTTTCTTTCTAATGTATCCTGCCTGAAGACAGTATTATCTTAAAATGTAAATTAGGTCTTTACAACCTGAGACATTCTTTAGAGTACATAACTTCATTGCTAACACTAGCAAGGGGGTACTCTTTCTACCCACTTCTGACGCCTATGTCAGAAGCTTTCTCTATCTCCTTTATACTTTAATAAAACTTTATTACATAAAAGCTCTGAGCGATCAAGCCTCGTCTCTGGTCCCAGATTGAATTCTTCTCCTCCGGGGGCCAAGAATCCCGGTGTCTTCACATGACACAACAACCTTTCAAAGGGAAAGCCCACAAAAATAGAACAAAGGAAGGTCTGAGGACAAGAATGAGGACCTCAGGTAAAACAGACAAGCACTCCTGGCTAGCCCAATTTACATAAGGCAGGCCCAGGGGGAAGAGAAAAAACATGAAAAAAGGAGCTAAAGTGCCAGGAGGTCTCTTGTTCTCTCTCTCACTCTCTCTCATGCACGTTCTCTATCTTCTCTTTGCGTCTTTTGGGTTGGCATGACCTCATGCCTTGAGGATGTATTTTCCTTTATTTTCTAAATAAAACTGAGCTGTAACACGAAGCTGTAACACTGATCTGTCCAAGAGCTGTGACACAGTCTGTCCAAGGGCTCTAACGCTGGTCTGTCACTTCAAATTTTTTTTGTGCTGAGATAGAACTGAGGAAATAACACACTCCCTTGACATTTGCAAGGTACTTGCTAATAAAATTTAGTAATTTTGAATCCTCTTCCATGTCATTTTCTACTTCTAGGATCTAGATCTCTAATCTGGGGCTGAGATGGAATCCCAAAAGTCAGGTGTTTGGTAAAAAACTAAAGGGAAATGATTAATTTTAATGAGTAAATGTGAATGCAGAGTTCCAAAGAATAGCAGGAAGAGATAAGAAAGTCTTCCTCAGCAACCAATGCAAAGAAATAGAGGAAAACAACAGAATGGGGAAGACTAGAGATCTCTTCAAGAAAATTAGAGATATCAAGGGAACATTTCATGTGAAGATGGGCTTGATAAAGGACAGAAATGGTATGGACCTAACAGAAGCAGAAGATATTAAGAAGAGGTGGCAAGAATACACAGAAGAACTGTACAAAAAAGAGCTTCATGACCCAGATAATCATGATGGTGTGATCACTGACCTAGAGCCAGACATCCTGGAATGTGAAGTCAAGTGGGCTTTAGAAAGCATCACTATGAACAGAGCTAGTGGAGGTGATGGAATTCCAGTTGAGCTATTCCAAATCCTGAATCATGATGCTGTGAAAGTGCTGCACTCAATATGCCAGCAAATTTGGAAAACTCAGCAGTGGCCACAGGACTAGAAAAGGTCAGTTTTCATTCCAATCTCAAAGGAAGGCAATGCTAAAGAATTCTCAAACTACCACACAATTGCACTCATCTCACACGCTAGTAAAGTAATGCTCAAAATTCTCCAAGCCAGGCTTCATCAATACGTGAACCATGAACTTCCAGATGTTCAAGCTGGTTTTAGAAAAGGCAGGGGAACCAGAGATCAAATTGCCAACATCTGCTGGATCATGGAAAAAGCGAGAGAGTTCCAGAAAAACATCTATTTCTGCTTTATTGACTATGCCAAAGCTTTTGACTGTGTGGATCATAATAAACTGTGGAAAATTCTGGAAGAGATGGGAATACCAGACCACCTGACCTGCCTCTTGAGAAACCTATATGCAGGTCAGGAAGCAACAGTTAGAACTGGTCATGGAACAACAAACTGGTTCCAAATAGGAAAAGGAGTACGTCAAGGCTATATATTGTCACCCTGCTTATTTAACTTATATGCAGAGTGCATCATGAGAAACGCTGGGCTGGAATCAAGATTGCCAGGAGAAATATCAATAACTTCAGATATGCAGATGACACCACCCTTATGGCAGAAAGTGAAGAGGAACTAAAAAGCCTCTTGATGAAAGCGAAAGAGGACCGTGAAAAAGTTGGCTTAAAGCTCAACATTCAGAAAACGAAGGTCATGGCATCTGGTCCCATCACTTCATGGGAAATAGATGGGGAAACAGTGGCAGACTTTATTTTGGGGGGCTCCAAACTCACTGCAGATGGTGATTGCAGCCGTGAAATTAAAAGATGCTTGCTCCTTGGAAGAAAAGTTATGACCAACCTAGATAGCATATTGAAAAGCAGAGACATTGCTTTGGCAACAAAGGTCCATCTAGTTAAGGCTATGGTTTTTCCTGTGGTCATGTATGGATATGAAATTTGGACTGTGAAGAAAGCTGAGCGCTGAAAAATTGATGCTTTTGAACTGTGGTGTTGGAGAAGACTCCTGAGAGTCCCTTGGACTGCAAGGAGATCCAACCAGTCCATTCTAAAGGAGATCAGCCCTGGGTGTTCTTTGGTAGGAATGATGCTAAAGCTGAAACTCCAGTATTTTGGCCACCTCATGCGAAGAGTTGCCTCATTGGAAAAGACTCTGATACTCGGATGGATTGGGGTCAGGAGTAGAAGGGGACAACAGAGGATGAGATGGCTGGATGGCATCACCAGCTCGATGGACGTGAGTTTGGGTGAACTCCGGGAGTTGGTGATGGACAGGGAGGCCTGGCGTGCTGCAGTTCATGGGATCATAAAGAGTCAGACATGACTGAGTGACTGAACTGAACTAAACTGAATGAGCAAATAATGTATTTGACTCAACCCCTTTATAACGTTGTAGCTCTTCCTTCCTTAGAAGGACCACCATCTCACATGTCCCACTTACAACATAAAAAGCATCAGTGATCTTTCCTGAGCAAGACAGCCACCTTTAACTCTGCAATTATCTTTCCTTCTCTCTAGTATCACTTGCCACCTTTTAGCAGCTCTTATGTTGTTTCCTTGAATGAGTTGACTATTTAATGTAATTTAGTATTTTAAATGTTTAACTTCTCACCAGCAAGACCACTACCTCTTTAAGGAAAATAAGCCATGTATGTGAAATGTTAGATGGCATAGCACAGGCCAACAGTTTGGCTCATCACTTGCCAGGGAAACTGGCAGGGGGCATGCCCCTCACCATTCCTCTAATAAGCTATCTTGGTGGTGATGTTTTGATCAAAAGGTTAGAACAGTCACTAGCTGCATCAGGCAGGGGCAAGAATGTAGGAAGGTCATACATGTGAGTAGGGTGTAGGTGAAGCAGATACTGGTCCAGCAGGGGATGTACAGAGAACAAGAGAACAGCCATTTTGGGTGGCCTGATCACACAGATATTCATAATAGCATGGGTTTTGAGGGTGTGGGGATTGTGTCTATCATGTTTAATGTCATATCACCCAAGAAGACACCCAGTGAATATTTGTTAAATACATGAATAAGTGGGCAAGTTTGGAGGACAATTCCCAGTTCTGAAGAGAGGAAACAAGTAAATATTTCCATTAATGAAACCAAGAAGCAAAGATAAAGTAGGTTTAGAATAAAAAGATAAATCTTATTTCAGAAATCTTAAATATGCTATATTCGTGGAATGATCAGCTGTTGATAAACACATCACTCATCACATATGGGTCCTGTAAATTTCTTTTTCCAGGTGCTATTTTTAATGATGAAAGAAACCATGCTGTTTATGTTTGCTCCTGTATAACCAGTGTTGGGGCAGGGCTTGTCACACATCAGGTACATAAGAAATCTTACCTGTCTTAACAGTCAAGTTGATTTAGCTAATATATGAAGTTCCTCTTTTATTAGTATCCAGAAATTAGGCTTTACATGGTTAATAATAAAGTGACTTGCTGTTTTCTTTGTATCAGGTACCATTCTAAGCATGTTAATGTATTAACTAATTCAAGTCTCAGAACAATACTACGAAAGAGTCACTATTAAATATGAAGACAATAAAGCACCGGTAGTTTAACTATCCAAGGTCACCAAGTTGGCATATACTGGGGCTGGATTCTGAATGCTAATAGTCTTTCTCCATGGACTGTGTTGGCACCCATTGTCTTATACGTCTCTGTGGCTTTCATGATGAAAGTAATACTTTATACTCTGTGTGGTAGGATTAAACCAAACAACTGGCAAAGGAGAAAATTATTAGAGGAAATTTATCTCCATATATGCTGTAGAAAAAGAGAAGTAGGGAAAAGTGAGAGAGAAGACTCTGCTGGTAACATCAAAAAGCATTAGACCTATTAGAAGTTAACATAGGGAAGAAGAGAAAAGAGAAAATATAGGCATCTTTTCTGTCTTAAATAGCTCACTCTGACTGTAATATAAATGTTCATTTTAATGAGGATACTGAGGAAAGAGCTCGAATTAGGCTATTGCAATTCCCCAGAAAAGCCAGAAGTGTTATAGGATGAGGCTGAGGAAATTTAAGATGTGGAATTGGGTGGACACAGTGCTGGAAAAGACATGGAGAATAAGAAAATATGAAGAATAAATATGTCTTTGTCTTCTGGTTTTGATGACAAGGATGCTAGATCGTATGATCACAAAGATATCAGGGAACTGACTTCTTATTAACATACTACTGTGTGTGATGAGTTAATTTGGGGGTTTTATTGTTTGTTTTTTAAGATAGCTGTATGCTTGGACTTCCCAGGTGGCACTAGTGGTAAAGAACTCACCCACCAAAGTAGGAGATATAAGATACACAGGTTTAATCCCTGGGTCAGGAAGATCCCCTAGTGGAGGAAATGGCAACCCACTCCAGTATTCTTGCCTGGAGCATCCCATGGACAGAGAAGCCCAGTGGGCTATGGTCCATGGGGTTGCAAAGAGTCAGACATGAATGAAGTGACTTAGAGTGTATATGCATCTTCAGCCTCTCTTCTGGGGCAAGATACATTGGGTTGACTATTTAACAGTCCCAATAGTTTTTTCTCAAACCCCTCAAATTCAGCACATGCAATACTGGATTTATGATCTCTTCCCAAACCTGCAGGTGTTCAGTATTCTCAGTCTCAGTAAGGGACACTATCACCTACATAGTGGACCAACATAAACTCAGGACTTCCTTAGCTTTCACTTTTCCCACATCTTCGCATGTATGCAATCACCAAATACACATTCCTAATGTACCTGAATATATTCATTCTTTTTGTCCCTGATTTTAAATCCTCATTATTTCTTATCTAGATTTAGTGCTACTTTGGTAGTTGAGTAGGTGTTAACTGAAAGAAAATTGAGAAAGTGAAAATTGGTTTTCCCTTTGTTAAAAAAAAAAGTCTTGCTTATCTCTGTTTCATAAATCAACCCTTTACTTACACTTAGACCCCAACTAAAAATTGTTTCCACTGAGAGACCTTTTCTGACATCAGAGCTAGAGTAGGTCTCCATTATATGTTCCTGTGGCACCTTTTCCTGACATTTAACACCTCTGTAATTACTTGTTCAGTCTGTCTTTCAAACTTAATTATAAATACTATAAGGATATGGTCCATACTCTGCATTGTGCACCTCTGTTTCCCCAATGCTTGGCAATAGTAAATGTTCAATAACTCATTAAATGAATGAATGAAAAGAGGTTAAGCAAGATAACACCATCAGAAAACATCTTTTCGCTTTCATAACATGAAAACTTTTGGTGATTCACACAAGAGCAATTTCAATGTGGGAGTTGTACCAGGAGACAAGAAAATAAAGGAAAAATAGTTCAATATATTTCCAGGAAATTATGTTGACATTTTAGATGAGTTGGAAAAGGAAATTGTAATAATTGGTTAAAAATCAAAGTACCCTCTGCTCATTGACAGTTACCCACTGACTGGAATAATTGAGAGCTGGCATGCTTGCAACCCTGTAAACAATGAGATCAGCAAGAAGTACTGCAGGAACACTTTGTAAAATTTCTTTGAAAATGCTAAATATAAATCATATTTTTCTGACTCCCAGCTAGACCTAAATGAGAACTATAAAATCATTACTTATAATCCTCATGCATTTGGTAATTCTCAAATGACTTCCCATAGTCTAAGAAGCACTATGACATCCTAAGATTCAGAAATGGACATGGGGGGAGCCACATTCAGGGGAAAAATTCCTGGCTCTTAACCCGCGAAAGACACAGAACAATGAGGCAGACTCCTAGGCAGGCAGTGTAGCAGAGAAACTTAGGAGGTTGAATTTGACTTGCTTTTCTCCCTTGCTGCTGCTGCTGCTGCTAAGTCGCTTCAGTCGTGTCCGACTCTGTGCGACCCCATAGACGGCAGCCCACCAGGCTCCACCGTCCCTGGGATTCTCCAGGCAAGAAGACTGGAGTGGGTTGTCATTTCCTTCTCCAATGCATAAAAGTGAAAAGTGAAAGTGAAGTCGCTCAGTCGTGTCTGACTCTTAGCAACCCCATGGACTGCGGCCCACCAGGGTCCTCCGTCCACGGGATTTTCCAGGCAAGAGTACTGGGGTGGGGTGCCATTTCTCCCTTGGGAACCTCCTATTCAAGTCGGCCCCAAGATTCCTGCCAGCTAATCCTGTCACATAACTCAGGAGAATAGCAAAAAGGTATAAGTGATATTTCTTTACAGTTAAAATTCTTCCAATAACAAAGAAATGAGGTCTAAAATGTAGTTCTTATAATAAATATTGTTCTCTTTTATTTAAAAGATTTTTTTTTCTTTGTTATAACACAAATGAAATTTGTTATAACAAATTTCTCAAATGAATTTTAACACATAACCATTGCCCTTCTACCCCAAGAAAACAGTGTTGAATATAGATTAGTAGAACTCACTCAGAAATTTAAAATCTAAACAGAAGAAGGGACTATAAGAATAAAATGTGAACTCATTTTGAATTTTTGTCCCTCTGAGGATCTGTACTAGATAGACACTCTCTTTTAAGTGGATCCAGCATTAGGACAGGTGCCTTTTTATTCCTTTATTTATTCTTTTGAAATAAATATTGCACATTGAAATAACATATTAAGTGATTTCAATTTTATTCAACATTCACTATCTCAAAATAAAAATTAAAATGCAACAGATTACTAAGTGTATTGGAATGAGCATAATAGCATCACTCAATAAAGAGGCAATGTGGCTAAGATTTCTGCAAAGTGAATATTTCTAACAATTAAGTTCGAGAAAAAGAGATGAATTAAGTGCTATAATGTAATAAGGCAAAAGTATTACAATGAGATTTCTAGTTCCAATTTCTAATTTTCAAAACCTGAGGGCACAGGGGCAAGGAAGGAAGGCCCTTAAAAATAAAGTGGTCTTCTTCTGATGGTTATGGCAATCAATATTCAAGCTTATCCTTTTGTGTCTAACAGCTGTCTTCATTAGTGTCCTTGAGATGTTTTTAATACACAAATGCAGATTAGTACCTGTCTTTTTCCTCAATGTGTATTAAAAATAACTTATTTAGATTCTTTAGAGCAATGGCTTCCAACTTTTTGGCACCAAGGACCAGTTTCATGAAAGTCAATGTTCCATTGACTGAGGGGAAAGGGATGGTTTCAGGATGATTCAAGCATGTTACATTCACCGTCCACTTTATTTCAATTATTATTACATCAGCTCTACCTCAAATCATCAGGCATTAGATCCCAGAGACTGGGGACTCCTGCTTTAGAGAATTCAGCCACAAAAAATTTGTTTGTCTTGTTGGAAATTTACGAGGATAATTCCACTAGCTCTAAGGATTCTTAACCTAAGAAGTAGGGAATTAATGGTTCTTGTATTGATATGTATATTTATCATATGAAGTAACTTTCGGAACTCAGTTTGCTGACTTGGTAAATAGAAGGAGTCCTTAGAGGAATTCTTCAGAGAAATTTTTGTTGACATGGAAGATTTCTTCCCCATATGGTTTAACAAGTTACTCTCTGAGTTCTTTAGCTCTGGCAAAGCACTATTTTGTTAAGGAAGATGTGTTCAGTCAGAGAAAGAATGCTACTATGAAGATGTTTATGGAGCAGAAGTGCAAGTCTTCCCAAACCAATAGGGCTGTGATGCACTGGAACATCAGTTTCTTTTCTTTCACTGTGTATCTGATTGTTACCATACATCGCTCTCTACCAATAACATTCTTTTGCTTAAGAACAATTCTTTTTCTGCAGAACTTCAACTTGAACATTTTCTATTGTGTATTTTTTTAATTGTAACTCTTCTTTATTCCATTCATCTGGTAATCGTAGATAACTCAATCTCTCAGATTTAATCCAAATTTCCTTGAAACTAATTTATTCATCTTTTATTTTAGAAACATCTGACCAGATATTCATTGCCCTTGGGTAAACCCTTTGCTTTGGATTAATCAGCTGTAACCAACATGACATAGGACAATATATGGCAAAAAAAAAAAAAAAAAAAAAAAAGTGCCCACCAAAAAAATTGTGTGTAAGATAGTTTAGCATTATTTTGAGGGTAGGCATCTGAATAAACTTACCAAATGGACTTCTCAGATGCTGTCAGTTATATAAGTGGCAAATATTTTTATTTGGATGAAGTAAGTGGCAATGGTGGAAAAAACACAAATGCTTTTGAATGAACAGTTTCTATTTTTAATTGTCTATATTATTTCATATCATGTTCTACTATAATTACTTTGAAAACATTGACAATTCATATTTTGTATGAAAAATTTTGAGGTAGAAATTGTTTGAAACAACTCCATTTCTTTCAATCATTCAATTCAGTCACTCAGTCATGTCTGACTCTTTGCGACCCCATGGACTTCAGCATGCTAGGCTTCCCTGTCCTTCACAAGCTGCCAGAGCTTGCTCAGACTCATGTCCCTTGAGTCAGTGATGCCATCCAACCATCTCTCCGTCATCGTCTTCTCCTTCTGCCTTAAATCTTTCCCAGCATCAGGGTCTTTTCAAATGAGTCAGTTCTTCACATCAGGAGGCCAAAGTACTGCAGTTTTGGCTTCAGAATCAGTCCTTCCAAAGAATATTCAGGATTGATATCCTTTAGGATGGACTGGTTGGATCTCCTTGCAGTCCAAGGGACTCTCAAGAGTCTTCTCCAACACCACAGTTCAAAAGCATCAATTCTTCGGTGCTCAGCTTTCTTTATAGTCCAACTCCACATCCATACATGACCACTGGAAAAACCATAGCCTTGACTAGATGGACCTTTGTTGACAAAGTAATGTCTCTGCTTTTTAATATACTGTCTAGGTTAGTCGTAGCTTTTCTTCCAAGAGCAATCGTCTTTTAATTTCATGGCTGTAATCACCATCTGCAGTGATTTTGGAGCCCAAAAAATTAAAGTCAGCCACTGTTTTCATTGTTTCCCCATCTATTTGCCATGAAGTGATGGGACCAGATGCCATGATCTTAGTTTTCTGAATGTTGAGCTTTAAGCCAACTTTTTCACTTTCCTCTTTCACTTTCATCAAGAGGCTCTTTAGTTCCTCTTCACTTTGTGCCATAAGGGTGGTGTCATCTGCATATCTGAGGTTATTGATATTTCTCCCTGCAATCTTGATTCCAGCTGTGCTTCATCCATCCCGGCATTTCACATGATGTACTCTGCATATAAGCTAAATAAGCAGGGTGGCAATATATAGCCTTGGTGTAATCCTTTCCCAATTTATGCAATGATAATTTTACTAAGTATTTTCAACACTTCATATCATGGAAGCTAAGATTATTTTTGGTACATTTCAAACCCTTAATAAAACAATTTTTCAGATGTCACAAATGACATTTTAAGAAATATATGACCATGTGAAAGTCACTTAGTTATGTCCAATTCTTTGAGCCCCCATTGACTGTAGCCTGCCAGGCTCCCCTGTCCATGGAATTCTCCAGGCGAGAATACTGGAATGGGTAGCCATTCCCTTCTTCAGGGGTTCTTCCCGATCCAGGAATAGAACCTGGGTCTTCTGCATTGCAAGCATATTCTTTACCATCTGAGCCACCAGGGAAGCCCCATTTAACCATAAACAGATGTAACTGTGACTTTTCTACAAGAGAATGTACTGTCAACAAAATGTATCAATTCTTAACGTGTATGTATTTCCACATGACATTAATCACAGATAATGTCAATATTAATCACAATTTGCATTTTTCTCTCATAAAAGTGCTCCTTTATTTCTTGTTACCATATTCAGTTTTGAAATAAATATACAATTGCTTAATTCATATATTTCTATATATTTTTTTTAATTTTATAAGCCAATTCTTTTCCATTTCATCAGAACAGATCACAACTGCTTTTATCTAAATCAAGTTGCATATTCATTCAATATTCAAGGTCTGAACTTTAGATATATTGCTTTACATACTGTCTTTTATTACTCTAATGCTGAGTCCTTTGGACAGCAAGGAGATCAAGTCAGTAAATCCCAAAGGAAATCAACCCTGAGTATTCATTAGAAGGACTGATGCTGAAGCTGAAGCTCCAACTCTTTGGCCACCAGATGTAAAGGACTGACTCACTGGAAAAGACCCTCATTCTGGGAAAGGTTGAGGGTAAGAGAAGGGGGCAACAATGAAATGGTTGGATGGCATCATTGACTCAATGGACATGCGTTTGAGCAAACTCAGAGGTATTGAAGGACAGGAAGCCTGACATGCTACAATTCTTGGGGTCACAAAGAGTCAGAAACAACTGAGTGACTGAACAATAATAACAAAATGCTACACTTATTTTTCAAACTGACATTCCAATGTATGGTACATTTTTCTGATATTACTAAAATTACCTTTCTTTCTCACCTTTTCTTTTTCCTCAATATCTTTTCAGTGGTGTTTTCTCAAAAGGAACTCTAGCGCTCAAATAACTATAAAGATATAATAAATTTCTTAAATTAATTATAAATTGGTATTTAAAATTTTGCATCTCTAGGTGTAAAAACATATATAAAGTCAGATGCAGCAGGCAACAAATAAAGAACAAAATTAATTGTTCTGATCAAAACACTTTTTTATTTTATTTCATACTATTGATTAATATTGATAAAATAAATGTTTATTAAGCCACCTAGTCCACGGTATTCTGTTATAGAAGCCTGAACTAAAATAGACTTTGGTACTAAGAAGTAGCATGTCACTTAACAAAAGCCTAAAAATATGAAAGTGGTTTTGGAACTGGAACTCTGTAATGGTTAGGGGCTGGAAGAGTTTTGAAGTGTAAGTTAGAAAAAGCCCATGGACTGTTCAGAGTCATCCTGGTGAGAGCGCAGAAAGGAAAGGAGAATATATCTAACCCCTTCTTGCTGCTGCTGCTAAGTCGCTTCAGTCGTGTCCGACTCTGTGCGACCCCATAGACGGCAGCCCACCAGGCTCTCCCGTCCCTGGGATTCTCCAGGCAAGAGTACTGGAGTGGGTTGCCATTTCCTTCTCCAATGCATGAAAGAGAAAAATGAAAGTGAAGTCGCTCAGTCGTGTCCGACTCTTAGCGACCCCATGGACTGGAGCCTACCAGGCTCCTCCGTCCATGGGATTTTCCAGGCAAAAGTACTGGGGTGGGGTGCCATTGCCTTCCCGGAACCCCTTCTTAGAGAATGCAAAAGTAATTATGTATATAGTGCTGAAAGAAATATAGACTGTATATTAGGATGATCACTTCAGACTAGATGACCTGAAACTGAAATTGTGAAAGCAGATCTGGCTGGAGCCATTGCTATGGGGGGTAGGACAAGGGGGTGGGTGGGAAACCTTGCCCAGCATATTATCATTTATATTAATACTGATATGATATAACATTATTTTTCTGTCAGGGATGTTCACAATGCATTTTTTGTTTGTTTGTTTTTACCTTTTTAATGTGAAACATCAACTATAGAATTGACTTACCTTATAAATATTAAATATTATAAAGCATTTTATATTATTGCCCATAGAGATACTCTAGTTAAATATAAGCTTGGCAGAGAACGAAGCTATTTTGATTTTAGTCCTTTTTCTTTAATTATCTGTGTGATTTACAGCTGGGCCCTGTCATTTCTTCTGCCTTGGAATTTTCATGAGGACAATAATACTTAATCTACATACTTCCTACAGTTATTGTGAGCAAAATAACTCTGATAATACTGTAATTCAGATATGTAGTAAGTGATAAAGTGTAGGACCTAATATTGCAGGTGCAATTTTTGCAGTCAAAATAAATTTGATTGTTTGAGTAATGATAGTGATATTTGAAGATAGATGCTTCACTACCTGATATGCAGTTAAATTTGCTGTGTATGAATGCCTTCTAGGTGCTTTAGCATGTATTTTGCATCTTAAATAATATTTAGAGCAGAAAAGTGTTTTTATAAATTATTACCACATATATATGAATTTAAATTCTAATAAAGGTGTTTTTGATTTAGCCTCAGAAATACCTACTTATAATTGTTTGTCTCCCACCTGCTAATGTCACTTATGGTGCAAAGAACAAGCTGAGAATTTGATTTTACATTTACCAGGAAAACATCACCTTGACATTTAAAGAGAAAAAAAGCATTTTATGGGATTGCAAATGAGCACTTAAGATATTGAAATGTCTCCTGATGAAAAAAACAAAATGCTCTTCTTTTGTTTTTTAAAAATGTTAACTTTCCTCTTCTCCTGATGAAAAAAACAAAATGCTCTTCTTTTGTTTTTTAAAAATGTTAACTTTCCTCTCCATAGTAAAATATGTCAGAGTATCTTACATAGATTTGGGGTGAATAAGCCAGAAGGTAATTCTTCATATTATCCTTGAGTTTTGCCAAATAAATAAAGCCATTTGCAATCTTGAAAGATTGACAAGAAGGAAGTAACTTTCAAAATGTCTGCTTTGAGAATTAGAAAATAAGCTTTGAGGAAAAACAGCAAACATTTCAAACATTGTTTAAAGTGTTTGTTTATTTTAGGGCTTCTCTGGTGGCTCAGATGGTAAAGAATCTGCATGCAATGCAGGAGACCCAGGTTTGATCCCTGGGTCTGGAAGATCCCCTGGAGAGGTAATGGCTCCCCACTCCAATAATCTTGCCTGGAGAATTCAATGGACAGAGGAGGCTGGCAGGACGGCTGAGCAACTAACACTTTCACTTTTCACGTGTTCATTTTCATAGGATTATAATTTGAGGGGGATGACTGACATGGATTTATCTTCTTCAAACACTGGTTCACAAGGTAGGCGCCACACGAAGGAGTTTGAGTGAGAGAATGACACGGCAGTTTAACAGAGGTATTGGAAGTGGAAATTGGTATTGGTCTGGAAATCCGTATGCCACGGCCATAGACTGAATATCTCATTTTTCAAGTGTATGCTGATATATATGTTGATTTGTTGATATATATAATCAAATTCATTTGGCATTATCCGTTGCTTTAATCAGTTAGTATTAGAATTACAATTGCTATCAGTTGAATACATATTTTTAAGAAAAGTATAACCACTGTTTGGAGAAGAAAATGACAACCCATTCCAGTATTCTTGCCTGGGAAATCCCTTAGACAAAGGAGCCTGGTGGGCTACACTCCATGGAGTCACAAAAGAATCAGACATGACTTAGCAACTAAACAACCACCACCACCACAATTACACTAATTAAACAATGAGGTCCTTAGAGTGACCTGGTTCTACTGTTTTGGTGACCTTTGTAAACTAAGCAAATTCTAAGCCTATAAATGCCTTAAGATTACAAAGTTGAAACCTAAAGACAACCAGTCACTACCGGTTGACTCAAAGAGTTAACTACTCTTTGAGCTATTGCCAGTCAATCATTTCCTAACTTTCACTCTGACTTTTCTCTATAAAATCTCTCCCCAAAGTTCCTGTCAGTGGAACACTCCTAAACACTTCCCATTTGGCCCTCCCTAATTTGAATTAAAATTTGCTCAAACAAACTCTTTAAAATTTTAATATGCCTCGGTTTATCTTTTAACACTACTTTCTGAAATTACTCCCAATATTAAAAATTGAGAGGTTACAGAGCTTAGGGAGGGAGTTAGCAATCAGATCAGATCAGTCGCTCAGTCGTGTCCGACTCTTTGCGATCCCATGAACTGCAGCACACCAGGCCTCCCTATCCATCACCAGCTCTCGGAGGTCACTCAGACTCACATTCATCGAGTCAGTGATGCCATCCAGCCATCTCATCCTCTGTCGTCCCCTTTTCCTCCTGCCCTCAATCCCTCCCAGCATCAGAGTCTTCTCCAATGAGTCAACTCTTTGCATGAGGTGGCCAAAATACTGGAGTTTCAGCTTTAGCATCATTCCTTCCAAAGAAATTCCAGGGCTGATCTCCTTCAGAATGGACTGGTTGGATCTCCTTGCAGTCCGAGGGACTCTCAAGCATCTTCTCCAACACCACAGTTCAAAAGCATCAATTCTTCGGCACTCGGCCTTCTTCACAGTCCAGCTCTCACATCCATACATGACCACAGGAAAGACCATAGCCTTGACTAGGTGAACCTTTGTTGGCAAAGTGATGTCCCTGCTTTTGAATATGCTATCTAGGTTGGTCATAACTTTCCTTCCAAGGAGTAAGCGTCTTTTAATTTCATGGCTGCAGTCACCATCTGCAGTGATTTTGGAGCCCAAGAAAATAGTCTCTCACTGTTTTCATTGTTTCCCCATCTATTTGCCATGAAGTGATGGGACCGGATGTCATGATCTTAGTTTTCTGAATGTTGAGTTTTAAGCCAGCTTTTTCACTCTCCTCTTTCACTTTCATCAAGAGGCTCTTTAGTTCTTCATTTTCTGCCATAAGGGTGGTGTCATCTGCAAATCTTAGATTATTGATATTTCTCCCGGCAATCTTGATTCCAGCTTGTGCTTCATCCAGCCTGGCATTTCACATGATGTACTCTACACATAAGTTAAACAATCAGGGTGACAATATACAGCCTTGACATACTACTTTCCCAATTTGGAATCAGTCTATTGTTCCATGTCCACTTCTAACTATTGCTTCTTGACCTGCATGAGGATTTCTCATGATGCAGGTCAGGTGGTCTGGTAATCCCATCTCACGTAGAATTTTCCACAGTTTGTTGTGATCCACACATCAAAGGCTTTGGGGTAGTCAATAAAGCAGAAATAGATATTTTTCTGGAAGTCTCTTGCTTTTTTGATGATCCAGCAGATGTTGGCAATTTGATCTCTGGTTCCTTTGCCTTTTCTAAAACCAGCTTGAACATCTGGATGTTCACAGTTCACATACTATTGAAGCCTGGCTTGGAGAATTTTGAGCATTACTTAGCTAGCGTGTGAGATGAGTGCAATTGTGCAGTAGTTTGAACAGTCTTTAGCATTGCCTTTCTTTGAGATTGGAATGAAAATTGACCTTTTCCAGTCCTGTAGCCACTGCTGAGTTTTCCAAATTTGCTGGTATATTGACTGCAGCAATAGAGATAACACAAAATATCAATAAAAATTATATTTTTCATGAAACCATTCAATCTCTGTCATTTTCTCTTTTAAATTTCTAATAATTTGTATTAAAAGTACAAATTGTGGAACTTCCTTTAAAGTCCAGTGATTAAAAATCTGCTTTGGAACATAGGGGACTCAGATTCGATCCCTGCTACTGAGACCACTTGCTCTGGAGCACTAGTGAAAGTGAAAGTGAAGTCTCTCAGTCCTGCCCGACTCTTTGTGACCTCATGGGCAGTAGCCTGCACCAGGCTCCCCCGTCCATGGGATTTTCTAGGCAAGAGTACTGGAGTGGGTTGCCATTGAGCCGGCCACAAATACTGAGCCTGTGCAATGCAATGCAGACCTGTGTGACATAACTAAGACCCAATGCAACTAAGCAAAGAAACAAATTCTTTTTTTTAAAAAGTAAAAATTGTTCTTACAATTGAAAAGAAAAAATATTCAAGCTAAATCATTCTATATAGCAAAAATTGAATGTGTATTTTTCACATTTTGATTTCTTATTTTTAACTCACCCTAGGTTGCTACATTTATTAGCAAGTATTTATAGTTACTGTTTTAAAGTACTTGGGATAAGGTAAAGAATAAAACACTCGTGGTTCATATGCTTACAGAACTTAAAATGTAAAAGGATTATGAAAATTACAGCTATAATAAAGAATATCTTCAGAAAGATAAAACTAAAGGAAAATGGTTTGTAATAAATATGACAAAGATTCGATACCTCAATGTATAAAGAGCTCATAAAAGCTGATAACAAAAGCACAATAACACCAGTCTTAAATGTTGCCAGAGTTAGGAATAGACAAAATGTGAGTAATGATTCTAGAAAAAGAGACCAGTATTCAACTTCATTTCATGTACATACAATGAAACCTCACCTTCTCAAAACAGCTCATTCCCTTTCCCTGTCTCCTACGACCACCACCAGCTGGCGAAGATAAAGTTGGTCAGGAGAGGCTCAGTTTGGCTCCCTCACAGAAGCCTTCTGGAATGCGATTTGATAATACTTTTAAAAACATTATAAAATTTGCTACAGTATGAACAACATAATTTTTTTTTGTAAATAACTAAGAACAAAAGTAGTTAGAAATTCAAACTAATATTTCCAGCCAAGCTATTTAATAAAGAATAATTTATACATGTATAACAGAGGTAATAATATATATTAATTTTTATATATGTATATGTGGACAGAGGAGCCTGGGGAGCTACAGTTCGTGGAGTCACAAGAGTCAGACACAACTGGATGACTAAGCATATATATATATATGTGTGTGTGTTCATCTTTCCTTCTGCAGTTAGTTTCACACACCAGTCTTCTCCACAGTTTCTTGAGGCATTCATCTATGGGGAGGAGGAGAAAAGAGGTGAAGATAGATGTGAGGATAGAGCATAAGGATTGTTGGAGCAAAGAGTTCATTGTTTAACCTCTGGTATCCAGAAAAAGATTTTTGAGTGTGCATCAGAAAAGCTCTTGAATGCCAGCCTTTGTTAAGAAGAACATGTTTTTTTCTGAATTCTGTAGGACATGTCAAAAGGCAGACTTCAAGAGAGCAAACTGAAGATTTTCCCACTAGAGAAGGCCTCTCTTCTGCCCAACATAGGCCATGAGGCAGTAGGAGCCATGTGAGAAGGTCCAGAAGTGACAGTGTTTGTCACATCCTGTGGCTGTCATGTGACCCTCAGTAGACCCTGTGCCCTCTGAGGTGATGAAGAATTGCCAGTAGCTCAAATTTAGAAGCAGGACAAAGAGGCAAATGCCTGGGACATGGATTCCAACAACACGTATGAGCTCGTCATTTCAAACTGTCAATGAGATCCTGTCATACTTTCATTGTCACAAGTATGGAATCAGATCAATCTAGCCATTGCACTATAGGAACCAGGGAGGACCCGAAGGATAACACAGGTATCTGGAAAACTGTTCCATTTTGGTAAAGAAACAGCCCCAACTACAAAGTCTTATACCAGTAGAAACTGCTTACAATTGAGTTAAATATGATTTAATTTTTTTTGTACGAGGGAGCCACATTTAACATTATTTCAAATCACTTTTTTAGGCCATTCCCACTGGTTGTTTTGGTCTTATTCTTAATTACACTTGAAGTTGATTATATTTTAGACCTTTTATGAATTATATCTTCACCCAAAGAATCATCTTTTTAGTTAGGCCTATAATGGCTAGGTTTCCTTTTTCTTTTTTTCAAAAGAATACTAACCATTGAGAAAATATTGTTTTATAATAAAATGTAGACATCTTCACCACTTTATCTTATGTCACTGTGACTTAGAAGTGTGAATTATTAAAAATCTATTTGGGATGCATTTTTTTTTCCTGTGACAGCAAGACACGATACAAATGCTTTACATTGTCCTTTCCAACAAAGGTGGTACTAATAGTGAACTTTGAATTTAAATGCCAGGATTTCATTGCATAATGTGACATATCTCTTAAATTATGAATGTTTATGATACTGTTAAATAGCAATACTCACTTCTTTGTATTTGATTTCATAATTACATGACTCAATAAAAAATTACTGAACCAAAACATGTGCTTTTATAGAAATAATTATATTGTATCCTAATGAATACTTGAACTCATTAAAATTGACCCAAAATTGCAGTATCATAGTGAGTTGATCAAAACATTAAAATTCAATGAAGCAGTTATAGACAAATCAATTTAAAACTTTTCATATGCCAATAATAATACAGAAAGTATTTCTTATGCTGCTAAGTACTATACTTATCACCCTGGTGGTCAAGTTATCTATTTTTATACAAACTTTCCTCATTGGTTACCTTCTTGATGAATTTACATATTTGCATAACACAAAAACAAGTGAATCCTTGAAAAGTATGAAATCCAATCAAATTAATTAATATCTAATTTACAGGAAATAAAATTTCATCTATCTGGAAGGCAAACTGAAGATGTGCCTTTAAAAGATGGATTTTCCCCATTTTAGGAAAAAGGTGGATGAGTAGAGTCTGTTCTACCATAGATTAATATCTGGTGATTATAGAGCCCTTAGACTTCTGCCTTGAGGGATAGACTTCATCTCCTCAAATGCAGGTTTTGATTAAAAGGAAGATAAATGGAAACCATTTTCTTGGTTCTTTCCTGCCCATTTCTGAACCGACATATACATTTAAATCCCATTTATTTCTTAAGTGTTCATACCTCCTATCCCCACAAACATTGTCATCTTTCTTTCAGGCTCTGCAGTAGCTCAGACCCAGTGAAAAGAATATACATGATCACTCTGTTCCAAAACTAATTAGAAAAAGATAAGGAGCAAAATCTTTCACTGGAAGCTAAACCAGAAAGAACTTGGATAAGAAAGTGGGGTTTCAAGGAGTCCCAATTGGAAAAGTAGGGAAGGGGCAGAAATAGCTGGCTCTATTTTTGCATATGGAATATTTCTGGGTTGGTGGAAAAGTCCAGAGACTTTGAATCAAAATTTATGGGGTTTCACCCTGGCTCTGACACAGGCTGTGTCTCCTCTGCTCTCATTAAAGAGAGATAATATCTGTCTCACAGGGCTTCCCTGGTGGTTCAGGAGGGAGGAGGGTTCAGGATGGGGAACACATGTATACCTGTGGCACATTCATTTTGATACATGGCAAAACCAATACAATATTGTAAAGTTAAATAAAATTAAATTAAATTAAAAATAAATAAAAAGAGGAATCATAAAAAAAAAAGAAAGAAAGAAAGAAAAAAGCAAAAACAAAAAAGAATCTGCCTGCCAATGCAGGAGATTGAACCCTGCATTCAGGGTTCAATTCAAACTCATTCAAACATGAGTTTGAACCCTGGGTCAGAAAGATCCCCTGGAGAAGGTAATGGCAACCCACTTCAGTATTCTTGCCTAGAGAATTCCATGGACAGAGGAGGCTGACAGGCTACAGTCTGTGGGGTGGCAAAGAGTCAGACATGACTTAACAACTAAATGACAACAATATTACCTGTCTCACAGTTTTTGAGGATTACCTCAGACAATTAGTGGCATAGGACTTTATGCAATAGATTGTAGTATAAGTTATTATACCATGTTAGTATAAGTTGTTACATTAGAAAGGTAGCTGGTTCAATATTCTTATTAGGTGACTAATTTACTCAGATCAGTTTTTGGAAATCACGTCCCATCACTACATGGGAAATAGATGGGGAAACTGGAAACAGTGTCAGACTTTATTTTTCTGGGCTCCAAAATCATTGCAGATGGTGACTGCAGCCATGAAATTAAAAGACGCTTACTCCTTGGAAGGAAAGTTATGACCAACCTAGATAGCATATTCAAAAGCAGAGACATCACTTTGCCAACAAAGGTTCGCCTAGTCAAGGCTATGGTCTTTCCTGTGGTCATGTATGGATGTGAGAGCTGGACTGTGAAGAAGGCTGAGCACTGAAGAATTGATGCTTTTGAACTGTGGTGTTGGAGAAGACTCCTGAGAGTCCCTTGGACTGCAAGAAGATCCAACCAGTCCATTCTGAAGGAGATCAGCCCTGGGATTTCTTTGGAAGGAATGATGCTAAAGCTGAAACTGCAGTATTTCGGCCATCTCATGCGAAGAGTTAACTCACTGGAGAAGACTCTGATGCTGGGAGGGATTTGGGAGCAGGAGAAGAAGGGGACGACAGAGGATGAGATGGCTGGATGGCATCACTGACTCGATGGGTATGAGTCTGGGTGACCTCCGGGAGCTGGTGATGGACAGGGAGGCCTGGCGTGTTGCGATTCATGGGGTCGCAAAGAGTCGGACACGACTGAGCGACTGATCTGATCTGATACAGTTAGCCATTGTTACTTTTTATTCTTGATAAATGTTTTCCTTTATGTGTTTCTCTCCTCTAGATTTATGAGAAACAATGATTGTATGTTAATTCACTTAACATTATTGAGTCCTTACTGTATATCAGGGATCATGCTAAGAAATTTGAATGCATTATTTTCTTATTTAATCCTTACATTAACTTCTTAAGTGTATTATTTTCTCTACATAGAAAACTGTGTCTGGAGAGTGAGTCAGGGTAATATTTTTGCATAGTCAATTAGTGAGTTTTCCCCCTTCTCTCTTGTCCTTTATTCAGTTGTAGCTAGGGGTTTTTTTTTTATGCCCAATACCTCAGGAACAGTAAGATACCACAGATTTTTGTAATTTTCAATGAGAATAATCCCCCTTTCTTTCTCAAACTGTATTCCAACAGGTAACTAATAATAGTAATTTTATTTGGGGTTCTTACTGTATGAGAGAAATTTTTGTAAATATCTCACATTATTTTATTTAACACTCTGAAAAACACTAGGAGAGAAGTGCTATGATTATACACATTTTATAGAGCCTTACCTGTGATTTTATAAAACCTTACACAGGCCTGAAATATGTTATCTTTCCCAGACACATAGATATTAAGAAGTAGAATGAGGCTTCAGAATTCGGTAAGCTTCCTCCCCAAGAAAAGAGCTGAGAGACTCGAGAGATTCTTATTCCCTGTACTCTTCTGCCTTTTAGCTAAGCCCACCTAAAGAAAAATTAAAGTAGCAGATTTGGCAATGCAAGGATGTCATGCACTTGTACTCCTGTAATGTCTCTAGACACAGGAGAATCTGCAGGAGCCCAGAGTTTCCCAGCGACAGCTGTCTGTGGTCATTCCAGTATCCTCCCATTCCTGTTCATGCAGGAAGGTGGCAGGCATCTCAGGTCTGGGCAGCTACTTTGGTTAGTTTCACTATTTGCACTTCTCCACCTGAGTGACCCTGTGAAGAATCATCTGATCCCATGCTCTTCTGGAGCTTTTAATAAATTTAGTGGGGTTTTGATCTGCTCCTTCTCGGTGCTTTTCTATGGAGCAGGAAAAAATCGATGGGACACATGGATGTGGTATGAAGTTGACAAGTTACAACCATCTGCCTGGATCTATCAGGCTAACCTTTCTCCTCCTCTGGTTTGATGATGGACTTTAGAAAACTCTGGGCTCTACAGTTAGTGACTGCAGCCATGAAATTAAAAGACGCTTGCTCCTTGGAAAGAAAGCTATGACAAACCTAGTCAGCATATTAAAAAGTAGATATCATTTTGCTGACAAAGGTCTGTATAGTGAAAGCTATACTTTGTCCAGGAGTCGTGGGTGGATGTGAGAGCTGGACCAAAAAGAAGGCTGAGCACTGAAGAATTGATGCTTTCAAATTCTGATGCTGGAGAAGACACTTGAAAGTTCCCTGGACTGGAAGGATATCAACTCAGTCAATCCTAAAGGAAATCAACCCTGAATATTCATTGGAAGGACTGATGCTGAAGCTGAAGCTCCAATACTTTGGCTACCTAATGCAAAGGGCCCACTCATTGGAAAAGACCCTGATGCTGTGGAAGACTGAAGTCAAAAGGAGAAGAGAGTGGCAGAGGATAAGATGGTTAGATAATATCACTGACTCAATGGACATGAATCTGAGCAAACTTTGGGAGATAATGAACAACAGGGAAGCCTGGCATGCTAACAGTTTATGGGGTCGCAAGGAGTCAAACACGGCTTAGTGACTGAACAACAACCGTGGATAGTTCAAGAAGCCCAGGGTCCAGGGGAAGTCAGTATTCGAGTTTTGGATACCTCCATTTATGAGTCACTTTTTTGTGGAATTTTTTTCTCACTTTTCAGTTGCTTTTGTTCTTAAAGTTTGACTTCTGACTTCTCAAGCTTCCCTGGTGGCTCAGTCCGTAAAGACTGCATGCAATGCTGAAAACACAGGTTCAATCCCTGGGTGGGGAAGATCCTCTGGAGAGGGAAATGGCAACCCACTCCAGCATTCTTGCCTGGAAAATTCCATGGACAGAGGAGCCTAGTGGGCTACAGTCCATGGAGTCACAAAGAGTCGGAAACGACTGAGAGACTCTCACTTTCCTTTTCCCTTTCTGACTTCTCAGCCCATTTCAACTTCAGTGTTAGTTTGAACTATTAATATATTTAAAGAGTTGTTTAGTAGAAAAACAAAATACATCCAGATTTCACCTAGTCTCTTCCTATTCTTTCAAGGATTATGTCCCCTCTGGCTTCTACCTCGTTTTGATCATGCTACAGTGTCTTCACAGTTACTTTAAAAAATAATTCATCCAGTTAGAAAATATAGTTTTCTTTGGAAGATGCTTTAGTTTTCTGTAGGATACTGTCATTTCCAGGAACTGGACCTGACATCTACTTTTTAAAATTTACAGAAATAATATATTTTAGCTGCAATCGGTTAAGTACACTGACTGTTTTCTCACTGATTTCTACTCTACCACCCTTCCACTCAGATGGAGTGGCACTAAAATATTTGCGGGCCTTTTAGGGACCTGGTAAAGGGGAAGTGGAGTTGGCAATACATAAAGTTTTAATTTCCTGGGACACATTTAGGTGATTCTCAGATATATTATTGCTAGCATCCTATGAATAGAGGGCTTCCAAGAATATTCTTATTGCCCATTGCACTTTCTCAGCAGATATAATAACTTGAGTGTATAGCGCCAAAGGTTACCCAATACAAGAAATACATGGACAGTGGATGAGAAGAGTTGAAATGTTCAAAACCGGAATTTTTTAGAACAGTTTTAGATTTACAGAAACATTGTGAGGCTGGTACAGAAGGTTTTCAAATGCCCCAAACCTAGTTTCTCTTTTTACTAGCATTGTACTTAGTATGGTATACTTGTTATAATTCATGAGTCAATATTGATATGTTATTCTTATTCAAAGTCCATATATTACTGATATTTGCTTGGTGCTTGCCTTATGTCCTTTTTCTCTGCATAGAATCCTACCCAGGATACCATATTACATTTACTCATCGTGTCTTTTAAACTCTTTTTGGCTGTGACCCTCCCTGTTTTTGATGACCTGGACAGTTTTGAGGAATACTTGTCAGACATTTTGTAGAATGTCCCTCAGTTGAAATTTGTCTGATGATTTTCTCAGGATTGTGTTGGGGTTATGGGCTTCAGGGACACAGGAAGACCACGGAGGTAAAACACCATTTTCATCACTTTGTGTCGGGATGCTTGCTGATCAAGATGACTTAATGACAGTTGATGTGGATCTTCATCACCTAAGGCTTCCCCATTGTAAACTTATTCTTCCCTCCCTTTCTCATGTTCAATACTGTACTCTTTGGAAGGAAGTTACTATGCATAGCCTATTCAAGGAGTAGAGTTCTATATTCCACATCCTTAATGGTAGACCATCTACATAAATTGGACTTCTGTCTGGAATATCTGTATCTCCTCTCCATTTATTAGTTTATTAGCTTATTCATATCTGTATGGACTCATGGATGTTTATTTTATAGTTTGAGTTTAACCCAGTCCTAATTTATTCTTTTTTTGGCTCAAATTATTTTATACTTAACCATTGGAGCTTTTTCAGTGGACTCCCTGTGACTCTTTAAAATATCCCACTTGCATGTTGAAAACTAGAAGATACTCTGTGAAAGTTTTCTAGTTATCTCAGCCAGGAGGTTGTAACTTCCAGGCATACAGTTAATGGTACAGTATATATAATTGTTAATACAGTACATAAAGATGGATATATAAGAATTACACTATGTGGAATTCCTCAGAACTTCGTTATTTTAGGTCACAAACTTATAATAGTACTATAAACAATGAATTTGTCTTCATGTGAAATCATATGTTGTAATCCTATCAATAATAACAAATCTCCAAGAAGAAAACATAAATTATCTATTTCCTACCCCCATAATTATGTATATTCTTTAAAATTTGTCATGAGACAAAGGGATTAAAATGCAGTCGAATTTGTGGGCAAAAAAAATTGTAAAAGTGTAAGGTATTGTTTCTCCAAAGTGTATAATATTTATGGTGTCAAAACTGTTCTACAGTTGTAAATAGCTATGATGTATTTTCTCATTCTAAATAGACATTTGTTTTTGTACCTAATTTTGTATTATTTTCATTCAAGCCTCCTCCATCCACCACTAAATGTAAAATTTTCAATATATACAAAACCTGGACCCACTCCTAGGTAACGCCTAGCTCAGTCTGTCTGCATGCGCAGCAGAGAATTGAGGATCCTTGCTCTCCAAACCCTAACAAGACACCACAAAGGCCTCCAGTGCTCAGCAGCCAGGACAAACAAAGCAAAGAACCTGAATTAATGAAGGATTGCTTTGTTTTTATTTATTTAGTTATTTTTTATATCCCATTGAATGGATCTTTTAATTAAGTTCAGGTATAGAAAAGTAAATTTACAGTTTGAACTGAGAAAAGTACTCATTATGGAGATTAAATAAATTCCTTAAGCCCACAAAACTGATCAGTAGTGGAGCAGGATTTCCAGTGCAAGTCTTTGGGTTTCAAAGTAGAGCCTTTAATATGGGAGTAATGAAAATACAAATGTGCCGGTAACAGTTAAAATGTATGTGTATTTCTAAAGTCCCTTTGAATATAAAGGTATATACATTTAAGCATTAAGAGTCTTGTGAGAGGAGATACTTTTGAGAAATGATGAAGATATGTCCTTTTTTTGTTGTTGTTTAATACTTATATGGTGCTTATTCTGTACAAGTTACCAATTGGGAGATTTTCATAAATGTTCATGACATAACTTTATAATAATCAGATAAGATGCATATCGTCTTATCCCCTTTTACAGTGTAAGAAAATGTGCAGGGTCAGAGATTGTACCCTGCTTTCTAACAAAGTGGTTACCCTGCCACAGTCTCGCAGACGCCAGGTTGGAGATAAAGGATTTGCTTTCAAATGGTATACTAGTGCCATGAACTTCATTGTCACATCAATACTGTGTGTCCCCCTGGCTCCCGTGAGAAAGGGACACATTGGTTTTGTGTCACAGGTAAGAGACATCAAGCCTAGTAAAACCTCAATCGACAAAGGAGGCTGCTAGCAATCCTGCACAATCTTTAACCTGGAGCGAGTCATTATCTATATTATCTTAACCAGGAAACAAATTTGTCTTCTTACCCATAAAGAGAACTGATCTTTATCTTTCAAGACTGTTTGCTAGCCTAGCTCCCTTGGAAAGTTAGGCCAGGAAAAATTTGTCATAAGACATGTGAAAGCATGGTGGAGAACTGACCCCCAACATACGATGAAGAAACTAGGTTATTTTTTTAGTTTGTAAGCAGTAGACTTGGGATTACAGAGCTGGAAGGGACTACAGAGCTGGAGGATCAGGCTCCAGAGTCTATGTTCTTAACCATTACTGGGTTTTCCTTCTTTGTGCTACTTCACCATGTGTGGAGAGGAACATCACTAAAGACTAACCAATTGGTAAACTTCTGTTTTTCTATTGGTGTCAAGCACATATACAGCTTCTTCTGTTCCCAGAGGGAGCCATGCTATATGCCTCATGTAAACCCTTAGGGACTCCCTCTCTTAAGCACTTTTAGAAGAATTTCTCTTTTATTCCTCAAGACTTCATCAGGAATGGCAGCATCAGACTAACCTTCCTGTCTACCTAGGAGCACAGTCTTTCTGAAAGCCTTTCTCACACCACTAACAAAAAGTGACAGTCGTAAAATGTTGCACTGAAGGGATTGCCTGTGTTCTTGTCCAATCTTATAAATTACAGACAAGGAACACAGAACCCGAGGTAGTTAAATGAAACACTCACAGTCATATATTTTGCCAATAACACAACAGCAAGAGAGAGCATCTACTTTCTAACTTCCATTCTGTGTACTTTCCAGCATACACCATGTAAGTAATCTGCCCCTCACACCTTCAATTTTATGCTAGAGTTTTCTGTCCCTGGTGGCACAGACAGTAAAGAAGATGGTAGTGAGGAGAGCCAGGGTTAGATCCTTGGGTCGAGAAGATCCCTTGGATAAGGAAATAGCAACCGTTCCAATATTGTTGCCTGAGAAATCCCATGGACAGAGGAGCCTTGTAGGCTACAGTCCATGGGGCAGCTAAGAGTAGGACATGACTGAGCGATATATATATATATATATATATATTTTTTTTTTTTTTTTTCTGTCCTTGAATAGTTTTGAAAGACAAAATTACTAGTCATTTTGTGGAGCACTGAGGAGAGCCACAGTGAAAATGGACACTTCATAGAATTTTGTTTTTTAAAGTCTAAGAACAATGATTATAAAACCCCAAACTTAATAGATCTGTTTTAATGCCTAACTTTTAACTGGACTCAAATTACTCACCAAGACAAAGAACATTTTCTGGGACCAGTAAAGCAATTATAGAAACAAATACTTTCTATTCAGTAAAATGAAATAGACCTACCCTGGTAGAAGACCTATTTATAACTATTTCCCCTGAGGCTATTTTTTTTCTGGAATGAGTTTCAAGGAGAAATGAAATTTGGGGACTGGATGATTCAATTATGTAAATTCACTAATTATATATGGAACAGGATCCTATTTTATATGTTTTGGAATTTTTTTCCATCTTTCCTCATGACTGGGAGAATTGTTTTTTGAGACCTGTGTTTTCCAGTGTTCTGAGAAAGTAAATGTTCTATAAATGTGCAGCACTTAAAAATACAGTTCAGTTAACTGTGTCCTCTATGGCTCCTCCAGGTGCAGTTTTTTGTAATGGGTAATACAATTTTAGTATCCGTGAAAGGCATTACTAAAAGTTTCCACAGACTTTCCTCCTAATTTGAAAACACTACACAATTATGGCCTCATAAGTAGGTTATTTGGGGAAGGAAATGCCAACCCACTCCAGTATTCTTGCCTGGAGAATTCCATGGACAAAGGAACTTGGTGGGCTGTAGTCCATGGGGTCACAAGAGTCGGACACAACTAAGTGACTAACACAAGTAGGTTATTAGGCTTACGTTTATGCTGAAGGAGGTTTAAAATGTGATATCCCCCCTCTGAAGGATAGCAGTCATTACTATTCTTTCAAAACCAAGTGTGTTTTTTACCATTGGCAAACAATAGTTTTGTTTGTACTATCACTTTTTAATCAAATATACTTTTTTGTATATATATATTATATGTATATATTATATATATGCATGTATACAATAAGGCAGAACCATAATAATATAATAAAGCTTATAATAATATCATAAGGCTAGTTTGGAAATATATAGTTTATAACTCTTTCCTCCCCTCCAGAAAAAAAAAAAAAAAGAATAGAAAAGTGATTCTGAAACATTTGGAAAAACATTTGGAAAAACCCCTCGGACTCAGTTCAAACATGATTGTCAAGCAGAGGAAATTCTTGTTGTTAAGTCATTAAATTGTGTCCTCTTTGCTCTTTGCAACCTCATGGACTGCAGCACACCAGGCTCCCGTGTTCTTCACTATTGCCCAGAGTTGGCTCAAATTCGTGTCCATTTAGCCGAGGATGCTATCTAACAATCTTATCCTCTGTTATCCCTTCTTCTTTTGCCCTCAATCTTTCTCAGCATCAGGGGCTTTTCCAATGAGACAGCTCTTTGCATCAGGTAGTCAAAGAATTAGAGATTCAGCTTCCGTCCTTCCAATGAATATTCATGGTTGATTTATTTTAGCATTGACTGGTTTGATCTCCTTGCAGTTCTGGGGACTCTCAAGAGTCTTCTTCAGCACTGCAATGCTGAGGGCATTGCGTGTATGTCAGGCACACATGTATGTCCTTCTTATCTCTGCTCTTCATTCAGTGAGCTAGGGCTCTTACACCCTCATTTCTCTTTTCCTAAAATTGAAATCTCCTCTCAGATTCTTGATTATAATGGTATAGCCAAGTCCTACTTAAAAACTACCCATTGTAAGACATTTTTATTTTAAAGGAGGTATGCTGCTGCTGCTGCTAAGTCGCTTCAGTCGTGTCCGACTCTGTGCGACCCCATAGACGGAAGCTCACCAGGCTCCCCTGTCCCTGGGATTCTCCAGGCAAGAACACTGGAGTGGGTTGCCATTTCCTTCTCCAATGCATGAAAGTGAAAAGTGAAAGGGAAGTCGCTCAGTCGTGTCCGACTCTTAGCGACCCCATGGACTGGAGCCTACCAGGCTCCTCCATCCATGGGATTTTCCAGGCAAAAGTACTGGGGTGGGGTGCCATTGCCTTCCCCGAAAGGAGGTATAAAACCATTTAAATGCAAAGAATGAAGGTCCAGTATTTGCCCAGCAGACGAGTATTTGAAGGACCTTGGATGTCATTTGACCATCTTTGCAACCCCACTACCTGTATCCACTTTAAGTTCAAGCTTTCACTCCCAAACACCTGGCACAAGAGTCTCTGCCCCTTGGCAGTGAACCCTCGCTACAGCCACTCCCTTCAAGCTCTGTAAAAAGACTGGGTAATGTTGGAAACTTAATATATTTACTTCAATTTCTGATACACTTCAATAAACTAAACAAATACAGTGCTAATGTATTTTTGACCCTTGATTCATTGTTGTCACTTTGGCACGGTCAATGGCCATTTCAAAGCTGCCAACTACATTTCTCAAATTCCTTTTCTGAAATGATCTTGGTGACTTGCTGAGGAGAGGAACCCATAGAGATTTATAAAGTGAAACAGAAGCCACAGTTTTCAGCATGTCGGTGGGGCCACCAAGGGGACACGCCACCAGAGCGCTTCTAGCTTGGCACTTGTGGGCCTCCCCAAGAGGCAGGGCTTTCTTCCTCCTTCCAGAACTTCATGCTGCTAAAGGGAAGTCAGCAGATGGAGTATCCTGATTCTCAGAACTTCAGCTTTTTCTCCCACTGTCTGGGGGAAACACTAATTCCTACATGAAATTCCTTGCTCCCAGCCTGATACAGTTTACTGAGGTAATGTTCAACATTCTTTGCAGTAGAGAAAAGTTTCATGTTTGTAGGTGGTAATGATGGCTGGGGCATATTCTACCAAAAGCATGAGAAATTTTCAAAAGTATGTTTCGATTTCCACATGCTTTTGATTGTGTGTGTGTGTGTGTGTGTGTGTGTGTGTGTGTTAGTCGCTTAGTCATGTCCAACTCTATGCAACCTCATGGACTGGGGCCCACTAGGCCCCTCTGTCCATGGCATTCTCCTGGCAAGAATACTGGAGTGGGTTGCAATTACCTTCTCCATTTGATTTGTAACAAGGAGCAAAATTTTAAATTATCTTATTTAGATATTTGGTTTCAGTTCAGTTCAGTTCAGTTGCTCAGTTGTGTCCAACTCTTTGTGACCCAATGAATCCCAGCACGCCAGGCCTCCCTGTCCATCACCAACTCTCAGAGTTCACTCAGACTCATGTCCATCAAGTCAGTGATGCCATCCAGCCATCTCATCCTCTGTCGTCCCCTTCTCCTCCTGCCCCCAATCCCTCCCAGCATCAGAGTCTTTTCCAATGGGTCAACTCTTCGCATGAGATGGCCAAAGTACTGGAGTTTCAGCTTGAGCATCATTCCTTCCAAAGAAATCCCAGGGCTGATCTCCTTCAGAATGGATTGGTTGGATCTTCTTGCAGTCCAAGGGACTCTCAAGAGTCTTCTTCAGTACCACAGTTCAAAGACATCAATTCTTCGGCACTCAGCTTTCTTCACAGTCCAGCTCTCACATCCATACATGACTACAGGAAAAACCATAGCCTTGACTAGACGGACCTTTGTTGGCAAAGTAATGTCTCTGTTTTTCAATATGCTATCTAGGTTGGTCATAACTTTCCTTCCAAGGAGTAAGCGTCTTTTAATTTCATGGCTGCAGTCACCATCTGTAGTGATTTTGGAGCCCAGAAAAATAAAGTCTGACACTGTTTCCACTGTTTCCCCATCTACTTTTCCATAAGTATCTAAAATTGATGGAGTATAGATATGTTAAAAGATATAGCCAATACTAAACTTTTAAAAAAATTTTCACTGTATTGAAATATTTTTAGGTTTCAATATACATATTATTTCTATAAAAACTTTATTTAAAAATGTTCTGATTTACTTACATAATTTATAGATGTTTTTTAGTATACCTCCATAAGAAATACAGAAATTAAAATATTTATATTTACATAAGTTCTAGGTATTTTCTAATGTTCTATATAATAAATGTAAGTGACATTGATTATGTCAATATCTTGTAGCTCTTATTAAGCAAAAGCCAACAAAAATATTATATTTTTGCTAAATGCTTTTAAAAAAGAATTCTAATTTTAACCAAGATCTTTTCTTTTTCTTTTGTTGGAAGTCAATGGACATGAAGAAATTGTTAAACTGGTGACTAAGATCATTCTTGTTGGTCAGGCTGAAGAAAAGCATGACCAAGAGAAAGCTAAGCAAAGTTTATCTACTTGATCAATTGTTAGTTTCAAAGTCTTTTCACACAAATTTTCTACTCTTAGAATGTTTATGTTCACCATGCATCGTGGTATGTATGAAAATAATACAAGAACTGCATTTTTCTAAACCTGTGCTCTTATCAAAGAACCCATGTCATTTTCAAAGGCCATTTCATGGCATAATTATATGAAACCAGTCATATATCAAGAATTTTCTTACTGTGGCAATAACATGGGTCAAGCTAATGCTTCTAAGAGGACAGTCAGAATTGTTCCTGAGCTGGCCTTCCTTTTGCTGAAATAAAGAATTTTAAAGCACTGTCAAATCAATAACACCTTGTGCCACTACTTACCACGAAATGCATTAGGTTCAGCTGTCCTGGGGGGAGGCTGTGTCATCAACACCCAGCACACAGGATCCGGAGCATCTCCACCACGTTAAGAGTTAAGTGCTCAAACATGAAACGACGTAGTGTTCTGTATCTAAAACATCTTTACACAACAGGAGTTTATGAGACAGACATTTCACTGAAAGGTGTTTTCATCTTAAAATGGATTAATGTGTTCTTTAATATAGACATTAAAGAACATTTAAAAATTTTAAGGTTTGGCAATCAGTAATGCAAGACTTAATTCTTAATACTATCAGCTACCAGCTTACTCTTGCTATCTACTGTGATTTTTACATTTGTGCATCCACATAGATGCTTATTTGCAATAGGCTCACTGTCTGCCTGGAGAATCCCAAGACGGGGGAGCCTGGTGGGCTGCCATCTATGGGGTCGCACAGAGTCGGACACGACTGAAGTGACTTAGCAGCACTAAATACCACTAACTGTATTTTATCGAAGAATATGATTCAGAAAAAAAGTTTTTTAGTAACATTTTTTAAAGAAAACAAGTTGTTTCTCTCATTTGTACCTTGGGTAGCTCTCAAAGCATCTTGTTTTCAATTATTCAAAATATTTGATATTCCAGCACAATCACTTCAGCAAATTTGATTACATCTTTAGCCTCAATAAACTCAACACTAAGAAATTGCCTTATTTAGAACAAATTTACTCTTGTTAAAAAGCATATCTTACACTTAATGCATTTTTGGAAGCCTGTTGTTAAAGTTTGATTTATAAAAACAAAACATGTTGTTAGTACCTCACTTACTTTTATACATCATTTTCCTTTGTATTTGTTATGTTCTTCTTTAGACTGGATGGGAGATGATTTATTGTAAACGTCCTAAGTCACTCTGGAGATTTTTCTCCTCAGGAAACTTTGAGGTGGAAAGCTTACTGTGTTAGCTCTATTTCATCCTCAGATATATAAAGAATTTTTAATAGAACTTTTCCTTATAACAATCTTGGTCTAGGCAGAAATAAATAAAATATAGTTTTAAAAGTTATTTTTTTAATTTTTTGAGTCATAATATGATAAAAAATTATCTCTTAAATTCTTTATAAACAAACTTTTCTATAAAAGGGATATTATGTTCAAAATACATCATTTAGCTAACATATTCTCTTTTTGCATCTGGCTTCCCAGGTGGCACTAGTGGTAAAGAATCACTGCCAATGCAGGATACACAAGGACTCCAGTTTGATCCCTGGGTTGGGAAGATCCCCTGGAGTGAAAGTGAAAACCCATTCCAGGATTCTTGCCTGGAGAATTCCATAGACTGAAGAGCCTGGAAGGCTACAGTCCATGGGGCCACAAAAAGTTGGACACAACTAAACACACACATTACCTGTCAAGCTAATTTGGTAATTATTAAAATATTTTGGAGGTCTTAATAACTGCTTTATTATTACATTTAATGAATATTGAAACCTTCATAAAATATGTACTGTTTTACTCAGACTATGCCTTTTTTCTTTGACTAATAGAATTTCAAAACAATAAACCAAGTACGGTGATTTTTTTTTTCCCACTGCAAGTTACATCTATAATTCTTACTTTTTAAGTGAATGTTTTCTTATTCAGTCCATGTCCCTATGACAGACGTTGAGTTACTGATGAAATATGATATAGCCAATGCGCTAACACAATTATTGATCACATATTAGTTCAAGGATGTCAGAAATGACAAGGAAGTTGACATTTCCCGATTTTGTCTTGAAAAGGCTAAAGCTGGAATGGATTTTAAATGGCAGATTCTCTAGTGACCTCAGCCAGAATCAAATGTGGAGCATTTATTCCTTTCACAAGTAATCTTAAGCGCTTACTTCTTGTGGGTACGGTGCTAGTCTATGCTAAAGACACAGTGGCAAACAAACCATGTAGCAAAACACATCCTCCATTCTGAATCTGGGAAAGGAGAAGCAGGCAGTAAAAAAGTAAAGAAATAAATATGCAACTTAGTCAGATGGTGTTAAGAACTGCAGAGAAAGGAAAGAAGGCCAAGAGGTGACTCTTTGTAGCCCTATGAATTGTAGCTCACCTGGCTTCTCTGTCCATGGGATTTCCCAGACAAGAATACTTGAGCGGGTTTCCATTTCCTCCTCCAGAGCCTGACCCAGGGATCGAACCTGAGTCTCCTGCCTCTCCTACATTGGCAGACAGATTATTTTACCACTGAGCCACCTGGAAAGCCAGAGTGAGGCATGCACTATTCCAAATCATGGTCAGGAAGGTCCCTAAGGTTGTCATCATTAAGAAGAGATACATTTTTCTTAATCAGCCATCCATCATCTGGGTCTCACCTTTCTATAGCTTTAGCTTTGCTAAAGAATGTCTGCCTAACTTTGGGGAAATCCCAAAGGCCACTCAAAGAGTTTTTATGTCTACCTTCTAAATTCAATGAGAATCTGTTCAGGCATTTTACAAAATGCAGTAACAGACTGTGGGTACGTGGTTTCATAGACCATTCATTATTTTCTATACTGTACTTTAAGTGTCCATTAAATGTGTCCAGCTATTGACTTTTTATATATTAGATTCTCTCTACTCTCTATGTTAGGCAACATTATTAATTTAAGAAAGCAAATTATAACCTGTCCAAGTACACAAGTATTATTATGATGTAACCATTTGGACTTTTAGAGGAATAGTACTACCATGAGGAGGTGGGTAATGAACGTTATACTTTCTTTCAGCACTTTACGAGCCCATGAGTGTTAGGTAAAAACTGGAAGGTCAGTGCCTTTCACTGACTGTGGATGAAAAACGGTTTTCCAGTTTTCAAAACCATGAAAAGGATTTTTCTCCCTTCTCTATTACCCACATCTATGCAGCCATGAAATTAAAAGACGCTTACTCCTTGGAAGGAAAGTTATGACCAACCTAGATAGCATATTCAAAAGCAGAGACATTACTTTGCCAACAAAGGTGCATCTAGTCAAGGCTATGGTTTTTCCTGTGGTCATGTATGGATGTGAGAGTTGGACTGTGAAGAAGGCTGAGCACTGAAGAATTGATGCTTTTGAACTGTGGTGTTGGAGAAGACTCTTGAGAGTCCCTTGGACTGCAAGGAGATCCAACCAGTCCATTCTGAAGGAGATCAGCCCTGGGATTTCTTTGGAAGGAATGATGCTAAAGCTGAAACTCCAGTACTTTGGCCACCTCATGTGAAGAGTTGACTCATTGGAAAAGACTCTGATGCTGGGAGGGATTGGGGGCAAGAGGAGAAGGGGACGACAGAGGATGAGATGGCTGGATGGCATCACTGACTCGATGAATGTGAGTCTGAGTGGCCTCCGGGAGTTGGTGATGGACAGGGAGGCCTGGTGTGCTGCGATTCATGGGGTTTCAAAGAGTCGGACACGACTGAGCTACTGAACTGAACTGAACTGCTTCTCTTACAATTCTATGCTAACTTGATCTTCTCCCATCACCTCCACACCCAATCCATCAGTAAGTCCAGTTATCTTACTCCAAACACACCTCAAACCATTCCAGTTCTCTATTATGGAAACAAGCCCATGTTTGAGCCACCATAATCTTCCTCCTAGACTGCTAAGTCTTATAATAAGTAGAGGTGAACTTATTTATCCTATTTGGGAATTAGCGGGATTTAAGAATGAGGTTTCAAATTAAGCTTGAAAACTTGGGAGAACTGCTTTTAAGACTAGTGTGTACTATGTACAATTGTTTCATGTACAGTTGTACCGTGTACAATGTAGTACCATACATTCCTTGTCTTTTGTGATTATACGTATGACCAGTTTGGATGTAGTGTGGTCTGGTGAGTTGAGAAAGGAACCTGCCTATGGCTTGGAGGGAACACACATCCATAGAAGAATAGGCAGTTGAGTTGGGGGATCTGGGGAATTTAGCAGTGGCAGTTCTGAAGAAGGTCAGCAATCGCCTGGACAGGGCTGTGGAGCCTGCAAGCATTGTTCAGTAACATGTTGAAATTTTTTAGAATGCAAAGTCCAAGAGAACAGACTTCATTCAGACTTGATTTTTTGAAAGGTGGAAACCCTGAGAGTGCTTGGAAATGAAAGTGTTTATCTCTATAGTCAGAAGGCTACTGAAATCTGGGCACAAATTGTTTATATGCAATATTCTAAATTTAGTACTACTCTTAAGAGCAATGTGGGAATACTTACAAGTTTACAGTCATTGATAGAAATAGGCTACAATGAGAACTATGTATTTAAATGGAAGACTAAAGAAATTAGAGTGTTCTATCAGTGCACCTTTAATCTCTACCCTTGAGTCTATGTCTTGAACAATTATATCCCACATGAAATACTACTAGCCTCAATTTGCAGCCCTCTTGATTAAGCTAAGCTATAACTCAGTAAGGGACATGGATTGAATTCTTTTATACCATTTGAGCTGAATAGCTTCAATTGGTCTCTTAGAGACCTATCAGCTGAATGAACAGCCTGAGAGTGTTTGCCAGGGGACAACAGAGCCTAAAGTTTAAATGTGAACTTCTGCATCAGAAGTACATAAAATCCTAAAGAACTGGAATAATTTTGCTTTTAGGTATTTGAGAATTTTGATTCGTTTGTCTTAATTTGTGATTCAATTCTCTGCAGAAAAATGTTGCTTATTTTTTTAAAAAAATCTATGTTAGCATTCAACTGGAATACTCAATTAAGGAGGAAAATAATAAATAATAGCTACCTCAGGTATAGATTTTCAACCAAGATGATGAATCACAGTTTTAAAGATTGTAAAGCTAATTTTCACTTGGTGATTAAGCACTTATATTCAGACAGCTGTATTATGCCAATGACTCAACTGAAATAAGAACATCCTCCTTATCTTGATAAAACACGATACATTTATAACATCTGTAAATATGTTTTAAAGGCTATACGAAAGTAATGAGGAATATTGCCATTTTATTAGATTGCAAAGGTGCAAAAATTATTTTATTTGATAAATGTGATAGTTTTCCTTTCTGTGAACACAAAAATGTTTTAAAATGCAGGTCAAAACAGTCAATATTTATGTTTAAGTAATCTATATTTAGATTACCTTTGAAGTTCAAGTATAAAGATTTTTTAAGAGGACAGATGTCATAAATTACACAGTGCAAATTTTATATGCTTATAGTAACATTACTCCAATCTTGTCACAAGCCCGAGATTACCTTTAATAAAAAAGAAGAATTTGGTTGTATGTATATGTCACATACATAGAAGAACTGTACAAAAAAGATCTTCATGACCCAGATAATCACGATGGTGTGATCACTCACCTAGAGCCAGAAAACCTGTAATGTGAAGTCAAGTGGGCCTTAGGAAGTATCATTATGAAGCTAGTGGAGGTGATGGAATTCCAGTAGAGCTATTTCAAATCCTGAAAGATGTTGCTGTGAAAGTGCTGCACTCAGTATGCCAGCAAAATTGGAAAACTCAGCAGTGGCCACAGGACTGGAAAAGGTCAGTTTTCATTCCAATTCTTAAGAAAGGCAATGCCAAAGAATTCTCAAACTGCTGCACAATTGCACTCATCTCACACTCTAGCAAAGTAATGCTCAAAATTCTCCAAACCAGGCTTCAGCAATACGTGAACAGTGAACTTCCAGATGTTCAAGCTGGTTTTAGAAAAGGCAGGGGAACCAGAGATCAAATTGCCAACATCTGCTGGATCATTGAAGAAGCAAGAGAGTTCCAGAAAAACATCTATTTCTGCTTTATTGACTATGCCAAAGCCTTTGACTGTGTGGATCACAATAAACTATGGAAAATTCTGAAAGAGATAGGAATAACAGATCACCAGACCTGCTTCTTGAGAAACCTGTATGCAGGTCAGGAAGCAACAGTTAGAACTGGACATGGAACAACAGACTGGTTCCAAATAGGAAAGGGAGTACATCAAGGCTGCATATTGTCACCCTGCTGCAGAGTATATCATGAGAAATGCAGGGCTGGAAGAAGTACAAGCTGGAATGAAAATCGCTGGAAGAAATATCAATCACCTCAGATATGCAGATGACACCACCCTTATGGCAGAAAGTGATGAAGAAAGTGGAAGGGGAGAGGAAAAAGTTGGCTTAAAGCTCAACATTCAGAAAACTAAGATCATGGCATCTGGTCCCATCACTTCATGGCAAATAAATGGGGAAACAGTGGCTGACTTTATATTTTGGGGCTCCAAAATCACTGCACATGGTGATTGCAGCCATGAAATGAAAAGATGCTTACTCCTTGGAAGGAAAGTTATGACCCACCTCAACAGCATATTAAAAAGCAGAGACATTAGTTTGCCAACAAAGGTCTGTCTAGTCAAGGCTATGGTTTTTTCAGTAGTCATGTATGGATGTAAGAGTTGGACTATAAAGAAAGCTGAGCACAGAAGAATTGATGCTTTTGAACTATGGTATTGGAGAAGACTCTTGAGAGTCCCTTGGACTGCAAGGAGATCCAACCAGTCCATCCTAAAGGAGATCAGTCCTGGGTTTCATTGGAAGGATTGATGTTGAAGTTGAAACTCCAATACTTTGGCCACCTGATGTGAAGGGCTGACTCATTTGAAAAGACCCTGATGCTGGGAAAGATTGAGGGCAGGAGGAGAAGGGGACAACAGAAGATCAGATGGTTGGATGGCGTCACCGACTCAATGGACATGAGTTTCGGTGAACTCCAGGATTTGGGTGATGGAAAGGGAAGCCTGGCTTGCTGCGCTTCTTGGGGTTGCAAAGAGTTGGACATGACTGAGTGACTGAACTGAATTGATATATCACAACTCTTACAAAATATATAAAAGACTCTGAAGTGAAGTGTCCTACTCTTTGCGACCCCATGGATGGTACAGTCTGTAGAATTCTCCAGGCCTATATCCTGGAGTGGGTAGCCGTTTCCTTCTCCAGGGGATCTTCCCAACCCAGGGATTGAATGAAGGTCTCCTGCATTCCAGGCAAATTCTTTACTGTCTGAATAGTCGTATCAATTAAGGGAGAAAAAAAGAGTCAAGCAACTTTAGAAGGGAAAAAGACCTTCAATATACCCATGTTTTCTAAGTTAGGCTATGCTATGCTAAGTCACTTCAGTCGTGTCCGACTCTGTGTGACCCTATAGACGGTAGCCCAGCAGCCTCCCCCATCCCTGGGATTTTCCAAGCACGAACATCGGAGTGGGTTGCCATTTTCTTCTCCATGCATGAAAGTGAAAAGTGAAACTCGAGCGACCCCATGGACTGCAGCCTACCAGGTTCCTCCGTCTATGGGATTTTCCAGGCAAGACTACTGTAGTGGGGTGCCATTGCCTTCTCCGTAAGTTAGGCTCTCTGGTAGAAAAACAATTAAAAAAAGAAACCAGCCTAAGAGTAGCAAAGCTTCCTGAGCCCATAGTAGAGATTGTTGTGTGAACTAGAAATGCCACATGCCATATCAGTAAACAAAAGATGTTGTAGCCATTAGCTGCTACAGCCACCTCCAGCGGTGAGCCCTGAGGGAACTCAGGATGGAAATGGAATACCTGCCATCAAATCGTCAGACAAAACAGCTACCATCCAACAGGGCACCCTGAGGAAATGCAGCATGAGAAAACACAAGACACTGGCCCCAGACAGCTTCCCAGATAGCTAAGGTGCCCATCAAGGGAATGATGTCAGGGAGCCCTGTCCTTGTGGCTTTCCATACATAGAAAAGCACTAAATTCCTTAGCTTGACATATCTAGTGTTCTTGAAGTAATAACTAATCTTTTGATATCCTGACTACCCAGTCTTTGTTGCAAAAACCCCTATATACCCTGGCTTCCTCCCTTGTGTCTTCAGAGCAGTTTCTCAAGAGTTATCAGAGATGCTGAGTCCCAGGCTTAAGATCTCAGTTTTGTCCACCGAATAAAGCATAACTCTCAAATTCTCAGTTGTGCTTTTTCTTTTTCTTTTTTTCTTCAGTTGAGAGTTGTTTAGTAAAAAAAAAAAGGTGTTGCTGAAATAGTTGCAGGAGGGCCTGATACAAAGAGAAGACTCTGGTTGTAATATGCTCTATGACTTGCTAAAACAGAAGGAATCACACGGGCATAAATGCACAAAGGATAAGAGATAAAGCCCCTGGACAACAGTCTGTCACGTGAACTATCAATTATTAGTCAGCCCAGTTCAAACGACCATGCATGGTTTCCCCTGAAATTACTACTCTAGCCTTGGTGGCTTCTTCATTAGATTTCTTATGGCCACCTCTACACGGTGTTAAACCAGGGGTGAATAATGGTTGCCCCATAGCGTCGTAAAACAGAACCCTTTGCTAACAGTCTCTCTAACTCCAGAGTGAAAACACTGATTAGCAGTGGAGCGTTTCTTTGAGGAAGCTGGACTGGCGAACAATTTCTCTTCCATTATCCCAGGTGATTGGAAGATGTAAAAAGGCAATGTAATTTTCCGAGTGATTTTGTTATTTAAAACACATGTGAAACTTCATGTGGCCTTAAGGTTTTATGGAAATGTGAATACTCTTCTGGGAAGCAAACACAAGATCGTCTTTAAAAGGAAATCCAGATTTATTTTGACCTTTTTCTAAAAGCTAATTTCCAAAAGCAATATTTTTGGAATGGTAAAGAAAATAATGATATACTCTTGAGTCTTAGTTTTCACTTCTGTTCAACTCTAATAGTTATCCACTGCTGTGTACAAAGTTAACCCCCCCAAACTTGTAGATTCTGAATAATAAATTCTTATCATCTTATAATTTTTTTACAGGTTAGTTAGGAATCTAGGTACAACTTAGCTGGTTACTGCCTCTGGCTCAAGTTCTCTCATGCAATTTCCATCAACCGGTTGGGCAAGGCTTCAGGTAACTGACTTCTGGCTATTCTGAGACAGAAATAATAGTCTTCCAAACCTGTGCATGTGGTTCAGGGGTGGCCTCAACTTCTTATCACATAGGCATCTCCATGGGTTCTCTGAGTGACCTCACAATATGGAGGCTGGTGATGGGAGAGAGTGTGTGTGTATCTTTGTGCCAGAAAGCCTCATGATAGAAGCCAAGTCTTTTTGGATCCTAATTACAGAAGTGGTACCCCATCATTTGTGCAGCATTTTCCTTGTTAGTAATCAATTAGGCCAGTCCATGCTGTTGACAAAATATTGTTGCCTGCTATTTCAATAAAAAAAGAATGTTACCTGCCATGCCAGCACACCGTGAATGTTGCCCACCATCAAGCCATCAAGCCATTAGCCACTGCAACCACTCCTGACTGTAAGTACCCTGTGGGGAATTCAGCATGGAGGGGAAAAAACAGGATACTGTTCCTGGATAGTTAAGGTGTATATCAAAGGTTAATTTCAGTGAGCCCAGACTCTTGCTTCTTCCCATACACAGAAAATCACCAAAATCATTGGCTTGAAAAGTCAGGAGACGGTTTCTCAACACACATACATTGTATACACACATTGTATACACATACAATGTATACAGTGAAGGAGATAAATTGAAGGACAGAAATAACACAGGAACTAACATTAGATGGGAAAGTAGGAGCTAGCATTACAGGCTAGGTCTTATTCTAAGAACAGAAAGAAATCACTGAATGGTTTTCAGGAAGGAATGCACTATGCACTATTTGACTTATATTTCAAAGAAATAACATTGGTTTCTCAAGAAATGATAGATTTTTAGAGGGACTAAGAATGAAAATGGAAAGATTATTTAGAAGGTTTTGCAGTAGTCCGTTGAAAAGATGATTTTGGCTTGGAATGAGGTGGGAAGTGAAGAGTGGCAGGCAGTAAAGATAAAAAGGTAAGAATAAAATTAAGATGCATCTTGTACCTACAACCAGTAGGATCTGATAATGGAATAGATGTGGGTAATGAAAGAGAAGAATCAAAAGATATTTTTTTTAGACACAAGTTGAATGAATGAACCACAGCTCCCCACTCTGTCTTTCCAATTCAGTTTCATTATGCTCATTAATAAAATAAATTATTCAAACTACTATTGATGTAGTGTATAATAAATTATAAAGCATGCTTATATTGCATCTTGCTTTTTAGCAACGGCTCTATAAAATAGACTTTATTATCCTCATTTTACAGATAAGAAGAAGAGCCTCAGAGAAGCTCAAAGTGCTCATAAGCACACAATTAATAAGTTGCTTATCATGACTTCAACCGAGGTTTACTGCTCCTAAATACTACAAGTGTTTTACTAATCACACTGCCTCACAGGTCAAGCTTAACAATGCTGGATTTAGAAACATAAGAGACAGTAAGAGCTATACAAAATGCTGCATGGTTAGCTCTTAATAAATAATAACCTAGTCATGAACATCATCTTTATCCTCCCTTTACAAAATAGTTTAGATTCCTATTTAAAAATGAAAATCATATGTCTCCCAAGTAATGTCATTACCTATATTTTCTTAAGTAGAGGCAAATTTGGCATACTACTAGAAAAAAATATTCAGGCTCCATTTGCTTTAAGCAAGTTGTATATTTAACCTTACATGTAAAGAATGACTCAGAAAATATGAATTTAAATGTGTACACCTGCTCTATGTTGGGGCTTATTTATAAAGTCTATCATAAAATTATGGGGCCTCATGTAGAAGGGACCTTAAGTCACACTTCATATTAAAACATGCTGAGATTACATGAACGTGTGTGCATGCTAAGTCACTTCAGTTGTGTTCAACTCTGTGACTCTATGGACTGGAGCTCGCCAGGCTCCTTTGTCCTTGGAATTCTCCAGGGAAGAATACTGGAGTGGGTTGCCACGTCTTCCTCCAAAGAATCTTTCTGGCCCAGGGATCGAACGTGCATCTCCTGTGGCTCTTGCATTCCAGGTGGATTCTTTACTGCTGAGCCCCATGAGAAGCCCAGTTACATGCACAAGTGTTTAATACCCGATAAAGAAATGACACAAGAATTCAAGAAGAATATGACCAAGAGCAAAAGAAAGATGGATAGACACATGAGTCCCTTTGTCTTGTTAACACTCAGTGATGCCACATTAGAAAGTTTTATAGGTTTTGGTTTATTACTAAAGTTCTCAACTGGTGATGAAAGAATAATAGAATTAGCATCATTTAATTTCAGAGATCCCAGAATTTATAGCTAGAGTCCCCAAGTGGTTTCCATATGCTGCCTTACATTTCATTTTGTTGAGGGCTTTAAGAAAAACAACCTCACCATGAGATGTTTTTTCAATATTGAGCTGTAATTCATATGCACACCTACTGACTTTGCCAGTTTTAAAGAAAGACCTGAAATGAATGGAGTGGTGAAAAGCAATTTTGTGCCATTTTTGAGGCAAGACATAAAACCCCCTTATTAAAAATAGACAAAGAAAAGATAAAAGACATAGCGTGCCACAAACTTGGTCAATATCATGTCAAAAAGCTGCACAGCAGAATAGTGTTTTTCTTTAACAACTTTATGTTTGTTGAAAAATGTGCTCCTATTTTAAAAAATAGTAATCTGTAAATTGGTTAGTGAATCAGGGCATTACATTTGTAGTCAAACATTACCTCATCTGCCTAACTGGACCACTAGTATGGTGCACAAGCGTCTCATTTTCAGCACTATATTATGTAAATTGATGTATAGTCCCCTTAGTACTTGAGTTCTCGTGGACAAGATGTTAACCATTATTTCAAATGCGTCACTACGTAGTATCTTGATAGAAAATTTATGTCTACTTCTCTCATTTTGAAAAATTGAGTCTCTGGTAATTTTAACATTTAAATATAGTTTTATACTGCTTTGTATAAATTTGTTTTAAGGTAAATTTTGTAAGGCCACAATGAATAAGAAATGTAGGCACTCTGTGCTTAAATACTTTAAATATCTGTGTTTGGAGATTTCCTGCTTTTTATGTACATGTGTCTGTCCTGTACTTAATCATTCAGTCTTGTCTGACTCTTTGTGACCCTATGGACTGTAGCCCACCAGGCTCCTTTGTTCATGGGGATTCTCCAGGTAAAAATACTGGAGTGGGTTGCCATGCCCTCCTCCAAAGGATCTTCCAACCCAAGGATGAAACCCAGGTCTACCACATTGCAGACAGATTCTTTCTTTACCATCTGAGCCACCAGGGAAGCCCCAAAATACTGGAGAGGGTAGCCTATCCCTTCTCCAGGGGATCTTCCTGGCCAAAGAATCAAACCAGGGTCTCCTGCATTGCAGGTGGATTCTTTACCAGCTGAGCTAGCTGGGAAGCTCACATATACCTATATATACATACACATACACATATACATATACATACATATCTATACATATATATGCATATATATAATCAGTATATATATATATACTGATTTTTATCTCCTTGGTAAGAGCTGGATTCTTGCAAGAGCTGAGTGTAGGACAAAAGGTTATCTCATTTTTTTCCCCTATGGTTAACCAAGCTAAAATTTTCATATTCCCATAAACTGTGAATCCAAAGCCAAAACAAGGTTTCCTATCAAACTCAGCGTGTTTTTGTACGTGGCTGCCAGATACCTGTCAAATCTATGACTTCCTAAACCACTCTCCCTGCTTAACTGTCATTTATAAGGAAAAAATGAGTATATGTGGTGCTTCCTTGAATATATCTGAAACTACATTGTTGCTTGAGGGAGAGTATTTTTTAATATATCGACATTTCTATCTGTTTTTGCCATTTTATATTTGTAAATTGTCGCCTCTTATTTTTATTGTCTCACTAATCTTTCCCCTTAGCAAATCCTTTATTTTTTTATTAGAAATAACATCTTTTTTAGAAAAGTACTTTTTATGTCCCTGTGGAACTAAATCGGCTTCAGTTGTCCTTTTAGCACATTAGCTCTCTGGGGACGAATTGGGGGCCTTATAAGTGATTCTTAATGTAAAGACGGTGCTTTAAAGAAATCCCTTAAAGACATCTTATTTGGAAACAATCATGTTTAAATATCCATAGTTTGTGAAAGTATTTCCAACCATTTTATTTTGGTGCACATAAAAATTGGATTTTTATTTCTCTGTCACTAATCTGTTCTTTTACAATATTCCAAAACAAATCCTTATAAAATAATGTGCAACTATTCTTCTATGCTCCTGAACATTTGAAAATAGTTGTGATTTCTTCTGGAATAAGAAAGGCATTGAGTAGTGCCTAGATCATAGCATACAATGTTTTGTTGACATTTTAACATCTGCTGGATCATAGAAAAAGCAAGAGAGTTCCAGAAAAACATCTATTTTCTGCTTTATTGACTATGCCAAAGCATTTGACTGTGTGGATAACAATAAACTGTGGGAAATTCTAAAAGAGATGGAAATACCAGACCACCTGACCTGCCTCTTGAGAAATCTGTATATAGGTCAGGAAGCAACAGTTAGAACTGGACATGGAACAACACACTGCTTCCAAATAGGAAAAGGAGTTTGTCAAGGCTGTATATTGTCACCCTGCTTATTTAACTTGTATGCAGAGTACATCATGAGAAGCGCTGGACTGGGGGAAACACAAGCTGGAATCAAGATTGCCAGGAGAAATATCAATAACCTCAGATATACAGATGACACCACCCTTATGGCAGAAAGTGAAGAGGAACGAAAAAGCCTCTTGATGAAGGTGAAAGTGGAGAGTGGAAAAGTTGGTTTAAAGCTCAACATTCAGAAAACTAAGATCATGTCATCCAGTCCCATCACTTCATGGGAAATAGGTGGGAAACAGTGTCAGACTTTGTTTTTCTGGGCTCCAAAATCAGTGCAGATGGTGACTGCAGCCATGAAATTAAAAGACGCTTACTCCTTGGAAGGAAAGTTATGACCAACCTAGATAGCATATTGAAAAGCAGAGACATTATTTTGCCAACAAAGGTCTGTCTAGTCAAGGCTATGGTTTTTCCTGTGGTCATGTATGGATGTGAGATTTGAACTGAGTGCCGAAGAAGAAGGCACTGAGTGCTTCAGACTGAGTGCTGAAGAAGGCTGAGTGCCGAAGAATTGATGCTTTTGAACTGTGGTGTTGGAGAAGACTCTTGAGAGTCCCTTGGACTGCAAGGAGATCCAACCAGTCCATTCTGAAGGAGATCAGCCCTGGGATTTCTTTGGAAGGAATGATGCTAAAGCTGAAACTCCAGTACTTTGGCCACCTCATGTGAAGAGTTGATTCATTGGAAAAGAGTATGATGCTGGGAGGGATTGGGAGCAGGAGGAGAAGGGGACGACAGAGGATAAGATGGATGGATAGCATCACTGACTCAATGGACGTGAGTCTGACTGACCTCCGGGAGTTGTTGATGGACAGGGAGGCCTGGCATGCTGCAATTCATGGGGTTGCAAAGAGTCGGACAGGACTGAGCGACTGAACTGAACTGAGTATTTTGATGGAAATCCTTTCAATGTTTAGATAACCTGTCTTCCTTAGAATCATATCTTTGAAAGCTTTTGTAGTAAATTCACTTTTAGATTCTTATCAGGAAATGCTTTAACCCCCATAAACTCTCTAGAAAATCTTTTGTATAAATGTGTATAGCAAACACACATCTTGGCTGCTGATAGTGAGTTTTATACTGAATTCTATTAAATAGTTAATCAATCCTCTATTTCTTTAATGTAGCCATTCTAGTATGTTCCATATGCTACGAGGATGAGAATGTGCCTGATGCTCTTTGGCTCCAAAAATCTTTGGGACACAAAGTAAAAAGACCTGGGATGGTACTTTCTGTGGATTCAACATCTCTTAGCCAACTTTTCCTGGTTCTATCACTACTTAATATTCTCAACCTCCTTGTCATGTAGATGAGAGTCCTCCTTCATCTAGAGAATAAATAATAGTACATCTCAGGTGCTGAAGACCATCTGCAACCTGTGTATAAAGGTTTTAATCTGGATTACTTTTGTTTCTCATTCTAAGTTTTCTCATAGCTCACACAGAGTTGGCAAATAAATTTTATAAGTGAATAAATGTACCAATTCAAGAGTGAATAAATAAAACTTGTACTTCTTCAAGCCAGGTAACATTACTCCAGAAAAATGAGTCTACCTGATTGTTTTTTAAAAACCTTGCTTTTCCATCTCTGTCTCTCTGATCTTGCCTTCTGCCCCAACTCCAGACTCCATCCCCACATGTTAAAATGCTACTTATTTTCCAGTCACATTTCGGATCCCATCTCATCAAAAGCCTTTTCTCATCCATTTTATCAAAAGCAATCTCCCCATTTTCTGAATTCTGTAGAATTCAGTATCTCTCCTAAGAGGTAATATTATGCTTATTTATAGCAAAGCTAGCTCATAATTATGGTTTATTAGTTTCCACACATGGTGCTTTGTTCATTTTTCTTTATCTCCAGTAACCTTTCAAAATTACTGTAAAAACAAATATTTAAAGATAAAGACACTGAGACACAGAGCACTTGTACATAATAGAATTTGGGTTCTAACCAAGGTGGGAGCCTGACCCCAGAGCCTGCGCCATCAACATTATGCTGAATGCTTAAGAGTAAGCATAAAGTGGCATGATCACTTCTAAGTATGAAATAATTCCTCAATATTTATTTAATGCTTAAAATGTCTTTTTAAATAATTTTGAACTACACGTATGGCTTGAATTTTAATGACTTATGTGCTCCTCAAGTTATGGCCATCAATAGCTATTTGAAACCAAATCACTATCTCTTGATTTTTCCAGCACTTATCGTGTTATCCAGACCCAAAATATATCTAATTATATGATGCCGTTAGACTAATCTTGCTTCTTGTTTCTGAATAATTATAGTTTTCTTCATGACTTTTAATCTTTCTGATATGTAGTAATCTCCTATCTGCAACTAAATTTAGGTAAGTATATTCACAAGAGGCTAATTTGTGGAATGAATTAATTATAAACAAGTTGAAATGATGACAAATAATCAATCTAATTATATTACAACAGTATTCTAAAAGATTACATTGCACATTTGAACATTTTATCTTCCTATTTATTCTCAAAAGTCATTTCAAGAAGTTAATACATATAGGTAGACAAACACATAAGTGGGCTTCATGCACTGGCAGAATTTATTTCCTCTTCTATATATCCACAGCTCACATTTCAATCATGCATTTACCAAACTTTATTATTCTATTTTATTTTCATGTGTGTCTATCTCCAGATTGTAGATTTCTTAAGAAAAAAGGAAATATCTTTTAAATCTAGACCAGCTACCATTTTATGTCTAGATATATTGACGTAAGATGCAGTTTTCTGATTACCTAATCTAAAGAAAAACTTCTCGACCATAGTATTTTTTACCCACATTTCCATGCTATATTTTCTGAGTAGCTTAAAATTACCTTTTTCACTTGTTTGTTTATCTCTGAAAATTTCATGTCTCTGATATCTCCTGCTCCCTTATCTGTTTTTCAAGGAGAGCAGAGAAGTTCCTTGTTTACCACTGAATTTCGTAGATAAGGAAGCATAACTGGCCTTCAGTAGGTACTCAATAAATACTTATTTAATAAACAACTACTAGGTCCTCAGTAAGCTTGGGAATTGGTTTTATTATTATGGAATTAATGATTATAAAACTATAGCCTGGTTTTAGCCAAAAAATCTTGTTCGACTCTTACTACCCCATATATGGTAGCCTGCCAGGCTCCTGTGTCTATGGGATTCTCCAGGCAAGAAGATTGGGGTGGGTTGCCATTTCCTTCTCCAGGGAATCTTCCTGACCCAGGAATAGAACCTGGGTTTCCTGCATTGCAGGCAGATTCTTTTACCGACTGAGCTACGAGGGAAGCCCAAAACTATAAGCCAAAAACTACAGCACTTGGTTATAATAATGGGTACATTAAAAATCACATTCTTTAGGATAAAAAATTATCTGGGCTATATCAGATACTTCATTTAGAAATAAACACACAGAAAGTTTCTCAAAAATACTTGTTGAAAGTTGAATTGGATACATAAGTAAAATCTAGTTGTCTTTCAGATTTACAAATGTGATCACTTCGGTGGTGGTGCTGGTGGTTTAGTAGCTCAGTTGTGTCCAACTCTTTGAGACCCATGCAGCCTGCCAGTCTCCTCTGGGATTTCCTCTCCATGGGATTTCCTAGGCAGAAATACTGGGGTGAGTTTGCATGCCTTCCTCTAGAGGATCTTTCCAAACCCAGGGAACACACCCACATTTCCTGAATGGCAGGTAGATTATTTACCACTGGGCCACCTGTGAAGCCCTGCAGTAAATTTATGTTCTCATAAATTAGAATTACATTAGAATATTTTCTATTTTTTTCTTTTTTTAAAATTAAATTTTATTTTGCTTAACTTTACAATATTGTATTGCTTTTGCCATACATCAAGATGGATCCGCCACAAGTATACATGTGCTCCCCATCCTGAACCCTCCTCCCTCCTCCCTCCCCATATCATCCCTCTGGGTCGTCCCGGTGCACCAGCCCCAGGCATCCGTTTTCAGGCATCGTACCTGGACTGGCGACTCGTTTCAGATATGATATTATACATATTTCAATGCTATTCTCCCCAATCATCCCACCTTCTCCTGTTCCCAGAGTCCAAAAGTCTGGTCTATACATCAGTGTCTCTTTTGCTGTCTCGTAAACAGGGTTATTGTTACCATCTTTCTAAATTCCATATATATGCGTTAGTATACTGTATTTGTGTTTTTCTTTCTGGCTTACTTCACTCTGTATAATAGGCTCCAGTTCCATCCACCTCCTTAGAACTAATTCAAATGTATTCTTTTTAATGGCTGAGTAATACTCCATTGTGTATATGTACCACTGCTTTCTTATCCATTCATCTGCGGATGGACATCTAGGTTGCTTCCAAGTCCTGGCTATTGTAAACAGTGCTGCTATGAACATTGGGGTACACGTGTCTCTATCAATTCTCGTTTTCTCAGTGTGTATGCCCAGCAGTGGGATTGCTGGATCATAAGGCAGTTCTATTCCCAGTTTTTTGAGGAATCTCCATACTGTTCTCCATAGTGGCTGTAACAGTTTGCATTCCCACCAACAGTGTAAGAGGGTTCCCTTTTCTCCACACCCTATCCAGCATTTATTGCTTGTGGACTTTTGGATCGCAGCCATTCTGACTGGTGTGAAATGGTACCTCATAGTGGTTTTGATTTGCAATTCTCTGATAATGAGTGAAGTGGTTTGCCATTCCCTTCTCCAGCGGACCACACCCTGTCATATTCAGACTGAAATTGAAGAAAGTAGAGAAAACTACTAGACCATTCAGGTATGACCTAAATCAAATCCCTTATGATTATACAGTGGAAGTGAGAAATAGATTTAAGGGCCTAGATCTGATAGATAGAGTGCCTGATGAACTATGGAATGAGGTTCGTGACATTGTACAGGAGACAGGGATCAAGACCATCCCCATGGAAAAGAAATGCAAAAAAGCAAGATGGCTGTCTGGGGAGGCCTTACAAATAGCTGTGAAAAGAAGAGAAGCGAAAAGCAAAGGAGAAAAGGAAAGATATAAACATCTAAATGCAGAGTTCCAAAGAATAGCAAGAAGAGATAAGAAAGCCTTCTTCAGCGATCAATGCAAAGAAATAGAGGAAAACAACAGAATGGGAAAGACTAGGGATCTCTTCAAGAAAATCAGAGATACCAAAGGAACATTTCATGCAAAGATGGGCACGATAAAGGACAGAGATGGTGTGGACCTAACAGAAGCAGAAGATATTAAGAAGAGGTGGCAAGAATACACAGAAGAACTGTACAAAAAAGAGCTTCAAGACCCAGATAATCATGATGATGTGATCACTGACCTAGAGCCAGACATCTTGGAATGTGAAGTCAAATGGGCCTTAGAAAGCATCACTACGAACAAAGCTAGTGGAGGTGATGGAATTCCAGTGGAGCTATTCCAAGTCCTGAATGATGATGCTGTGAAAGTGCTACACTCAATATGCCAGCAAATTTGGAAAACTCAGCAGTGGCCACAAGATTGGAAAAGGTCAGTTTTCCTTCCAATCCCAAAGAAAGGCAATGCCAAAGAGTGCTCAAACTACCGAACAATTGTACTCATCTCACACGCTAGTAAAGTAATGCTCAAAATTCTCCAAGCCAGGCTTCAGCAATATGTGAACCGTGAACTTCCTGATGTTCAAGCTGGTTTTAGAAAAGGCAGAGGAACCAGAGATCAAATTGCCAACATCTGCTGGATCATGGAAAAAGCAAGAGAGTTCCAGAAAAACATCTATTTCTGCTTTATTGACTATGCCAAAGCCTTTGACTGTGTGGATCACAATAAACTATGGAAAATTCTGAAAGAGATGGGAATACCAGACCACCTGATCTGCCTCTTAAGAAATCTGTATGCAGGTCAGGAAGCAACAGTTAGAACTGGTCATGGAACAACAGACTGGTTCCAAATAGAAAAAGGAGTACGTCAAGTCTGCATATTGTCACCCTGTTTATTTAACTTATATGCTGAGTACATCATGAGAAATGCTGGACTGGAAGAAACACAAGTTGGAATCAAGATTGCTGGGAGAAATATCAATAACCTCAGATATGCAGATGACACCACTCTTATGGCAGAAAGTGAAGAGGGGCTAAAAAGCCTCTTGATGAAAGTGAAAGTAGAGAGTGAAAAGGTTGGCTTAAAGCTCAACATTCAGAAAACAAAGATCATGGCATCTGGTCCCATCATTGCATGGGAAATAGATGGGGAAACAGTGCAAACAGTGTCAGACTTTGTTTTTCTGGGCTCCAAAATCACTGCAGATGGTGACTGCAGCCATGAAATTAAAAGACGCTTGCTCCTTGGAAGGAAAGTTATGACCAACCTAGATAGCATATTCAAAAGCAGAGACATTACTTTACCAACAAAGGTTCGCCTAGTCAAGGCTATGGTCTTTCCTGTGGTCATGTATGGATGTGAGAGCTGGACTGTGAAGAAGGCTGAGCGCCGAAGAATTGATGCTTTTGAACTGTGGTGCTGGAGAAGACTCTTGAGAGTCCCTTGGACTGCAAGAAGATCCAGCCAGTCCATTCTGAAGGAGATCAATCCTGGAATTTCTTTAGAAAGAATGATGCTAAAGCTGAAACTCCAGTATTTTGACCACCTCATGCGAAGAGTTGACTCATTGGAGAAGACTCTGATGCTGGGAGGGATTGAGGGCAGGAGGAGAAGGGGACGACAGAGGATGAGATGGCTGGATGGCATCACTGACTCGATGGATGCGAGTCTGAGTGACCTCCGGGAGCTGGTGATGGACAGGGAGGCCTGGCGTGCTGCGGTTCATGGGGTTGCAAAGAGTCGGACACGACTGAGCGACTGATCTGATCTGATCTGATAATGAGTGATGTTGAGCATCTTTTCATGTGTTTGTTAGCCATCTGTATGTCTTCTTTGGAGAAATGTCTACCTAGTTCTTTGGCCCATTTTTTGATTGGGTCATTTATTTTTCTGGAATTGAGCTGTAGGCGTTGCTTGTATATTTTTGAGATTATTTGTTTGTCTGTTGCTTCATTTGTTATTATTTTCTCCCATTCTGAAGGCTGTCTTTTCACCTTACTTATAGTTTCCTTTGTTGTGCAGAAGCTTTTAAGTTTCATTAGGTCCCATTTGTTTATTTTTGCTTTTATTTCCAATATTCTGGGAGGTGGGTCATAGAGGATCCTGCTGTGATGTATGTCAGAGAGTGTTTTGCCTATGTTTTCCTCTAGGAGTTTTATGGTTCTGGTCTTACATTTAGATCTTTAATCCGTTTTGAGTTTATTTTTGTGTATGGTGTTCGAAAGTGTTCTAGTTTCATTCTTTTACAAGTGTTTGACCAGATTTCCCAGCACCACTTGTTAAAGAGATTGTCTTTAATCCATTGTATATTCTTGCCTCCTTTGTCAAAGATAAGGTGTCCATATGTGTGTGGATTTATCTCTGGGCTTTCTATTTTGTTCCATTGATCTATATTTCTGTCTTTGTGCCAGTACCATACTGTCTTGATGACTGTGGCTTTGTAGTAGAGCCTGAAGTCAGGCAGGTTGATTCCTCCAGTTCCATTCTTCTTTCTCAAGATAGCTTTGGCTATTCGAGGTTTTTTGTATTTCCATACAAATTGAGAAATTATTTGTTCTAGCTCTGTGAAGAATACTGTTGGTAGCTTGATGGGGATTGCATTGAATCTATAAATTGCTTTGGCTAGTATACTCATTTTCACTATATTGATTCTACCAATCCATGAACACAGTATATTTCTCCATCTATTAGTGTCCTCTTTGATTTCTTTCACCAGTGTTTTATAGTTTTCTATATATAGGTCTTTAGTTTCTTTCCAAAGATATATTCCTAAGTATTTTATTCTTTTCATTGCAATGGTGAATGGAATTATTTCCTTAATTTCTCTTTCTATTTTCTCATTATTAGTGTACAGGAATGCAAGGGATTTCTGTGTGTTGCTTTTATATCCTGAAACTTTACTATATTCATTGATTAGTTCTAGTAATTTTCTGATGGAATTTTTAGGGTTTTCTATGTAGAGGATCATGTCATCTGCAAACTGAGAGTTTTACTTCTTCTTTTCCAATTTGGATTCTTTTTATTTCTTTTTCTGCTCTGTTTGCTGTGGCCAAAACTTCCAAAACTATGTTGAATAGTAATGGTGAAAGTGGGCATCCTTGTCTTGTTTCTGACTTTAGAGGAAATGCTTTCAATTTTTCACCATTGAGGATAATGTTTGCTGTGGGCTTGTCATATATAGCTTTTATTATGTTGAGGTATGTTCCTTCTATTCCTGCTTTCTGGAGAGTTTTTATCATAAGTGGATGTTGAACTTTGTCAAAGGCTTTCTCTGCATCTATTGAGATAATCATATGGTTTTTATTTTTCAATTTGTTAATGTGGTGTATTACATTGATTGATTTGCGGATATTGAAGAATCCTTGCATTCCTGGGATAAAGCCCACTTGGTCATGGTGTATGATCTTTTTAATGTGTTGTTGGATTCTGATTGCTAGAATTTTGTTCTAGCAAACAAAAGGATTTTTGCATCTATGTTCATCAGTGATATTGGCCTGTAGTTTTCTCTTTTTGTGGCATCTTTGTCAGGTATAAGGGTGATGGTGACCTCATAGAATGAGTTTGAAAGTTTGCCTTCTTCTGCAATTTTCTGGAACAGTTTGAGTAGGATAGGTGTTAGCTCTTCTCTAAATTTTTGGTAGAATTCAGCTGTGAAGCCGTCTGGACCTGGGCTTTTGTTTGCTGGAAGATTTCTGATTACCACTTCAATTTCTGTGCTTGTGATGGGTCTGTTAGGATTTTCTATTTCTTCCTGATCCAGTTTTGGAAAGTTGTACTTTTCTAAGAATTTGTCCATTTCTTCCATGTTGTCCATTTTATTGTCATATAATTGCTGATAGTAGTCTCTTATGATCCTTTGTATTTCTGTGTTGTCTGTTGTGATCTCTCCATTTTCATTTCTAATTTTATTAATTTGATTTTTCTTCCTTTGTTTCTTGATGAGTCTGGCTAGTGGTTTGTCAATTTTATTTACCCTTTCAAAGAACCAGCTTTTGGCTTTGTTGATTTTTGCTATGGTCACTTTTGTTTCTTTTGCATTTATTTCTGCCCTAATTTTTAAGATTTTTTTCCTTCTACTAAACTTGGGGTGCTTCATTTCTTCCTTTTCTAGTTGCTTTAGGTGTAGAGTTAGGTTATTTATTTGGCTTTTTTCTTGTTTCTTGAGGTATGCCTGTATTGCTATGAACTTTCCCCTTAGGACTGCTTTTACAGTGTGTTTTGGGTTGTTGTGTTTTCATTTTCATTCGTTTCTATGCAGATTTTGATTTCTTTTTTGATTTCTTCTGTGATTTGTTGGTTATTCAGGAGCGTGTTGTTCAGCCTCCATATGTTGGGATTTTTAATAGTTTTTCTCCTGTTATTGAGATCTAATCTTGCTGCATTGTGGTCAGAAAAGATGCTTGGAATGATTTCAATTTTTCTGAACTTACCAAGGCTAGATTTATGGCCCAGGATGTGGTCTATCCTGGAGAAGGTTCCGTGATCGCTTGAGAAAAAGGTGAAATTCATTGTTTTGGGATGAAATGTCCTATAGATATCAATTAAGTCTAACTAGTCTATTGTATCGCTTAAAGTTTGTGTTTTCTTGTTAATTTTCTGTTTAGTTGATCTATCCATTGGTGTGAGTGGGGTATTAAAGTCTCCCACTATTATTGTGTTATTGTTGATTTCTCCTTTTATACTTGTTAGTATTTGTCTTACATATTGCGGTGCTCCTATGTTGGGTGCATGTATATTTATAATTGTTATATCTTCTTCTTGGATTGATCTTTTGATCATTATGTAGTGACCTTCTTTGTCTCTTTTCACAGCTTTTGTTTTAAAGTCTATTTTATCTGATATGAGTATTGCTACTCCTGCTTTCTTTTGGTCCCTATTTGCATGGAAAATCTTTTTACAGCCCTTCACTTTCAGTCTGTATGTGTCCCCTGTTTTGAGGTGGGTCTCTTGTAGACAACATATGTAGGGGTCTTGTTTTTGTATCCATTCAGCCAGTCTTTGTCTTTTGGTTGGGGCATTCAACCCATTTACATTTAAGGTAATTATTGATAAATATGATCCCGTTGCCATTTACTTTATTGTTTTGGGTTCGAATTTATATACCCTTTTTGTGTTTCCTGTCTAGAGAATGTCCTTTAGTATTTGTTGGAGAGCTGGTTTGGTGGTGCTGAATTCTCTCAGCTTTTGCTTCTCTGTAAAGCTTTTGATTTCTCCTTCATATTTGAATGAGATCCTTGCTGGTTACAATAATCTGGGCTGTAGGTTATTTTCTTTCATCACTTTAAGTATGTCTTGCCATTCCCTCCTGGCTTGGAGAGTCTATATTGAAAGATCAGCTGTTATCCTTATGGGAATTCCCTTGTGTGTTGTTTGTTGTTTTTCCCTTGCTGCTTTTAATATTTGTTCTTTGTGTTTGATCTTTGTTAATTTGATTAATATGTGTCTTGGGGTGTTTCGCCTTGGATTTATCCTGTTTGGGACTCTCTGGGTTTCTTGGACTTGAGTGATTATTTCCTTCCCCATTTTAGGGAAGTTTTCAACTATTATCTCCTCTAGTATTTTCTCATGGCCTTTCTTTTTGTCTTCTTCTTCTGGGACTCCTATGATTCGAATGTTGTAACGTTTAATATTGTCCTAGAAGTCTCTGAGATTGTCCTCATTTCTTTTAATTCATTTTTCTTTTTTCTCCTCTGATTCATTTATTTCTACCATTCTATCTTCTAATTCACTAATTCTATCTTCTGCCTCTGTTATTCTACTATTTGTTGCCTCCAGAGTGTTTTGGATCTCATTTATTGCATTATTCATTAGATATTGACTCTTTTTTATTTCTTCTAGGTACTTATTAAACCTTTCTTGCATCTTCTCAATGCTTTTCTCCAAGCTATTTATCTGTGATTCCATTTTGATTTCCAGATTTTGGATTAATTTCACTATCATTATTCGGAATTCTTTATCAGGTAGATTCACTATTTCTTCCTCTTTTGTTTGGTTTGGTGGGCATTTATCCTGTTCCTTTACCTGCTGGGTATTCTTCTGTCTCTTCATCTTGTTTAAATTGATGAGTTTTGGGGGTCCTTACTGTATTCTGGCAGTTTGTGGAGTTCTCTTTATTGTGGCGTTCCCTCACTGTATGTGGATTTGTACAGGTGGCTTGTCAAGGTTTCTTGGTTAGGGAAGCTTGTGTCGGTGTTCTGGTGGATGGAGCTGGATTTCTTCTCTCTGGAGTGCAATGGAGTGTCTAGTAATGAGTTATGAGATGTCTATGATTTTGGGGTCACTTTGGGTAGCCTGTATATTGGCTTGGTTTCAGTGTAGGTTTGGAGGCATTTGATGAGCTCCTGTCAATTAATGTTCCATGGGATCAGGGTTTGGACTTAAGCCTCCTGCTTCCAGTTATCGGTCTTATTTTTACAGTAGTCTCAAAAACTTCTCCTTCTATACTGCACTCCACGACTGGACCGCTCAGAGATGTTCACGGAGTTATACAGAGAAGAAAAGAGGGAGGAAGGAGACAGAGGTGGTCAGGAGGATAAAAGGAGGGAATGAAAAGGAGAGAGACAGATCCAGTCAGTAATAGGCACAAATTGATTACATATACCAGAAAGCATAGATTAAAGATCTAGATTAGAGTTTGGAGTTTCAGGGATACAATGTCAAAGAAAAGATGAAGAGATAGAAAGAGGGAGGAAAAAAAAAACAAAAAGTCACAAAAGTTATTAAAAAAAACGAATAGGTAAAAAATTGATAGCAATTACCAATAAGCTAAACTTATGTATCTAGAGCAGAGTTTGGAGTTTCAAAAATACAATGTTAAAGGAAAGAAAAAAAAAAAGAAAAGACAAAATGGAAAAAAAAGGTCACAAGAGTTATAAAAAATATTCGAAAAGTGGAAATTAAAGGAGTACTAGAGGATAAAAATTTTTTTTTAATTTTTAATAAAAATATATATATATAAAAAGAAAGAAAGAATGATGGTAAAAATAGTAACAATATATATATAAGACTTTCTCTGTTATTGTTGTGGGTATTGTGGGTTCAGTTCATTTTCGGCTAGTTCCTTGTTCCAGCTTAAATTTCTCAAGATCTATAGGCCCCTTTCTCTGTAGTTGGTACTAACCACGGGGTTTTAGTTTATTGCCTGTCGCTTCCACGGTGGTTCCCTCTGTTATAGCTTCTTCTGTTTGCTGGTCTCTTCAGTGTCTGATCTCCACCCTGATACAAAGGGGACGGTGGTGGACACCCTTTTCTTTTCTTTTCTTTTCTTTTTTTAGGCTCACTTGTTCAGTCGCTGAGGGGAGGGAGGGACGCTGCAAATAAATATCACTGGCGTGTGCTCGCAGCGGCTCAGCCACACTGGGTCTGCCCCCGCTCATGGCGCGTGTAGCCTCCCTGCCTACTCTGCTTAGGCTCTCTGTTTCTCCCCCGGAACCATCCGCGACCGGCCCTGGGCTGCTTGCCCCTCCCAGGTCTAAGCCGCTCAAGTTCAGGCACTCGGGTAGTCCTCAGAGGCCCAGGCTCGGCTGGGCCTGCGTTTTGTGCCCTTCACAGAATCCAGCAGCACAGGTAATGAGGTGTTTAGCAAGCGCAGCTTCTGCGACTTATCGCCTCACCACCCCACGGCGCACTTTCTTAAGCGGATGTTAGCCGACCAGAGCCCCAAGAAGTCTTAGTTAGCAAAGAAGCCTGCTTACAGTTTTGTGGATAATGTCTCTCTGGGGCTGCGATTGCCTCCCTCCGGCTCTGGCTGCCTGTCACCAGAGGGGAGCAGACTGCAGCTGGCTATCTCTGTACAGACTTTTGTTCTGTGCTCAGGCTTGGCGGTGTCTTGGTTTAGGGCTGGCTTTTCGTGTGGTAGGTATCCCACAGTCTGGTTTGCTAGCCCAAATTATTCCGCTCAGGTGGCATTCAGGATATTCAGGTCGATGCAGCCCGCGAAGCCGCCCGTGAAGCCACCCACGAAGCCGCCCACAAAGCTGCCCGTGCGGTGCCTCCCTGCCCAGCCCCTGCTTGCTAATGGCAGATGCAGGCGTTTGCGCTGCTTCTCCGCTGGGGAAGTTATCGTAGGGCTTGTAGTCTGTGGGTTTTAATTGTTTATTTATTCTCCTCCCTGTTATGTTGGCCTCTGTGCTTCCCAGGTTCGGCACAGACTTGGCAGTGAGAATGTTTCCTGGTGTTTGGAAACTTGCCTTTTTTTAAGACTCCCTTCCCCAGACAGAGGTCCGTCCCTCCCTCTTTGTCTCTTTTTGTGTTTTATATTTTTTCCTACCTCCTTTAGAAGGCAATGAGTTGCTTTTCTGGGTGTCTGATGTCCTCTGCCAGCATTCCGAAGTTGTTTTGTGGAATTTACTCAGTGTTTAGATGTTCTTTTGATGAATTCATGGAGGAGAAAGTGTTCTCCCCGTTGTTTTCCTCCCCCCTCTTTTCTCCCCCCAAGCAATTTTTAGATAAATGTCACTTCAGAACCCAAAGTGTAGGGTAGAAAAATCAGGATATTGTCATTATCCTCAAATTAAAAACAATTAGGAGCCCGGTGGCAGCGGGACGCACACACTGGCCAAGCCCACAGCTGGCTCCTCACAGCTTTCTCTGGGTGCCTCGCCGGCCACATGCAGAGGCGGCCCGGGTTCGACTGCCAGCTGCCTCGTCCCTCAGGCCAGAGGGTGACCGCCCGCCCTCCCAGCTCACAGGGCCCCCAGGCGCCGGCGGGCCTTTCCCACCGACAAGGCCCCGTTTCCGGCTAACGCGCCCGCTGCAGTACCCGCCCAGCTCCCTGCTCTCACGCACCCCTCTCCCTGCTCTCCAACGGCCGGGCTCCCCGCTCACACGCTCTCAGCTCATGCTCCTCGCTGACACGCACCCCCCACCCACCTCCCCAACCCCCCCCCCCCCTCCCCCCCCCCCCCCCCCCCCCCCCCCCCCCGGGGGCCCCCCCCCCCCCCCCCCCCCCCCCGGCCTCATCCAGCTCCCCAACGGCCCGGCCCCCTCCCCCCCCCCCCCCCCCCCCCCCCCCCCCCCCGGCGCCCCCCCCCCCCCCCCCCCCCCCGCCTGCCAGAATATTTTCTGAACATAAATAATTTGTTGTTTTATTTCAGTTCTGTTCTATTAAATGTTGTGGCTATTATATCACTTGTCTCCTCATTTGAATGAAATCTTCTGTAATAGTAGAGTTTTATTTGGGGGGGGGGTTGTTTGTTTTCTACTTTAAATTTTGGATCGTAGACCACTTTGAGAATCTGATGACAAGGATGACATTTCTCTTCAGAAAAATAAAGATGTAATGCTATACAGGTAATTTTATATATAATTATAGGTAATCTCTGAGGTAAGACATGGCTAGGCTTACCCAGTTGATCTGTGTAATTCTGATAGAGAAGCAAGAAATGAAGCACATATGCTCCTATAACACAGCAAGTACTAGTTACTATTGTATTGGGTTGGCCAAAAATTTAGTTTGGATTTTTCCATACTGTCTTACAACCTGAATGCACATTTTGGCCAACCCAATAATAAGATGTCCTCTAGAATGCCAGTTATGCCCCAGGAAAAAAGACAAAGGTCCCAAGTGTCTGGGCTTCTTTTATCAGGTTGACTCCTCACTCTCCACTGAGACTGTCAAAACCTCCAAACCTGAGGTGTGCTATGGTAAGGAACAGGGGAAGGGTAGGAAGGTACTGGATAGCCTTGGTCATGTGTACAGTATATATACGGCCTCTTCCTTGGTTGAGCAGTACAACTAAGTAGAAGGAACCTCAGCAGGATCCAAGGATTCCTTAGTTAGTCCTAAGCCTGGATCAACACTTTATGCCTGGACTGTATCATTTGGCATATTTCTAAGGATTTGTCATGACAGTGTGATTTCACATGAGCATGAGTGGAGATGGTGATTAAGAATGGAAGCTTCTGGTACTGGAATTGCCTGTAAGAATTCTCAACATCTGATGGCCTGTGAGTCTAAATGAGAATTTGAACTGTGGCTCAGATTTTGGCTGTGGCTATCTCCTCCTTTCTTATTCTGGGTGCTGAATGGTTCTTTATTAAAGCCACTAGGATAGATGAGGAATGGGCTTCTAAAAGTAAAGAATATGTCTGAAGTTAATAAGATTTTGGTTTAAAAGAAATGTTAGGAATACTCCTGATAATTCTCTTAGGTCATCCCCAGCCTTCCTTAGACTCTGCTTGTAGAATACAGGCTCTTCTTGCATTATAACTACTAGTAAGTAAATGCAGACTACATAGAAGAAAGCTCTAGGAGAATGGGGGATATATGGGAAAACAGTATTATAGCCTAGTAAGGACAGGTGCTGCTGATGGACAGTTTTATAGGAAAATAATGAATTTTTATCAATTCCTGGATATTTCAGTGGGACTGAAACAATGATGTATTGCCAAGAAATCTCTTATGTGTGAGTTGCTGGATTGCTCATTAACCATCTGTTCTTGACATTTGCATGCTAAGTCTCTTCAGTCATGTCTGACTCTTTTCCACCCTATGGACTGTAGCTTGTCAGACTCTGTCCATAGGATTATCCAGGCAAGAACACCATAGTGAATTGCCATGCCCTCCTCCATGGGATCTTCCTCACCCAGGGATTGTACCCACATCTCTTATGTCTCTTGCATTGGCAGGTGGGTTCTTTAACACCAGCACCCCTGAATCCATACTCCTATTGCTATTAAGAAATCCACTTCATCACCATTGATGTTATGACCACACCTTTAAGACTAGAGCTTCACCTCTTTACTTTTAGACAGAGGAGATAATTGAGTGTTTGATGAACTTTAAAAGGAACAATTACACAAAGATTTTTTTTTTTTTTTTTTAGTTAGAAACTTTATCTCAGTTAACAGTTGAAAAAAACCAACATGGAAGAGGATCCAAATTTCACTGGGACTTAGTGGTGGCCACTATAATGACTGGAAAGGGCATGAAAAATTTTTTGGATATCATTATCCTAACTGCCCCTAATTCTAGTTATTCTATTACAGTGATTGCTACTATGGACTCCTTGAGACTGTACCATGCTGCCCTATCTAAGGGAAAGGTAGATTCCAGAGAAATGGCAACAGTCTGTTTAACCTCAAAGTCCCCTTCTCTCTAAGATAATTCACTCACAGCTCTTGTTTTCTGTGTTTAGTAAGTAAAGCATAGTACAAGGGAAGGATGTGGATAAATTAAACTAACCAGAGAAAGCAATGGTATAAATAGGGAAGGTACTTTCTAGGTGTTGTGATAGCTCAGTTGACCATTCTCCCCACTTCCTGAATAAAAGTGAAAACTGTGATACCCCAGAGTGCTCTTTGTGGTATTGATCTGAGACCTTGCAGAGTTCCATAAAGATGGGCAGAAGTGATTGCAAAGATCAAGGGGGAAATGAATAACAGAGAGAGTCAGGACATCAGTTACATTCTTGGTCAAACTTATTACAAGATGTGTTATCAAACCCACAGGCTATCACTCATATGGTGACATATCATCAGCACACAGTATTAGGGCTCCACTGATCACACTGACTCTGAGCCTGGCTTTCATCACCATCTTGAGATGAATGGCAGTCTTCAAACACACTCATGGAATTGGCCCCCAACAAGTCAATATTGACAGCAAACACCTAAGAAATTGCCTAGAAATTTTTTACCAAACAATCACAACTAACTACATTAATTGAAGACTGTGAGGTGAACTTATTCATATAACCCTTTTTAGTCAAAATTATGTTCAGTGGTATGTAACAGAAACATCCAAATCACTGGTGAATCACCTGGAAATTAAATAAGATAGAGGTTTGTTTCTTTCATATAAAATCCACAGTGTGTGTATATGAGCATGTGTGTGCTGTCCTTGAATGGCATGCTTATGTGTGTGCTAAGTTGCTTCAGTCATGCCCAACTTTTTGTGACCCTATGGACTGAAACTCTCCAGGCTCCTCTGTCCATGGGATTCTCCAGGCAAGAATACTGGAGTGGGTTGTCATATCCCCTTCCAGGGGATCTTCCTGACCCAGGGATCAAACCCAGGTCTCCTGCACTGCAGATGGATTCTTTACTTGGCCACTACTGAGTTTTCCAAATTTGCTGACATAACGAGTGCAGCACTTTAACAGCATCATCTTTTAGGATTTTAAATAGCTCAGCTGGAATTTCATCACCTCCATTAGCTTTGTTTGTAGTAATGCTTCCTAAGAATGGTCATCTGAATCAAATTCTCCCATTCCTGTCCATTTTAGCTCACTGATTCCTAAGAGGTTGATGTTCACTCTTGCCATCTCCTGCTTGACCATATCCAACTTACCTTGATTCATGAACCTAACACTCCAGGTTCCTATGAAATATTGTTGTTTATAGCATTGGACTTTACTTTCACCACCAGACACATTTACAAGTGTCATTTCTTCTTTGGCCAAGTCTCTTCGTTCTTTCTGGATCTATTAGTAATTATTCTCAGGTCTCTCCCAGTAGCATATTGGACACTTTTTGACCTAGGGGGCTCATCTTCTGGCATCATATCCTTTGCCTTTTCATATTATCCATGGGCTTCTCCAGGCAAGAATACTGGAGTGGATTACCATTTCCTTCTCTAGTGAATCATGTTTTGTCAGAATTCCTCACTATGATCTGTCCATCTTGGGCGGCCCTGTGGGCCATGGCTTATAGCTTTATTGAGTTACACAAGCCCTTTCACCAAGACAAGACTGTGATCCATGAAGCAGGGAGCCATTTTCCACCTTTGAAAGTTTATTTGTCAATATTTACATTTTAAGAATATTCATTAAACCTGTAAGAAAACTCATTAGCAGCTCTAATTTTGCCAACTTCTAAATCTAAATTTAAAATTTCTTCTATATCATCAGATTCATTAAAAAAGCATATCTTAAAAATACTGCTTTTGATTGTAGCTATAATTATATTATATTAACTATATATAAGTATATCATAATTTTTATTTTATGTTTGGGTATAGCCAATTAACAATGTTGAGATATTTTTGGGTGAACAGTGAAGGGACTCAGGCATATATATACAAGTAACCCATTCTTAACTAGCTCCTAACTAAGACTGTTGTCCATTCTCTATTTTTTTCTTTTCCTCTTGTTTTTAATGAGATAACACTTTATTCACTGTACTTACTGCTTGATGTCTTCTTTTTTCTATCAGCTCAAGATTCACAAGGCTATTTTCTTCTTTAGCAAGTAGATTTGGCAGCCTGCTCCAGTATTCTTGACTGAAAAATCCCACGATAGAGAAGCCTGGCAGGCCACAGTCCATGGGGTAGCAGAGTCAGACACAACTATGACTGGCACACAAGCACAACTATTGATATGAGAGCTGATAATATTGCCATGTTTTATAAAATGTGACCTATATCCTGGTTATTTCAAAATAGCATCAATTGTCTCTGTCTTCAAAGGTATGTAGTATGACTGTTAAAGTTCAAGTAAATAAGCTAAGGCAAGGTCAAAGTTACTTTTTTAAAAACTGCATAAGCCTTATTAAGTTTATTTTAGGCTAGCATGAAGAAAGGCATTATATGGGTCAGACAGATTATACCTTTGCCTGCTAGGCATCTAAAGGTAATTTACATAAAATTTACATTAAAATTTATTATCTCTGTAGTTTGGTAGGCCAGTCTTTCATTTTTATACAATAATCTCTTAACACCTTGTATTTGCATATCTTATAAAAATGTTAAAATGTTTTCACCTATATTAATTCACAGCCACACTATGAACATGGCAATTATGCTGTTTTTATGGATCACAAATTTGAGCTTCAAAGAAGGTAAGGTTGTGTTAGAGATAAGCCTGACTTGATGAATTAAAATCTCTTCATAAAATACCTCTAGTTTGGTGTACAAAAGAATGCTCACATGTTGAATACTATGGGCATTTATCATGATTAGGAAACAAACTATATTTATGAATCATGGGTCCAACCAATATACAAAGAAAAGTTAGCCTTCTTGAAAGAGAAAACATTGAATTTCAAGTTTCCAAGTTAATTACAGAAATAGACTCACAGATGTAGAAACCAATCTTATGGTTACCAGGGAGGGAATGGAGAGGGGATGGATAAATGGGGAGATTGGAATTGTCTTATACACTATATTATATGTAAAATAGATAACTAATAAAGACTTACCATATAGCACAGAGAACTCTTCTTCGTACTCTGTAATGACCTATATGGGAAAAGAATCTAAAAGATTCTAAAAGAATCTAATCTAAATTCATAACTAACAGAAGCAAAAGATATTAAGAAGAGGTGGCAAGACTACAGAGAAGAATTGTACAAAAGAGATCTTCACAACCCAGATAATCATGATGGTGTGATCACTCACCTAGAGCCAGACATCCTGGAAAGTGAGGTCAAGTGGGCCTTAGAAAGCATCACTATAAACAAAGCTAATGGAGGTGACAGAATTCCAGTTGAGCTATTTCAAATCCTGAAAGATGATGCTGTGAAAATGCTGCACTCAATATGCCAGCAAATTTGGAAAACTCATCAGTGGCCATATGACTGGAAAAGGTCAGTTTTCATTCCAATTCCAAAGGAAGGCAATGCCAAAGAATGCTCAAACTACCACACAATTGCACTCACCTCACACACTAGTAAAGTAATGCTCAAAATTCTCCAAGCCAGGCTTCAGCAATATGTGAACCGTGAACTTCCTGATGTTCAACCTGATTTTAGAAAAGGCAGAGGAACCAGAGATCAAATTGCCAACATCCGCTGGATCATGGAAAAAGCAAGAGAGTTCCAGAAAAACATCTATTTCTGCTTTATTGACTATGCCAAAGCCTTTGACTGTGTGGATCACAATAAACTGTGGAAAATTCTGAAAGAGATGGGAATACTAGACCACCTGACCTGCTTCTTGAGAAATCTGTATGCCAGGTCAGGAAGCAACAGTTAGAATTGGACATGGAACAACAGACTGGTTCCAAATCGGAAAAGGAGTACATCAAGGCTGTATATTGTCACCCTGCTTATTTAACTCATATGCAGAGTTCATCATGAGAAACGCTGAGCTAGAAGAAGCACAAGCTGGAATCAAGATTGTCAGGAGAAATATCAATAACCTCAGTTATGCAGATGATACCACCCTTATGGCAGAAAGTGAAGAGGAACTAAAAAGCCTCTTGATGAAAGTGAAAGAGGAGAGTGAAGAAGTTGGCTTAAAGCTCAATATTCAGAAAACGAAGATCATGGCATCTGGTCCCATCACTTCAATGGAAATAGATGGGGAAACAGTGTCAGACTTATTTTTCTGGGCTCCAAAATCACTGCAGATGGTGACTGCAGCCATGAAATTAAAAGACGCTTACTCCTTGGAAGGAAAGTTATGACCAACCTAGATATCATATGCAAAAGCAGAGACATTACTTTGCCAACAAAGGTCCATCTAGTCAAGGCTATGGTTTTTCCAGTGGTCATGTATGGATGTGAGTGTTGGACTGTGAAGAAAGCTGAGCACCGAAGAATTGATGCTTTTGAACTGTGGTATTTGGAAAAGACTCTTGAGAGTCCCTTGGACTGCAAGAAGATCTAACCAGTCTATTCTAAAGGAGACCAGTCCTGGGTGTTCAGTGGAAGGAATGATGCTAAAGCTGAAAGTCCAATACTTTGGCCACCTCATCAAAGAGTTGACTCATTGGAAAAGACTCTGATGCTGGAGGGACTGGCGGCAGGAGGAGAAGGGGACGACAGAGGATGAGATGGCTGAATGACATCACCGACTCGATGCACATGAGTTTGGGTGAACCATGGGAGCTGGTGATGGACAGGGAGGCCTGGTGTTCTGCAATTCATGTGGTCATAAAGAGTTGGACACAACTACAACTTTCTTTATCCTTTGTACTCTGCTCTACATTTAAATTTCATAGGTGTACATGGGAACAAGCACTTCTCTGTATATTAGGAGAATAAGGTCAGTTAAACAATTAAGAATCTCTTAGCAGTGTAGGACCTTGATACTGCTTTCAGTAATGCTAACTATTCCAGCTCAGTCTGAATATAAATCAAGCATCATAAATAAGTCAGCTCTGTTTCATTTTCTATTAGTATTTTAGCCTTTATAATCATTGTTTGTTCCTACTAGGCCAATAACCAAAAATAATTCAGCTACTTGATTTTGAATAACTCAAAGATATGTCAACTAATTAGGTTATTTGAAAATACAATTGTAATTAAAACAATGAGTACTGAGGGGGTAATGTCTCAGTATTTATGGTTTTTAGAACACCTGTAAAATCTGTGGCACAATTGAACTCAGCCTAATAAAAATGTTAGAATTTATAAAATGTCATCAAATGCTTGTGGCCCACTTCTATAAAAAGCATGAATAATTCACAATACTATATATGGAATTAGATTTTGCTGCCCTGATTCCATTTAAATAAGTGTGTTTACGAGTCACCGGTTTCATTTTCCCCTACTTATACGTGGTGACCTTTCACTTATGAGCTGGAAAGCAATCAACTCTGAGCACAGAATAAAATCAAGAAAAATAAATTTAAATATTTATAGTAAACATTTATGATGGCATGTGCATTAATGATTCTGAACACATTTTTGTTTAGAGAAGAAAAGATGTGTAAAATCCATTCACCACACAAATATTTATTGAGAAGTTTCCAAGTGCTAACCAAGCATGTTGCATTGTTCCAATGAAAATTAGACAATAAAACATGTGGACAAAGTATGGAATAACATCCAATGTACTTTATCTTATCAGATTTTTTAAAAGATGCATTAATTCAGAGAATGAAAACTGCCAATATGTAAGTGATTCTTCCAAATTTCTACCTATTATTTTTTTATATTTTGCAGTTATCAGCAGATATTCATTAGAATGAATTGATGGGATATATACTCAAAAATGGGGGTAATCATGAAAACAATGTTAAAAGCCAGTAGGAGGTAGCTTACCACTGACTGTGTCTTATGTGTTACTGGTCTCATACTTTTTTATTTCCTTTAAAATCCATCTCAATATCCTGTGTCAATTCCCTCTATATTCCAATTTATTCTGGGGCTCATATCATGAGCACAAAACACAATGCTATTCAACTTTATTTGTACACCTATCACAGAACCCATTTCACTATGGCTTGTGTTTTTACATGATTGTTTTCTGCCCTCATGACAATTTCAGGTTATGCCTTTATTCCACTGGTTCCTACAACATTTGTGCGATATTTGTACATGATGGATGTTCTAGAAATCACTGGGAAGTGAACCCATCTCATCACTCCTTTGTACAGAAGCCTGGGGTGACTCTACATTGCCAACCACATTTGACTTAGCAAAGCAAAGAAAGCCTGTAACACCCTGGCCCCAGACAGCCTTTCAAACTTCACAGTCACTCCAGTTCACACTTTCTAAAATCTATTGACAGTGAACAACTCAATTGTCTTGAACTTTCTCACTTTGCTTTGCTCAAGCTGTTCTAATCTGTCATAAATGTCTCTTTTCCTATTCCTTTGGCTGGCTGACTCCATCCATACTTCAATTCCCAACTCAATTGTCATCTCTTTTTCTATAACATGTCCCAAACATTTCTTTCTCTACCTCCTTACATATAACTTTATATTTATCTCTATTTTATAACATCAAATGGATTTAGAGTTATATCTGATTTACTATGAGCACTATATGTGCAGAAAGAGGCCACTTTTCTCATGTAAGCTAGGTTTTTAATTGAAAAAGACTTATGGCCTAAAGTACAAATAACTTAACATTTACATGTCTTGTTCAGTCAAACAGAGTGAAGAGCATAGGTCTCAGATTCAAATGATTATTTAGATCCCCTCCCCTTTTCTCACTAACTGTGACTTGCACATGTAACATAATATTTGAGAGGTAGTTGTTGTTCAGCCGCTCACTCGTGTCCAACTCTTTCTGCCCCCACAAATTGTAACACGCCAGGCTTCCCTGTCCTTCATTATCTCCCAGAGTTTGCTCAAACTCATGTCCCTTGAGTCAGTGATGTCATCCAACCATCTCATTCTCTGTTGCCCTCTTCTCCTCCTGCCTTCAATCTTTTCCAGCATCAGGGTCTTTTCAAAAGAGTCAGCTCTTCGTATCAGGTGGCCAAAGTATTAGAGATTCAGTTTCAGCATCAGTCCTTCCAGGGAATATTCAGAGTTGATTTCCTTTGGGACTGACTGGTTTGATCTCCTTGCAGTCCAAGGGACTCTCAACAGTCTTCTCCACCACCAATTTCCTCCTTTGTAAATCATATCTGCACCATAGGATTATAGAAAAAGTTGTACACCTTAAATACATACAATTTTTATTTGCCAATCATACTTCAGTAGCTTGGAAAAAAAAAAACTGAAGTCCCAACTTCAGTATTGACAGCAAGTAAGCAGGTATACAACACATTTTCGATCCTATTACACCAAAAGTAATGCCTTTAGAGCCTCTACAGATTTTATTTCTGCTTTTCAGTGTGTAAATATATATTAGGCCAATTTTGAAGTCAGACTACCTGGACATAGATCATAATTCTGCTCCTGAATCTTTGTGCAATTTATTTAACCTCTCTGTGCTTTAAATTGTTTATAGGATTGCTGTCAGCATCAAGGAAACTAAACTATATAAAGCACTTTGAACAGTCTCTGATATACAGCAAATTTGAGATGTGTATTAGCTATTATTTCATCCTTATTTGCTTTAAAATAGGAGCATCTGATTGACAACAATCTGTTAACACTGTCTACGTGCAATCTTATAGAAGAATAACTGAATGAAAATTTTTAAAGGGGGAGATTTCTAAAACTAGGAAGACTCCTGAGACTCAATGCCACCAGGGTACAGTATGCATTACCTTTCATCTGCTTTACTTTTTTTAGCCAGTTTTATATCTTGCTTTTATTTTCAGCTATTGTGGATATATTTTTGTCCAGTATCATAGAATATATCATAGGCAACCATACTTTACTGCACCAGAGAATTAAAAATTAAGTTTTTGTCCTTTCAGTGTCCACGTTTGTTAGAGAAATTAAATAGTCTTGTTTAGGCTTCAGAGACAAAGCCGAGCAGGCCTCTGACCTTACTTCTAACCTGCCAAGACACTGCCCAGACTGTAAGTGACTACCTGCTGTGAGTGCAAGCCTAGTGGTACCATAGAAAAGACGAGGAACGAGCTTTGAGATTGTTGAGCCCTTAAAGGGAGCCTGGCCAACAAAGCCCCAGGCTTACCAACATTCCAAATTTTACAAGACAAAACAAACAGCATTAACATGAATCTAGGCTTGCAGTTTGGTCACAGGTTGCTGAGGATATCAGTTTGAGTCCTGGGATTATACAGGGGAAACCGAACTGCAATTTTTAAAGTCTCACCCACAGAGCGGACATGCTGCCTGGGACCTTTTCTCAGTTGGGACTCCAGATGTGCTGTGACACAAGACTTCCCAGGATCATTAATTCTGGTTGTTAGTCAAAACCCAATTTGGTGATGTATCCTCTGCTGTTTCTATTTCTCTTTTCTTTTCATGTTCGTATACTGAAAGCAAGCTAGATAATTCTCTAGTAAATATTGGTATTATTTATTTGTATATAATGATTAGATTATTTTGTTAACAAAGCCTTTGAACCTTTGAGACGAAAGTGCAAACTTTTGGCAAAATAATCTGCCAACACCAGAGAAGAACTAAGGTCCCCACTTGGCTTACTCATTGTTGGGTAATAGGATAATCTCACTGTTGAGGTCTGATCAGAATGCGAAGTTGTGTTATTTTCAGTCCTTCCAGCACCATATAATATAGGGTGCTTTTAACCAAAAAAAAAAAAAAAATGGAGAGCAGATTCTATTTAGGCAAAAATAGTAAATGTCTAATACATCTACTTTCTAGAACAAAGAACAACCTGCAATGAAGAGAATAACGTCAACTTCAGGAAAAAGGTGGTAAAAACCTGTTTGTTCTCACCACTGTTCATGCAGGGTGCATAATTTCTCCAAGCAGAGACAACATGATCATTGCTGAACTGATTTTGGCTTACAATTCAAACACAGTGATTTCTGAGAGGTTGTGGTGATGGAGCAGAGGGCATAAGCAACGACAGTGATGGTGTTAAGGCAAGGCAAGGCAATGCAATACTTAGGAAAACTTATCTAAGACTTTAGAATTTGGTCACTTGTCAATTATGTTTGCTTCATTCTGGTGAAATATATGTACCATTTCAAGTAGGTATTACAATACTGTTTCAACATTTCTGATAAATTTGATCACAATCACATTTTCACCCTGTAGATGAAAATTCCGATGAATAATATTCCCCCAAATTGGAGAACATTGAATCTAAAGAACATCCCAGCTAGAGTTAAAGTATGCCGCATGGTGATATCTTATATCACTATAAAGGAACTCATCCCAAGAGAAATGTTTTAACATCACAATGGACTTTTTTTTTTAATAGCAGATAAAGAGCTGAGAGTCAGACATGACTGAGCAACTTCACTTTCACTTTTCACTTTCATGCATTGGAGAAGGAAATGGCAACCCACTCCAGTGTTCTTGCCTGGAGAATCCCAGGGACAGGGGAGCCTGGTGGGTTGCCGTCTATGGGGTCGCACAGAGTCGGACACAACTGAAACGACTTAGCAGCAGTAGCAGCAGCAAAGAGCCATTACACTTCTTAAGACAGATAGTCAACAAATGTTTGATTATAAGGGGTAATTTATTCAGTTTGGCTGTCAATATAGACAAAGCAATTAAAAGATAGAATCTGATAACAGTATAGATGGAGGTACATCTGTGGAAATTCTGCTACATCTCAACTACTGTGGAAAGTAATTTATTCTGCTGGAAGCATATCACAGTAAACCAAAGGAGGTCTGATGTAACCTAGGTTGCAATTCCCTGTGAACATTTATTTGCTATAGTAATTATCTCTGATTAGGAAAATAACAATAAAAATCCCCATGTTCTTATCAAGGATTCATGTTGACAGCTCTCCCAGGGGGAATGGTCATAGTGGTGTTAAAATTAAAGCTGGTACTATGGACAGTGTAGTTATGCTTTATTTTAGAAAACATCGGAGTCAAGAGACTGCAAGAAAGAATTATCCTAATTCTATCAGCCTGTTCTCAGGGATCTAATAACAGGAACTAGTCTAGAAGCCAAAGATTGTTGGTAGTTGACTAGTGGTTTTGGCTGCCGATTCTGGGCAGTTACAGCCATCTGTTCCCCAAAATTGCTTTTTAAAAAGATATATAAAACAATTAGCAAATTGGAATTCTGTAGACTAAGCCAAAAAAATACAATTCAGTTGAATTTGGTGCAAAATAAAGTTCATTTTAGATAAAAGAGGGGATAGAACGAATGGAATTTGTCAGAAGCTGTTGTAGGTCAAAACAAACAACGGTGATTCAGTGGTGGAAAATTTTAAACGAGATGGGTGATGTTCTTTGACAAGAAAAACTATGTGGGTGGTGAAAAGATTATGATACTAACAAATAAAACAGGATAGGGCGATAAAAGGGACAAGGTTTAAAGATGCAAACAAGGCAGTTTCTGTAGTATTCATAGTGTGTTCCTCAGAACACATTACAATAAAAAGTCTTTATAAGTAGGTTCAGTAATGTCACTCATGAGTCATGCTTCACACTAAATAGGGAAACAGAAGCATTGAAAACAAGCTACTAAAACTCAGCCAATTTGCAAGCAAAGTATGATGATTAATCCAATGTAAGTCTGTGGGACAGCGTGTACGTGGAGGCTGATAGTAATTGTATGTCATACACCACTTGGGATAATGAGCTGCACGCTGAATGCTCAAGAAAAACCTTGTGGATATAATAACAAATATCTTGTGTGAGTGTGTGCTTAGTTGCTCAGTTGTGTCTGACCCTTAGTGATCCCATGGACAATAGCCTGCCAGGTTCCTCTGTTCATAGAATTTTCCAGACAAGAATACTGGGGCAGGTTGCCAATTCCTACTTCAGGGGATCTTCCAGGCCCAGGGATCAAACCCATATCTCTCATATCTCCTGCATTGGCAGGTGAATTCTTTACCTAGGAACCCTAATAAACATCTTGCTACTGCTGCTGCTGCTAAATCGCTTCAGTCGTGTCTGACTCTGTGCGACCCTGTAGACGGCAGCCCACCAGGCTCCCACGTCCCTGGGATTCTCCAGGCAAGAACACTGGAGTGGGTTGCCATTTCCTTCTCCAATGCATGAAAGTGAAGAGTGAAAGTGAAGTCGCTCAGTCATGTCTGACCCTCAGCGACCCCATGGCCTGCAGCCTACCAGGCTCCTCCATCCATGGAATTTTCCAGGCAAGAGTACTGAAGTGGAGTGCCATCGCCTTCTTAAAATAATGTAAAAGGAAAAGAGAGCACCAAGAAAATAGACATCCAACAGATGTACAGATAATACACAAGATATTGTGTATTAGGCAAAGGACCACAAGGCAAAGAGCCAATGGACAGTAAATTCAAATACACCAAGAATCTGTCTTTGCACCTATACAATGTAGAACAGACAGTTGGTTTATCAGGTTTCTCAGTCATTTTAATATCTATAAGAATGGTATCACTGTAGCTCTTTTTTAAATCAACTAGTAAATTACATTTAGAGGCATTCTTGCTATGAAATATCTGCTTTCTTAAAAAACAACAACAAACAAAAAAAGCAAAAGGAACAAGCCAAAAATGAAGCACATAGACTCTTCTCTCTCTAATGCTCCCAGAGAAGAGGATCTGATTTGGCCCTACATTTCAATAAAGTATAGATGTATAGAACTAGATTTCTTATTATTTGTCTATATACTGTGTGTGCTCTGTCATGTCAGACTCTTTGAGATCCCATGGACAGTAGGCCGACAGGCTCCTCTGTCCATGGGATTTCCTAGGCAAGAGTACTGGAGTGGGTTGCCATTCCCTTCACTCAGGGATCTTCCTAACCTAGGGACTGACCCTGTGTATCTTGTGTCTCCTGCACTGGCAAGCAGGTTCTTTACCACTAGGACCATTTGAGAAGCCCTTATGTCAGACACAGTTGAAATACTTTTTACTAATTGTACCATCATATTCTCTAATATTATGCTCAGGAAATCTCAAGCTACAAACAAATAGCTCTTTCCTTTCTTCCTTCCTCCCCTTCTTTCTTTGTTCCTTCCTTCCTTTTTGCTTTTTTACTGAACATTAAAGTAACTAAATGAAAGAGGAGAAAGAGGAGAGTGAAAAAGCTGGCTTAAAACTCAACATTCAAAAAGCCAAGATCATGGCATACAGTTCCATTGCTTCATGGCAAATAGATGGGGAAAAATTGGAAAAAGTGACAGATTTTATTTTCTTGGGCTCCAAAATCACTGCAGATGTTGACTGCAGCCATGAAATTATAAGACACTTGTTCCTTGGAAGACAAGCTATGACCAATCTAGACAGAGATATTACTTTCCCAATGAAGGTCCATATAGTAAAAGCTATGGTTTTTCCAGAAGTCATGTATGGATGTGAGAGCTGGACCATAAAGAAAGCTGAGAACCAAAAAACTGATGCTTAACCGTGGTGCTGGAGAAGACTCTTGAGAGTCCCTTGGAGATCAAACCAGTCAATCTTAAAGGAAATCAACCCTGAATATTCATTGGAAGGACTGATGCTGAACCTGAAGGGACAGGGGAACATGGTGGGCTGACGTCTGTGGGGTCTCACAGAGTCAGACATGACTGAAGCGACTTAGCAACAGCAGCAGCAGCAGCAGTGAATTCAATTAGCCAAATGAACTCTTGCCTTCTAAAAGTCTGTATCAAGCATCTGCAAACTCTTCAAGACAGCAGCTTTAATAAATGTCTGCTAATTCTACATCTAGGCACCTACTGGTCATATTTTAAAAAGAATAAGCTAAACTGAAAAAAAATGGCTAGTGTAAATCAAAATTATAACTACATTTAAGAAATTGTATATAAATCCTAAACAAGTTATCAGTGCGTCAAGATAAAATCTTTTGGATAGAATACCATAATGATGACTCCAAATGTCTATACTGCATGTTTCTGTCACTTAGGATCAAATTGATTCATTAGAATGACTAATCCTTAAAGTTCAAGCAACCACCTTGGATCTGGTAAAAGTCACAATTTTAGAAGCTGATCAAATTAGATAATGAATAAGTCATTTTCACTAAAATGTTTTTGCTTGCTATTTCTCTGAACATAAATTTGTTTCTAAATCAAGATGGAGATAAAATAAATTGTTACAGAATAAATTCAACATTAAATAAATTAAAATAATATTTAATAGGAACCTGGAATTTTCTTGTCAGTTTCATGTTTGCATTGAAGATATCTTTGTATGATTTCTTTGTTTCCTTATTCCTATTAATCTGGTTCTCACATTTTGGCCTGAGAATATTGTGTCAGTTTTACAAAACAAGATTTATTTCCTCAGTTGGGACCTGACTACCCAAGGAAAAGATTTAAGATATACTTAAAATTCGAAAAGTTTAGTCACTTAAATATATTACAAAGAATCTTTGCTTTATCCTAAATGGTAAGGAACAGCGGCTGTCCTTTGCTGGAGCAGCTGTGAAGAGATACCCCATGTCCAAGGTAAGAGTAACCCAAATAAGATGGTAGGTGTTGCAAGAAGGCATCAGAGGGCAGACACACTGAAACCATAATCATAGAAAACTAGTCAGTCTAATCACACGGACCACAGCCTTGTCTAACTCAATGAAACTAAGCCATGCCAGGTGGGGCCACCCAAGACAGGTGGGTCATGGTGGAGAGGTCTGACAGAATGTGGTCCACTGGAGAAGGGAATAGCAAACCACTTCAGTATTCTTGCCTTGAGAACCCCATGAACAGTATCAAAAAGGCAAAAAGATAGGACACTGAAAGATGAACTCGCCAGGTCGGTAGGTGCCCATTATGTTACTGGAGATCAGTGGAGAAATAACTCCAGAAAGAATGAACGGATGGAGCCAAAGCAAAAACAATACCCAGTTGTGGATGTGACTGGTGATAGAAGCAAGGTCTGATGCTGTAAAGAGCAATATTGCATAGGAATCCAGAATGTTAGGTCCATGAATCAAGACAAATTGGGAGTGGTCAAACAGGAGATGGCAAGAGTGAATGTTGACATTCTAGGAATCAGTGAACTAAAATGTACTGGAATGGGTGAATTTAACTCAGATGACCATTATATCTACTACTGTGGGCAGAAATCCCTTAGAAGAAATGGAGTAGCCATCATGATTAACAAAAGAGTCCGAAATGCAGTACTTGAATGCAGTCTCAAAAAGGACAGAATGATCTCTGTTTGTTTCCAAGGCAAACCATTCAATATCACAGTAATCCAAGTCTATACCCCAATCAGTAACACTGAAGAAGCTGAAGTTGAACGGTTCTATGAAGACTTACAAGACCATTTAAAACTAATACCCAAAAGAGATGTCCTTTTCATTTTAGGGGACTAGAATGCAAAAGTAGGAAGTCAAGAAACACCTGGAGTAACAGGCAAATTTGGCCTTGGAGTATGGAATGAAGGAAGGCAAAGGCTAATAGAGTTTTGCCAAGAAAATGCACTGATAATAGCAAACACCCTCTTCCAACAACAGAAGAGAAGACTCTACACACGAACATCACCAGATGGTCAACACTGAAATCAGATTGATTATATTCTTTGCAGCCAAAGATGGAGAAGCTCTATACAGTCAGCAAAAACAAGACCGGGAGCTGACTGTGGCTCAGATCATGAACTCCTTATTGCCAAATCAGACTTAAATTGAAGAAAGTAGGGAAAATCACTAGACTATTGAGGTGTGACCTAAATCAAATCCCTTATGATTATACTGTGGAAGTGAGACATAGATTTAAGGGACTAGATGTGATAGATAGAGTGCCTGATAAACTATGTAGGTTCGTGGCATTGTACCCGAGAGAGGGATCAAGACTATACCTATAGAAAAGAAAAACAAAAAGGCAAAATGACTGTCTGGGGGGGCCTTACAAATAGCTGTGAAAAGAAGAGAAGCAAAAAGCAAAGGAGAAAAGGAAAGATATAAGCATCTGAATGCAGACTTCCAAAGAATAGCAAGGAGAGATAAGAAATCCTTCCTCAGCAATCAATGCAAAGATATAGAGGAAGACAACAGAAGGGAAAAGACTAGAGATCTCTTCAAGAAAATTAGAGATACCAAGGAAACATTTCATGGGCAAAGATGGGCTCAATAAAGGATAGAAACAGTATGGACTTAACAGAAGCAGAAGATATTAAGAAGAGGTGGCAAGAATATACAGAAGAACTGTACAAAAAAGATCTTCACGACCAAGATAATCACGATGGTGTGATAACTTACCTAGAGCCAGACATCCTGGAATGTGAAGTCAAGTGGGCTTTAGAAAGCATGACTATGAACAAAGCTAGTGGAGGTGATGGAATTGCAATGGAGCTATTTCAAATCTTGATAGATGACTCTGTGAAAGTGCTGCACTCATTATGCCGGCAAATTTGGAAAACTAAGCAGTGGCCACAGGACTGGAAAAGGTCAGTTTTTATTCCAATCCATAAGAAAGGCAATGCCAAAGAATGCTCAAACTACCCCACAATTGCACTCATCTCACACACTAGTAAAGTAATGCTCAAAATTCTCCAAACCAGGCTTCAACAATACATGAACTATGAAATGCCAGATGTTCAAGCTGGTTTTAGAAAAGGCAGAGGAACCAGAGATCAAATTGCCAACATCTGCTGAATCATCAAAAAAGCAAGAGAGTTCCAGAAAAGCATCTATTTCTGCTTTATTGACTATGCCAAAGACTTATCACAATAAACTGTGGAAAATTCTGAAAGAGATGGGAATACTAGACCACGTGACCTGTCTCTTGAGAAACCTGTGTGCAGGTGAGGAAGCAATAATTAAAACTGGACATGGAACAACAAACTGGTTCCAAATAGGAAAAGGAGTACATCAAGACTGTATATTGTCACCCTGCTTATTTAACTTATATTCAGAGTACATCATGAAAAACGCTGAGCTGGAAGAAGCACAAGCTGGAATCAAGATTGATGGGAGAAATATCAATAACCTCAGATATGCAGATGACACCACCCTTATGGCAGAAAGTGAAGAGGAACTCAAAAGCCTCTTGATGAAAGTGAAAGTGGAGAGTGAAAAAGTTGGCTTAAAGCTCAACATTCAGAAAACGAAGATCGTGGCATCTGGTCCCATCACTTCATGGGAAATAGAAGGGGAAACAGTGGAAACCGTGTCAGACTTTATTTTGGGGGACTCCAAAATCACTGCAGATGGTGATTGCAGCCATGAAATTAAAAGACGTTTGCTCCTTGGAAGGAAAATTATGACCAACCTAGATAGCATAATCAAAATCAGAAATATTACTTTGCCAAAAAAGGTCCATCTAGTCAACACTATGGTTTTTCCAGTGGTCATGTATGAATATGAGATTTGGACTGTGAAGAAGGCTGAGCACTGAAGAAGTGATACTTTTGAACTGTGATGTTGGAGAAGACTCATGCAAGTCCCTGCGACTGCAAGGAGATTCAACCAGTCCATCCTAAAGGAGATCAGCCCTGGGTATTCTTTGGAAGGACAGGTGCTAAAACTGAAACTCCAATACTTTGGCCACCTCATGCAAAGAGTTGACTCATTGGAAAAGACTGATGCTGGGAGGGATTGGGGGCAGGAGGAGAAGGGGACGACAGAGGATGAGATGGCTGGATGGCATCACTGACTCGATAGATGTGAATCTGAGTGAACTGCAGGAGTTGGTGATGGACAGAGAGGCCTGACATGCTGCAATTCATGGGGTTGCAAAGAGTCGGACACGACTGAGCGACTGAACTGAACCGAAATGTGTATAGAATTAAGTCATCTTTTCTGCTGTGAAACCAAAATAGTGCTACTAAGCAGAAAGATCCAAATTATTTATGCTTTCATCCCTGTGAGAAGCTGTTAATTATTATTTGATAATTATTTTATTCTATAAAATATTTTCTTAGCAAAACTATTTCACTATTCCTAGCTTATGTCCTCACTATGATTATTAGGGATGATACTACCAGTTATATAAAATAAAAGAAATAAAAATTGGATTTTTTGAGTTTTTATTTAGAAAGATTTTGGCCTTAACAGGCATCAGGGTTAAAACTGATAATAGAATAAGCTTGAATATAAAATTATACTTCAGCAAATGAATCATTTCACCATCTCTAGTTTTGGAATCCCCAAAGTAGTCTATTTTTCACCATTTTCAGAGCTACCAACCTAGACTAAGCCCACCCACTTTGGAACATTTGCTGTTCAGTCACTAAGTCATGTTTGACTCTTTGCAGCCCCATGAACTGCAGCATGCCAGTTTTCCCTGTCCTTCATTATCTCCCAGAGTTTGCTCAAATTCATGTCAGTTGAGTCAGTGATACCATGCAACCACTGGATCCTCTGTTGCCTTCTTGCCCTCAGTTTTTCACAGCATCAGGGTCTTTTCCAAAGAGTTGGCTATTCGCAACAGGTGACCAAAGTATTGGAGTTTCAGCTTCAGCATCAGTCCTTCCAATGAATGTTTAGGACTGATTTCCTTTAGGATGGACTGGTTGGATCTTCTTGCTGTCCAAGGGACTCTCAAGAGTCTTCTCCAACACCACAGTTCAAAAGCATAAATTCTTTGGCGCTCAGCTTTCTTTATGGTCCAACTCTCACATCCATACATGACTTCTGGAAAAACCATAGCTTTGACTATACTTTTAGAAAAATTGTTCCCATAGCATTTAGTATAAAAACCAAAATTATTCACCATGTTTTATAAGAATCCTACATATTTTGGCCTCTGTTTCCCTCTGATCTCATTTCCTGACACTACTATATTTTAGGTACATGTGCCTTCTTCCTGTCCATAAGGCAGCACACATCTTCCATTCCAGGATCTTTATATCAGCTTTTCTCTCTTCTTGCAATGTTCTTTACCTATAACATCCACCAACCTCTTTTCATCTGTTAAATGTCACTTCCAAAATCATCATCTCAGAGGGGGTTTTGCCAGTGCCTCTCACCTCATGTTGTCAGTTGTCAAATCCTTCTCTATTACTGAAATCTTTGTAATTTTTTAAAATAGTTTTTAACAGTCTCTAAAATTTTACTGGGGATTCCTTGCTGGCTCCGACAGTGAAGAATCTGTCTGCAATGTGGGAGGCCTGTGTTTGATCCCTGGGTCAGGGAGATCACCTGGAAAACGGAAGGGCTCACCACTCCAGTATTCTTGCCTGGAGAATTCCATGGACAGAGGAGCCTGGTGTGCTATTTGTTAATTACCTGAACCCCCAGTTCCAGATGAGGAGGCATTTTGTCTGTCTTGTTCACTGTTGTATCCCTTGTTGCCACATGGTGTATGACACATAGCAAATACTCAGTAAATATTGGGTGAATTAATGAATCATTTAGCATAGCAAATCAAAGTGGAACTCATAGTGAGGTTTAGGAGACATTGTACACATGTTTATATAAATTTTTAAAAAGCATGTAGAGAACGGTTTTTAAAAAGTAGAATGAAGTTTTCAGGTGCAGGGTTGGAGCTTCTCAGCATTTCATGAAAATGCATTAAGATAATAATGAAAATGTCAACATGTTGGTAGACAATGCATCACTGGGTGTTTGCATTTCTGTACTTGTTGTGGCAAGTACACTTGTTGTGTTTTTCTTTTTTTCCTGGATGATCTTTTCAAGGCTTTTAGTATAAGAACAGCCTTGAAAATAAACTACTACTCTTTGGAACAAAGGGCAGATTTGTTTTCTACCAAGGATAATAAAGATAATATCTCCAGTAAGTCAAAAGTTGGGAAGGTTTGCTAGAAGAGCTCTTTATAAGATTGGGCAAAGTTGCCTAACCTCAGAGTTGTGACAGACTCACTGGGTATTCAGCATCTTCCACCTTCTCCCTATGGACTTGTAGGGAAAGAGGAACTGAGGCAAACCAGAGGTTCATGCTGCCTGCAGGGCCATGAGTAACAAAATCCATTGTCTGTGACACAGAGTTGTGTTTTCTGTCAGCATATACAAGGCTGTGTATGTTAATTTCTTAGCCTGCAAACTGTAAATTTTCAAACCTTCACAGTTCTTGGCACCATCATAGTATAAACTGATATATTGGGGCAAAAGGGAGGGGGACCCATGCAGTTGAATTCAGTGGAATTAACCATTAAAAATGGATCTGATGGAATTGTTTTATTAAATATATCCCTGGGTCATATATTCTCCCTGAACTGAATCATCACTGAAGACCCCCAGGTCTTTTATTGTCTGATGGAAATCTGAATTTTGAAGACTCCATTGATCTCCAAATCTATCCTGGATTATTGCTGAGGAAGTCAAAACTCGAAACAGGTTCCTCTCTTTCCGATATTCACCCAGTAACATCACTTTTTAGGAGACTGCAATTTGATTTTAAAAATTCAACAAAGGATTGTCATGAAAGCTAAATATATCAATGTTATACAACTTTGAGAACAATAACTAAAGCATTACTAAATTAATTTTGCTTTTAATTTCTTTAATAGTAAATTTAAAGAAAACACAAAATTATTTTTTAAAGAAATGCTGAATTTGAATAGAGAATAGAAATTCTGCAATTACTAGGTTTCTGGAGATATTTGAAATCTCCTTGTATTCACTCAACAAACACTGCATGATTAATCTCAGTCGTGTCCCACTCTTTGCAACCCCATGGACTGTAGCCCTCCAGGCTCCTCTGTCCATGGGACTTTTCAGGCAAGAATACTGTAGTGGGTTGCCATTCACTTTTCCAGGGGATCTTCCCAACCCAGGGATCGAAACTAAGTCTCCTGCAATGCAGGCAGATTCTTTACTGGCTGAGCCACCAGGGAAGCCCCTAGATGTCTACAAAACATGGGTTTTATGCCACGCCGTGCTTTTGTTCTGTGTAGAAATATGAAGATGGCTGAATCGTGAAACTGATCTGCCTTTCATACAACAAATAGTTATTGAACAGCCACTCTCTGCCAGGCAGTATTCTGGGTACTGGTCATTCTGGGGTGTGCAAAGCCAATAGACACAAATGTCTGCCCTCCAGCAGCTCAAATTCTAGTGAAGTGATTGGATACAGGGTGGAGGAGGGAGAATAGGGGTCCCGGATATTAACCAAATACGTGAAAAACTAACCGATTACGAGAAGCTGATAAGTGACAGGAAACTCTGGGAAGATATGAGCAATGTTATATTGACTGGTCAGAGAAGCATCACTGAGGCTCACGAACTGATTAAAGGAACAGACTTTGAAAGGAGCTTGTGCACTACATTGGCCAAGGTGCAGGATGACATATCAGTTCTCTTGGATTTCTTGGCCAGGGCTGCCATTATTAAGGATCTCAGACTCACTGATTTAAACAGTAGAATTATTTTCTCACCAGTTTTGGAGGCTAGAAGCTCAAGATTAAGGAGTTAGTGGATTAGTTTCTTCCAAAGCCTCTCTTCTTGGCTTGTAGCTGCCCGCTTTCTTGCTATGGCCTCACATGGTCTTCCCGCTGGCTCACATAGCCCTGATGTGTGTGTGTGTGTGTGTCCTTATTTCCCCTTCTTAGAAGGACATCAGTAAGATTGGATAAGGGCCCACCTTAAAGGCCTCATTTTAACTTTAAAATCCCTATTTCCTAATATAGTCACATTCTGCCGTGCTGGGGGTTAAAACTCTAATTTATGAATTTGAGGAGACACAATTCACCCCATAACTTTTTCTTTAGAGTTGGAGAGAGACATCTGGGGGGTTAAAATCATGCTTTTATCTCCTTATAGCACCATTCTCTGAACCATAATGAGTTATGACACATCATGTAACTAGTCCCTGCTATTCTGAATTCACCAATAGCACCTGGTTTTCAGAATTATGTATTTGAACTCTTGAAGTTGCAGCTGTTCCAGGAGGGGTGTGGTTTGGCACTCATGCCCGATGAGGCTCCCTGGTAAGCATAAAGTAAACCTTGGTGAAGGTAAAGCTGAGAAGCTTCCCTTCCAGTCCTTGCCCACTTCAGTTGTGACTCTTGCAGCTGTCACACCCCTTGCATGGAGTGGCCTAAGAGCTGGCCTGAGAAATCACCTCTGGGATCAGGGACCAGAAGATCAGACCTCTGGGAGCAGCTGCTGTTTGGTTGTATGTGTTAATGCTGCCTGCTTTGAGTCCTTCAACCCCAAGTGGAATCACTGATGGGGAACTCAGTAAGCCTTTTGGGGTCATTTTTTTCAATTCTGATCACAAAACCAATCGATAAGTGAAATTCATGGTGCTGGAGAATGCTCCTTTGCTTCTACAGAAGAGTAGACTGAGGACAGCATTTCATGAAAATTAGACTTTACAGGTGTCAGGTGTAGCCATTGAATGTAATAATTCACAAAGTGTTAGTGAAATAACAATTTCGGGCCAGCCAAAATAAAAATCACCGACCACAGGCCTTATTTTCTGCAAAAATCTCCTGGTCAATACTGAGTTCAATTAAAGGCCAGTTTGGGGCTTCCCTGGTAGCTCAGGTGGTAAAGTGTCTGCCTGCAATGCAGGAGAACCAGGTTTGATCCCTGAGTCAGGAAGATTCCCTAGAGAAGGAAATGGCAACCCACTCCGGTACTCTTGCCTGGAAAATCCCATGGTTGGAGGAGCCTGGTAGGCTACAGTCCATGGGATCCCAAAGAGTTGGACATGACTGAGCAACTTCACTAGAATACACAAAGGGAAAACCAAATGGTCACGAAGAGTTTCAACAAACAGGTATTGAGCTTGTGTTCAGTTCAGTCACTCAGTTGTGTCCGACTGTTTGCAACCCCATGAATCGCAGCACGCCAGGCCTCCCTGTCCATCACCAACTCCCAGAGTTCACTCAGACTCACGTCCATTGAGTCAGTGATGCCATCCAGCCATCTCATCCTCTGTGGTCCCCTTCTCCTCCTGCCCTCAATCCCTCCCAGCATCAGAGTCTTTTCCAGTGAGTCAACTCTTCGCATGAGGTGGCCAAAGTACTGGAGTTGCAGCTTTAGCATCATTCCTTCCAAAGAAATCCCAGAGCTAATCTGCTTTAGAATGGACTGGTTGAATCTCCTTGCAGTCCAAGGGACTCTCAAGAGTCTTCTCCAACACCACAGTTCAAAAACATCAATTCTTCAGCACTCAGCTTTCTTCACAGTCCACCTCTCACATCCATACATGACCACTGGAAAAATCATAGCCTTGACTAGATGGACCTTTGTTGGTAAAGTAATGTCTCTGATTTTGAATATGCTATCTAGGTTGGTCATAACTTTTCTTCCAAGGAGTAAGCATCTTTTAGGTTAATGGCTGCAGTCACCATCAGCAGTGATTTTGGAGCCCAGAAAAATAAAGTCTGACACTGTTTCCACTGTTTCCCCATCTATTTCCCTTCAAGTGATGGGATCAGATGCCACTGAGCTTGTGCACCAAGCACAAAAAGCCTGTCTTCTCAAGGATGACCAACGAAACAGTGTTAACAAAGCACGAAGGTATTCAACTATGTCAACCATATGGTACAAGTGGGGACCCACAAGGGATTCAGAACAGATAAAGGTGAAGGGCACAAATCAAGAGATGAGAGAGAAAAACAGGGGCTGAGATCGCTAAGGGTTCTTAAAAGCAGGCTAAGAATTCCATTCATATTTGGTAGTTACGGCATGTTGATTTAATTGAAAGACTTTAAGCTGAAGAATTTGATAATCAAATTTGCATTTTTGGAAATGAATTCCAATGGCCAGATAACTGACTATTTTAAGTGCTTTCTTCTTTAATACTCAGAGAAGATCTTTCAAAACACCATTAAACTAAGGTACTATAATCCAAGACATTTGTTTCATTGTGCCCTTTAAAATTTGATGCTGGCAAACGAATCAGTGCAGGGAACAAGAATAAACATGAAATGTTTTTTAAATGAGGTGTACTTATCACATTAGGACATTGTGTCTTGAATCTTGGTGTGCCTTTCACTCCTCTTTCACGTGAAGAGGAGTTTTTCCATGGGCAAATCAGAAGATGTGTGCAAAGAAGCTTATTAAAGCAAAGCCAAATTTGGACTCAAAGCATCTATCAGTAGGAGAATGGGTAAATATGTGTGAGATGTTCATATACTGAAATCAGACATTTAGAAATGTATAGGAAAGAGCTCAGAAACATAACTGGAGTTAAAATTTATGTTGCTTCATAAGGATTGACAGCATTTATATAAACTGATGAAAACATAAAGCCATGAAATAATGGACTCGAAGATTTTCAGTAAAGTATACTAACAAGATCTCAACCAAGTTCATCATGATGGCTGCCTCTGAGAGGGAAAGTGGGGAGTGAACTTTAAGAGTTGAAGAAAAAGAAGAGACTACTGTTTTTCTTTCTCAACTCTTTAAAAAAATAGCAAAATATAAGCACTATTAGTTATTGGCAATGAGTAGATGGCAACCCACTCCAGTATTCTTGCCTGGAGAATCCCAGGGACGACGGAGGCTGGTGGGCTGCCGCCTATGGGGTCGCACAGAGTTGGACACGACTGAAGCGACTTAACAGTAGTAGCAGCATACACTTTTTCACTCTGTACTTTTCTGTGCTTAAATTTTTCAGAATTATTTTTTAAGAGGACATTTATTTTTCTTACATAATCCTTATATTATTCTTTCTGAAGTGAAGTGAAGTCACTCAGTCATGTCCAACTCTTTGCGGCTCCATGGACTGAAGCCCACCAGGCTCCTCTGTCCATGGAATTTTCCAGGCAAGAGTCTTGGAGTGGGTTGCCATTATTCTTTATACTTTGCCTGTATTCCCAGATTTACTGTCCAATAACCTCTCTTATGATGTAGATGGATTAAAGTGAGTAACTTTATTCTTATTTCATCAACCAAGGCTCAAAGAGGTGAAGTGCCTCACCCTCACTTTTCCTTTTAATTATTCAGAGGTGAGGTGGTTCAATTCCAGCTTTTCTGACACCAGAGCAAGTCCCCTCACTCTCTACTGCAGTGCCTCTGTCAGCATTATGAGAATATCCGCTGAACTTTTCAGTGGCAAAGACATTTTAAGAAATGTCAGTGTTTCCCTTCCGTTCTCCCTGTTTTGTTCATGAGTACCAACTTGAGAGGTTGGTACTCATGAATTTAGGTGATGGAGGAGTAGATGGGGACCCTGTCTGTGTTTGAAAAACTTCAGCTCTGTCATATGCTAGCTTTGTGGGCTTTGTGAAGCTACTTAATTATTCTCTGCCTCAATTTCCTTGTCAGTATCATGGGGAAAGAGCTTCCCAGGTGATATTACTAGTAAAGAACCTGCCTGCCAATGCAGGAGACATAAGAGATGTGGGTTCAATCCCTGGGTCAGGAAGATCCCCTGGATGAGGAAATGGCAACCCACTCTAGGACTCTTGCCTGGAGAATCCCACAGACAGAGAAGCCTGGCAGGCTACAGTCCATAGGGTCACACAGAGGTAGACACTACTGAAATGACTTAGCATGCATAATGCTCAAAATTCTCCAAGCCAGGCTTCAGCAATATGTGAATCGTGAACTTTCTGCTGTTCAAGCTGGTTTCAGAAAAGGCAGAGGAACCAGAGATCAAATTGCCAACATCCGCTGCATCATGGAAAAAGCAAGAGAGTTTCAGAAAAATATCTATTTCTGCCTTATTGACTATGCCAAAGCCTTTGACTGTGTGGATCACAATAAACTGTGGAAAATTCTGAAAGAGATGGGAATACCAGACCACCTGATCTGCCTCTTGAGTAATCTGTATGCAGGTCAGGAAGCAACAGTTAGAACTGGACATGGAACAACAGACTGATTCCAAATAGGAAAAGGAGTTCATCAAGGCTGTATATTGTCACCCTGTTTATTTAACTTATATGCAGAGTACATCATGAGAAATGCTGGGCTGGAAGAAACACAAGCTGGAATCAAGATTGCTGGGAGAAATATCAATAACCTCAGATATGCAGATGACACCACCCTTATGGCAGAAAGTGAAGAGGAACTAAAAAGTCTCTTGATGAAATTCAAAGTGGAGAGTGAAAAAGTTGGCTTAAAGCTCGACATTCAGAAAACGAAGATCATGGCATCCGGTCCCATCACTTCATGGGAAATAGATGGGGAAACAGTGGAAACAGTGTCAGACTTTGTTTTTTTGGGCTCCAAAATCAATGCAGATGGTGACTGCAGCCATGAAATTAAAAGACGCTTACTCCTTGGAAGGAAAGTTATGACCAACCTAGATAGCATATTCAAAAGCAGAGACATCACTTTGCCAACAAAAGTCCGTCTAGTCAAGGCTGTGGTCTTTCCAGTGGTCATGTATGGATGTGAGAGTTGGACTGTGAAGAAGGCTGAGTGCCTAAGAGTTGATGCTTTTGAACTGTGGTGTTGGAGAAGACTCTTGAGAGTCTCTTGGACTGCAAGGGGATCCAACCAGTCCATTCTGAAGGAGATCAGCCCTGGGATTTCTTTGGAAGGAATGATGCTAAAGCTGAAACTCCAGTACTTTGGCCACCTCATGTGAAGAGTTGACTCATTGGAAAAGACTCTGATGCTGGGAGGGCTTGGGGGCAGGAGGAGAAGGGGACAACAGAGGATGAAATGGCTGGATGGCATCACTGACTTGATGGACGTGAGTCTGAGTGAACTCCGGGAGTTGGTGATGGACAGGGAGGCCTGGTGTGCTGCTATTCATGGGGTCGCAAAGAGTTGAACACAACTGAGCAACTGATCTGACCTGATGGACATGGGGAAAACCAGAGTACCCAGGCATGAGGTTGTTGACAATTATATGGATACAGATGTACCTTTAGAGATAACTGTGGATTCAGTTCTCAGTCTTTGCAATAAAGTGAATATTGCAGTAATATTAAGTTACATGAATCCTCTGGTTTCACAGTGCATATAAAAGTTATGTTTACACTAAACTGTACACTATTAAGTGTGCAATAACATTATATCTTTAAAGAAATCGTACCTATCTTAATTTAAAAATGTTTTCTTGCTAAGAAATGCTAACCATTGGGTGAGCAAGTCATAAGAGTAACATGAAGAATATTGATCAGAGGTCACTATAACAAATATGACAGTGAAAAAAGTTTTACATATGTGTGAGAATGACCAAAATGTTACACGGAGACAGGCATCTACCAAAGCTGTTGGAAAAAATGTGCTGATAGATTTTCTGGAGGCAGGGTTGCCACAAACCTTCAATTTGTGAGAAATGCAACATCTGGGAAGCACCATGAAATGAGCTGTGACTGTAACTCATAACAGTATCAGGATAGGTCCAATTGGAACTGCTATCACATACAGTAACAAAGAAAGTAAAACCCAGGCTGGTAAGGTGAAAGTCCTAGGATTAATCTCTGAGTAAGTTAGTTTATGTTCAATGTTAAATAGCCATCCAAAGAAAGAGTCTCAGACTAAACATAGAGTAGCACAAACCCACTGCACTGCAAAGAAAAAAAAAAAAGTGAATAGGAACTTCATTTTATATTCTATTAAAAACTGAGACTATGGAAAGAGAGAAGGGAGATAGAGGCAGTCAGTCCCCACCAAAAGAGAAAAAACGAAGTCTCATTAAATGTATTGGCCAGTTGATTTTTAAAAACATTCCAAGTCTATCCTGTGGTATACATCATAGAATATATCCTAAGGACACAAGCAGACATAAAGATGCCCGTTCACCTCTGTGCATAAATGTGGTGACTGAGAAAGTTAAGTGTAGTCATTGAAAGCAGATCAAGTTTTGAAACCTTTCTTAATGCTTTAGAAATCATTCTGTAAAAGGAAATAAGCTATGAATAGCTGGTAGCAGAGCTTGTCCAAAATTCCTTTAATAGATTTCGTATTAGAAATCCAAATTTCCAAGACAAAACAGAAAAAAAAAAATCAATGATATATTTTCAAAGATAAAATCAAGTTTAAAAAAAAAAAACAAAAGAGGCTGTATACATTGTTTTTACTGCATTGTAGAAATAGTGTCACTTTTATCTCACTCTGATCTTCAAACTCAAGTGACCTTGTTTGGGTTTCAATAGAAAAATCTCTCATGAATTTACATGGCCATGTTAGCTGTATAGTGTTGATTGCAAAGATATAAAACCAAATAATGCCATAAAACAGCTCTTCAGGCACATTGCCTTTTTAAACTATTTGCATAAAGATGGACTGTGCATTGTTATGTGCATGTAGTTAAACTCCCAAATTCAAAGGAAAGGATAAAGTCCTATTTGGATTTCCCAGGACTCAGAAAGCATAACCTATGCAATAACCCCACAAAACAACTTTAACAGAAGAAGAAAAAAGAAAGCAGGTAAAACTTGCTGAATATTAGCATTTAGCTGGTTTGTGGTGTATTGCATGCAACACTAAAACAAACGCTTGTCACCTAAAATATCTTTTTAATGCAAGAAATGTGGAAATGTTATGGACAAACTGGGTTTGGTAAGAAAAGAATAAGTAAAAGTATTGTAATTTATCCGGAGAAGGCAATGGCACCTCACTCCAGTACTCTTGCCTGGAAAATCCCATGGACGGAGGAGCCTGGTGGGCTGCAGTCCATGGGGTCGCTGAGGTCGGACACGACTGAGCGACTTCTCTTTCATTTTTCACTTTCCTGCATTGGAGAAGGAAACGGCAACCTACTCCAGTGTTCTTGCCTGGAGAATCCCAGGGATGGTGGAGCCTGGTGGGCTGCCATCTATGGGATCACACAGAGTCGAACACGACTGAAGCGACTTACCTATTGTAATTTATCAACTAATTCTTCAAGTTGGCAATGAAAATAAAAGATGAAGTTAAGCAATAAAATAATAAGGTATAAAATATGTGTGCATGTTTAAGTCGCTTCAGTCATGTATGACTCTTTGTGACTCTATGAACTATAGCCCACCAGGCTCCTCTGTCTGTGGGATTCTCCAGGCAAGAATACTGGAGTGGGCTACCAGGCCTTCCTCTAAGGGATCTTCCCAACCCAGGGATCGAACCGCAGTCTGTGGCATCTCCTGCATTGGCAGGCAGTTCTTTACCACCAGCGCCATCCTGGAAGCCCAGGTATAAAATACATGCTCATTAGTCCCTTAGGAAAAGAAAACTCCTCTCATCCATGTGACTCTTTGAGATTTCTTCTATCTAACTCTCTTGTTTGTATGCATGCCAGGTAAATTTTTAGAATATTTGCTTCTTTGAAATATGTCTGGAGTTTTAAATGTTAATTGTAGCTCAGATAGTATTTTAATTATATTTATGCAGTTAGAGTTCAATGTGTAATTATAGTGAAAATTTTGTTTGCTTGTGTGTGCTTAGTCGCTCAGTTGTGTCTGACTCTTTGCAATCCCATGGACTGTAGCCCACAAGGCTTCTCTGTCCATGGGGATTCTCCAGGCAAGAATATTGGAGTGGGTTGTCATGTTCTCCTCCAGGGGATCTTCCCAACCCAGGGATCCATCCCAGGTCTCCTGCATTGCACACAGATTCTTTACCATCTGAGCTACCAGGGAAGCCCCTTGAAAATTTTAGAGTAACTTAAATAAAGATGCTTCCAGATAATTCACACGGGTTTCATCATTGGTTCTACAAAACAATGACCATGCAAATCATTCCAGTTTTCTTTCCTCCAAAGTGTTTTGAAATAAGAACTGTTTCACTTCATAACCCTAGAGTATATACTAGATTGATTTTCTTTCACTCTGTATCAGTTGGGAAGCAAAGAGATGTCTCTTCCTTTAATTTGTTGTATGATCAAGGACTGATTTGCCTCTCGAATATGGCGGAGTCTTCTTTTGTAAATAAGAAATTGGTCTTTGGTAGTGAGGCTTATCTTTAATGTTCTGGAGCACTGAAAGTTCCTCAGAGGTGGCTTGAAGATGAGTCACTCTGGAAACAAAGGAAAAGTTGAGTTGGGGGCAACTCAGGTCCCATGCATGTTTGAGTCAGAGTAATTATGCTTGTTTTTTAGAAGGTATATTTTATAATTAAAATAAGTGATCTGCTAGTAAAAATTATCTGTTATCAATTTTTCCATAGTTGTTAAGATCTCTTTAGCTCTAAAAATTTGTAAGTTATTTTCTATTTGATGAATTTACAAGTGAACTACTAATAGTAATAAAAAGCTAATATGTATAGCACTTTCTAAACAAAAGGAACTCTTCTGAGGGCTGTAAAGTTCAATCACTTAAATATAAGAAACATTTTAAAAACCATTATATTAATATATCTCCAGGTAACAGATCTTAAACTTTATTAAGTCTATTAACTCTATTAATCCTTAATACTCATTAATGAAAGTGCTGGTCACTCAGTCATGTCAGACTCTTCACAGCCCCATGGACTGTAGACTGTCAGGTTCCTCTCTCTATGGAATTCTCCAGGCAGGAATACTGGAGAGGTTGCCATTCCCTTCTCCAGGGGATCTTCCTGACCCTCATTAATATTTTATATAAAATTATGCAAATCTGTTAGAAAGACAAAATATCCCTCTAAAAAATGAACAAACTCATACTGTTTCTAATATTCAGATTTAAATTTTGAAATCACTTTCAGCTACCAAATTAGCAAATAGCAGAATTTGATAGTGCTCCATTCTAATGAGAGATAATGAAAAGGAGATTTTCCAATTTCTGGGGAGATTAGAGAGTGTTAAATTTCTGAAGAGCAATTTGTCTATAAGTATTAACAGCTTTAAACATATTACATATTGCTATACTTCCAGGAATTTCTGTGATGGAGATAATCATATTTAAAACTATTTAAGTGTATTGTTGCTTATTACAGTGTGAAATATAATTACAAATCAATCTGTAAAAATTCAAATACAGAAACTGAAAAGTAAAATGTGGCCTATTCATTATATGAAATATTATAAGTTAAAGTTGTGTTTACTTACAAATCTTTATGGTTTTTTGGAACAAGTTATAGCCTCATAAAAATGAGAAGATATTTTGTCTATAGTAAGATCTCTGTCTATGTGTATATATCCACATACATATATGGATCAAAAAAAAAAAAAAAAAGACTCTAAATGTACTTTAAACCACCTGTCAGCTGAGAGATCTCTGAGATAAATTAAATGCGAATTTAACTCACAATGTCATGTCATACACTAGTCCAAATTACCCCTCCAAATAACTTCTGGAAATTTGTCAAATTCTGTACAATTTCTTCTCTTGCACTATCTTTCTATGGACTCCTCTTCCAAATTTGACAGCTTCTGCTGCACTGAGTTAAATTTGAAGCTCAACTCTTTCATGCCCCCTCCTCCAACAGAATTACTTGCCTGTAACATTTGTGAGTATTAATTTTACTAAAATTTTGAAGGAACTGAGGGTACGGTCATCTCATACTTTGCAAGAATTTTTTTTACTTTTTCACTACCTATATCCCCACCTCTTCCCTAGCCTCCTTTCTGAAATAACTGGTAAAAACTTCCCCTTCTTATACTTGGTGGCTCTACTGCTTTGAGACACCCAGAGGTTTCAGCTTAAGTTCAGTCGCTCAGTCTTGTCTGACTCTTTGTGACCCCATGGACTGCAGCAGGCCAGGCTTCTCTGTCCATCACCAATTCCTGGAGCTTGCTCAAACTCATGTCCATCGAGTCAGTGATACCATCCAACCATCTCATGCTCTGTCCGTCCCCTTCTCCTCCTGCCTTCAATCTTTCCCAGCATCAGGGTCTTTTCCAATGAGTCAGTTCTTCTCATCAGGTAACCAAAGTATTGGAGTTTCAGCTTCAGCATCAGTCCTTCCAATGAGTATTCAAAACTGATTTGCTTTAGGATTGATTGGTTTGATCTCTTTGCAGTCTAAGCGACTCTCAAGAGTCTTCTCCCACACTGTAGTTCAAAAACATCAATTAATTCTTCAGTGTTCAGCCTTCTTCATGGTCCAAATCTCACATCCATACATGACTACTGGAAAAACCACAGCTTTGACTAGACAGACCCTTGTCAGCAAAGTAATGCCTCTGCTTTTCAATATGCTGTCTAGGTTGGTCATGCTTTTCTTGAAAGGAGCAAGCATCTTTTAATTTCATGGCTGCAGTCACCATCTGCAGTGATTTTGGAACCCAAGAAAATAAAGTTTCAGAGGTTTCAGCTTACCTTATATGAATTTGCTAAGAAATTTCTTTTGAACAAGTATAATAGTGTCCTTGACAGGATTCCTGAAGAATACTAATTTCTTCACTTCAATTTATTATTAAAAATAATGATTTTTCTTTAAGTAATACAGTTTACATGCAAAATTGGGGAAAAATAAGATTGTTCACCCTTAGATCGTGTGTCCTAAGTTGCTCCAGTTGTGTCCAACTCTTTGCAACCCAATGGACTGTAGCCCACCAGGCTCTTCTGTCCATGGGATTATCCAGGCAAGAATACTGGAGCGGGTTGCAATGCCCTCCTCCAGGGGATCTTCCTGATCCAGGAATCAAACCCAAGTCTCTTATGTTGCCTACATTGGCAGGTGGGTTCTTTACCATTAGTGCCTATTGAAAACTATTTCTGATTTAGATATTACAAGTTGTCTCCTCCATTCTTTTCTGTATGTGTTACCTAAGAATGACATCTCCTACCTGGGAGCATCACGACCCATTCTTGCTCTCTGGGTTCAAAACAGAATGATATCTAACCTGCTGTCTACCAACTCTGCAGTTCAAATCACTAGCTATCATTGCTACACCCTAGGACCCATCTCTCCTCCGTTTTTGTTTGTTTTTTTTTTTTTTTCCTTAACCAAGCTCCAGTATCGAATGATAGCATCCATGTAGCTAGAAGGATAAATTTAAACTGGCAGAGGAAAAAAGATAGAAAAGCACTCTTCACACTCCTATCATTTGTCTCCCTCTCAGCAATATTTGGATCTGTTTATCACCTGGCTATGATCCCTGCATTGGTCTCTCTCAACTGTTTCTCTCTCTTCCTATAATAGCACAAAGTCTACTTAAAATGTTATCACGTGTTTGCTCCTGTGTGCACATGCAATGCTACATTAAAAAAAAAAAAAAAAATGGCACATGCATTTTAAATGCTTGGAGTGACCTAGCCACACAAGTCTTTATCTTGGTGCCTTCAGAAAATGAAACTGTTAGTCCCTAAGTCATGTCTGACTCTTTGTGTCCCCATGGGCTATAGCCAGCCAGGTTCCTCTGTCTATGGAATTCTCCAGGCAAGAATATTGTAGTGGGTTACCATTCCTTTCTCTAGGGAAACTTCTTGACCCAGGGATTGAATCCAGGTCTCCCACATTGCAGGCAGACTCTTTACTGAGCCTTCAGAAAAGCCCATCTTGATGCCTTAGGCTGTGTAAACAGGGAGAAGATGGATAGTCTTGCACCAAGATGTAAATATAGCATAGTAGAACTGGATTTTTTTAATTGACACATTTTTATTAGGTTAATCCTTTACTGTTCATGTCTCACCATCTTTGTTCATTTCTGATGCCAAGGTATGAGACCATGAAAGTAGTCCATCTAGGAGCCTCCCTCCTTGTTTTTCTGGACTTAATACATAACCTCATCACCATCTCCTTTATTGCACAACTCCAGGAAGCATTTTTAAAATATATGTGGACCAAATGAACTATGTATAGTAGTTACTTTGAATTAGAGACTCCTAGTCCTACCTAAGGTGGCTTCCCAAGTGGCATTAGTGGTAAAGAATCTGTCTGTCAAAACGGCAAGTGCAAGAGATGCAGGTTTGATCCCTGGGTCAGGAAGATCCTCTGGAGTAGGAAATGGTAGCCCACTCTAGTATTCTTGCTTGGAATACTCCGTGGAAAGAGGAGCCTGGTGGGCTACAGTCCATTGGGTTGCAAAGAGTCAGACACGATTGAGTGCCTGAGCACACAGAGTCCTACCTCAACTATAAAAGATTAAACAATAGGAGAGGAAAAGAGATCTTCTGGGGCAGGGACTCCAGCTGCCCACTTCTTTGCCATCAGAGCTTCTGCTTCCTCACTTCCTATTCAGACTGAAATAAGAGGAAATTATGGCCAGAAGGAGGGGTTTCAGTCTCTTTATTTAAGCAGAGAGGAGATTGAAATGTCCCTTCGTTTTCAGAAAATCCACAACAAAAAAGTAAGATCTAAGTGGCATGTTGAGCAGGAAAGTGGACAGATAAGGAGACCTGGTACTTGTCTCCCTAGTCACACTCAATCAGATCAGCCTCAGCTGGGATACACTTGAAAAGGAGGGTATTGGATCATCTGTAGAACCATGGATGGACCTAGAGACTGTCAAACAGAGTAAAGTAAGTCAGAAAGAGATAAATATTATGCATTAACAAATATATGTGGAGTCTGAAAAAATAGTATAAACTATCTTATTTATTAATGCAAAGCAGAAATAGAGACACAGATGTAAAAAAACGTACGGTTACCAAGAGAGAAAGCAGGGTTGGGATGAATTGGGAGACTGGGGTTGAAATAGATTGGCTTCCCTGGTGGCTCAGTGGAAAATAATCCATCTGCCAATGCAGGAGATGCAAGTTCTATCCCCAGGTTAGGAAGATCCCTTGAAGAAAGAAATGGCAATTCACTCCATTATCCCTGCCTGGGAAACACCATGGACAGAGGAGCATGGTGGGCTATAGTTCATGGGGTTACAAAAGATTCAGATATGACTTAGCAACTAAACAGCAAAAGCAACAACAAATGAAATAGATAACTAATGAGAACCTACTGTACAGAGCAGGGAACTCTGCTCAGTGCTTTTTGGTAACCTCAGATCAGTTCAGTTCAGTTCAGTCACTCAGTGGTGTCCGACTCTTTGTGACCCCATGAATCGAAGCATGCAAGGCCTCCCTGTCCATCACCAACTCCTGGAGTTCACTCAGACACACGTCCATCGAGTCAGTGATGCCATCCAGCCATCTTATCCTCTGTCGTCCCCTTCTACTCCTGCCCCCAATCCCTCCCAGCATCAGAGTGTTTTCCAAAGAGTCAACTCTTTGCATGAGGTGGCCAAAGTACTGGAGTTTCAGCTTTAGCATCAGTCCTTCCAAAGAAATCCCAGGGCTGATCTCCTTTAGAATGAACTGATTGGATCTCCTTGCAGGCCAAGGGACTCTCAAGAGTCTTCTCCAACACCACAGTTTAAAGGCATCAATTCTTTGGCACTCAGCCTTCTTCACAGTCCAACTTTCACATCCATACATGACCACAGGAAAAACCATAGCCTTGACTAGACGGAACTTTGTTGGCAAAGTAATGTCTCTGCTTTTGAATATGCTATCTAGGTTGGTCATAACTTTTCTTCCAAGGAGTAAGTGGTCTTTTAATTTCATGGCTGCAGTCACCATCCGCAGTGATTTTGGATTCCCCAAAAATAAAGTCTGACACTGTTTCCCCATCTATTTCCCATGAAGTGATGGGACCAGATGCCATGATCTTAGTTTTCTGAATGTTGAATTTAAAACCAACTTTTCCACTCTCCTCTTTCACCTTCATCAAGAGGCTTTTTAGTTTCTCTTCACTTTCTGCCATAAGGGTGGTGTTATCTGCATATCTGAGGTTATTGTTATTTCTCCCAGCAATCTTGATTCCAGCTTGTGCTTCCGTGGTCCACCCCACCATGTCTCATGATGTACTCTGCATATAAGTTAAATAAGCAGGATGACAATATACAGCCTTGATGTACTCCTTTTCCTATTTTGCACCAGTCTGTTGTTCCATGTCCAGTTCTAACTGTTGCTTCCTGACCTGCATACAAATTCCTCAAGAAGCAGGTCGGGTGGTCTGGTATTCCCGTCTCTTTCAGAATTTTCCACAGTTTATTGTGATCCACACAGTCAAAGGCTTTGGCCTAGTCAATAAAGCAAAAATAGATGTTTTTCTGGAACTCTCTTGCTTTTTCGAAAATCCAGTGGTTGTTGCCAACTTGGTCTCTTGTTCTTCTGCCTTTTCTAAAACCAGCTTGAATAACTGGAAGTTCACGGTTCATGTATTGCTGAAGCCTGGCTTGGAGAATTTTGAGCATTACTTTACTAGTGTGTGAGATGAGTGCATCTGTGCAGTAGTGTGAGCATTCTTTAGCATTGTCTTTCTTAGGGATTGGAATAAAAACCAACCTTTTCCAGTCCTGTGACTATAGCTGAGTTTTCCAAATTTGCTGGCAAATTGAGTGCAGCACTTTCACAGCATCATCTTTCAAGATTTGAAATAGCTCCACTGGAATTCCATCACCTCCACTAGCTTTGTTCGTAGTGATGCTTTCTAAGGCCCACTTGACTTCACATTCCAGGATGTCTGGCTCTAGGTCAGTGATCACACCATCGTGATTATCTTGGTCGTGAAGATCTTTTTTGTACAGTTCTTCTGTGTATTCTTGTTACCTCTTCTTAATATCTTCTGCTTCTGTTAGGTCCATACCATTTCTGTCCTTTATTGAGCCCATCTTTGCATGAAATATTTCCTTGGTATCTCTAATTTTCTTGAAGAGATCTCTAGTCTTTCCCATTCTGTTGTTTTCCTCTATTTCTTTGCATTGATCGCTGAGGAAGGCTTTCTTATGTCTTCTTGCTATTCTTTGGAACTCTGCATTCAGATGCTTATATCTTTCCTTTCCTCCTTTGCTTTTTGCTTCTCTTCTTTCACAGCTACTTGTAAGGCCTCCCCAGACAGCCATTTTGCTTTTGTGCATTTCTTTTCCATGGGGATGGTCTTGATCCCTGTCTCCTGTACAATGTCACGAACCTCATTCCATAGTTCATCAGGCACTCTATCTATCACATCTAGGCTCTTAAATCGATTTCTCATTTCCACTGTATAATCATAAGGGATTTGATTTAGGTCATACCTGAATGGTCTAGTGGTTTTCCCTACTTTCTACAATTTAAGTCTGAATTTGGCAATAAGGAGTTCATGGTCTGAGCCACAGTCAACTCCTGGTCTTGTTTTTGTTGACTGTATAGAGCTTCTCCATCTTTGGCTGCAAAGAATATAATCAGTCTGATTTCGGTGTTGACCATCTGGTGATGTCCATGAATAGAGTCTTCTCTTGTGTTGTTGGAAGGGGGTGTTTGCTATGACCAGTGCATTTTCTTGGCAAAACTCTATTAGTCTTTGCCCTGCTTCATTCCATATTCCAAGGCCAAATTTGCCTGTTACCCCAGGTGTTTCTTGACTTCCTACTTTTGCATTCCAGTCCCCTAGTGTGGTAACCTAGATGGAAGGAAATCCAAAAAAGAGATGATATATGTATACGTACAGCTGATTCACTTTGTTATGCAGTAGAAACTAACACAGCATTGTAAAACAACTATGCTCCAATTAAAAAAAGGAAAGAAAGAAAAGGAGGGAAAGAGCCCCACTCATGTTTCCTTTCCTATCATTCTCTTCTCCATTAAGAGTGGAGAAACGTAAGGAAAAAGGAAGCAGCAATATCCCCGTGGTGTTGTACCACATCAGTTCTCAGGTACAGCTTTTCACTCTTTCCTCTGTTCTCTAGAGTCTGTCTCAGAATACCCACTCCAAGCTCCCTTGAAATGTTTCTCTCTCTAGCAACGTGCCCCGGCCCATCCTTGGTTTCTCCCTCAAAGTCACTCATGCCTCAGGATGGTCCCCATCCCACTCACTGTCTAACAGGTTTGGAGGTGCTATGTCCAGCACAGCGGGTGAGAGAGACCTGAAACCCGGGCAAGCGCTTAATTAAAAGACAGACACATGTAATTTGGCAAGCGGGGAGTCAGGGGGTTCTCCAGCTGTCCATGGCAGGAAGACAAAACGGCTCCATTCAGCCTGCACTTTAACTGGCAGAAGTCACATGAGATCATTAGGAAATAGCTCTACTGGAGAGTTTGATCAGCTCACCATAAAGAGGGATTAAAGTTAAGGCTCTGCTGTTGATCAGGAACATCTTGTTTTGTTTCCATGGGGAGGGTCGCAGGAGCAGGCAGTGAAACAAGGAGAGAGCACGTCCTGCTCAAAGAAGTCCAATGGGCATGCTTACTAGGACAATCACTAGGGCGCAGTTTGCTGCACCTTCAAGTCATGGGGCAGGTTCCAGTCTCTACTCAACCAGGCTGCAACGTGGAGGGAAGAAAACACCCAGTGGCAAGTGAAATCTGCATAATGTGTGTGTAAAGTGAAAGTTATAATATCATCCTACACATGACATTAGGGCTTTAAATGCTTTTAATATAACATATTCCCCAAGAATTGCTTGTGTTTGAAATAGGCCTGTCGAAGATAGAAAGGAAACATAGCCATCATGCTGCTGCTGCTGTTGTCTATTTTTCAGAGTTTGAAATTGGAGATTTACAAATAAACACAGGCACTAGGAGACTGGATTATCTGCACTGTCTTGGGGATTAGTATGAACTAAATGCTTCACAGTGCAGATTATCTGGCAAATTTTATCACAATGGATAGTGTTTAGACTGGGAATCTCTGTTTAGAGTAATTCTTTCCTACAAATCAGAACACCTCTAATGGTTTTTCTCTCTCCATCTGCAAATAACCTTTTCTTGTTTGACTTTGCAAATGTGTATGATATCAATTGCTGGTGTCCCCGAGGATTTATTTATACAGAAGGGGAACCCTTTGATTCATAAAAACCGATTTATATTTTAATTACTGACTTGGCAGGACACTTGGTCAAATTGCCAGCACCATAGCAAATAAGATCAGTAACTTAAACTTTAGACAAATGTGAAGTTAGGAATTTCTCAACTCACCAATTATGTACTGATTGTTGATTTCAATTTTATTAAAATCATTAATAAAAAGTTTAATGGGCATCAGAAAGGACAAAAAGTTATTATTTTCTTGAATATTCTGGCATCCATCAGTGCCAACATTATAGACAGAATTTATGAATTCAAACTAAAAAAATAAAGCAACTCCTGATCATTTACACTTGCTCTAAACTGAGGAATAAGTGAGTGGAATTGGTGCAGGTAACAGGTTTTAGGATTTTAAATAGCCATGACATCTGGTCACATGTTGCTTGTTCTTTCATTGAAGCCCTATTTGATTTAAAGACAGTACACAAATATCTAAGACATGATCATTTCTTTTAAGAAGTATAAGTGCAATTTGGAGAGATAAATTCCATATAAAGCTAAAATACTATGATAAATTCAGTAACAGAAATGTGATTATTGTGAGATTATGAGAGCATATAGAATCCTAAAATGAACAGAAATGCAGATAATTAATCCTGAAAGATTGTCAGGAATAAGAAGGTGAGGAAGGGGCACATTTCATAAAGAAAGGAAGCCATAATAATAAACCATATTATCAAATATTGCATAAAAACCATTGCAAAATGAACATTTGTCAACAGTAAAGACTTAGGAAAATGCCCAAAGTTCTCTGTGACCCAGTATCCATCACCAACTTTCTATATTGACTCTATGTGAATAACTGTTGGTAGATACCTATTGTATGCTGTGGGAAAGAGAATTAGACTGAGGACAAAGAAACTTAAATTGTGGTATGATTTTGATAACCCTGGGCATGTATCTGCATAAACGATGATATAATAATGTAGCAGTTAAATATATGGCAAAGAACTCATGGATATCTCTCTGTTCCAACTAACAGTGAGTTGTGGGCCTATGTGTTCTCCTAATCTTATAAATTTAATCTATTAAATGGGGAATTTAATGATTAATATTAAAACAAACATTGGCAATGTTTTTGTGTGCCAATATTGAAAATTTGAACACAAAAATATTTGACTCTCTTGGGAAAAAAACCATTACATAAGTATATTCTTTCTGAGAATAATATTGCCAAGTTAGTTAGCAATATTAGAGATATTATGTTAGCATAATATGTTAGATATTAGTTAGCATGTTAGAGATAATTCAGGTATCCCTCTAGTGTCTTCAATCTGCTTCATATAGTCTATCTCTCAGTCACCTTTCAGATTTCTGGAGAGAACATCTTGAACAGGATGAAGGTCATAGCTAGGATTTTGATTAACTTTTAAAATTTTGTCTCACTTAGGAAAAGTGAGTTTCTCATGAAAGTCAATCTCCATGTACCAGTACAATACACCCTCATTGTATTATCAAAGATACACTTTTTATCCTTGTTCAAGGAAATTAGGGTTTGCACACCAATAAAATTACTTGATTGGAACCAATTTAAATATCAGTGTAAACAGAGGGAGGTGAAGGGATCCAAGACAAAAGTGGAAATTAAAAAGTTTTCAAATTTAGCAAAATCTGAATAAAGAAATTGTCTTTCTTTCATGCTTTCAAGTCACTGGATTAGAATCACTAAAAATCTTACTTTATAGTCTAATCATACTTGCTGCCTCAGGCTGCACAAAGGAAAATTCTTTCAACATCATGATGAAAGATGTTGGCCATACCATTTGTGAAAATTTTCTCAATACCTTTCAGTGAAATATCCAACAATGTCAGACCAGAGGAAATAAGCATATGCTATGTGACCAGGAATAATTCTATGTCTTATTATAATACGCAAAGAGCACATAGTATTCCCCAAATCTATCTCCAAATGGGATATCCAAGTTTCACTTTAAAATCTGGTGATAGAGTCTGATTTAGCAAGGCTAAATGCTACTGAGTCTGAGAGGAGGAATATAGGATCCATGCACGCCTTTCTCTGCTTTTATGTGCTTTCTTGCTAAACCAGAGATTTACTATTTCTACTGATAGCACAGAACTGAAAGAGTTGCAGTGAGGAATTCATACCTTCATGATGCCAGATTCTGTTTCAAGCAGCGTCACTGGGATTTTTAGTAGATCCGTAAAAAGAAAGGGAAAAAGTGCGGAAGGAATCCTTCACTAAATATGGAAAAGGGAATATAACACAAAGAGAAGCTTTCATTACAAATCAAGACATAAGTCAAGTTCAAGACTGGATAGAAATTTGTTTCCTTGTGTATAAAATCTGTGGGGCCATAACTCTTCATCCTGACCTGTTGATTTAATATTCAGTATATTGGATCACAGTAACAGTTTCTTTTTTTCTCATCGTAACCATTCAGTATTTTCTAGTGTTTTCTTACTCTAAAAAAAGATGACTTTGTCTAGCAACTATAAATGTCAGAGTAGATTTCCTTCAGTTTTAAGTAGAGACAGTGTTCTTTTTCTGTTTGTTTCAGCACTTTGCAGGGAAATTCAACAGTGTTAAAAATAAGAAAATGTACCATATTTTCAACTCATGAAAGAGCGGTTGCTTAGAGGTACTTAAAAAATAGAAGTACTTTCAAAATTATCAAAGTTCCTGAATTATATTTGCTGTGCGCAACAAGGTTGAATGGCTCTTCTTGAACGTTAACCTATTCTATTCCCCATTTGTAGTGTTATCAGAAACATATAAATGTGTTTTGTTTTCTATTGATTTGTTCCTCTTATCAAGTAAAGATTTATGTCTTGTTTTCCAAAAAGCCTTGAAATACAATCTGCTTATTTCATCCCAGACATTTCAATAGACTTTATGTAAACCAGATACCTTGGTTTCTTCAACCTCATCATTAATGTCAGCACATTTTAATGTCTTCTTTTTCATCCATTAAAGAAATTAAACAAATTAGCATATGTGTAAAAGCCAGAAACTTAAAAAAAAAAAATCAATCCAAACCTAAAGAAATTGGGTAACAAGCCAAAAAGAAGCACAACCACCCTTTATTTATAAAGTGCATTGATATCATATTCCAAAAGTCATTAGTGAATTGTGTGGAAGATTGAATATCTCTGTAGTTTGAAAAATGTTTTTCATAATGTTTCTATGAAAACATAAATATTACATAAAACATTGTCATCATTCAGGCTTATCAGAATGTATTTGGAAAACTCAATGATGTTCCAGTTTGAAATGTCAGCCACATCTCCCTCCCCTGTTGTAAACTCAGCTGTGGAAGATGTTCCCTCCCTACACTCAGAAATCTCCCTATACTTCTATAGTAGAACAAGAATCTCAAGGCTTCAGTTGCAGCAGACAGCCAAAGATGCGTATAGTTCATTGAATTCAAAGTTAAAGCAGAAGGAGGCCCCTATTGTCAGCATTCATAGGCCAGCCACAGAGAGTAAAGGAAAGTTTCTGGACTGCTAATTCAGGGAGCTGTGTATTCATTGATATCACACAAATATACCATATATATGTCTGTGTGTATTAGTCAGGCTTCTTCAGAGAACCAAGTGAGCTTCCCAGGTGGCACTAGTGATAAAGAACCTGCCTGCCAATTCAGGAAACAAAAGAGACACAAGTTCAATCCCTGAGTTGGGAAGATCCCCTGGAGTAGGAAATGGCAACCTGCTCCAGTATTCTTGCCTGGAAAATCCCATAGACAGAGGAGCCTGACGGGTGACAGTCCATAACTGGACATGACTGAAGTGATTTAGTATGCATACATGCAGAGAATCAATAAAATGCTTATAGAATGTGTGTGTAGGTATATGCTGTGCACTTATATATATAAAGAGATTTATTATAAGGAATTGGCACATGCAACTGTGGATGTTTTCCAGTCTCAGCATCTACAGGGTGAGTTGGCAAGTTGGAAACCCAAGAGAGTCAGTGGTTTAGTACCAGTCCAGGTCTAAAGGCCTAAAAATCAAGAGAGTGGATGGAGTAATTTCAGACTGAAGTTCTGACAGGCTCAAGATCCAGGAAGTTTTAGTTTTAGTCCAAAGGCAAAAAAAAGCCAATGTCCCAGTTTAGAGGCCATGAGACAGGAAATATTCTCTCTTGCTTGGTGGAGGGATGGTCTTTTTGTTCTGTTCAAGCTTTTAACAGATTGAATGAGGCCCAGTCACACTGAGGAAGGCAATCTGCTTTGTGTGGTCTACTGACTTAAATGTTACACTCATCCAAAAAGACCTTCACAGAAGCAACCAGAATTATGTCTGACCAAATATCTGGCCACTTCATGGCCTGGTCAAGTTGATACATAAAAATAATCATCAAGCTAGACCAAACATTAATAATACAGGAGATAGAGGAGCTAGGTGTTAGAAAATCCAGTTAGACAACAGGGATATCTCTTCAAGGATATCTCTCTTCTTCAGGGTTGTTGTGATTCTATCTTTGCTGCATGGACACTTAGCACAGTAAAGACCTGATGGAAGGGATGCAGGAATCAGAAAGTAGAGAATGAAAGTAGAAAGTAGAGAATGTAACAGTATTTGCACAATTCTGATGACTAAACCTTAGCTCTTCAAGAACTGTGTATACTTGGGCTAATACTATTTCTTGCTAAGCTGTAGAAATTAATAAGAGTTTGAAGCAGATTTTTTTTATTGTCATATTTTTAAATGGTTCTGGTAATGAAAGTATTCTGGGACAAGCAAATATTTAAACTGAAAACCTCTGCTTTAATCTTTTCTACATGAGAGGTAACTATCACTCATTTCAAGATCTATTATCAACCTAGAGTGTGAGACTGGAGAAACTCATCCCATATAGTGAGTGGTGCTCATAAAAGAACCACTGCCTTCAAAAGAAACAAACTGAAGAACGGATAATGAACTCATCCCCTTTGTTAATATCTTATATAAGCAAAAAAAAAAATCCTAATATAAATATTAAGACCTGATTCTATACTCCCAGAGTATCTGGTTTGTTATGAACCACGAAGTGTCGCTTCCTAAATACTAGAATAGGTAAGAAACAAGAAAGAAGATATGTAACAGAGGTCAAAGAACCTACACAGAGAGCTGACAAACTACAGCTCGTGCAACGACCAACTGTTTTTCAGATACATTTTTAGTGGACTCAGACTGTTAAGAATCCATCTACACTGCCAGGAACCCAGGTTCCATCCCTGGGTCAGGAAGATCCCCTGGAGAAGGGAATGGCTACCCACTCCAGTATTCTTGCTTGGGAAATCCCATGGACAGAGGAGCCCAGGAGGCTACAGTGCATGGGATCACAAGAGTCGGATACAAGTGAGTGACTTAACAACAACAACAGAAAAGCAGGGAATGGAACTAAACAGTAACTTATGCTTCATAACCAAAAAGAGACTTGCTCACCACTTAGAGGCCAAACTGGGCACCACTGGGTCATTCAGTGCCCCATTGAAGCCTAAAATGTAGGCTAATGATCATACCCACCACGTGGTTTAGTATAATTATTTGAGAGGATGCACAAGATATTCATCATTGTGAGTGGCATAAGGCAAATAAGCAACAAATATTTGATTAAGAAATATCAGACCATGTGATATTAGACATATTTAAACCTAACAAATGCATGCTGTTTGTTGCTACCTTATCAAGATGCAGACCTCCTTGTATTATTCACCTCCATCATTTTGCCATACAATGGTTCTATTTCACTCTTAACCAGGAAACTCTAAGCTGCCTGGGGATATAATTTCTTCTCCATCTATATGACCCATTTGACTTTTAAAACAGTATTTTTGATGAAGCCAGCACTCCAGAAATCTCTGAATTAAATTGAATTAACAGTGCGATTTGTGAGAAAGAACCTAACAAATGCACGTGAGTACATATTTTCAAAGATCCTACAGTCCTATTTTATGGAAGAAACAAAGAGGGATACTTTTTTCCAGACTCATGTCACAAAAACAATACATCTAGAGTACCTATCTGCCCATTTGAAACAGCAGTCTGACATAGGGAAACCATGAAAGTCTCATACAATTTAAGCAACTGAAATTATGTTATTTGTCTCATAGTGTTTTGTAATCATTGATACAGTTGGCTCTGCACAACTTAGAGAAGCACAGTTTTGTCGTCGTTGACTAACAAGATGACATTTGGTAAAGAAAGTTTTTACTAAGGAAAATGAGATGCCCCAGAGAGTGTGGAGGCTGCACTTCTTTCTTTCAGGTTAATGTGACCCATTAATACATTTCAGAGTTTCTGGTGCATTCAAAATTGGTTGATTAAATTCCTCTGCAAAGATTTAAAAAAAAAAAAAAAAAAACTTCAAAAGTATCATAATCCATTTTAAAGGAAATTCTGAAAATTAAAGCAAGGGAGACCCCTTGTGGACTGATTCTAATGCCATGTACAATAAATTATAGGTTAAATCAGTGATTTCACCAGTATTTATGAGATAAATTCAGTAGATTGAATAGAATCAATTTATGTTCAAGTGGATCCTATCGAAAATGGATTACAACCTATTTTATCATATATTTTGATAGGTACTTACTCAAAAATGCATAGCAATTCCTAAAACCAGTACTACTTGAATGAATCCTGAATTTGCCCAAAACAAACTGCTCTATTCCTAAGTGGTTTCTCCAATAAAGCCACCCAAAAGGTTTATTCCAGAATGAATGGCTCATTCAAGCCCTCAACATAATTGGTGCTGGAAAACAAATATGTTTCTCCAGAAGACAGTGAATTTAAACAAAGGTAAATGAATTTGTTGGTGAATCCAGTTTGTTTAACAAAGGGGTCCCTGTTATTTAAAAATATACTTGTTAATATTTCTACATAGAAAGCTGCTTTAAAAGATACATAAAATATACCCTGTTATCTTAGTGAAACTTTTTTAGTCTTGAAAGTTCAGAATGAAGTAAAAGAAAAGTATAACTAGATTTATGAGCAGTGACAGAAACAAATGCACTTCCTTTAGGCTAAGCTCCTCCATCTCACATCTCAGCAGCAGATCTTAAAGCAAACTTTTTTTAAAAAGTCTAGTTTTATTTTTTCCCATCTATCCTTATTTCTCCCATGGCACTATATTTTGACGAAGGAATAAAAATCAGTCGAAGTAATTAATTATAAAAAATAGCAATCACAGTTATTAATTTTTCACATGTTTAATAAAAAATTTCATGCACACTTTAAAAAGAAGGCTCCATGCTCTGGTAATAGTTTATAAATTTATTGAATTTTTATGGCCACACATTAGCATGTAGGGATAAACTCAACTTGATTTATACCACTTGAATACAATTGATCTCTATTGGAAAAGTTCTCTGATGTTTTATTTTCTTCATGAGTGATATTTTATTGTTTTTGTTGAGTTGATAAGCTGTGTCTGACTCCTTGTGACCCCATGGAATGCTGCACACTAGGCTTTCCTGTCTTTCACTGTCTCCTGGAATTTGCTCAAACTGATGTCCATTGAGTTGGTGATGCCATCCAACAATCTCATCCTCTCTCATTCCCTTCTCATCCTGCCTTCAATCTTTCCCAGCATCAGGGTCTTTTCAAATGATCCAGCCCTTTGCATGAGGTAACCAAAGTTTGGGGGCTTCAGTTTCAGCATCAGTCCTTCCAATGAGTATTCAGCATTGATTTCCTTTAGGACTGACTGGTTTGATCTCCTTGATGTCCAAGGGACTCTCAAGAGTCCTCTCTAGCATCACACTTCAAAAACATCAATCTTTCAGCACTCAAAAAAATTTTTTTTAATTCAGGATATCTGAACAAAAACAAAATTTTGTTGTTTTCTGTCAAACCTCAACATAAATCAGACATAGGTATACATAATTCCCTCCATTTTGAACCTCCCTTCCACCTCCCACCCCATCCCACCCCTCCAGATTGATACAGAGCACCTGTTTGAGTTTCCTGAGCCATAGAGCAAATTCTCGTTGGCTATCTATTTTACATATGGTAATGTAAGCTTCCATGTTATTCTCTCCATACATCTCACCCTCTCCTCCCCTCTTCCCATGTCCGTAAGTCTATTCTTTATGTCTGTTTCTCCATTGCTGCTCTGTAAATAAATTCTTCAGTACCATTTTTCTATATTCCATATATATGCGTTAGAATATGATATTCATCTTTCTCTTCTGACTCACTTCAGTCAGCATAATAGATTTTAGGTTCATCCACCTCATCAGAAGTGACTCAAAAAATTTTTTTATGGCCGAGTAATATTCCATTGTGTTTATATACCACAACTTCTTTATCCATTCATCTGTCGATGGGCATCCAGGTTGCTTCCATGTTCTAGATACTATAAACACCACTGCAATGAACAATGAGATACATGTGTCTTTTTCAATTTTGGTTCAGGGTATATGGCTAGGAATGGGATTGCTGGGTCATATGGTGGTTTTATTCCTAGTTTTTTTAAGGAATCTCCATACTGTCTTCCATAGGGACTGTATCAATTTGCATTCCCACCAACAGTGCAAAAGCATTCCCTTTTCTCCACACCCTCTCCAGCATTTATTGCTTGTAAACTTTTGTTGATGGCCATTCTGACTGGTGTGAGGTGATATCCCATTGTAGTTTTTATTTGCATTTCTCTAATAATGAGTGATGTTGAGCATCTTTTCATGTATTTGTTAGCCATCTGTATGTCTTCTTTGAAGAAATATCTATTCAGGTCTTTTCCCCACTTTTTGATTGGGTTGTTTGTTTTTCTGGTATTGAATTGTATAATCTGCTTGTATATCTTGGAAATGAATTCTTTGTCCGTTGTTTCATTTACTATATTTTCTCCCATTCTGAGAGTTGTCTTTTCACCTTGCCTATAGTTTCCTTTGCTGTGCAAAAGCTTTTAAGTTTAATAAGGTCCCACTTGTTAACTTTTGGTTTTTATTTCCATTACTCTAGAAGTTGGGTCATAGAGGATCTTGCTTTGATTTATGTCATCGAGTGTTCTGCCTGTTTTCCTCTAAGAGTTTTATATTTTCTGGTGTTACATTTAGGTCTCTAATCCATTTTGAGTTTAACTTTGCATATGGTGTTAGAAAGTGTTCTAATTTCATTCTTTTACATGTAGGTGTCCAGTTTTCCCAGCACCATTTATTGAAGAGGCTGTCTTTGCCCCATTGTATATTCTTGCCTCCTTTGTCAAAAATAAGATACCCCATAGGTGCATGGGTTTATTCTGGGCTTTCTATCTTGTTCCATTGGTCTATATTTCTGTTTTTGTGCCAGTACCATGCTGTTTTGATGACTGTAGCTTTGTAGTATAATTTGAAGTCAGGAAGGTTGATTCCTCAAGCTCCATTCTTCTTTCTCAAGACTGTTTTGGCTATTCGGGGTCTTTTGTGTTTCCATATGAATTGTGAAATTTTTTGTTCTAGTTCTGTGAAAAATGCCATTGGAAATTTGATAGAGATCGCATTGAATCTGTAGATCGCATTTGGTATTATAGTCATTTTCATATAGATTCTTCCTACCCAGGAACATGGAATATCTCTTACTTTATGTCATCTTTGATTTCTTTCATTAGTATCTTATAACTTTCTGTGTACAGTTTTTTGTTTCCTTAGGTAAGTTTGTTCCTAAATACTTACTTTTTTTGTTGCAATGGTGAATAGGATTGATTCCTTAATTTCTCTTTCTGATTTTTCATTGTTAGTATACAGAAATGCAAGTGATTTCTGTGTATTGATTTTGGTATCCTGCAACTTTGCTAAATTAACTGGTTAGCTCTAGTAATTTTCTGATACTATCTTTAGGATTTTCTGTGTACAGTAGCATGTCATCTGTAAGCAGTGAGAGCTTTACTTCTTCTTTTCCAATCTGGATTCCTTTCATTTCTTTTTCTTCTCTGCTTGCTGTAGTTAGGGCTTCCAGAACTATGTTGAATAATTGTAGTAAAAGTAGACACCCTTGTCTTGTTCCTGATCTTAGGGGGAATGTTTTCAGTGTTTCACTATTGAGAATAATGTTTGCTATAGGCTTATCATATATGGCTTTTACTACGTTGAGGTAGGTTCCTTCTATGCCCATATTTAGAAGAGTTTTAATCATAAATTGGTGCTGAATTTTGTCAAAGGTTTTTCTGCATCTATTGAGATGATCATATGGTTTTTATCTTTCAATTTATTAATATGGTGTATCACACTGATTGATTGCATATATTGAAGAATCCTCTCATTCCTGGAATAAACCCAACTTCATGGTGTATGAGCTTTTTGATGTGTTGCTGAATTCTGTTTGCTAAAATTTTGTTGAGGATTTTTACATCTATGTTAATCAGTGATACTGGCATGTAGTTTTCTTTTTCTGTGTTGTCTGTCTGGTTTTGGTATCAGGGTGATGGTGGCATAGAATGAGTTTGGAAGTGTTCCTTCCTCTGCAATTTTTTGAAAGAGCTTTATAAGGATAGGCATTAACTCTTCTCTAAGTATTTAACAGAATTCTCCTGTGAAGTCATCTGGTCCTGGGTTCTTGGTTTGTGGGAGATTTTGATCACAGCTTCAATTTCGGTTCTTATAATTGAGTTTTTCATAATGCCTATTTCTTCCTGTTTCAGTCTTGGAAGATTGGACTTTTCTAAGACTCTGTCCATTTCTTCCAGGTTATCCAACTTATTTCCATATAGTTGTTCATAATAGTCTCTTATAATCCTTTGTATTTATGCATTGTCTGTTGTAACTTCTCCCTTTTCATTTCAAATTCTGTTGATTTGATTCTTCCCCCTTGTTTTCTTGATGAGTCTGGCTGAAGACTTGTCAATTTTATCTTCTCAAAGCACCAGCTTTTAGTTTTAAATTTTTACTATTGTTTCTTTCATTTTCTTTACAATTATTTCTGCTCGGATCTTTATGATGTCTTTTCTTCTACTAATTTTTTTTTTTTTTTTTTTTTAATTCTTCTTTTTCCAGTTGTTTTAGGTGTAATGTTAGGTTTGTCTATTTGATGTTTTTCTTGTTTCTTGAGGTAGGATTGTATTTCTATAAACTTCCCTCTTAGAACTGCTTTTGCTTCATCCCATAGGGTTTGAGTTGTTGTGTTTTCATTGTCATTTGTTTCTAGAATGTTTTTTATTTCCCTTCTATTATCTTCAGAAACTTGTTGGTTATTTAGTAATGTGTTGTTTAATCTCCATGTGTTTGTGTTTTCTACAGTTTTCTTTTTTCTTGTAATTGATATCTAATCTCATAGCACTGTGGTCAGAGAAGATGCTTGATACAATTTCAATTTTCTGAAATTTACTGAGGTTTGATTTTTGACCCAAGATGTGGTCTATCCTGGAGAATGTTCCATGTGCACTTGAGAAAAAGGTGTATTCTTCTGCATTGGGATGGAATGTCCAGAAGATATCAATTAGATCCATCTCATCTAATTTATCATTTAAGACTTGTGTTTCTCTATTAATTTTATGCTTTGATTATATGCCCATTGGTGTCAGTAGGGTGTTAAAGTCTCCTACTATTGTGTTACTATCAATTTTTCCTTTTATATCTGTTAGTGTTTGTTTTATTTATTGAAGTGCTCATATGTTGGGTGCATCAGTTCAGATCAGATGAGATCAGTCGCTCAGTCCTGTCCGACTCTTTGCGACCCCATGAAATGCAGCACACCAGGTCTCCCTGTCCACGCCAACTCCCGGAGTTCACTCAGACTCACATCCATCAAATCAGTGATGCCATACAGCCATCTCATCCTCTGTCGTCCCCTTCTCCTCTTGCCCCAATCCCTCCCAGCATCAGACTCTTTTCCAATGAGTCAACTCTTCACATGAGGTTGCCAAAGTACTGGAGTTTCAGCTTTAGCATCATTCCTTCCAAAGAAATCCCAGGGCTGATCTCCTTCAGAATGGACTGGTTGGATCTCCTTGCAGTCCAAGAGCCTCTCAAGAGTCTTCTCCAACACCACAGTTCAAAAGCATCAATTCTTCGGTGCTCAGCCTTCTTCACAGTCCACCTCTCACATCCATATATAACCACTGGAAAAACCATAGCCTTCACTAGATGGACATTTGTTGGCAAAGTAATGTCTCTGCTTTTGCATATGCTATCTAGGTTGGTCATAACTTTCCTTCCAAGGAGTAAGCATCTTTGAATTTCATGACTGCAGTCACTGTCTGAAGTGATTTTGGAGCCCAGAAAAATAAAGTCTGACACTGTCTCCACTGTTTCCCTATCTATTTCCCATGAAGTGATGGGACCGGATGCCATGATCTTCGTTTTCTGAATGTTGAGCTTTAAGCCCACTTTTTCACTCTCCACTTTCACTTTCATCAAGAGTCTTTTTAGTTCCTCTTCACTTTCTGCCATAAAGGTGGTGTCATCTGCATATCTGAGGTGATTGGTATTTCTCCCGGCAATCTTGGTTCCAACTTGTGTTTCTTCCAGTCCAGCATTTCTCATGATGTACTCTGCATATAAGTTAAATAAACAGGGTGACAATATACAGCCTTGACGCACTCCTTTTCCTATTTGGAACCAGTCTGTTTTTTCATGTCCAGTTCTAACTGTTGCTTCCTGACCTGCATACAAATTTCTCAAGAGGCAGATCAGGTGGTCTGGTATGCCCATCTCTTTCAGAATTTTCCACAATTTATTGTGATCCACACAATCAAAGGCTTTGGCATAGTCAATAAAGCAGAAATAGATGTTTTTCTGGAACTCTCTTGCTTTTTCCATGATCCAGCGGATGTTGGCAATTTGATCTCTGGTTCCTCTGCCTTTTCTAAAACCAGCTTGAACAACTGGAAGTTCACTGTTCACATATTACTGAAGCCTGGCTTGGAGAATTTTGAGCATTACTTTACTAGCGTGTGAGATGAGTGCAATTGTGTGGTAGTTTGAGCATTCTTTGGCATTGCCTTTCTTTGGGATTGGAATGAAAACTGACCTTTTCCAGTCCTGTGGCCACTGCTGAGTTTTCGAAATTTGCTGGCATATTGAGTGCAGCACTTTCACAGCATCATCTTTCAGGACTTGGAATAGCTCAACTGCAATTCTATCACCTCCACTAGCTTTGTTTGTAGTGATGCTTTCTAAGGCCCACTTGACTTCACATTTCAGGATGTCTGGCTCTAGGTCAGTGATCACATCATCGTGATTATCTGGGTCATGAAGATCTTTTTTGTACAGTTCTTCTGTGTATTCTTGTCATCTCTTCTTAATATCTTCTGCTTCTTTTAGGTCCATACCATTTCTGTCCTTTATCGAGCCCATCTTTGCATGAAATGTTCCTTTGGTATCTCTGATTTTCTTGAAGAGATCCTTAGTCTTTCCCATTCTGTTGTGTTCCTCTATTTCTTTGCATTGATCACTGAAGAAGGCTCTCTTATCTCTTCTTGCTATTCTTTGGAACTCTGCATTCAGATGTTTGTATCTTTCCTTTTCTCTTTTGCTTTTCACTTCTCTTCTTTTCTCAGTTATTTGTAAGGCCTCCCCAGACAGCCATTTTGCTTTTTTGCATTTCTTTTCCATGGGAATGGTCTTGATCCTGTCTCCAGTACAATGTCACGAACCTCCTTCCATAGTTCATCAGGCACTCTATCTATCAGATCTAGTCCCTTAAATCTATTGCTCACTTCCACTGTATAATCATAAGAGATTTGATTTAGGTCATACCTGAATGGTCTAGTGGTTTTCCCCACTGTCTTCAATTTCAATCTGAACTTGGCAATAAGGAGTTCATGGTCTGAGCCACAGTCAGCTCCTGGTCTTGTTTTTTCTGACTGTATAGAGCTTCAAACACACTGAACCCATACTCATAGAAAACTAGTCAATCTAATCACACTAGGACCACAGCCTTGTCTAACTCAATGAAACTAAGCCATGCCCGTGGGGCAACCCAAGATGGGTGGGTCATGGTGGAGAGATCTGACAGAATGTGGTCTGCTGGAGAAGGGAATGGCAAACCACTTCAGTATTCTTGCCTTGAGAACCCCATGAACAGTATGAAAAGGCAAAATGATAGAGTACTGAAAGAGAAACTCCCCAGTTCAGTAGGGGCCCAATATGCTACTTGAGATCAGTGGAGAAATAACTCCAGAAAGAATGAACGGATGGAGCCAAAGCAAAAACAATATCCAGCTGTGGATGTGACTGGTGATAGAAGCAAGGTCTGATGCTGTAAAGAGCAATATTGCATAGGAACCTGGAATGTTAGGTCCAGGAATCAAGGCAAATTGGAAGCGGTCAAACAGGGGATGGCAAGAGTGAACATCTACATTCTAGGAATCAGCGAACTGAAAGTGGACTGAAATGGGTGAATTTAACTCAGATGACCATTGTATCTACTACTGCGGGCAGGAATCCCTCAGAAGAAATGGAGTAGCCATCATGGTCAATAAAAGAGTCCGAAATGCAGTACTTGGATGCAATCTCAAAAACGACAGAATGATCTCTGTTTGTTTCCAAGGCAAACCATTCAATATCACAGTAATCCAAGTCTATGCCCCAACCAGTAATGCTGAAGAAGCTGAAGTTGAACTGTTTTATGAAGACCTACAAGATCTTTTAGAACTACCACCCAAAAAAGATGTCCTTTTCATCTTAGGGGACTGGAATGCAAAAGGAGGAAGTCAAGAAACACCTGGAGTAACAGGCAAATTTGGCCTTGGAATACGGAATGAAGTAGGGCAAAGACTAATAGAGTTTTGCCAAGAAAATGCACTGGTCATAACAAACACCCTCTTCCAACAACACAAGAGAAGACTCTATACATGGACATCACCAGATGGTCAACACCGAAATCAGATTGATTATGTTGTGTGCATAGATACTGATAATTGTTATGTCTTCCTCTTGAATAGGTCCCTTGATCATTATGTACTGTCCTCCCTTATCTCTTATAATATTCTTTATTTTAAGGTCTATTTTGTCTGATATAAGGATTGCTACTCCAGCTTTCTTTTGCTTGCCATTTGTATGGAATATATTTTTCCATCCTCTCGCTTACAATCTATATGTGTCTTAAAGTCTGAAGTGGGTTTCTTGTAGACAGCACATCCATGGGTTTTGTTTTTGTTTCCATGGAGCTAGTCTGTGCCTTTTGGTTGGAGCATTTAATCCATTTACATTTAATTATTATATATGTTCCTATTGCCATTTTCTTAATTGTTTTGGGTTGATTTTGTATTTCTTTTTTCTTCTGTTTTACTTCTTGACTATATAATTATCTTTAACATTTGTTGTAAAGCTGGTTTGGTGGTACTGAATTCTCTTAACTTTTGCTTTTTGAACAGCTTATTATTTCTCCATCAATTTTGAATGAGATCCTTCATGGGTGCATTAGTCTTGGTTGTAGATTTTTTCCTTTCAGTATTTTAAATATATCCTGCAATTCCCTTCTGGCCTGCAGAGTTTCTGCTGAAAGATCAGCTATTAAGCATATAGGGCTTTCCTTGTATGTTACTTGTTGCTTTTCCCTTGCTGCTTTTAATATTCTTTCTTTGTGTTTAGTTTTTGTTAGTTTTATTAGTATGTGTCTTGGCATGTTTCTTCTTGGATTTATACTATATGGGACTCTTTGTGCCTCTTGGATTTGATCTGCTATTTCCTTTTCCATATTGGGTAAATTTTCAACTATAATCTCTTCAAAAACTTTCTCATACCCTTTCTTTTTCTCTTCTTCTTCTGAGACCCCTATAATTCAGATATTGTTGCATTTGATATTGTTCCAGACGTCACTGAGACTATCCTCATTTTTTTTCATTCTTTTTACTTTATTCCACTCTTCAGAAGTTATTTCCACTATTTTATCTTCCAGCTCACTGATTCATTCTTCTCCTTCAGATATTCTGCTATTGGTTCCTTCTAGATTATTTTAATTTCAGTAATTGTATTGTCTCTGTATGCTTATTCTTTAATTCTTCTAGGTCTTTGTTAATGGATTCTTGTATTTTCTCCATTTTGTTGTCAAGGTTTTTGATCTTTACTATCATTATTCTGAATTCTTTTTCAGGGAGTTTGCCTATTTCCTCTTCATTTATTGGGACTTCTGTGTTTCTAGTTTGTTCCTCCAATTGTGTAGTATTTCTCTGCCCTCATTATTTTTTTTTTAACTTATTGTGTTTAGTCTCCTTTTCCTAGGCTTCAAGATTGAATTCTTTCTTCCTTTTGGTTTCTTCCCTCCTAAGGTTGGTCCAGTGGTTTGTGTAAGCTTCATATAAGGTGAGATTTGTGTTGAATTTTTGTTTGTTTATTTTCCTTCTGATGGGCAATGCTGAGGGAGATGGTAATCCCATCTGCTACTGGTGGCTGGATGATGCTGGGTCTTGTATTCAAGTGGTTTCCTTTGTGTGAGTTCTATTTGATACTCCCTAGGGTTAGTTCTCTGGTCTAGGGTCTTGGAGTCAGTGCTCTCACTCCAAGGCTCAGTGCTTGATCTCTGGTCAGAAATGAAGATTTCACAAGTGTTTTGCCATGGCATTAAGTGAGATTAAAGCAAATATCCAAAAGTGAGAAACCAAAGATGAACCTTACGCAAATGGCAGTTACAAAATCAGGCAAATAATAATTAAAATAATGGAATATACACACACATATATATGTACACCCATGAGCAAAGTCAAAACAGTCCAGTGAAAATGAATTACAGTAGATTGACCCAGCAAACAAAGGAAATCAAAAATTATATTTACCAGTTAAGAACAAAACTAACTAAAGCACAAACTGGAAAAGAAAACTAAAGCAAGGTGCCAAGGTGGGAATAAAGCAATGCAAACAAAACTAACAGATATGTTGAGAGGAAATGAAAGAAGGAAAAGAAAGAAAGAATAGATATGCAAATTTAAGTAGAGATAGATGAAGATTTCTATACAATAAAGATTAACTGCAAGGGGAAAAGAATAGTACAAAAGGCAAATAAAGGAATAAATGTAGAAATAAATATAATAGGTTTAAAAAGGTAAAAATTAAAATTATAAAAAAGACAAAAGAAAAGAAGACAAAAACAGAAGAAAGGAAAACTCCACAAAACTGCAAAAGCCCAACATAGAAGCAGAGGTTTATAACAACAATAAAAAGTGTGCCTGAATATACACATATGCACCCATAAGCAAAATCAAACAGTGCAACAAAAATAAAGTACAACAGATTGGCCTGGCAAACAAAGGAAACCAAAAATTTTATCTACCAGAACAGAACTAACTAAAGCACAAACTGGAAAACAAAACAAAGCAAGGTGACATTTGGGGTATAAAGCAATGAAAATGAAACTAGCAAAAATGTTGAGAGGAAAGGAAAGGAAGAAAAGAAAAAATAGACATGCGAAGTTAAATCAAGGTAGATGAAGATTTATATACATTAATTAACTGCAAGGGGAAAAGAACAGTAGGAAAAGCAAACAAAGGAATAAATGTAGAAAAAATAATAGGTTTAGAAACTTAAAAATTAAAATTAAAAAAAGAGAAAAGTTATATTAAAAAAAAATGAACACTCCACAGAATTGCAAAAGCACAACATAGAGGCAGAGATTTATAATAACAATAAAAAAATGTGACTGAGGAAAAAAGAAAAAAAGCTCAAAACTTAATTAGATTTCATATTACCAATGAAATCAACAACTTCAATGGCAGGGGGGAAGGAAAAATAAAGAAAAAAAAATTCAAAAGAATCTACTGAATAAGTCAAAATACAAGAATAATAAATGTTTTTCTTGAGCCACTGCTGTCAGAGACCTTTCCCTTGCTGGGAGTCACAGTCCCCCTCACCTCCCTAAGATGCTTTCCAAGACTGTGCTGATCTCTGGACCTGCTGTGGGGACAGCTCAGATTCTGATCTAGTCCTGCTCCTGTGTATTCTTGCCTCCAATGTCCACAGCTATTAGAACTAGTGCATTTTCTTTTTTGGGAGCTCTCAATGTTATTTTATACATTTCATAGACACAGAATCTGCCTAGTTGATCATGTGGATTTAATCTGCAGCTTGTATAGCTGGTGGGAAGGTTTTGGGTCTTCTTCCTTGGCCACTCTGCCCACTGGGTTTCAATTGTGGTTTTATTTCCACCTCTACATGTGGGTCGTCCACTAGGGTTTCCTCCTGAGGCTGCCCTGGAGAACTTGGGTTTGACCCTGTGAGGGCCAGGTATGGAGGTGGTGCAGCTGCTTTGGGTCTCAAGGGTTCTGGCAGCACCAGGTACTCAGGGGAGTTGGCTGCTAGGACACCAGGAAATTTAGGGCTCTAGAAAGGTATGGCAACCAGTATTGGCCAATACACTCCAGTATTCTTGCCTGGAGAACCCTCCTCCCTGACAGAGAAGCCTGGCAGGCCATAGTCTACAGGGTCGCAAAGAGTCAGACATTACTGAGGCAATCCTGCACGCATAGAGCCAAGACTTTTTTTTTTTTTTTTTTTGCCCATGGCAGCTCTGCCCCAGTGAGAGATGAGCACGAAGGTGATGCAGCTGCTTGGCTTGCAGAAACCCTGGCCGCTCCAAGTGTGGGGGGACACGGACTGCCTCTGCTGTGGGAGTTATGGCTCTATCAGTCTCTTTTCAAGACTCTTGTAGCTGGTGATTAGAAGGCCTCTTTGGCCAGTCTTTCTCAGTAACTCCACCCGTTCAGGCACTTATAGGGCTCCCTTGCCTGGGGTCCTTCTCTGTTGTTCTGGGCACCAGCCACATAGAGCGGCTCCCCCAGACTGGAGTCCTACCCTGTAGATTGGTGCATCAGGCACTTAAAGGGGCACCCTGGATGGGGACCTACTCTGTAGTTTAGCGTGTCAGGCATTTGATGGGCCAGCCTCTCAATTGTTCAGCTACCTGAAGCTGGTATGTGGAGAGAAAGAGGGTATGGTGATGGCTCCACCCCCTCAGCATGACTCAGCAGTATCGCTTTGCTTCTGTGGCTGCCCAGCTTTCCTCCACAGGCATTTCCCACCACAATCTCCTCCCTCACATCCCCTCAATCTGTCTCTCCACAGTCAACAGCAGCCCTCGCACTGGGATTGCTCCACAATCCCTAAACTACTCCAAGCCTCCAGGGGACCTGTGTCTCTGTGCACGGTATGTATGGCTGCAGCAAAGACTGTCTGATTCTTATTCCACTTAGGCTGCCACAGATCTGCTGTTTCACTCTCAGCCTTAAATGTTTCCCTTCTGACTCAGACAATTGCCCCGATGTGGGGATCAGCCTCCTGCTTCAGTTCCCTCACCCACCGAAGGCAGGTCCAGTCCTACTAACATTCCTGTTTTCTCCCCTTGTTTCTTTGCCCTACCAAGTTTTTCATGGTTGTATATATTCTTTTCCTCTTGTAAGGTACTCCTGTCTGCTCTCAGCTGGTGTTCTGCATGCACTTCTGTGTCTGAAGGTATATTCTTGATGTATCCATGGAGAGAGATGTATTCCACATCCACCTACTCCTCGGCCATCTTGTTCTACTCTGTTGTTTTTTTAAAGGTACAAAAAACACGCTGTTTAAAAATCACACAAATGATCACAATTCCTTCTGCACAAAATGTTGTCATAATTTTTTCTCTGATGTAGATTGCTTTGTTAAGTTAAATATATTTATGAAGGGAAAAGATAATACAGTTGTAACCAAGGGACAACTAAAATGTTCTGCATTCGAAATTCATCCAATTCAGGGGTTTGGAAGCAATCTAAAGGGCTGGGCGATACAAGGATACTGAGGGGCTGAGGCTAGGTATAGTCTGAAACTAACAGGGAAATGCCACTCAGTATACAATTTCTAGCTACTAGGCTGAGTGGTCAACTGCTTTCAGGCACACTGATGCCTAATTCTATTTTAAGTTTTTTACTATATGGTGAACTGCTCTTTGCATTACCAAAAAGCCTCTGCAGAGATTACCAACTGAAAACTGCCTTGTGTGCCTGTTGTTTTGAAGAAAGCATAGAAAATGAGCTGTACCACATGGCTATGGAAACTTGGGGCAGAGGAGGGGTCAGTGGTGTGCAGTGTAACAACTTAAACATTCCACAGCAGTAGTGTGTGTGTGCTAAGTCACTTATCGTGTCCAACTCTTTGCAACCCAATCAACTGTAGCCCACGAGGTTTCTCTGCCCATGGGATTCTCTGAGCAAGAATACAGGAGTGGGTTGCCATGCCCTCCTCCATGAGACTTTCCTGACTGAAGGACCAAACCTGAGTCTCTTACATCTCCTGCATTGGCAGGCAAATTCTTTACCACTAGTGCCCCCTGGGAAGCTCCTACAGCATCAGGGCCCACGTCCAAAAGTGACCATCAGAATCTAAGTCTTCAAGAATTTGAAGAAATTATGAGGGCTATATAGACATCCTACAGGACATGGGTCATTGGGCAGGTTCATCACAATTCCACAATTATTGCAAGCTCCTCTAATCTAGACTATTGTCACAGCCCTATAATTGTTCCACCTAAACCTCTGATCCCCTATAAAACAATCATTATTTTAACCCAGTGTTGAAGATGCTTTCATGGCTTAAAACTACTCTTGAGACAAAGCCTCTGCCTATCACCTCTAACTCTTTCACATTTATCTTCACAACTTTATCTTTGGACTCCAACCACTTTGACCGCTCAACTTTTTAAACATACGAGCTCCATTTCAGACCCATGCCATGCTGTTCCTAGAGTATTAGCACCTAGCACCCTTTGTTACTTGACTTATAGAAGGCTTTTCATGACATTCTTGCTTTCTTTCCAGCTGACAGCAAACTTACTAAAAGCAAGGCATCTGCTCCATCATTGGGCAACTTTTCAGTAACATATCCATTTATGCCATATCCTCTAATCCATCACTGGAAAAATCCACTTCATTTACACCTCTCATTTTAACAACATGAACAGAAGAGAAAAACAGCTTTCTGGAGGATTATCACTTAACATCGTTCTCATCTTTCTGACGAGCTATATATGGCTGCCTGTGAAACAGTATCAGAGGTCTTTATCTTACCACATGTTCCATTAGACTGTCCTTCTCCCTTGTCCAAAACCAATCCAGGTCCTTGGAGGGGGTAGTTCCTTAGAAGCTCCATTTCATGAAGCTAAGTAATTACTCATCTAGCTTGAATTGATATACTACCTGCCTTTAGTTTTCAAGACCAATCTCATTATGACTTATGGCCATTCATATCCAATTTCCAGAAGGCCCAAGTCCCCAGATTTTGCTTTTCTGTGAATATCCTATACTCAGAGCTCTAAAAACCTGTCCACTGAACTCTCTGAAAGTCCTATGAAATAACCCAAATACCTCTGTTATCTTCAAATTTGTTTAGCTTTTATATACCTTCTTGCATCAAGTAAAACCTAGCTTTCTTGAGAATGCTTGTTTCTTGAAAACCTCTGAGATGGAGCTTTGTTTTAACTCCATACTTAAGATAAAGTTATAGAATTCTCTTTATTGCAAGACCTTAAGGAGCCATTTAATGATCATTGCAGTGAAATGGAAGATACTGAGTAGGGACCACCTCTAAGTATCTGAGATATTTCCAACATCTTTGATTTTTTTCCCCAAAAACCAATTAAAATTCACATGAACACATTTGTTTTCTCCCTCGACTTACTTTTATATGAAGGGGAAAAAAGAACATATATGTTGAATGCCAACTTAGTCAATAATAAAATATTCTAGTTCCTCTTCTTGTCCAAGATGATTTCTAAATTAAGCGGTATTATTGATAATGTCTGACATTCTAGATGACGATTCATTTTCATAGTAATGCCTTTATTCTCCAATGGGTGAAACTCAGCAGCTAATGTCAATAATTCCCTTGCTAGTATTTCAGTGTAGGCTGTGGAAGGGATTGTTTCTTCCACACTGACATTGACTGTATAAAATAAGCTGTGGTTTCCACTTCACATATAGAAAGTAAAGTATACGGAGCCTCTATTAAAAAAACTAAATTCATGGCATCTGGTCCCATCATTTCATGGCAAATAGATGGGGAAAAAATGGAAACAGTGACAGACTTAATTGTCTTGGGCTCCAAAGTCACTGCAGACCGTGACTGCAGCCTTGAAAGTAAAAGACGCTTGCTCCTTAAAGAAAAGCTATGACAAACACAGAGAGTTTACTAAAAGGCAGAGCCATTACTTTGCCATCAAAGGTCTATCTAGTCAAAGCTATGGTTTTTCCAGTAGTCATGCATGAATGATACATGAGAGTTGGACCATAAAGAAAGCTGAGCACCAAGGAATTGACACCTTTGAATTGAGATGAGGTAGAAGACTCTTGAGAGTCCTTTGAACTGCAAGGAGGTAAAAACAGTCAATCAACACTGAATATTCACTGGAAGTACTGATACTGGAGCTGAACTTCCAATAGTTTGACCATCTGATGTGAAGAGCTGACTTATTGGAAAATATCTTGATGCTGGGAAATATTGAGGGCAGGAGGAGAAGGGGACAAGAGAGGATGAGATGGTCGATTGGCATCACCGATTCATTGGACGTAAATTTGAGCAAACTCCAGTAGATGGTGACAGAGAAGGCAATGGCACCCCACTCCAGTATTCTTGCCTGGAAAATCCCATGGATGGAGCAGCCTGGTAGGCTGCAGTACATGGGATCTCTAGGAGTCGGACACGACTAAGCGACTTCACTTTCACTTTTCACTTTCATGCATTGGAGAAGGAAATGGCAACCCACTCCAGTGTTCTTGCCTGGAGAATCCCAGGGATGGGGGAGCCTGGTGGGCTGCTGTCTCTGCGGTCTGACAGAGTCGGACACGACTGAAGTGACTTAGCAGCAGCAACAGCACTAGATGAAGGGCAAGGAAGCTTGGTGTGCTGCAGTTAATGGGGTTGCAAAGAGTTGGGGCAACTGAACCACAACAACAACACAACAGTAACAACAGGGCATAAGATTTAAGCACCTGGAGAATTTGAGGGTCCAACCACTATATAGAAGAGGCTTGAAATCATATGAAAATGGAAAAGATATTATTTAGGAAGGACTGAAATAATTAAGAAACATCCGTACAAACTCTTAGCACAGAGAATGGAGGGACTACAAGAAAGTTGGAAACTACAACTTTTGGTTGATACTTAGGCAACAGCAAATACCAGTAACCCTTAAATTTACTTAACTGTTTTCATTATATTCTTCCCTTAATGGAAAACTGGACTCTGAAAGAATACTTCCCTCTGAGGTAGAATCTTGACTTTCATCACATCTATATAGAGCAGAACGTGGAGGTGGGAGTATTGTCCTGCTTGGTCCCATTGTGACTTTCAATCTGTTTTTTTTTTTTTTTTCCCTGAGTCTTTCAAGCACACGTTGTCCTTTCTTTTTTTTTTTTTTTTTAAGATTTTTGTTTTCTTGATGTCAACCATTTTTAAAGTCATTATGAATTTGCTACAATATTGCTTCTGTTTTATGTTTTGATTTCTTGGCGGCAAGAGACACATAGGATCTTAGCTCCCCAGCCAGGGGTTGAACCCTCACCCCGTGCATTGGAAGGAAAAGCCTTAACCACTGGACCTTCAAGGAAGTCCCTAGGTACACCATTGTCTTAAAGGACTTACCTTGGTTACTTCTCCCTGGATGATCATAAACTTATTTCCCAGAAATTCTTCTTCATTTGCTGAAGTCTTTAGCATTTGTTCTTTTTACTCTCTATCCCTGCTCTTAACATCATTCTTGATAATAGGAATAAATATGGTAAATACACCAAACGATTACATCTAACACTTTAATAATGCTTGCAATATGAAGCACATATTAAGAAGTTAAGAAGTTCTGTTAATAAAGTTAACAGTTAAGAAGTCTGTTAATAAAGTCATTTAATCATTGCAGTAATGTATATAGTAGAAACTATCATTATCTCCATTGATAACTCCAATGATAACTATCATTATCTCCACGGATGTGGAAATTGAAACACAAGATGTCAAGTTACTCACTTGGATCCTTTAATAAGAAGGAGAGATAGAATGGCTGCGATCCAGAAGTCTACAAGCAATAAATGTTGGAGAGGGTGTGGAGAAAAGGGAACCCTCTAACACTGTTGGTGGGAATGCAAACTAGTACAGCCACTATGGAGAACAGTGTGGAGATTCCTTAAAAAACTGGGAATAGACCTGCCTTATGATCCAGCAATCCCACTGCTGGGCATACACACTGAGGAAACCAGAATTGAAAGAGACACGTGTACCCCAATGTTCATAGCAGCACTGTTTATAATAGCCAGGACATGGAAGCAACCTAGATGTCCATCAGCAGATGAATGGATATGAAAGCTGTGGTACATATACACAATGGAGTATTACTCAGCCATTAAAAAGAATACATTTGAATCAGTTCTAATGAAGTGGATGAAACTGGAGTCTATTATACAGAGTGAAGTAAGCCAGAAAGAAAAACACCAATACACTATACTAACGCATATATATGGAATTTAGAAAGATGGTAACAATAACCCTGTATACGAAACAGCAGAAGAGACACTGATGTATAGAACAGTCTTTTAGACTTGGTGGGAGAGGGAGAGGGTGGGATGATTTGGGAGAATGGCATTGAAACATGTATAATATCATATATGAAACGAGTCGCCAGTCCAGGTTCGATGCACGATACTGGATGCTTGGGGCTGGTGCACTGGGACGACCCAGAGGGATGGTATGGGGAGGGAGGAGGGAGGGGGGTTCAGGATGGGAAACACACGTATACCTGTAGTGGATTCATTTCGATATATGGCAAAACCAATACAATATTGTAAAGTTAAAAAATAAAATTAAATTAAAAAAAAAGAAATAAAAAGGAGAGATAGGGTTTGAATCCATAAGTTCTGTCACCAGAGTCTGTGAACTTAACAATTAACATCTAGGTGAGGATCACAGCTTTTGCTATTTAAATAGAGTTGTGTTGTCCTTTCATACCTAGTCCCTCTAAGCAGAAGAGCATTTCCTTTTCCTATATTCTGCCAATTCAAGAACCTTCACATTTTGGTTATTTCTATTTTAGGCCCCCTGTGCTCTCAGTCTCCAAAAATAGTTATTGAACCAGGGCAAACAAGAGTGGGGCAAATTCCTCTGCTGATATGGACAATAATCATTATATTAACACAGTCTTAGCTTGTAAAAATTGCTTAGCATTCATAATGAAAAAATGTAGGACTCCAAAATATAGTTTGTAATGAAGTTAACATACCAATACCAAATGTGCGTTATGATTTCCTATGTATTTGCTTGATGTTTGCTACAAATTTGTCTTTGTGATTTTTAGCAGCCAGGATAAAGAAGTAATCAAAATATGTTACAAAGTTCATAAGATTAAAGCAAATCATTTTCTCAGGGGAAGCACAACTTTTAAAGAAAATGAGATGAGAGAGATGTTTCCCCAACGGTTCCAATTAAGAAAACATTGTGAAATATTATAAACAACCACCTCATCAGCAATCATGAGTAAGAAAAGCACCATGATTCATAGAGATAGTTTCTTAAAATATCCCCCCAGTATAGACTGACAGGCTTGAACCAATGTACAAATGAATAACATTCTCCAAAGGACTCATATAATGTAGTGTTTACAAATGTTTTAATTAATGAAATTTCTTTTTATTTCTCAGGTCATAGTAAAATTCGTGTTTAATTGTTTATTTTTTAAATATGTGATATCCTTGATATGCTTCTTTCTCTATATATTCATTTGATAAATATTTGCTATCAAAACTTTGTGTATCACAAGACAAGCTACAAATATTGTTTCCAATGTTTGTAAAAGGAATAATTTTTGAAGTCATATAATTATTATTTTCATTAAATATTAGCTGATAATAAGAGAGTTAAAGTATCAGGCCTGTGCTTAAATAACAGTGTAGTATTGGGTGGCCAAAACATTAATTCAAGTTTTTCCATAACATCTTACAGAAAACCCAAATGATCTTTTTTTGCCAACCCAATACATCATAAAGACCACTGCTCTGAAGTCAAGGTACCTCCGTTAAAATTCAGACTCTGATAGTTAGTAGCTGAGTGACCTTGGGCAAATTGATGTCTCTCTGTCCCAATTTCGTCATTTGCAAAATTTGGATGATACTAGTACATAAGTAATGAGTTTGTATATGTAAGATTGGCAGAAGGAGAACCAATAAATGTTAGTTACAATGATAATGATGATCTTCATGGTCAAGTTACATAGCTTCTTACTTTCCAACTTTCTCATCAGTATAAGGTAGATAATACTACTCAGTTATGTTTTTTCTAAGAATTAAAATATAAAAGTGGCATATAAAAATGGAGTTTAGCTTCTGGTCCATTGGAAGCACTTGATATATGGTAGCTATTATTATTATGATCATCCATCTTTAAACAAAGTGAGCTGGATGCGTATTATTAACAAGGCTTCCCAGATGGTACAGTGGTAAAGAATCTTCCTGCTAATGTAGGAGATGAGGGCTCAATACCTAGGTCAGGAAGATCTCCTGGAGGAGGAAATGACAACCCACTTCACGAGTCTTGCCTGGAAAATCATATGGACAGGGGAACCTGGCCAGCTGCAGTCCATGAGGTCTCAAAGAGCCGGACATGACTTAACAACTGAGCACATGTTATTAACAAAGCACTTTGCTAATTTGAGATCAGAATGGGATGTGAGTCTTGGAGGATTTCATCCCAACTGATCTGTGGAGCACAGCAGACAACCAGGACTAGCAGAACTCTACTGGCATGTTGGATGCCAGAAACTAATGCTAGTCTTTCCTTCCTTTGTGGTTCTCAGATATTTGCAGGCAGAGCAAGAAAACACGATGTGGTCCTTTCCTCATCCATGGAGGAGTCATTTCCTCCAGGAGTCAGGGGGGCTGTCTTTCTTGAGTGTACGTGTGTGTGGTCTGGTGAGCACATACCTGTTCTGTGAGATCTAGGTGGACCCTATGCAGCAGGAAGAGGAGTAGGTGGGGCACAGCTTTTCTCCCTAAAACTGAGGTAACTGCACAAACCAGAGTCCTTTTGAGGATTCCCTGAATAACTTGATGATCCAGAACTTAAGTTGACCACATTCACCTAGACTTGAATTCTCATCTGAGGCTCATTTGTGAAACATTAAGGGGTTTTAGAGCAGCTTTCTTGGTGTCTCAGCAGTAAAGAATCCAGCTGAAATGTGGGAGCGGCAGGAAACATGGGTTCGGTCTCTGGGGTCCAGAAGATCCCATGGAGGACAGAGAAGCCTGGCATACTATAGTCCATAGAGTCGCTAAGAGTTGACTTAGCAACTGAACAACAACTACAAAGCAGCTGAGGGTGAAAGAAGCTAATTGAAAAGGCAATTTACTGTACAGTTCCCACTATATGACATTATGGAAAAGGAAAACAATAGACACAAAGGATCAGTGATTGCCAGAGTCTGACGGGGAGCAGAGGGTTGAACAGCAGAACATGGAGGAGTTTGGGGGGCAATTAAAATACTCTGTGATACCATAATGATGGATGTGTTGTGCTGTGTTGCTCAGTCGTGTCCAACTCTTTGCGACCCCATGGGTAGCCCACCAGCTCCTCTGTTCATGGGATTTTCCAGGCAAGAATACTGCAGTGGGTTGCCATGTCCTCCTTCAGAGAATCTTCCCGACCCAGATCCAGGGATCAAACCCCGGTCTCCACATTGCAGGCAGATTCTTTACCATCTGAGCCACCAGGGAAACCCATAATGATGGACACATGTCATTATATATCTATCCCAATACACAGAATGTACAACACTGAGAGAAAACTATAACATAAACTACAAACTTTGGTTAATAATGATATGTCAGTGTAGGTTCATCAATTGTAACAAATTTTGTACCACTCTGGTGGTGGATTTTAATAATGTGAGAAGCTATACATGTGTGCAGGAGGTGGTATATTGGAAATCTCTGTACCTTCCCCTCAATTTTGCTATGAACCATAAACTATTCTTAAAAATTTCTATTAAATCAAGTAGGTTCACATAATAATTCATAGAGAAAAGCCTTCAATGCCCAAAGCATTTGCAAATTCCAAAAATGTTTGGTTCAACTATATTTCATGTGTGAAAAACATAATGATAGCTGCAAATATTTATAAGGGTCTACTACTATTACTGTGATCTTAAAATCCTGAGAAACTGCATCGAATTGTCAAAACAAACAAACAAAAAAAACCTGTCTGAGGCGAGTATGTGTATCACGGCAACTGCATGTGTATATATGTGTCTATGTGCTTTGGGGGAACATGGTGCCACTGGGAAGAGAATTAGGAGATTAGAGAATATCTGATGAGGGAATTCTATACTTATCCCAGGCTAGAGAAACTGGACTCAAGGATTTAGCCTACTGTATAGTCAGTCATGCATCATTATCAGGGGGATTGGTTTCAAGACCCTCATCACTCTCCCCATCCCCACAGATACCAAAATCCTTGGAGGCTCAAGTTCCATATATAAAATGGCATAGCACATTCAACTCTGCATAACTGTGGATTCCACATTCTGGTACCTAACCAATCACAGATGTGAAAACCATGGGTACACAGGGTCAATCTATTTAGAATCATCCTGGGATCCTAAATTTTAAATGACTATGTCTGCCCCTAACCTTAAAGATTCATGTTTAATAGGTTTAAGCAGGGAAGGGATTTGGTATCAATATCTTTCAAATTTTTTCCAGGTCTGATGTGTAGCCAGTGTTGAAAATCAATGTTTTAGATGACAAGAAATGGCATAAAGATTTCAATTAGCTGAGTAACATGATGTGCTCTGCCTTTTAGAAAGATCTGTCAGCAGTGTGGAGTAGAAGGGGCACAATTGAACACAGTAGCATGCAATTTATTAGAAACATCAAATTGTTAGAAAACAATCTGAAACCAATAACCAGAAAACAGTTAATTGAGAGGAAATATACTTCTAACTCCATCTCTGGATTATTCTTTATTGACTGGATAAATTGAATTGCTCACACATCACAGAAGACAATTTATTTGTTTTGAATTATGTGGCTTCTAAGGTCCCAGCACACTCTGAGATATAGGGAATTTTAGTTCTTGGATTTAGATCTTCATTTCCTAATGAACCTTAGATGTTATATGTAGGTTAAATGTTATATAATTTAGATTGCTATATAATGTATAAAATAGTTTTTTGAAACTGTCTTTATGTTTATTAACTAACCATGGGAAATAAATTAAAAATCACAGGTAGCAATAAAGATACTGATTAGAGGCAACATTAAGATATCTATGTTACTGAATCACAGTACTCAAAGGGAGAGGAATATTTATGGAGAGAGTCCTAGTACTAGATTAATTATGGGAGGGTAACCCCATTTAAAGCCCTAGGTGATTTTACACGTACATTAAGCACATGTTTATTAATGTTGGGAGAAGAACAACTTTTCTAAAATTTTCTTCTCTCCTAATCTTGCACTGAGAACATAAATCTCATTCATTTGGATAAAGGAGTAAAATTTGGATAAAATCTGTTCCAATTTTAATTGAATCAAAGATCAAGAAAGGGACTGTATCAGCTACTAATGTTATCTGAGAGTAGATCACTTTCTGGGTGACACATTTAAAAGGTGATTTAAAGGCATAATGGGAAAGGTTAAGGATAGAAATCTAGATAAGAAAAATAACAGTAAAAGTTAAACCTAGATGGAGGAGATCAGAGAATATCTTGAAAGGAGAGAAAAAGGTGAGGCTGGAAGAGAAAGGGAAACTGAAACCGAATTAGGAGGGTCCTGAACACAACAGGTGTGAAGTTGTAGAGCTAGAAAGAATTTTTGTGATCATCTACATAATATAAGAACTCAGATTCAGCAATGGTCTTGAACTGCAAGGCTTCTCCTTCTGAGTTTAAAGGTATTTTCAACTATGTGTAGCAACCATTCAAGTATATAAAATATTCTTTCTTGAAATATATAAATACACATATACACTCCTTTGGGCTTGTTTTAGATGAATACTGGTTATAATGTATAGAATTATTGCAGAAAATATGCTCAAAATTTCTCTAGTGCAGCACGAAGTGAAGCCTAAACATAGTAACAGAGTGATGATCTAGTCTATCAAATAGGAAAAACTTTCTTTTCTTCCAGGATTTCCATCTTGGTCCCTAAAGTGGGAATTCACCAGTTAAAAATTATAAAGTGCTAGTAGGAGAGTTTCTGTTTTCATAATTTCTTACCTCTGCTGCTGCTGCAGCTGTTAAGTCGCTTCAGTCGTGTCCTACTCTATGCGACCCCATAGACGGCAGCCCACCAGGCTCCCCCGTCCCTGGGATTCTCCAGGCAAGAACACTGGAATGGGTGGAATGGGTTGCCATTTCCGTCTCCAATGCATGAAAGTGAAAAGTGAAAGTGAAGTCGCTCAGTTGTGTCTGACTCTTTCAGATCAGATCAGATCAGTCGCTCAGTCGTGTCCGACTCTTTGCGACCCCATGAACCACAGCACGCCAGGCCTCCCTGTCCATCACCAGCTCCCGGAGGTCACCCAGACTCATACCCATCGAGTCAGTGATGCCATCCAGCCATCTCATCCTCTGTCGTCCCCTTCTCCTCCTGCCCTCAATCCCTCCCAGCATCAGAGTCTTCTCCAATGAGTCAACTCTTCGCATGAGGAGAGTCTGACTCTTTGCGACCTCATGAACTGTATGTAGCCTACCATACTCCTCCGTTCATGGGATTTTCCAGGCAAGAGTACTGGAGTGGGTTGCCAGTGCCTTCTCCCCTCTGGTTGCACATAAATGCTATGACCAAGTGAAAGTCATTCAGTCGTGTCCAACTCTTTGGGACTCCATGGACTATACAGTCCATGGAATTCTTCAGGCCAGAATAGTGGAGAGGGTAGCCTTTATCTTCTCGAGCGGATCTTCCCGACCCAGGAATCAAACCTGGGTCTCCCTCATTGCAGGCGGATTCTTTACCAACTGAACTATGAGGGAAGCCCATATGATCAAAGAAGTGTTTAAAAAATACCCACTCTAAGGTATCCTGATTTAATTAGTTGAGCAGTGGTTGAGAAACATAGCCTAGGTAGATCTAGGAAGAAGGATGTATAAATTTACCTTTCTCCAGCACGCATGAGTCTCTCTCTGCACTCTGCATGTGCTAGTCCTCAGACGTTTCTTCTCTTTGCAACCCCAAGTGGGGAATGATTGAATCAGCAGTTGTCTGTCTGCAGATGCTGATAATGCTTGGCTGGGTCACCCCAAGATCTAGACTTGGGGAAAAATGTGAGGAAATATTTGGCCACAAATCAGAAAAATGATATCTAGTCTATTTACACTTCCACAGGGATCCCATTCTTAATCCATCAGCTGGTTCAGAGCCTAAAAGAGGAAAAGTAGTTCCGTTAGTGGTTATCTTCATAGACCATTTGATAAGGTCAAAGTTATCAGAGAAAAATAATTTGCAAACTTGCTAAATAAGATGTACACTACTTAACATAGATATAGTCCATATTCTTTAAGTAAGTATAAGTCAACTGTAAATGGGATTTCAGCCAAAACAAAAGATTAATCTGTATACTATGTCTGGGGAGGCCTTACAAATAGCTGTGAAAAGAAGAGAAGCAAAAAGCAAAGGAGAAAAGGAAATACATAAACATCTGAATGCAGAATTCCAAAGAAGAGCAAGAAGAGATAAGAAAGCCTTCTTCAGCAATCAATGCAAAGAAATAGAGGAAAACAACAGAATGGGAAAGACTAGGGATCTCTTCAAGAAAATCAGAGATACAAAAGGAACATTTCATGCAAAGATGGGCTCGATAAAGGACAGAAATTGTATGGACCTAAAAGAAGCAGAAGATATTAAGAAGAGATGGCAAGAATACACAGAAGAACTGTACAAAAAAGATCTTCACGATCCAGATAATCACGATGGTGTGATCACTGGCCTAGAGCCAGACATCCTGGAATGTGAAGTCATTCACAATCCTTAGAAAGCATCACTACCAACAAAGCTAGTGGAGGTGATGGAATTCCAGTTGAGCTATTCCAAATGCTGAAAGAAGATGCTGTGAAAGTGCTGAACTCAATATGCCAGCAAATTTGGAAAACTCAGCTGTGGCCACAGGACTGGAAAAGGTCAGTTTTCATTCCAATCCCAAAGAAAGGCAATGCCAAAGAATGCTCAAACTACCGCACAATTGCACTCATCTCACATGCTAGTAAAGTAATGCTCAAAATTCTCCAAGCTAGGCTTCAGCAATACATGAACCGTGAACTTCCAGATGTTCAAGCTGGTTTTAGAAGAGGCAGAGGAACCAGAGATCAAATTGCCAACATCTGCTGGATCATGGAAAAAGCAAGAGAGTTCCAGAAAAACATCTATTTCTGCTTTATTGACTATGCCAAAGCCTTTGATTGTGTAGATCACAATCAACTGTGGAAAATTCTGAAAGACATGGGAATACCAGAGAACCTGATCTGCCTCTTGAGAAATTTGTCTGTAGGTCAGGAAGCAACAGTTAGAACTGAACACGGAACAACAGACGGGTTCCAAATAGGAAAAGGAGTACGTCAAGGCTGTATATTGTCACCCTGCTTATTTAACTTCTATGCAGAGTACATCATGAGAAACGCTGGACTGGAAGAAGCACAAGCTGGAATCAAGATTGCCGGGAGAAATATCAATAACCTCAGATATGCAGATGACACCACCTTTATGGCAGAAAGTGAAGAGGAACTAAAAAGCCTCTTGATGAAAGTGAAAGTGGAGAGTGAAAAAGTTGGCTTAAAGCTTGACATTCAGAAAACGAAAATCATGGCATCTGGTCCCATCACTTCATGGGAAATAGATGGGGAAACAGTGGAAACAGTATCAGACTTTATTTTTCTGGGCTCCAAAATCACTGCAGATGGTGACTGCAGCCATGAAATTAAAAGACGCTTACTCCTTGGACAGAAAGTTGTGACCAACCTAGATAGCATATTCAAAAGCAGAGACATTACTTTGCCAACAAAGGTCCGTCTAGTCAAGGCTATGATCTTTCCTGTGGTCATGTATGGATGTGAGAGCTGGACTGTGAAGAAGGCTGAGCGCCAAAGAATTGATGCTTTTGAACTGTGGTATGGAGAAGACTCCTGAGAGTCCCTTGGACTGCAAGGAGATCCCACCAGTCTGTTTTAAAGGAGATCGGCCCTGGGATTTCTTTGGAAGGAATGATGCTAAAGCTGAAACTCCAGTACTTTGGCCACCTCATGCGAAGAGTTGACTCATTGGAGAAGACTCTGATGCTGGGAGGGATTGGGGGCAGGAGGAGAAGGGAACGACAGAGGATGAGATGGTTGGATGGCATCACTGACTCAATGGATGTGAGTCTGAGTGACCCCCGGGAGTTGGTGATGGACAGGGAGGCCTGGCATGCTGCGATTCGTGGGGTTGCAAAGAGTCGGACATGACTGAGCGACTGATCTGATCTGATACTATGTCAAAATTGCATATTATTTATAGCAACTGATTTTAAAGTTTTCCCTTAAAATGTAAACATATTTGAATAGGGGAATATAATCTCTCTCTAATACCTATTGTTGTTGTTGTTCAGTCACTAAGTCATCTCTGACTCTGTGACTCCACGGACTGTAGCACACCAGACTCCTCTTTCCTCCACTATCTTCCAGAGTTTGCTCAAATTCATTTCCAATAATACCTATATATTGATCTATCAAAACAGGGTATATTTTAATATCTTAAAGACATATGAATGTATATTAATATCTTTAAATTGCTATCTCCCAAAAACTTTTTTTGCCAAATAATCAAATAAACAATGATGATATAACTAGAAAGACATACTGTCAAATTAACCAGAAGTGTTATAAAAACTTGAATATGCCTATATGTTATGTTGATTTGCAGCAATGTATCAACTCCTAATTTTTAATCGTTTTGGAGGATGTTAGCCTCAAAATTTTCTTAAACTATTATCTTTATTCAGATTATGTACTTTATGTTTACATCTAGTCTTTTACTTATGTTTAGTTAAGCATGTAAACCATATTCTATTTTTCAGTCACTCAGTCGTGTCCAACTCTTTGCAATCCCATAGACCGCAGCACTCCAGACTTCCCTGTCCTTCACCATCTCCCAGAGCTTGCTCAAACTCATGTCCATTGAGTCACTGATGCCATCCAACTATCTCTTCTTCTGTCGTCCCTTTCTACTCCTGCCTTCTATCTTTCTCAGCATCAGGGTCTTTTCCAATGATTCAGCTCTTTACATTAAGTGGCCAAGGTATTGGAGCTTCATTTTCAGCATCAGTCCTTTCAATGGATATTCAGGATTGATTTCCTTTAGGATTAACTATTTTGATCTCCCTACTGTGTAAGGGACTCTCAAGAGTCTTCTCCAGCACCACAGTTTGAAGGCATCAGATCTTCAGTGCTCAGCCTTTTTTTATTGTCCAGCTCTCACATCTGTACATGACTACCAGAAAAACCATAGCTTTGGCTATATGGACCTTTGTAGGCAAAGTAATATCTTTGCTTTTTAATATACTGTGTAGGTTTGCCATTGCTTTTTTTTCAAGGAGCAAACATCTTTTAATTTCATGGCTGCAGTCACCGTCCACAATAATTTTGGAGCCCAGTAAAATAAAGTCTGTCACTGTCTCCATTTTTCCCCAACTATTTGCCATAAAGTCATGGGACCAGATGCCATGATCTTCATTTTTTGAATGTTGAGTTTTAAGCTAGCTTTTTCACTCTCCTCTTTTACCTTCACCAAGAGGCTCTTTAATTTTTCTTCCTTTTCTTTCATAAGTGTGATTAAGAATATATTACTAAACAAGACAATGTGTATAATCCATACCTTATTTTTCTGGGAAACAAAATATTTTAATAAATTTGAATTTTAATAAGTTATCCATATATATAATGCATTCACACATAAATAAAGTATCCATAGTTTACTCAATGAAATCAATTTGTGGGTTTACTTTCCATTTAATTCTGCATTTTAATGGAAAAAGTTATATGTTATTCTAAAAAGCAAAAGGAGATCAGTGCTGGGTGTTCATTGGAAGGACTGATGTTGAAGCTGAAACTCCAGTACTTTGGCCACCTCATGTGAAGAGCTAACTCATTTGAAAAGACCCTGATGCTGGGAAAGATTGAGGGCAGGAGTGGAAGGGGACAACAGAGGATGAGATGGTTGGATGGCATCACCAACTCAATGGACATGGGTTTGAGTGGACTCCGGGAGTTGGTGATGGACAGGGAGGCCTGGAGTGCTGCAGTTCATGGGGTTGCAAAGAGTCAGACACAACTGAGCGACTGAACTGAACTGAACTGATTATAGCCCTCTGTTGATCAGAGCTGGAGTGCTGGCTGCCCCAGGAAGGGGGTCTGAGCTTAGATAAGGTGGATCCCTTCACGACTGAGGGACTGAACTGAACTGAACTGAAAAAGCAATACAATGCATATATATGTATAAATACAAATATAAATATGTATGTGTGTCTCTTGGAGGTGTTTAGTGCTAACATAGTGCTTTTGCATTTTACATGCAACCAAGCTCTGTCTAACAACATTTTAAAATGAAGGGCATTAGCTTAGAATTTACCTTGGAAATAACATCTGTCAAAGATTGCTTTTGAAAGGCATGTATTTGTTACCTTACTTTGCCACAGAAAATGTATCCTAGTGGTTGTCTTCTCCATTTGTAGTCACTTCACACTGACCATTTCAAGTTCGTCTTTATCCTTCCTACAGTGTCATTGACGGAGGTCAATCCATTGCCCAGCACTTTCTCAGACTTTCTTGTCTTATTTCGTTAAGTTGAATAGTGGTGCTCGGGGTGAAACTGGCAAAACTGAGACATCTATTTTTAATGTCTTCTCTTCTTTGACTCCAGGAAAGGTCTCTCCTCATCTCCTGCCTCCTTCTCTGCTGTTCTTGATTCTATCAGAGACACACAAGTGTTTCCTTAGGCCCTGGTAACCTAAATTTCTTAATGGGTACCCACATAAGTCTGCCTAGTTACCCACCTTCTCCATGTTTGTCTCCATATAATACACCTTATCTCACATGGGGCTACTTTCAACACAGTACATAAAAAATGTAAATTTTTTTACACAAATTACACAAAAAATATAAAATATGCTTGTTTGAAAATAGCATTTTCCAAAGTGATAAACTATATAATATCAAGTCTAGTAAATCTGCTGGGATAGAAGTATGAGGACAGAAGGTGAGGTGAGGGAAGTTTCTAAAAAGTTTGAGAAGTTTACCATCACAATGCATAATAACACATCAAAAGTCCTGGGTTTCAGTAATAAAAAATCTGTTTCAGCTTGCAAGTTGAAGGAGTTTTAAAAGGATTTATGCATAAATTTATTATTGTCATCTAACACCTATTAATATCCTTATAATAAAAATTACATGTGTATTCTTGCTTCAGTTAACATAAAACCATTGTCTCTAATATTATGTGTTATGCCATTTATTCCGTTCAGTGTAATGTCTAAACTAGTCTCAAAGAGAACCCAGATGGAGGCCTGGAAGAAATGAGCATTCTCACATACAAATCTCATAAATGTTACAGTTATTGGAATGAGCTAAAATAATGAATTCTCAGCAAAGCGGACTCCTTTGGACTCCCTTTTCCCCACAGCAGACATGTTCTGTTGGCAGCACTGGGGTTCTGCCTGTCCTGGGAGAAGAATATAGCCATATCCCTTTCCCCAGAGGAAGCTTACCAAGCTTTCGTACTTCCAGCCATGTCACCTGGAATTCCAAACTTTAGCAAGCTGTGTGACCTGCATCAAAGATTTAGATGTCAGGTACAACTGCTAACTTGGCCTCTGGTTTCCTATACTACAGATTATGTGACAATGGCTAGGAATCAGGCGTGTCCAGTCACATTGCAGCTTCACAAGGAGAACCAGCCTGTGGACTCATGTGGTCACAGGCCTCTCTGTGGAGGCTTTGATGGAAATGATCATAGCCAGTCTGGGCTTGGCCTCTTGCACTGTTCACATGAGAGTTTTCTCTGCAGCTTGAGTACCAGCAAAAATATTATCTCCCACAATATTTCTCTTTGTATTCTGATGAGAGCTTCATCACATTTTAACAGAATATTTCCTTCTTTTCCCAGGCTGACACAGAGCTTTGAGATGCATTTTATGTCCAATAGAAACCGCATGTTTTGGTTGCATAACTTTTTTGTTTTCTTTTCTTTAATGAAATATCTCAAAGCATGTTTACCTAAAATTGAAATGTGTGAACTACTCAGACAACTCTGATCTATTTTGGAACAGATATAAGAATAAAACAAGGTAAAGTATAAAGTGAATTTAAACACCCATGCAATTTCTAGTAGCTATCAGAAAATTAGTAGAATTTGTGAAGAAATCTCCTATTCTCTTTGCATTTATAATGCTTAAGAATACAATTTTAATGATAACCTTGAAGATCATTAATAAAATATAAATTTATATAACATCTGTATATTTAATATGTTCTGATTATTTTGTATTTGGTAATCTACTTGTGCTGTATATAAATTGATGTGGAAGTGTAGCAAAACATCAGAATTTTACTTGTATACTTTTTATTTTCTAAAGACAATGTCCATGTCTTTAGAGAAATGTTTAAGTTGTAGTTATAACTGATTCTAGAGCACTGAAAAAGCTATTAAGCCACATATTTACTTGGGGATACAAATATTCTTTTTTTTTTTTTTTTCTGTTCAGATCAGATCAGTCGCTCAGTCGTGTCCGACTCTTTGCGACCCCATGAACCGCAGCATGCCAGGCCTCCCTGTCCATCACCAGCTCCCGGAGGTCACTCAGACTCGCATCCATCGAGTCAGTGATGCCATCCAGCCATCTCATCCTCTGTCGTCCCCTTCTCCTCCTGCCCTCAATCCCTCCCAGCATCAGAGTCTTCTCCAATGAGTCAACTCTTCGCATGAGGTGGCCAAAATACTGGAGTTTCAGCTTTAGCATCATTCCTTCTAAAGAAATTCCAGGATTGATCTCCTTCAGAATGGACTGGTTGGATCTTCTCGCATTGGAGGCTAATCACTTTACAATATTGTGGTGATTTTTGTCACACATTCACATGAATCAGCCATGGGTGTACATGTGTTCCCCATCCTGACCCTCCCTCCCACCTGCCTCCCCATCCCATCCCTCAGGGTCATCCCAGTGCACCATGCCTGAGCACCCTGCCTCATGCATTGAACCTGGACTGGTGATCTATTTCACATATGATATATGTGTTTCAATGTTATTCTCTCAAATCATCCCACCCTCACCTTCTCCCACAGAGTTCAAGTCTGTTCTTTACATCTGTGTCTCTTTTGCTATCTTGCATATAGGGTCATCATTACCATCTTTCACTGTATTGGTGTTTCTCTTTCTGAATTCACCCTGTATAATAGGCTCCAGTTTCATCCACCTTATCAGAACTAATTCAAATGCATTCTTTTTAATAGCTGAGTAATATTCCATTGTGTATATGTACCACAGCTTTCTTATCCATTCATCTGCCGATGGACATCTAGGTTGCTTCCATGTCCTGGCTATTGTAAACAGTTTCCTCTAGGAGTTTTATAGTTTCTGGCCTTACATTTAGATCTTTAATCCATTTTGAGTTTATTTTTGTGTATGGTGCTGGAAAGTGTTCTAGTTTCATTCTTTTACAAGTGGTTAACCAGTTTTACCAGCACCACTTGTTAAAGAGATTGTCTTTTCTCCAGGATACAGATATTCTAAGGAAATTTCTCTCATGCACATACAGATACACACATGAAAACGCACCTGTGGAATAAACATCCCCTCATTCTCTTCAACATGGGATGAGCTCTCTCAAGTGAGGTCAGTAAAAGGAGGCATCAAAGATGTCCTCTTCTATTAGATTCAAACCTGGTTCCCAGGACATGAGGGGCAGCCAGGCATGGACTGGTGTAAGAAATAAGAGAGGATGGGACTTCGCTGGTGGTGGAGTGGTTAGGACTTTGCCTTTCAATGCAGGGGGTGCAGGTTTGATCCTGGATTGGAGAACTAAGATCCCACATGCCTTTCAGCCAAAAAAAAAAAAAAAGCCCCAAACAGAAATAATATTGTAATAAATTCAATAAAGACTTTAAGAAATGACCCACATCAAAATAATCTTAAAAAAATAAAGGAGAGCATCAGGGGTTCAGTCTGAAGAGAAGGGAGACAAGTGCCTACTCATACGTGCTTCCAGTGGGCTTCAGAAGGAAGGGATAAGGTTTGCAGGCGATGACTCAGAGAGAGCCTTCTACTCCCATGACTTTCAGAACAGAACATGTTCCCAGCAAGGGAGGGAAACTGGGCTCTCAAAACCTCAGAGCCAACTGCAAGCATCTGCTGGATCTCATACAGAAATAGGGGCTCAAATATTTCCTTTACTAACTTTTCCAAAGATATAGGATTCTTCTGAAATACTGAGATCTTACTATCATATCTGTATTCAATACATCTTTTTCTTTTGTTGTCAAAGGTAAATAGAAATGAAATTTGATAACTGATTCCTTTGGTAGACTGACCATTTCCTTTTAACAAAATATCCTTGCTTGTAGATTTACTAACAAGCCTTTTCTGCTTTCTTTTTTATATGGTCCAATCACATCATTTTGATAATATTTTAAGTTGACTGTTATTTGTATCTGATATCAAGCTCTTTTTGCTACAATGCCATTAAATTTCATTTGATTATTTAATATCATTACTTGTTCAGCTATTATATGTGCATTGAGGATGCTTACAAATGATATTTAAGACAGAGAAAGCAGAGGAGAAATGCTACTATTTAGAACAGAAAAATGTTATTTCAAATTTGCTATCTCCATACGAGCCTCAGATACCTGGGGAGTGACAAGTTTATTAACAGAGCAGGATTACATTACAAATAGTGCTTAAATAATACAAATCATCATTCAAGAAACTCTGCTTTAGATCTGTACTTAAGATGATTTATTCAGGATGCAAAAGTACTTTCATTTGTCTCTATTCATCTTTGGTCTTACTTTTGAAAGCAGGTTACAAATCTAATTCTGCATGTTGTCAGCTACTTGAACCCAGCGCTTCCATTTATGAACTTGAACTTCAACTCTATATTGTCAGAAGAATAGCGCATTATTTCAGTGCTAGCAGCGTGAGTCTATTTTAATGGAAACTATTTTATATTTATGATTTCAAATGAAAATCAATTATAAGTCCAGTATAAATCATAAATTGATTAATGTGGGTCTCTTGCCAGTTGAAGAGATTGTTAAGGGCTCAAGCTACAGATGGCTGACTGCAGGGTTTTGATTAGTAATTTTTTTTAGAATTTTGAAGTAGTAAAAACTGTGGACATTAAAATTCTGTGGCAATGTTTTGAGCATTCAACAAGATAAGGGATCTAGTTATCAGGAGGCAATTCTATTCTATTTACTGAATTCATTTCCCTATAATATTGCAGTAAGATATTTTTGTTGAAAAATACTTTGATATTTCTATTGAAGGATGTTTTTTCAATAAAGATTACTTTATTATTTTTACATTATTATTATTTTATTATTACTGCATTTAGTTAACACCCCTTATTTGATTATTCAAAAAGAAAAGAACAATGTTATTTCTGGCTTTGTTAACCATTAGAGGACCCTTAAAGTTTGTGATGAACCAAAACACATCACTTTGTTAAAATTAATACAATAATCTACATGATATAATTGTAATAGGAAAATAACAATGATTGTTCCATTTCAGTTTAATGAAAATTCATTTCCGTGAAAGTAAAAAAAAAAATCTAAAAAGCCATATGAATATATTTTTCTGAATTATTCCTTCATAACTGTGTGTCAACCTCAGTCGTTCATGTATCTACCATTATTTCAGCTCCTAAATCCACCCCCAGGAAGGAGATCTTGAAACTTTCTGATGGCATTTCCCTTCCTTTCATAATAATCCCTCATAGTCATTTCTAAGTCCCTCAGTTTCCATCCAACAATTGTATAGAGAGCTCAGGTCTACTTATAAGCTATGTGTGGATTGGCAAAGTTTTCTTATCCAAAATGAAAGAAGCGAGAGAGGGAAGGGAAGGGAATAAGAGAAGGAAGGAAAAATAAGGACAAAAAGAAGGGATGGAAGGATGGATGAATGGAAGGGAGACAGGGAGGATGAAAGAAGAAGATCAGAGGGAAGGAAGGAAGGGAAAAAAGACAGGAATAAAAATAACACATACTACAGGGTTTTATGAGAATTTTTTTAAAATAATAATTTACAGTACCTGGCACATAGTAGAAATAAATAATGAATATCACTGTTACCGTTAGATATTGGACAAGTGTTTGAAATGGAATATGAGGTTCTAAAATTTCTTATAATATCCCATAGCCTAGCTTCCCTTTCTATCTTCTAACTCTTGCTTATTAATGAACTGACCATCTCAGGTTGGTGTACACATGTGCTTCATTTAGCAAGGTTCTGCTTTGACTAAGACTATGTGGGGAAAAAAAAAGAAGCATGTTAAATCCTTGCTTTGATTATTGTAGAGAAAAGAAACAGGAAGCAATATAGGAATTTATGAAAATTTTGTATGTAAATGTTTTTTGTCTCAAGAATAATAACCCAAGAAAAAATATTTGTTCAAGGGCCTGACCATGATTAGTAGTATCAAAAATGATCAGATGCATGAAAAATGCAGATGTGTGAGAAAATGATGATTAGAGAGCATGGTTATTCAACAAAAGGGCTTGGAGGAAAAATTTAGATCCCAATTTATGCATAGCAGGCTAATCCTATCAACAATAAAGAAATTTTTTAGACCCTGATTTCTTCTTAGGTCTAGAGCTAAAATATTACTTCTTAATTTTAGTTGATTAGACCTAAAATTTGCTCTGAAGGCCTCCTGGCAAGGGTAGTGCATCTGACTCCAGATCAGAAATTTGCAGTGTTCAAATCACATCTGGGTCAAAGTGTTATTTTAAGCTTCCCTGGTGGCTCTGATGGTAAAGAATCTGCCTGCAATGCAGGAGACCTAAGTTCAATCCCCTTGTTGGAAAGACCCCCTGGAGAAGGGAATGGCAACCCACTCCAGTATTCTTACCTGGAGAATCCCATGGACAGAGGAGCCTGGTGGGCTACAGTACATGGGGTTACAAAGAGTTAGACATGATGGAGTGACTAACACACACACATACAAATTGCTATTTAAATCAGTCAGTGAAAACATTCTGTTGAGAGATGCTAAACCTTTATATTGTGAGGAATGAAGGAGGGGAAATGACTTCATCTGGATGGGATAAATACATTTTTTCTTGCTTCATAATTTTATTTCAGTTGGAGTTCTGCACACACACACAGAAAAACTATGAATGGAGGTTAAATCAATACACATAATTGTTCATCACAGTTTTCAAAAGCACAATTCTCCTTCTTTCCCAAATAACCTAGTGTTAGTTATTGGCTACATGACCCATAGCCCAAGTGTCCATCTGGGCTTTCAAGTTCATTATTTTCCACATGAAGCAGGCATTTCAGGTGGACTTGTTCAGTTACTGTTAATCACTGCAACATCTTTTTATCTTTCAGCCATAGCTGTACCATACAACCCTTTGCATTGTCTTTGATCTTCCAATCATTATTGACCCAGTTGACAGGATATGCATATAAGCTAAGCTATCTAATGAGTCTATCTAACTATGGAAGTTCTAAATGGCCTGTAATTTAATTCTCCTATTCTACTAAAAGTTAGTAGAAACTCTCTTACAAGTTCAGTTCAGTTCAGTTCAGTCGCTCAGTCGTGCCCAACTCTTTGCGACCCCATGAATCGCAGCATGCCAGGCCTCCCTGTCCATCACCAACTCCCGGAGGTCACTCAAACTCACGTCCATTGAGTCTGTGGTGCCATCCAGCCATCTCATCCTCTGTTGTCCCCTTCTTCTCCTGCTCCCAATCCCTCCCAGCATCAGATTCTTTTCCAACCAGTCAACTCTTCACATGAAGTGGCCAAAGTACTGGAGTTTCAGCTTTAGCATCATTCCTTCCAAAGAACACCCAGGACTGATCTTCTTTAGAATAGACTGGTTGGATCTCCTTGCAGTCCAAGGGACTTTCAAGAGTCTTCTTCAACACCACAGTTCAAAAGCATCAATTCTTCAGTGCTCAGTTTTCTTCACAGTCCAGCTCTCACGTCCATACATGACGACTGGAAAAACCATACCCTTGATTAGACGGATCTTTGTTGCCAAAGTAATGTCTCTGCTTTTCAATATGCTATCTAGGTTGGTCATAACTTTCCTTCTAATGAGTAAGCGTCTTTTAATTTCATGGCTGCAATCATCTGCAGTGATTTTGGAGCCCAGAAAAATAAAGTCTGACACTGTTTCCACTGTTTCCCCATCTATTTGCCCTAAAGTGCCAAGTTAGGTAACAGGATACTAAACATGGTTATCCCTTACCTTTTTTTTTTTAACTTCTCAAGACTAGTCTTGCCTGATTTGGATATTTGACTCCATGACATGGAGAACACAATATTTAGAAAAAAATTTGTATGTCGAATTTTGTAGATGAATTATGAACCCTTACATAGAAAGTAGAAACTAAACATATTGATCTGCAAAGTATAATCTGTAGCTAATCTAAAGAGACTATGGAGTAGGGCCACCTTGGTAACTAACTCTCTTTCCAATTCTTGAATTCTGAGTTTAAGCCAATGCTAGTGATGCGAGGTGATAAATGATGACCACTCGTTCCTGAGTGCAGGACACTGTGCTCAGCTGCGTTCCCTATTCATAGTGTACGTTGTATTACACTGTGATTGATGAGGTGCACCTACCTAAAATGAGGCTGCCCCCAGGGAATGCAGAGAAGTCTTCAGCCAAGTGTATATAAATCAGGACAGGAAAGGAGGCCTCAGGAAGAGTCTATGTAACCCTCCTTACTCAGCCTTAATTATTTGCAATCATGAGTCCACTTCTAAAGCCTTTGTAGGTATCTGGAAATTTAAACTTCTGTCTTATCATTAAAAATAGTATGGATTTCCCTGCTGTGTACACTCATTTAGCTGCTACCATCTGTATCTTTTTATGAGAAAACATACTTGATTTACTTAGATCATCTGTGTCAATCTCCTTTGGTCTAAATCTCTAATTTACATTAGTAGATGTTCAGGTCTCTAATTATTTCAACACAACAATTCCTACAAATTGAATAGTATGTATAATTTCTATTCTGATTTTACATTGGGGAAACTCTACCATAGATTGATTTTTTTAATTACTTGAGATCTTAATATAGGTAAAAGGCAGATCTGGGATGAAAGGGAAGGTTTAAGGATTTAAGTCCAGCACACTTTCCACTAACCCCATTGTCTGTATAGAGAACATAACTTCTAAATTGAGTCTACAGCATTGTTGGAAAGATCGAGAGCAGTGATATATGTCAAAATGTTTGTGTTTTTTTATCCACATAAAACTATTTGAGGTTAATAGAACTTCCCCTTGCCTTCTCCTCTGACCCCTAAATACAATAGCTTGTGATGAAAATTAAAAAACTGAAACAACTTTACATTATTTCTATTTTGTTGTTTTGAAAATATGTAAACTAAAATATGACAATGACATTAAATATAACCTAAAAACTGATGAGGTGGAACATGAGAGATGGATGTATTACAAGGAAAACATACCATTGAGAAAAACAGGAAATCAGATAATGATGATACCATAAGTATTAATATTGGCTTAAGACCTGTGCTTTTACAGGGAAAATTGAATAAGGCAAGGATAAAATTACACCAAAAATAAACTCATGCTGGAAAGCCCTGTTTCAAAAGAGTCAATTGATATAGATTAATCTAATAATGCTGAATCAAAAGCTGTATACCTCGATACAGAAGTTTACAGATTATGTTCTAAGGCAAAAGTAATCTCTTCTTTTAAAGAGTTTCCTGAATATTTTCCAAGAAAACTTATTTAAGAATCTGATTATCCATTGGTTACCTTTTAAAATACTCCTTCACAAGTCAAGATAATGAATACAAAGTGTGCTTATTTTGCTATCAATGTTAGCTTCTTTATATTCTTAAACTTTTACTCCATCAGCACATAAGCACCCTGTGTGAGCCTTTATGTTAAGCATGGGAAAGTCGGGGAGATGGAGAAAGCCCTTAAGGTGTTGACATTAGAAGATTTAAAAGCATAAATAACTGTATCATTTACCCAGCTGACTGTTTAGCATTGTATGTGTCATAATCCAAGTTTATCTTAACCACCATTCAACTTAAACCCAATTGTATAACTTAAAATTCAATAATTTGTGAAAAAATACATACCCACCCACTTATACAATATATATTTATGTATGCATATATATTATATATTTATAATACAATATATCTTTATAAATGTATAATATATATATGTTTATATCTATATGTTTATATAAATTTATATATTTATATAAATAAATTATATATATAATTATAATTTTATATATATATATAAAATTTCCCTGGTTTCCCTGGCAGCTCAGCTGGAAAGAATATGCCTGCAATGCAGAAGACCCCAGTTCAATTCCTGAGTTGCGAAGGTACCCTGGAGAAGGGATAAGCTACCCACTCCAGTATTCTTGGGCTTTTCTGGTGGCTCAGCTGGTAGAGAATCCATCTGCAATGCGGGAATCCTACATTTGATCCCTGGGTTGGGAAGATGCACCGGAGGAAGGCATGGCAATTCACTCCAATATTCTTGCCTGGAGAATCCCCATGGACAGAGGAGCCTGGCAGCTACAGTCCATGGAGTTACAAAGTCAGACAAGACTGAGCGACTAAGCACAGCACACATGTATTATATACATGCATATTATATATACACAATATATATTGTGAAAATAAATAAGAGGGATCATGGACCTCTGATTCTGAGTCACAAATCACAGGTAAAGAGTTGGTGCTGCTCCCTAGGGCAATCTCTGATACCATAAGTGGATGCATATTACCTCTCAAATTTCCTTACTCTTCTCAGCTGCTGCTGCTGCTGCTGCTAAGTCGCTTCAGTTGTGTCCAACTCTGTGTGACCCCACAGACAGAGTATTAGTTAAATCATGTATTTCAGTTCCCCTCCACCACTTTTGAAGAGACAGCATATTGAAATATAAACATAAGATTAAAGACATAATGTCTTAAACATGAGCACCCCCAGCCTAAACCTTGTATGTTGCATTCCTGAAATGCAACTGAACTGTATATTTATCTTTACAAGTACCAACATGAATTTTTTCTAATTATCCAAATGGAAAGAGTTGAAACTTTTAGATGGATTTACTTACTGTAATCTAAATCTGGTTTTTAAGTTACATTAGACTTTATAATATTTCTTCAGGATACTGTTCACCTTAATGACCTATCCTCAGAATGAAAAATATCTTAAAATTGTCATGGTATCTTATCACTGTATCATACCCACGTCTCTATAATTATACATATGAATATGAAGCCATTAGTTGATCCCAACCCTAAAGTCATTTTTATCTCTGTACTCAGGTTTTAGAAAGGAACGCATTTCTACATTGTGCCAATTGAGCCAGATTTCCCATTATCTAAAGCCAAACACATTCAAATTGATCCACAGATTTTCCCAAAAGAATAATCATCACTTCCAAAAGCATGTGGTGTTGGCTAGAGGGAAAGAGGTAAGCACTTGGAACTGTAAACTGGCTCCAGGTAGAAGGAATCTACTATACCTGATGAGCTGAAGTCCAACTCAGTAGGAAGGATACAGTCAGCAGATGGTAACGCAAGTAAACATTTGGCCTCCTGACCGTTCAACACAATGTCATGAAGGGGCCTCTACAGGCAGCACTCTGAAACTCAGCAGAGCAAGTGATAAATCTGTCACCATATTCTGTCCCAGCTCCAGAGTCAGCGTTGAGGAAGAATCATTCCTTTCTTAGAAGGAGACAGATAAAGGCAAAGCAAAAAGCTAGCCTTAGACATGTCCTGATACTAGTTGGATGACAAAAACAGGACGTGGACCCTATTAATGACAGAGGGGCTTGCCTGTCGTTCAGACAGTGAAGAATCTGCTTGCAATGCAGGAGACCTGGGTTTAATCCCTGGTTGGAAAGATCCCTTGGAGAAGGGAATGGCAACCTACTCCAGTATTCTTGCCTGGAGAATCCCATGGACAGAGGAGCCTTGTGGGCGACAGTCTGTATGGGCACAAAGAGTCAGACACAACTGAGCGACTAACACTACACTACTAATGACAGGGAGGAGGGAGAGAGACAGGGAGAGAGGAAGACCTGATGTGAACAAAGGCACAAGCTATGTTAAGCAGAGGGCAGGTTTAGATGGGGTAGGAATCATTCTTGTAGGAAAAAAAAAATGACTTCCTCTTGAGTCACTGGGTTGTTTGGGCATTTTAAATCCCTCTTAATTAAAGTCAGGCTTGGTCCTATCCCCTAGAACACCAGCATGTCTTCAACAGAGGGCCAGGAAATTGAGAACTGAGATACTGGTAGGTCCTAAAATGATGAAAGAATTATCCAGAAAATTCCTCATTCTTGAGTAACTACTTAACCTTCATCAAGTTGATACTGAGAACTCACTTATCCCATCTCTTCAGCTGTTCATAGGCCTGTGTAGTTAATACTATCACTTGACTTTTATCCAGCTGATCTGCCTTAGGAGGCTGGGACCTAGAGAATACCTTAAAATGTAAAAAAGTAAATTGAATCCTGAAAAATGTGCACAAAAGAGAATGGGGATAATATACAATCAAGGACACAAGTTGTTCCTTCTTTTATTTCTACATTTGCTGAGCTCCTACTTGTAGCAGATTCAAAGTATATGAAATACAACAAAAACTACTAACAGGAAAAAAAAAGAGCTTAAAAAATTGTCTGCATTTAAGCTAACTTCATGGTAAGCTAACCATCCTGCAAGAATGATAAGACCTAGATAACTATCATTGTTTAAAATGGTATTTCAAATTAATTTCTTCTGAATGCTGCTACTGCTGCTGCTGCTAAGTCGCTTCAGTTGTGTCCAACTCTGTGCGACCTCATAGACGGTAGCCCACCAGGCTTCCCCGTCCCTGGGATTCTCCAGGCAAGAACACTGGAGTGGGTTTCCATTTCCTTCTCCAATGCATGAAAGTGAAAGTGAAGTCGCTCAGTCGTGTCCGACCTTCAGCGAACCCATGGACTGCAGCCTACCAGGCTCCTCCATCCATGGGATTTTCCAGGCAAAAGTACTGGAGTGGGGTGCCATTGCCTTCTCCCTCTTCTGCATGAATTCTGCATTAATATCCAGACCATTCGAAGTTCAAGTCCCTATCAAACTTATTTCTCCCAGTCTTTCCCTACTTCTTAACAAGGCATTTTGATTCACGAGTAAAACATGGCACCATTCACAGGCTTCCTGATCATTTCTGCTGTATGCTTGTCTTGTATACACCACCTGGTCTCCTAATGGTGAATTCAGGGGCTGGAAAAAGAGGTGGAGTGTTAGCACTGACAGTATGTGATTGTAGCTCCCAGGAGCAAAGCTATTTTTCTGGTCCATTGACCCCATCCTTAAATTTTCAGGCACTATACACCTCTGATTCACGGGTATAAGGTCCATATGTTGCCTCAGTTAAAATGTCAATTTTTCAGCTTCAGAGTCTCCTCACCCCTCAAGATGGCAGCTTCATGAGAGACATGAAATCTCTCATCTTAGCTACTTTTTGATCCTTTGAGGGTGTCACTAAGAACTTCTAAGTCTAGTATATGTTGTTGAATGTCCACAGGAAAGTAGGATTGTTACTACTGATTTTTCCATTGGATCACCAGCCTTTCCCAGAGTCATCATGTACATGTACCCTGCAGTCAGACACTGTGGCTTTCAACCACAAGTTGGTGACAAGAGTCAACACATACATTTCTCATATCCTGTCTTGTTGAGGTTTCCATTCCTTTGTGACTCCTTTCAAAACCTAGTAAAGGGACCTTGCTTTGATTTGTTGAGAGATAAGAGATAGTGATGGGAGAATTCCTCTGCATCACATCCTCAATCTTCTCAACTCTCTGCTTAAAGGCAAACTAAAATTTATAAATTTCTAAGCTTTCTTTTTATACATATTTCATTTAGGAAAGGATGGTTAGGTTGTCATCTTTATATGCACTGAAAAAAAAAAAAAGACCTTGTTATTTCTCTTCATATTCTTTTTTATCAATCTCAAGCCTCTTCAAGTTAGTAAAATATGTCTTCATAGCCTTGGAGGAAAAAAAAAATTTGCAAAACAAAAAAAAATGAAAGAGAGAGGGAGAAAGAAACAGAGAGGCAGTATTGTGCATCAAACCTGGACTGGCAACTCATTTCATATATGATATTGTGCATTTTTCAATGCCATTCTCCCAAATCATCCCACCCACTGCACTGGGATGACCCAGAGGGATGGTACGGGGAGGGAGGAGGGTTCAGGATAGGGAACACGTGCATACCTGTGGCAGATTCATGGTGATATATGGCAAAACCAATACAATATTCTAAAGTTAAAAAAGAAAAAAAAAAAGAGAGAGATGATTCATGTATTTTAAAAATATTATTTGCATTTCATTAGTAAAGTGCATTTACAACATTCTTGAGTAGTCCAGTGAGCTCATTAAATTATAAACTATTTCTCTTATCAAATTCACCAATTATTAAACATTTGAAAGAAACATAATATATTAAGCCCTCGTTTGGGCTATTGATCACTTCCTCATATGTGTAATTCTTGTATCTACTAATTTTACTTTCTCTGGGCATTTCTTCTCTTGTTCTTCTTGGAGGTCTTCTCATTTTCAAACAGCACATCTCAAGTCCTGAGTTTCAAAATTATGTGTGTATTACCATTAAGATATACAGCTGAAACTTCAAAATTAATAAGTCAAGGCTCTAATGAATATTTGACTCATTTTAAAAGACCCTGGTGCAGGAAAGATTGAAGGCAGGAGGAGAAGGGGACAATAGAGGATGAGATAGTTAGATGGCATCACTGACTCAGTGGACATGAGTTTGAGTAAACTCCAGGAGTTGGCAATGGACAGGGAAGCCTGACATGCTACAGTTCATGGGGTTACAAAGAGTCAGGCACCACTGAGAGACTGAACTGAACTGAGAATATAGTAGCAGTCATACTCAAAATGTTTAAATTAAACTTTAATTTTTATAATATTCTACCTATACCTAGTTTTAAAAATAGTGTTGAAAGGTATATACAAAAGTATGACTCCTTTACATTACTACTCAACATCCCCAAATTCTATTCCTTACTGTCAATCATTTCCTAGTTTTTAGCTACTCTTATTATTTACTTCCATATTTCCATAAAATATGCTTATACAGCTATGTCTGGGATTTTTAATCTTTGTCATGTATTACAGTTCAAACTTATTTATACCTCATATCTCCCCCCATGTTATAGAATAAAATTAAATGGTTCTATTGCTAACATCATTGATACCTGAGATTTTTGCTACTTGCAGTCAAAAGCAATCTTAAATGATACATATATGTGTGTGTTTAGTCAGTCATGTCTGACTCTTCGTGATCCCATGGATTATAGCCCACCAGGCTTCTCTGTCCATGGGATTCTCCAGGCAAGAATACTGGAGTAGATTGCCATGCTGTCCTCCAGGGATCTTCCCAACCCAGGGATCAAACCCTGGTCGCCACGTTGCAGGTGGTTTTTTTACCATCTGAGCCACCAGAGAAGCCCTAAATGATACATGATAACACTTATTTGAGAAATTGCATCAGCCTAAAGGGGCTATCAGCGAAGGCAATAGCACTCCACTCCAGCCAGTACTCTTGCCTGGAGAATCCCATGGACAGAGGAACCTGGTGGGTTGCAGTCCATGGGGTGGCTACAAGTTGGACATGTCTGAGCGACTTCACTTTCACTTTTCACTTTCATTCATTGGAGGAGGAAATGGCAGACCACTCCAGAATTCTTGCCTAGAGAATCCCAGGGACGGTGGAGCCTGGTGGGCTGCCATCTATGGGGTCGCACAGAGTCAGACACGACTGAAGCGACTTAGCAGCAGCAGCAGCAGCAGCAAAGGGGCTATGGTTTTTCCAGTGGTCATGTATGGATATGAGAGTTGGACTGTGAAGAAAGCTGAGTGCCGAATAATTGATGCTTTTGAACTGTGGTGTTGGAGAAGACTCTTGAGAGTCCCTTGGACTGCAAGGAGATCCAACCAGTCCATTCTAAAGGAGATCTTGGGTGTTCTTTGGAAGTATTGATGCTATAGCTGAAACTCCTATACAAAGGAGTTTCCTCATGTGAAGAGTTAACTCATTGGAAAAGACTCTGATGCTTGGAGGGATTGGGGGCAGGAGGAGAAGGAGATGACAGAGGATGAGATGGCTGGATGGCATCACTGACTCGATGGACGTGAGTCTCAGTGAACTCTGGAAGTTGGTGATGGACAGGGAGGCCTGGCATGCAATTCATGGGGTCACAAATCAGACATGACTGAGCGACTGAACTGAACTGAACTGAATCCAATAAAGGAGTTCCATCCTTCAAAACTCAGCCTAGAATCCTCTCTTCCTGTGAAGTCTATACCATCACAATTGTTACCCTACACACACATACACACCACACACACACACACACACATATTATATTTGTATTCTCTTCTTCCATAACATCACAGGGATACCTTTATCATTGCTTTCTCATTAAAATTGTTAACCACTTACGTGACTTTCCTAAGAGACCTTAACTACTCAATCATGTAGTCCATGTCATTCAACATTTTATCATTATGAGTTATGGAGGATTTTTAGAAATAATTCAATACACATTTGCTGAGTTGACTTTTTCAGAATCCTTGGTTCTGGTACTTGCTAATCTTTTATTTTATACCTCAAGCTACTTGCTTGATATGTGCTTCACACTTCTATCATAAATAGCAATTCACTACAGCAAAAATCTTAGAAATTGATAGGGTGCATTCTACTTAGGGTGACATCATAATTTTTAAGAAGAAAGAAAGGTGCATACACAGTTTGAAACTTCCGCCCTCCAGATGATTCTAATAGTCTGTCCTCATAGTGTCCCTAGATATTCCCACTGTTCTAAATATCTCACCAAAAGACAGACAATGATGTGTGGAATTCCACATTTATTTCTCTGTAAAAGTTCTCTTAGCGGGCTCAGAGGAAGCTGTCTCCAATTGGACTCTCATGCACTTCAAACCCCAAATTTAAAATATGTTTTAAAAACCTATTATCTTTCCTTCAAATATTATCTTTGTTAACAAAACTGTAATGTAACTATTCATTTTGCTCAGAACCTTGTAAATCTTTCTTAGGCTTCTCTCTTTCCATTATTCACTGTATGTAATACATTGTCAAAATGAAAATCTGATCATACAACTTTCCTGCTTAAAAGCTTTTGAAGACACATAGGAAAAAAAAACACAATAAATCTTTTTATTCCAACTCTGACTCATTTTCCAAAGAGTTATTTCGAAGAGTGACTCAGTTTCAAAGCTGAATGGATAAAAGTGATGCAATGCAAGATGTCAACTCACAAACAGCATTTAAAATTCGCCTAGACAGATGGATTCGCATTGTGAAAAAGAGTGCCACCAAAAATGGCTGTGGTCCAGCAATGTGAATAATGTGGAATCCTAGGAAGGCTTGTGGACTTTCCTGGTGGCTCAGATCGTAAAGAATCTGTCTGCAATGCAGAAGACCAAGTTTTGATCCCTGGGTTGGGAAGATTCCCTGGAGAAGGGAATGGCAACCCACTCCAGTATTCTTGCCTGGAGAATCCCATAGACAAAGGAGCCTGGCTGGCTACAGTCCAGGGGTCACAAAGAGTCAGAAACGACTGAATGATTAACACTTTCACTTTCAGGAAAGTTTGTATTTCCACCTCAGGGCTTCCTCACTGAGTCCTGTGTTACAGCCCAGTCTCATTAAGGTTATGAAAGGTCATGGGCAAAGGAGTTGAGTATTGAACAGGTGATTGGCCATCTTGCTGTTTCTTCAACTTTGGGAAAGGGATAGGATCAATTCTAGATCTCACTCTTCATAAGCAACTGAAGTTTGTCACTCAGCTTTATGCAAGGCACTCTCCACCACGGTGAGATGGAGCTCACCGCCCCTTCACCTCTTGTCCACACTCCATCACAGTGAGAAACCACAGGAGTTAAGCTTATGACCTAGTCAAGCCTGAGTGTCAGCCTTACAATAGGAGTAGCATGGAGAACCGCTAAGTCACGTTAGTCGTGTCCAACTCTGTGCGACCCCATAGACGGCAGCCTACCAGTCTCTTTCGTCCCTGGGATTCATCAGGCAAGAATACCGGAGTGGGTTGCCATTTTCTTCTTCAATGCATGAAAGTAGAAAGTGAAAGGGAAATCGCTCAGTCGTGTCTGACTCCTAGCGACCCCATGGACTACAGCCTACCAGGCTCCTCCATCCATGGGATTTTCCAGGCAAGGGTACTGGAGTGGGGTGCCATTGCCTTTAGGCAATAATGAATACCTGGTTGTCTCAAGCTATATGTACATTTAAATAAGTCATCCAACCTTAAGATCTTAGTTTTCTAAATGTTGAGCCTAAAGCCAACTTTTTCACTCTCCTCTTTCACTTTTATCAAGAGGCTTTTTAGTTCTTCTTCACCCTCTGCCATAAAGGTGGTGTCATCTGCATATCTGAAGTTATTGATATTTCTCCTGGCAATCTTGATTCTGGCATCTGGTCCTACCACTTCATGGGAAATAGATGGAAACAGTGGCAGACTTTATTTTGGGGGCTCCAAAATCACTGCAGATGGTGACTGCAGCCATGAAATTAAAAGATTCTTACTACTTGGAAGGGAAGTTATGACCAACCTAGATAGCATATTGAAAAGCAGAGACATTAGTTTGCCAACAAAGGTCCATCTAGTCAAGGCTATGGTTTTTCCAGTGGTCATGTATGGATGTGAGAGTCGGACTGTGAAGAAAGCTGCGTGCTGAAGAATTGATGCTTTTGAACTGTGGTGTTGGAGAAGACTCTTGAGAGTCCCTTGGACTGCAAGGAGATCCAACCAGTCCATCCTAAAGATTAGTCCTAGGTGTTCATTGAAAGGAATGATGCTAAAGCTGAAACTCCAGTACTTTGGCCACCTGATGCGAAGAGTTGACTCATTGGAAAAGACCTTGATGCTGGGAGGGATTGGGGGCAGGAGGAGAAGGGGTCAACAGGAAGAGATGGCTGGATGGCATCACCAACTCGATGGACATGAGTTTGGGTAAACTCTGGGAGTTGGTGATGGACAGGGAGGCCTGGCATGCTGCAATTCATGGGGTCGCAAAGAGTCAAACACAAACTGAGTGAGTGAATAGAAGTGAACTTAGCCTTAAGATAGGAGTGAGGGTGAAGGGTTTCCTGAGTCTAGGAAATCTCAGCCACCCAGTCTCTACAAACAGCCTCAGTGATGATCCAGGCTCTTCATTCACACTTACCCACGATTTCGCCCGTGCAGTCATGAATCCCATGGTTCCACTCCTCTGATGGACAGCCACGCCAAGGGAGCAACTGAATATGAATGCTCATAAACATCTTGGAAGTACCAAATTATCTAAAAATCCTCAATCTAAAATAGACTTTTTTTTTTCTCCAGAACAGAGACTATTTTAAAATGAATTGTGACATACTGCTTGAGTTTTTATTCTTAGCATACAATGAAACATGATAATCAATTGTATACAGCCACTTTTATGTTAGCTCCATTAATTTTTCCCCTTTCACCTTCAGTTCAGTTCAGTTCTGTCACTCAGTCATGTCCGATTCTTTGCGACCCCACGAATCACAGCACACAAGGCCTCCCTGTCCATCACCAACTCCCAGAATCCAACCAAACCCATGTCCATCGTGTCGGTGATGCCATCCAACCATCTTATCCTCTGTCATCCCCTTCTACTCCTGCCCTCCATCTTTCCCAGCATCAGGGTCTTCTCAAATGAGTCAGCTTTTGGCATCAGGTGGCCAAAGTATTGGAGTTTCAGCTTCAACATCAGTCCTTCCAATAAACACCCAGGGCTGATCTCCCTTAGGATGGACAGGTTGGATCTCCTTGCAGTCCAAGGGACTCTCAAGAGTCTTCTCCAACACCACAGCTCAAAAGCATCAATTCTTATGCAGTCGGCTTTCTTCACAGTCCAACTCTCTCATCCCTTAGCTACGTTACTATCTTTTACTGCAGCTGCTACACATTTCCTCCTCTTTCTTTCTGTTAATGACATTCATCTAACAGTTGTCAGTCAGTCACCATGTCACGTCCGACTCTGTGACCCCATGGTCTGCAGCAGGCCAGGCTGCAAATTCAGGGGAAAAGTCAGATTTTGAATGAAAAATCTCCTTATTTAACTCTGTCAGACATTCTACCTGGAAAGAAATATACCAGTGTCCTCAATTTAGGATTTATGGATTGACTTAAAAATGGCAGTAAATCCCTAAATTATATGAAAAGTAATTATGAATATTCATATGCAATGTTTTTCTTAGGGTGATAGTTCACATATTTCAAAATATTCTCAATTTTGCTTTTTACAAAAGTATATTCCCACTGAAACCTGGAATACAAGATACTTGCTAAGAATAGTAAGCATTATTTTAGATAAGCATAATATTCCTTCAAATTTGGGTTTACAGTGTCTTTTCCATGACAATATTAAAATTTATTTTTCTAAAATCTTCATTTTAGGATAGTACTGAAAAAAAATGACCTTATAGCTTCCTTATCAAAGTCTCAGTGAATTTGGACAGATTCATTGTTTAAACTCACTCATGCTGAGAACACAGTTATAAAAACCATGTCTTCAAAACAAAGTCATAAAGCTTGTTGTTGAAAATTTATACTAATGACCCAGTAAGATGCAGATAGCTTTCACTGTGAATTACCTTTTTTTTTCATGTTCAGGCTTTTTAAAGCAATATATATTTTAAGTGGAGCATATTATTCTATATATTTACAAATTCTGACAAGCTTATTATCCAACCTTATTCATGACACATCATTTTCTCAATAGGTATAAGTCTGAAAGTTTAAGTGACTTCTATTCATAATCACAGAGTAAGTAAATTATGGAGCTGGGTTTCACACCAAGCTATTTTCATATCAAATCTAGCCTGTTTTGTTCATAACCACTCTGGCTTCTTTGACAGACAGAGGCAAAGAAACTATTTTTATTGCCTCCAGGAGATACTCATATTCCTAATATTTTGTTAAGAAGACCACTCCAGATAGAGAAATAACATTGTATGGTATCATAATGCAGGAAAAAGGTAGCACATGTTAATTTTCAAGGTAACTGTTGGTAACTTAATTAAAAATAAATTAATGTATGTATACATATACACACATAAATACATCCTTATACAGTTTTGATATAGGATTTATTTTTATTTTTTTATCAAGAATCTCTTTTATTGATTATCAGAAACATTACAAACATCTAATATGAACAAATTGTAACATGACAGTGTTTAGTTTGAACAATTAATACATTTCAGATATAATATTATACATATTTCAATGTTATTCTCCCCAATCATCCCACCCTCTCCCGGTCCCAGAGTCCAAAAGTCTGGTCTATACATCAGTGTCTCTTTTGCTGTCTCGTAAATAGGGTTATTTTTACCATCTTTCTAAATTCCATATATATGCGTTAGTATACTGTATTTGTGTTTTTGTTTCTGGCTTACTTCACTCTGTATAATAGGCTCCAGTTCCATCCACCTCCTTAGAACTGATTCAAATGAATTCTTTTTAATGGCTGAGTAATACTCCATTGTGTATATGTACCACAGCTTGCTTATCCATTCATCTGTGGATGGACATCTAGGTTGCTTCCACGTTCTGGCTATTGCAAACAGTGCTGCTATGAACATTGGGGTACACGTGTCTCTTTCAATTCTGGTTTTCTCAGTGTGTATGCCCAGCAGTGGGATTGCTGGATCATAAGGCAGTTCTATTCGCAGTTTTTTGAGGAATCTCCATACTGTTCTCCATAGTGGCTGTACCAGTTTGCATTCCCACCAACAGTGCAAGAGGGTTCCCTTCTCTCCGCACCCTCTCCAGCAATTATTGCTTGTGGACTTTTGGATAGCAGCCATTCTGATTGGCATGAAATGGTACCTCATAGTGGTTTTGATTTGCATTTCTCTGATAATGAGTGATGTTGAGCATCTTTTCATGTGTTTGTTAGCCATCTGTATGTCTTCTTTGGAGAAATGTCTATTGAGTTCTTTGGCCCATTTTTTGATTGGGTCATTTATTTTTCTGGAATTGAGCTGTAGAAGTTGCTTGTATATTTTTGAGATTAGTTGTTTGTCAGTTGCTTCATTTGCTATTATTTTCTCCCATTCTGAAGGCTGTCTTTTCACCTTGCTTATAGTTTCCTTTGTTGTGCAGAAGCTTTTAAATTTGATTAGATCCCATTTGTTCATTTTTGATTTTATTTCCGATATTCTGGGAGGTGGGTCATGGAGGATCCTGCTGTGATGTAAGTCAGAGAGTGTTTTGCCTATGTTTCCTCTAGGAGTTTTATGGTTTCTGGTCTTACATTTAGCTCTTTAATCCATTTTGAGTTTATTTTTGTGTATGGTGTTAGAAAGTGTTCTAGTGTCATTCTTTTACAAGTGTTTGACCAGTTTTCCCAGCACCACTTGTTAAAGAGATTGTCTTTAATTCATTGTATATTCTTGCCTCCTTTGTCAAAGATAAGGTGACCATATGTGCGTGGATTTATCTCTGGGCTTTCTATTTTGTTCCATTGATCTATATTTCTGTCCTTGTGCCAGTACCATACTGTCTTGATGACTGTGGCTTTGTAGTAGAGCCTGAAATCAGGCAGGTTGATTCCTCCAGTTCCGTTCTTCTTTCTCAAGATAGCTTTGGCTATTCGAGGTTTTTTGTATTTCCATACAAATTGAGAAATTATTTGTTCTAGCTCTGTGAAGAATACCGTTGGTAGCTTGATGGGGATTGCATTGAATCTATAAATTGCTTTGGGTAGTATACTCATTTTAACTATATTGATTCTACCAATCAATGAACATTGATATAGGATTTAAAAACATAGATACTTAACATTCTTCTACAGAATTATTGATACACTCTGTCCTTCTTCCCTGGTGGCTCAGACAATAAAGCATTTGCCTGCCATGCAGGAGACCCAGGTTGGATTCCTGGGTCGGGAAGATCCCCTGGACAAGGAAATGGCAACCCACTCCAGCACTCTTGCATGGAAGCCTAACAGGCTCCAGTTCATGGGGTTGCAAAGAGTCGAACATGAATGAGCTACTTCACTTCACTTTCACTTTCTGTACTTCTTTCGATGAACCAGAAGCATGGTTCCAATGATTATTTGCTATGGTGGTGGTGGTGCTCAGTTGCTCAGTGGTGTCCAACTCATTGAGACCCCATGAACTGTAGCCTGCCATCTCCTCTGTCCATGGAATTTTCTAAGCAAGAATACTGGACTGGGTTGCCATTTCCTACTCCAGGGGATCTTCCCCACTCAGGGATCGAAACTGCGACTCCTATGTCACCTGCATTGGCAGGAAGATTCTTTACCACTGAGCCACCTGGGAAGCCCTGCTAATAGCTTATTTTGCTGTTAACCAAGGGAAATCCAGATAACTAAACTTGATAAATCAGTTAACTTAATTTCATGTATTTAGATCTTTTTTTCCTGAAGAATTGAAGGTAAAGTTCATGAGCTGTCAAGAGACATGGCTTTATACAATTCCTATTCATGGTTAATTGCATCTACAAGGCATTACTGTTATACTATGCCATGCACAGTTTGGGAAATAAAACTGTTAATAGTATTAAGGATTACAGAGGACAACATAGGACAGATTAACTTTTCCACTCCAAATGAATCGATTTTTCTCCATCTTTCTCATCACAGAACTCCATGTATTCTTTTGACTATCATATAAATGAATGAAATATTCATATTGCCCCAATCCTTTTGATCAAATTGTGGAATGCTGCTAACAGGAAAATCTCCATTTTAGCTTACCTTCTATTAGTATTTCTCAAAATGGGAGTTAGTAATATTTAGGGTCTCTCTATTGGTCCACAAGGTAATTCCTGTAATATGTTGTTTATATTATGATAGAGTACATTTTATTTGGAGGAGGCAATGGCACCCCATTCCAGTACTCTTGCCGGGAAAATCCCATGGATGGAGGAGCCTGGTGGGCTGCAGTCCATGGGGTCACTAAGAGTCGGACACGACTGAGCAACTTCACTTTCACTTTTCACTTTCATGCATTGGAGAAAGAAATGGCAACCCGCTCCAGTGTTCTTGCTTGGAGAATCCCAGGGACAGTGGAGCCTGGTAGGCTGCCGTCTATGGGGTCTCACAGAGTCGGACACAACTGAAGCGACTTAGCAGTAGCAGCAGCAGCACATTTTATTTTAGACAACTAAATATTTAAGTTATAACAATTTGCCCTCATTCTCTTCCCATTTTATATATACATGCCTGGCATATGATAAGTAATAATAAATATTTATGATTTTAAAATTTTGATAAAATGTGCATAGTAAACAGCACACATTTTAAAGTTTTTTATTCTCCTGAAAATACTTATTGTGATTATTGAAAGCATGCAAACTATTTTGTTCCTACCAAAATGTTTGGCAAGTATATTTAAATGATGTATTATTGCTCAGTACATATTTAAAAGACCTTCAGTTATTCGAAGGAACCAAAAATCTTTGAGGAAATAAGTATATTTATTGTGCTTTTGTTGTTTCTGTTACATGTACATTAGAGGCATTTGTTAGATTTGCAGATCTTCTACAGCAATGATGAATTTAAATGTAAGTGTATGTCAAGAATGAGATATTTGTAAGCAAGCCCTCATGAGATGGGGGCTTAATTTCAGAAGTCATAATTCCAACAGTGATAGTCTTCCAAACAACCCCTTTCTACCTCTTGGATGATCTTGAGTGCTGGTCTGAAAGCACAGGTCTCAGGAGCTATAGCAAATAAGCAGCTCCTAACTGCAGAAACTCCCTGTAAGAAGGAAACTGAATCAGTTAACAGGCCACTGAGGGAAACATTTGTCCTAGGGCTTGGCTTATTCCTGGTCATATTTCACATGTTTGTTTTCCTTTAGTTTTAAGACACAGTGCCCTGTTGAGCCATGTCCTAGCCTGAGGCAAAAGGAAAAATCAGTAATACTGATCACACCTTAATTTAAAAATTTTATGATGTGTTCATCATGTTCTGCATTTTGTAGTTATTTTTATTTTTTAAATATTACATTAAAATATTGCTTATCTTAATTTTTAAAGGTTTTTTTTGGTTCCCCTAGTTTAGCATCTGAGGCAGATGCTGAGACACCTCAGTCATAGCCAACTCATTGCGACCCAAGGGACTGTAGCCCACCAGGCTCTTCTGCCCATTGGATTCTCCAGGCAAGAATACTGGACTTTTTGCCATGCCCTCCTCCAGAGGATTTTCCCAACCCAGGGATCGAACTCACATCTCTTATGTCTCCTGCATTGGCAAGTGGATTCTTTACCCCCAGTGCCAGCTGGGAATCCCCTGAAGCAGCTACCTTACAATATCTGTTGACTAAGTACTGACCCAGCATCTTTGGGGTGAAACCTAGGAATCTGTATTTTTAAAAAATGATTTTAAAGTATAGTCCACAAACTCTTGCATCAGAAGTTGCAGAATCACCAACATCTCATTTGCCACACCCTAGATCTATCTTTATGTTAATAAGAGAGCTCCTTATGTAGAGCTCCTTTTGTATCTCTTTCAAAGCTTAAATTAATAGGAAGGCTCAAGTGGATTTGATTAAATATAAATTGACATTACTATAGAATCTAGACAAGTGGTATTCAAAAATCTGTTCCCCAAAGAAGTCTTTGCATTTTTGTTTTTTGTTTTTTTCCAATCTCTTTGCTAGGACTTTTCAAACTGTCATCACTTTTAGTTTGAAATACCTATAAAAGCAAAAAAGCCAGGGGCAAAGTAAAATGAAACATTGTACTTTGCTGTTAGTATAATGTGAGTATCAATTATACACAGTCAAAATATGATGTTTGAAAACACTTTAAAGTTTGTTATTCATTTAAAAATATTATGAAATATTTATTGAATACTCATTTTGGGGTGAGATTACAAAATAACAATTATATATATTAGGAAATAAGAAGCAATCTAAACTGAGGTCTGGTAATATAATGCTTGAAAAATAAACCCAGAGGCACTATAAAATATTTATTAATTCAAAACCGAGTTAGGTACTCTAAAGTTTCTAAGGCTGCATGGGATCTCATTAATGCATGGAAAATTTGGCTGTAAATTTATTGCTTCACTTTAGAAACTACAGGTAACACGTAAAAGTCACAAAACTTATGCAGGAAGCAAATGCAAAACTAAAAAACTTTCACATCACAAACTGCAAGATTTTTTGGAGTTTGCACAGCATAGCAGATTGTGGCAAATCATGAAGATTCTTGGTTGAAAGGTGAGACATATAACAGAGCATGAAGTACAGAGGCATAGAATTAAATATCAATGATGTTAACATTAAAAAAAAATTAAATATTAGGACTTGACAGTCAGTTGAATCGGGCTTCCCTGGGGCCTCAGACAGTAAAGAATCTGCTTGCAAATGAGGAAATCCAGGTTCAGTCCCTGGGCCGGGAAGGTTCCCTGGAGGAGGGCATGGTTACCCACTCCAGTATTTTTCCAAAGGAGCCTGGTGAGCTACAGTCACAAAGAGTTGAACTGTTGAACTGGAAATTCTCATGCTCTTCTTGTTCTATAAAACACTAATTCTAAGGATTTGGGGAAATCTTGTAATTACCCAAATCTTTGAGCATTCCTGAGAATGCTATGAGTTGAGGAAATTTTATTATAGTAACAGTAGGCAATGGCACCCCACTCCAGTATCTTGCCTGGAAAATCCCATGGATGGAGGAGCCTGGTGGGCTGCAGTCCATGGGGTCACTAAGAGTCGGACACGACTGAGCGACTTCACTTTCACTTTTTCGCTTTCATGCATTGGAGAAGGAAATGGCAACCCACTCCAGTGTTCTTGCCTGGAGAATCCCAGGGGCAGGAGAGCCTGGTGGGCTGACGTCTATGGGGTCACGCGGAGTCGGACACGACTGAAGTGACTTAACAGCAGCAGCAGCAGCAACAGTATTTCATTAACAAAACCCTGGATATTAAATGATCTATGCTACCACCTCCTTCTCTCATCTGCACAGGAAAATAGTACTTGATAAAGGCACAGATAGAAAACAGACAGCAAAATGTGACTCCAAGTTGCTTCATTTAATTTAGAGAAAATATTGTTATATTATCAGAACTAGGCTGGCAGTCGAGCTGGATTCACAGATACATCTTCAATATCCAACTCTCCAAAGCTTCAAGGCCCCTCTTTTATGAATCTGGCCCCTTCAAGTTTATCAGAAGTAACTGTTAGGGTCACTGTTAGGGTCAGGGCTGAAGTCAAATCTTTTTTCCTTCACACTTGAGAGTATACATTCCCTAAAAGTTGAAGCAAATTGAAACTTTAAGTAAATAAAAAGGAGAACCAAACTCTCTACATCATTAATTTTCACCAGAATGACTTCTAAATACAATATGTTAATTTGTATAGTATACATTACAGATTAACAACACATTCCCTTCCTTTCAGAAGTATCAAGTCTATTTCTCTTCTCCCTGATCCATCATGTCACTCTTTCCTTGCTCTACTCTGCTGCTGCTGCTAAGTCGTTTCAGTCGTGTCCGCCTCTGTGCAACCCCATAGACGGCAGCACGCCAGGCTCCCCCGTCCCTGGGATTCTCCAGGCAAGAACACTGTAGTGGGTTGCCATTTCCTTCTCCAATGCATGAAAGTGAAAAGTGAAAGTGAAGTCGCTCAGTCATGTCCGACTCTTAGCAACCGCATGGACTGCAGCCCATCAGGCTCCTCTGTCCAGGGGATTTTCCAGGCAAGAGTACTGGAGTGGGGTGCCATTGCCTTCTCTGTGCTCTACTCTAGCCCTTATCTATTCTTACTCTGCACATTATCCCAAGAAGACCAGCTCCATCCCAGAGTACTCCATAAGCCATAGGCTGGTCATACTCCCCCAAAATATCTCCATCCCTAAATTCACTCTTAAATACTAATATGTAATCTTGACCTAGAAATTAGGACCATCTCTAATGTCCAAAATTGAATTCATTATTTTTTCCTCAACTGTATTCTCTGTTTCCTACTTTGCAGGGACATACATATCCACTCAGTCTCCCAAGACAGCAATCATTTTTTTATGTACATGTTGGGTCATTTGTTTGTTTGTTTGTTTTGCATTAGGAAAATTATTTCTGCAGCATGTCCTTGTTAGTTATCTGTTTTAAGTATAGTAGCGTGTTCATGTCAGTCCTACACATTCTTCAGTCTCCCCTAAGCCATAAGATGGGAACAGAAATGGCATTCAAAAAATATGTTAAGAAGAACATACAGATAAATAAATCAATGTCATTACTCAATTTTACTTATTGACTTTATAGTAATTACTTCACAGTTAAATTGTTAAAACTAATTTTTAAAACTTAATTATGTGACTATTTCTATATGGTTCCTGATTTTGTATACATTTTTAATCCAAATGTTTCTTGGACTGTGTTTTAAATGTACCAAAAATACAAATATACTTCAGAAATTATCAGCCATTTTTGTGTAAAGAATCACACTTTCACTTATATGGCCATTTATACTTCCTCTTTTTCTGGGAAGCCTGCATTCTAAAGATCCTTGCCAAGTAACCAATTACATTTGTATCACTTTTAGCTAATTTGGACTTCTATTAGGAGCTCTATTTGAGACTATTTAATTCATCAGCATGTGCCTAATACAGTTTAGGTGCTTTGTCAATTCTGCACCTTCCCATGTAGTTCCCTACCTTTGTTTAACTAATTCCATGTAATCATTTTGTAATCACTTCTAATAACATTTGATGGAAAACTGTACAAAGTGCATTTCTAGAATGTGAAGCTCATACAGTATCGTTAAGATCTGATTGTCTCTAATGATTAACTGGCAACACAATTTCTTAAGCACCTTAGTAATACCCACTGGGCAAAACAATGGTTTATTTGCATGAAGAAGGTTGAAAGAACTTTCTACTTCCTCATCTTGGATTCCCTGCTACAGAGACTAACTAGAAAATAAAACTTTGCCAATGGAGCCTGAAGGGCTTTAATTTTTTTATCAAAGAAAAGTGAAAGCCTTAATTGCTCAGTTATCTCCAGTTCTCTGCGATCCCAGGGACTGTAGCCTGTCACGCTCCTCTGTCCATGGAATTCTCCAGGCAAGATTATTGGAGAGGGTAGACATTCTCTTCTCCAGGGAATCTTTTTGACCCAGGGATTGAACCCAGGTCTCCTGGATTGCGGGAGGATTCCTTACCATCTGAGCCACCAGAAAAGCCAGGAGAATGTGCATAAATACTACACACAGGTGTCTTAATAAAATACCTATTTCCCCAAAGGATATTGCATTTTGGGGATAGATTTCATCTGAAAGCTTCCCGCTCCTAAAAAGCAATTGGCTTTTAAAGAAAGATTCCTCTCTCCTACACTTTACCAACTCTACCATCATAACCTAGAGATAAGAGATAAAGTAAAAAGAAAATATAGATGTCAAACAAAGCAGAGAAATGCAAGGAGACATTGTATATCAGACAGAAAGCAAATCTTCTTGGAAATACTGTTGATAAAGACTCTGAGGAAAAGTTGGAGCAAATTTATTGAGGAATACACTGGTGTCAGAAATAAAAACTAAAACAAGAAAGTAATCATTTACATGCACGGTGTTGCATGTGAACAGAAAAGGAAAGGAAATCCACAAAAGAATGGTATAAAGTCAGCATTGCTAATTAAGATTTAAACAGACACTGATCAATAGAAATTTTTCCTTAGACACACATGGCCAAGACTTTCATTTTCCTTAGTGAGGAAGAATTTGGAGATAATAGCACATCTATAGTGTTAAACCCTGGACATGACTAAAGCAACTTAGCATGCATGCATGCCTTGGAGAAGGAAATGGCAACCCACTCCAGTATTCTTGCCTGGAGAATCCCAGGGACAGAGGAGCCTTGTGGGCTGCCATCTATGGGGTCACAGAGTCAGACACAACTGAAGCGACTTAGCAGCAGCAGCAGTGTTAAATGTGCTTAAGCTCCTCTGTGTATTTATTGTATACATATTTATACAGAAGTATATGTATTTATACATTTATACATTATTTAAGTATTTGTATATATTTATAGGCTTACTTTGGAAGGAATGATGCTAAAGCTGGAACTCCAGTATTTTGGCCACCTCATGGGAAGAGTTGACTCATTGGAGAAGACTCTGATGCTGGGAGGGATTGGGGGCAGGAGGAGAAGGGGATGACAGAGGATGAGATGGCTGGATGGCATCACTGACTCAATGGATGTGAGTCTGAGTGACCTCCGAGATCTGGTGATGGACAGGGAGGCCTGGTGTGCTGCGGTTCACGGGGTGGCAAAGAGTTGGACACGACTGAGCGACTGATCTGATCTGATCTGATCTGATAAGGCTTATATGTAAGTATAAGGCTTATATGTAAGTATAAGGCTTCCCTGGTGGCTCAGAGGTTAAAGCATCTGCCTGCAATGCAGGAGACCTGGGTATAGGACAATCCCCTGGAGAAGGAAATGGTAACCCATGCAGTATTCTTGCCTGGAGAATCCCATGGATGGAGGAGCCTGGCAAGCTACAGTCCATAGGGTCGCAAAGAGTCGGACACGACTAAGCTACTTCACTTTCACTTTCATATGTAAGTATATATGTATATAAATGTATGTACATGTATTTCTATGTACATACCTATATGTATTTATACATAAGCTCTTATGTATTTATTATTATTATTGTTACAGTTATTATAATTATAGTGTGGTTCATTCATTCTCAAATATTTTTAATGTTCTCTTTATAAATTCAATATTCTAGTGTCCAAAGTGGAAAAGTCAGGTAAATGATTTTTGTTGATTACTTGTTGAATGTTGGCTCTCCCAAAATATCATTCAAACAGCCTGTTAGTCAGACAAAGCTCGGTGTGCATTATCTCAGCAAGGAGAGGCACTACCATGTCAGAGTCTGAGCTTGTCAAAAAGAAAGGTGAAGTCATAATATTCATAAGGTTTTGGAATCCGGCTTAAGGCTAATCTTTCAGTATGTGTCATAGACAGGGGATGAGATGAGGATTGATTAGAATTAGGTAGCTCAGTTCAGATCAGATCAGTCACTCAGTCGTGTCCAACTCTTTGCCACCCCATGAATCGCAGCACGCCAGGCCTCCCTGTCCATCACCAACTCCCGGAGTTCACTCAGACTCATGTCCATCGAGTCAGTGATGCCATCCAGCCATCTAATCCTCTGTTGTCCCCTTCTCCTCTTGCCCCCAATCCCTCCCAGCATCAGAGTCTTTTCCAATGAGTCAACTCTTCGCATGAGGTGGCCAAAGTACTGGAGTTTCAGCTTTAGCATCATTCCTTCCAAAGAAATCCCAGGGCTGATCTCCTTCAGAATGGACTGGTTGGATCTCCTTGCAGTCCAAGGGACTCTCAAGAGTCTTCTCCATCACCACAGTTCAAAAGCATCAATTCTTCAGTGCTCAGCCTTTTTCACAGTCCAACTCTCACATCCATACATGACCACTGGAAAAACCATAGCCTCGACTATGTTTGTTGGCAAGTAATGGTAACAGTCATACAAATACTAGTTTGGGGTTGGAGAACGTGGCAAGACTTGGGTTTTGAGGTCAAGAGGCTTCAAAGAGTTGGGGAAGTAAAAATCTGTCAAAGTTATCTTTTTAAGAGATCAATAGCTTGATATTCATCTAAATGATTTTCTCCATAACTTTAAAGTTACTTGGAACATTTATCTTCCCAAGATAGAGATTTCTAGAAAGAAAAGCACACTGTGAAGTCAGTGAAATGGTAAAGTCAGACTAGTTTAGTACAAACAAACAATAATCCATGAGGATATAGCTGGTTTTTGTTTCAAAGCTACATAAATAAAGCTGTATTTTGTAGCTCAGTTTCTCCTGGTCTGCATTTAAGGTACTGAGTTAGTGTCTTTGTCTGTCTCTCTTACTCTCTGTTTCTCTCTCCCTCACTCATTCTGACTTATATCTACAAATTCAGAGAAGACTACAAGAACAGTAGGGCACTTGAGAGAGGCTATAATGATGAACATTTATTTTGCACATAAAGCATGTAATGGAGTAATGGAAATTCTGGAGAAGGCAACAGTACAAATAAAAGTGCAGATATTAGAAATGTTAGGGTATGAGAAGGGAGCAGAGAGTACTTCATTGTCCTGAAGGATTGCAATTAACTTTGGTAGAGCTCTTTTTCTTTTCAAAAGAGAAAGGCGTATGTATTAGGAAATTTCAAGTGAAATAACAAACAACGCTTAAGTGCCAGATCTACAGATTTTTGCTTAATACACTACTCTGCCAGCAAAAGAAAGCAGGTCAATGATCTCTTGTGAAATTCCTGTTTCCTCATATAATATGCAATGTGGCCTTCCTTTTTCCATCTTCTAAAACTATAACCAACCGAGAAGAAAGGAAACATTGTTCTGTCTGATATTTCATGGCAGCTGTTTGATTCACTTCATACAAGTTCAAGAAGAAAAAAAAAATATATTTTATCTAGCTTTCCACTGAATGTCTGCTGCTGCTGCAGCTGCTGCTAAGTTGCTTCAGCCATGTCCGACTCCTAGCGACCCCATGGACTGCAGCCTACCAGGCTCTTCTGTCCATGGGATTTTCCAGGCAAGAGTACTGGAGTAGGATGCCATTGCCTTCTCTGCCACTAAATGTCTATTTCCCCTCAAAAATTTAAAAATCTGACCCCATGAGTATATGTGCTTTGTTTCTATTTGCTTTATTTAAAAAATTGAAGAAATAGCTTGTTTGTATGTGGATAGTAATAATGAAGTTGTACCGGAAATATGACAATATGCAAAGCACAGAAGAAAATGGCTAGAGCAATGAGTGCATGAACAGGACAGAATGTGGTACACGTGGGTTAGTATTAGAAGCCAAGATAGCAGCCACTGGAACAGGAGGGAAGTGAGGGTACACTGTGAGAATACCCTGAAATTCTGATGGCTCCATTTTACTCAAAGAAATAGAAATAAGATTACCAATGGAGAGTAGAAATGGAAGCGAGGTATTGGAGACTTGAATAGAGAGGAATGAATACAAAATAATGATCTCAGAGCTTAAGAGTATTCTGGAAAGTTATCCTTGCCTGTCAGCATTAAGGACTCATTAGAGGCTAGTGATTATGAATTTAAAATGAGGCTGACAAATTGGTGTGGGTTTTCCTGCAGCCACATTCAGTTACACAAGGATAGAGACTGAAGAGGTGAAGAGTTGGATTTAACCTAGGTTGTAACTTAGCCAAAAGGGTATGACATAGTGAAAGAGGAACCTAGCAATTGGGGTATGCAAGAAAGAGGTAAATTTTATTGACCTCAGAATGAAAACTGCTAGAGAAGGAAGTGAGCACAGTCTATGAATATATTTAAACCCACTGAATTTTATACTTTGATTAATTATTTATATGGTATGTGAATTATATTTCAATAGGTTGTTACCCAAAAAATTTAAAAAGGGAAAGTCGAAGGGAGGGTGAGAAAGAGGAAGAAAGTTGAAGAAACAGAATGATGGTGAAACAGAACAGGGAAATGAAAAAGGAAGTATGCTCCAAGCCCAACAATCATTAAAATTTAATTTAGCAACATTTCCTCAAATATGTCCTCCTGGTTTCTTCATGTGGCAATGTTTGGTGACTTCCAGATGTGGCAAGTTGTAAAAGGTTTATCAATTCACATTTATAGAGTTTATGTAAAATGGCTATTTCTATACTTTGAGTTATGACAGATCTTTTTATCATTATAAGATTTTAGTAAAATTATTTAGGATGCTAAGAAGACTGATAAAACATTTTAGGAGTTGGTTAAAGTATCACTAATAGTTTGATGTGTGCACGCTTGTGCACTCAGCTCAGTAGCTTTGGTCATGTCCAATTCTGTGTGACCCCATGGACTGTAACCCTCCAGGCTCCTCTGTCCATGGGATTCTCCAGGCAACAATACTGTAGTGAGTTGCCATCCCTTCCTCCAGGGGATCTTTCCAACCCAGGAATCAAACGCACATCCCGAGCATCCCCTTCATTGACAGGTGGGTTCTTTACCACTAGTGTCACCTGGGAAGCCCCCAATAGTTTGGTCGAATTAGTTAAGGAAAAAATAGTTTGTGTATCCATTGCGTTTAATTTGTGTGTGAGTCCTCTTTCACCTGGTTCTGTGTTTCCTTCTGCAAGGATCTCTTCTAGAGTAATTCTGGAGACCTCTTGCCCATCCCTACACTTGTACCTTTCTGGGGTAGGTGCGACTGATCTGAGTGTGGAATTTGGAAGACTAGACCTGCAGATCCACTTCCTACTGTAGGGGAAGCTGTCTCCCCCAGGAGCAAACATTCTTTCTCTATGCCACAATCTTTATAGGGTAGGTCCTTGCAGATCAAGATGCCTGAAGTATTTCAAGCATTCTCCCTTTCTGGATAACACACATCTCACAGATAGAAGAACTAGAATTTGTACTTGGAGTGTGGCTTTATAGCTTACTATCTTGGGCATTAGTCTACACAGCATCTGTGTGTTCATGTCAGGAAAATGGAATGAATACACACTTGATAAAGTAAATGGGGAATAAAACTCACTCCCTTGTTTATAATGTGAAGAGTGTAAGAGATAAGTGGGATGTAATCAAAAAACAAAAACCTTTGTTTTTTGGTTTTGTTCTAATCTGGTGGCGCTAGTGAAGAATCTGCCTGCTGGGGCAGTGTATGCAAAAGATACAGATTCTGTCCCTGGGTCAGGAAGATCCCCTGGAGTGGGAAGTGGCAACCCACTCCAATATTCTTGCTTGGAAAGTTCCATGGACAGAGGAGCCCAGTGGGGCCAGTCCATTGGGTCACAAAGAGTTGGACACAACTGAACAACTACACACACACACACACACACACACACACACACACACACGTTACAGCACTTCTTATCACACCAGTGGAAATGCCCATGTCCTGAACTTGAATCTTCAGGTTGCAAAGAAATAGATATTGAATACATGTTTCAGAGACTGGATCAAGAGAAATCAAGGGTTAAAATGTAACTGGAGAAGTGTTTGGAGTCAGACAATCAATGAAGCTATTGAGTACTCCAAGGTATTTAATCTATATAGGATTGCAAGACTACTAGAAGTCAATATGAAACAAAACGAAAGGGGTTTTCAAGGGAAAGAAAGCAAAACTTTGGAGAACAGAGCCACAAAAGGTAAGAATAGGAGGGAAAGGAAAAAAGCAAAGCAAAGATGGTATTTTGACATTGGATAAATGAAGGATATGGATTTCATCCTGAGACCCAAAGCAAGACAACTTTTAAACATTAATCAGAGAAAGATAATGACCAATGGCCCTGTTTTAACCCAGCCCAGTTAAACAGCATACTGAAAATCATCCAGCTATATTCAGAGAAAGTTAAAGCAACCAGAGTTGATCCATTATCAGAAAGAAGTCAGAAAAATAAAATGATTTTATTGGAAAAAAAGTATAGCTTTTTTTTTGGTATTTTCTGATGAATTTGTGCCATCTATTATTTCAAATGAAATAATTGTTATTATTTTGTTCTATATAACAAAAATAAGTGTACTATAATCTTTCAATAGACAGGTTGATTTTCTCAATGAGAATCTAATATTTTAGGTATGCTCTGTATTTAGTAGTAAGCTATACTTTCCCGTCTCAAGGGTGCCATTCAAACAAGCAAATTCATTCACAGAGGTCAAAAAGGAAAAGAAATATCTACAGGAGCAGTAAAAGCAATCATCCCCCATTTTATGTTTTGCAGGGTTTTCTTACAATAGCCAGGACATGGAAGCAACCTAGATGTCCATCCACAGATGAATGGATAAGCAAGCTGTGGTACATATACATGATGGAGTATTACTCAGCCATTAAAAAGAATACATTTGAATCAGTTCTAATGAGGTGGATGGAACTGGAGCCTATTATACAGAGTGAAGTAAGCCAGAAAGAAAAACACAAATACAGTATACTAACGCATATATATGGAATTTAGAAAGATGGTAACAATCACCCTGCTTATGCGACAGCAAAAGAGACACTGATGTATAGAACAGACTTTTGGACTCTGGGACTGGGAGAGGGTGGGACGATTGGGGAGAATAGCATTGAAATATGTATAATATCATATCTGAAACGAGTCAGTCCAGGTACGACGCCCTATAACAGATGCCTGGGACTGGAGCACTGGGATGACCTGGAGGGATGGTGTGGGAGGGGGGAGGGAGGAGGGTTCAGGATGGGGAGCACGTGTATTCTGGTGGCGGATCCATCTCGATGTATAGTAAAAGTAATGCAATATTGTAAAGTTAAGAAAAATTAAAAAAATAATAAAAAAATAATAATAATAAAAAAATAAAGTTTAAATCACACTCCCCCTAAAATACATGATTCTGATGCCAAAGCACAGTGGCAAGGAAACAGTCAAACACTATGCCTAATTTGTCTCCTTGTACAGCTGATCTTGTGGAATGTTCTAGAATTGAAAATAATCTCTGCTACATGCCATCCTACAAATATGCTACAAACTAAATATTTCTTGTGAGCTTTTAATGAAAAATGGATTTTAATTATATTCACTTACTATGCAAATTAGGCTTGAATCCACCAGTTCATTAATATCATATCTGAGGCAGCAAAATAAATACACCACCTTAATTTTATTAAACATGCTTTGAGTCCTGAGATACTACAGAATGTGAATTTTTAATTATGATACAAATTAACAGATTGTCTTATTACTTGATATAATGTTTGTTGTTAGCTGATGTAAATACTTGCAAATATCGTGCATATGCAGGATTTCTTTCTTTTGTTGACATTCACAAGAAAAATCTCTTTATAAAGTTCATTTTCATTTACAATTGTAGATTAGTCCTGAGCATTTCTTCCTCATTACGCCTGAATCATTAATCATACAAAATGCATGCAGCATCACTTTTTGTTCTCCAGAATGATGTGCTTTGTGATGAATACTTATTATCATAAATCTTTCTAAAAGAGCTCCTAATAGCATCCAATAACTTGTAACATCAGTGAGTAAAATTTAAAGTGTATTCTTTTCCACCAGCTTTTATATCTGTAGGCAGCATCATCAATTTTCACAAGGACAATTTAAACCACAAACATGTGAAAACAAATATCAGTAATGTAAAACACATTTCTACTGCCTTTCTCCTGAACAGAATTCCATAATGTCTTTGCTTTTTTTTTTTTTTCTTTCTGTACCCCAACAGCACCCCCACTTCAACTTCTAAAGTCATGAGAGCCAGCTGCTCAATGATTAGTTCCATTAGCCTTGGTAAAATAAGCTTTCAGTAATTTGTTGTTGTTCAGATTCAGAGCATTTACAAAAATTGCCCACTCCCAAAGTGAACCTAAACTAAACATTCTTGTGTCCTTGGGAGAGCGTCCTAAAAAATGTAATTAACATTTGTAGCTCAAAACGCAAAAACAAATTTAAAACAAGACCAAAGGGAATATAAAACTCACAAAATTTGATTGCAGTTATTAAATGGCACTTTGGAGTCTTTAAAATTAATTTCCTCTTACACAAATTGCTAAATTTTGATCTTCCTCTTTAAAGTTAGCCTATTTGATACAAGGCATAATTTCCAGGAAACACTGAGATCATGTAAGGCACAATATGAAGACATTTTCATATATATTTCATCTAATGATTTTTGTTACTGTCTTTGTTTCCAGCCTGAAGTAGTTTTAGAATCATCATAAAAAGATAAAAATGTCAGGTTGTAAAATTTTCTATAGTTGAGACAGTTACATGAAAATAATTGTTGCCTCTTCCACAGGTGGAAAAAAATGATGAATAGAAAGTTATTTAAAATTTTTAAACACTTCATGATTATTATAACAATTATAATAATTTGCCAAGTTACTGTAACTGTGATCTCAGGACAAGCTTTAATTCCATTGATTTCATTGAGTCCACAGTTTATAAATGAGCAGAATGAGACTTGGATGGCTTATGTGGACACCCTCAAAACACCTTAATAAATAAGTGCCACAAGGCGAAATTAGAATGTTAAATTTTCTATATTCAAACCCAGCTTCTTTCATCATACATCTTTTTTTTGGTTATCTCCATTTGTCTTGGCTTTAAAATCATGGGCATGGTCTTAGGTTCCTTCTACAAACAGATGTGGGCATGTGTACTCAGAGAGATAAAGTAAAAGTGCTTGTCACTCAGTTATGTCCAACTTTTTGAGACCTCATGGACTGTAGCCCACCAGGCTCCTCTGTCTATGGAATTCTCCAGGCAAGAATACTGGAGTGAGTTGCCATTTCCTTCTCTAGGGGGTCTTCCCAACCATGGTATCGAACCCGGGTCTCCTGCGTTGCAGGCAGATTCTTTACTGTCTGAGTGTAGGTACAGTAATTCATATAGGTCTATAGCTGAGCTGAAGATCCACATCAGTAAGATTTTGTTATGTGTTTTACGAAAGTTTCTACTTTTTATAGGAACCGACTGAGAGAAATGTATTGCTATTTCTAATGGTATCACTTTTTAATATATTGGAAGTATTAATATAGAATAATAAGTAAAATTAATGTAAATGTATTATTTAATGCTTATTATGTATTTTTAGAGAATATTTACATTATAAAATAACTCAATTGCGCCTAAGATTTTCTATGAAACAGTGAATTATTAATATTTTCTTAGCTATGAAAATGTATACAATAAAATATAATTTGAATCTTTTAAAAAGGCATTATAAATACAACATAAATAACATTACATATGTGTATCTACACGTATCTGCAGATATATAATTAATAGAAATTTTAGGAATTATAAAAACCTATTGGGAATTTAGTTCTAAACTTCAACACATCCTTCCTAACATGTGCAGAAATTGCATATGTATTTTTAACTGGTTGAATTTATTAATTGTTGTTTGATATAATATGAACAGGATATAATATTGATTTAATTGAAGATATTGTCATGCTGTAAAATCAAATCTAAATTAGTGTCATCAGCAATAACAGTGGTAATTTTTCCAGGTGGCACTAGTGGTAAAGAACCTGCTTGCCAATGCAGCAGATGTGAGTTTGATTCCTGAGTCAGGAAGATCCCCTGGAGGAGGGCATGGCAACCCACTCCAGTAGTCTTGCCTAGAGAATCCCATGGAAAGAGGCGCCTAGCAGGCTATAGTTCATAGGGTCGCACAGAGTCAGACACAACTGAAGAGACCTAGCACGCATGCAAGGAAAAAAATAGAAACTTAATGTGAAAGTTAAGATTTTGAAATCTCAGGAAGAAGAAGCTATAAAGTATACTAGTAACACACTACTATTGTGATCCCTGGAGAAGGAAATGAAAGCCCACTCTAGTATTCTTGTCGAGGGAAATCACAAGGACAGATGGAGCTGGAGGGCTACAGTCTATGGGGCCACAAAGAGTCGGCGATAATCATCTAGTACCAATCTGTAAGCAAGTGATTGTCACTCAGGGAATAAATGCTGTTAATGAATCCTATTATGTTGCTCCTCTTAGACAAGATACTTGAGGCTGGAGAAACATAGTAAGAATCTCTGTGTCAAAAAGTAAGCAGAGTTGCCACCAGTCACTTCCATCAAAAATCACCTTGGAAAGGAAGAATTGAGAATGTGCTCCTACTTCCTTGTTCTCATGAATAATAGAGAAATAGCCTTGGATATATTTGCAATGTGCAATTCAGCTTAAGCTGCCTACTACATATAAGCACCTTTATTGGCAGAGGAGGCTGGGCACTTATTTATTCATATAAACCTTAGTAAATGGAACCCCAAGAGACCCAGGAAGCAGAGTATTTCTGTGAAGTCTTAAAATGTACCCAAAATTTCATACCATTCTGTATTTAGATAAATAGAAACTATTTAATGTAAAACACTATTGAAATATACATTAAAGCTTTCAACTTCCCCAGTTTCACTATTGATATTTCATAAAAATTAAGTATCTATCAGATCAGATCAGATTAGTTGCTCAGTCGTGTCCGACTCTTTGCAACCCCATGAACTGCAGCACGCCAGGCCTCCCTATCCATCACCAGCTCTCAAAGGTCACTCAGACTCACATCCATTGAGTCAGTGATGCCATCCAGCCATCTCATCCTCTGTCGTCCCCTTCTCCTCCTGCCCCCAATCCCTCCCAGCATCAGAGTCTTCTCCAATGAGTCAACTCTTCGCATGAGGTGGCCAAAATACCGGAGTTTCAGCTTGAGCATCATTCCTTCCAAAGAAATCCCAGGGCTGATCTCCTTCAGAATGGACCAGTTGGATCTCCTTGCAGTCCAAGGGACTCTCAAGAGTCTTCTCCAACACCACGGTTCAAAAGCATCAATTCTTCGGCGCTCAGCCTTCTTCACAGTCCACCTCTCACATCCATACATGACCACAGGAAAGACCATAGCCTTGACTAGGCGAACCTTTGTTGGCAAAGTGATGTCTCTGCTTTTGAATATACTATCTAGGTTGGTCATAACTTTCCTTCCAAGGAATAAGCGTCTTTTAATTTCATGGCTGCAGTCACCATCTGCAGTGATTTTGGAGTCCAGAAAAATAAAGTCTGACACTGTTTCCACTGTTTCTCCATCTATTTCCCATGTAGTGATGGGACCAGATGCCATGATCTTCGTTTTCTGAATGTTGAGTTTTAAGCCAACCTTTTCACTCTCCATAGTTTAT